>OY728148.1:335238678-335903678 GCA_963277665.1 Viscum album
CTCGATTGCTCTTTAATATCTTGAATAATAAACTAGTGTTAATTTCTACTTTATTAAGAACCTTTTTCAATCTTACTATTCATTTTATATCAATTATTTCCATGTTATAAGCATTATGTAATCATTTAATTTAATAATGTTTGTTTTGTCCATATTTGGTTCCTAAGTCGAAAGTGGACTTCTTACAATTACGTGTTGTTCATGTGGTCAAAGGTTCACTATATCCAGAATGATATTCATGATTTGGATATCATATATATCATATATATCCAGCATATACATGTATTTATAATATTACATAATCATTTAGAGGTAAGAAATGAAATGCACCGTTCATGGAGACGGTAAGCCGTACGTATGCATGAACGCTACTTTCATTTCTATGTCATATTAATGGAATTAAAACTAAATGAGAGATATTTATATTTTAATTAAAGAATTATATTAATCATTTATATGTAACATACATCATATATATCCATTTTATATATGTACTTATAATAGTACATTACATTTGGGGATAAGAAATGAAATGCACCATTCATGGAGACGGTAAGCCGTACGTACGCATGAACGCTGCTTTCATTTCTATCTCATACTTTAATGGAAATAAATAATAATGATATACAGGTATATTATAATTAAATTATAAAATCATATATAATAACTTTAAATCCATCCTTTATACATCCCACATATGGCATTAACGAATCAAATCACTTTGAGGGGGCGGTAGTCCGCACTTCCTAAAATGAAGATATCGCGTATACCCATAATGAAAGCCATAAAGGTATGACATAAATGAAAAATACATAAGATTAAGGAAAACATAAACATATTATATATCATATATAAATATAGTGACATCTTAATGGCAACCTTTTAAGGTGTTAGAAAAATATTGAACAATCATCGTTTCGTGAGGCAGAAATTCGTCATCCAAAGAAACAGTATGTTCTTTAACCATTAGATGTAGGTGTGTGTAAGTGTATCTCTAATTATTCTTATAAACACATCATATTATATTTAATATACTGTATTTTTTACAAAATAAATGAAATAAAAAGAGTTTAGGGGGTTGGAGAAGCAAAATAAAACAAAAAACACAAGTGAAGACATTACCTTAAAATCGTGTAACTCTCTTAGATTTGAGCTCAAAGGCTTCCTTGGAAAGACTTTTGCCCAAAGTGATGCTTCTAGGAGTAAGAGAGGGATGTGGAGAGAAAACAAGAGAAGATCTTGGCCGAACAAAAGGATTGAGAGGTGTGGGTAAGGAGGTAGAGGTGGCGGCCTTTTATAAGAGGAGAGGAGGGGCACTCTTGGAAAGTTAAGAAAATATACTTTATTATAAAATGATTTTCGAAAAAAAAGGGTCCCACAATTATATATTTAGTGTATAAGGTGATAAGGATTCAAAATTCACCCATATAATAGTTTTTTGACATGTGTAGGTCTTAGATATTACATTATCTTTTCATTTTATTTAAATCGTTAAATAATGAGGTAATCGTTGTATCATCATGGTGTCATAAATAATTTAATTTATTTAATTTCTAAAAATTATAAAACAAATATCATGATGTATGAAATCTTTTTAGCTTTCTAATGAATATTTATAGTCAAAAATATGACTTGTATAACCCCATTTAAATTTTTTTTTAGTAAAACAACTCATGTTTGTGACATTTTTATTTTAACTTTAAATAAAAATATATTAATGTCATTTTCCTACCGAAGTGGCTCCATGGGGTCCCCAAGTTGACCCATGGATTTTATTGGTCGTCCATGACACATCCAATAAGGGTAGGACATGTGTCTAGGTCATTTAATATTATTAAAATATTATTCTTACTTTAAACTACACTAATTACCTCTAATCGCGATTAATAAACATAAAAGTTATTTTTCTCCAAAAAATTATTTTAATCCCATTGAACCACATTTTACTTATTAATGACAACCATTTTTGTCGGATTTTTTAAATTCAAAACACAGAGGTGGAAAAGTTTCACTTAATCAAAAAATCAGTTTCTTTAACTACCACATAGTGGTTTCACTATTCATAAAAAATTGAAGTTTTTCAGAAAAATACCAAAACTCCACCCTAAGCTATATTTGATATTCCGAATTCAAAAATGATGTATATTTTAAAAAATTCAAAACATATAAGTTGAATTAATTAATTTAATAATTAATTCCCGCTGTCAAAACAAATAGCGTGTTTTTATGAAACAAAAAGTATCAAAAGATTGACACTAGTTTAAGTCCGATTTCAAAGTGAAATTAATTCCAACGACAACAATTGGATTAAATGGTAAAAATATATTCTAATTTCACTTTAAAACCAATTCAAAAGATAATATAATCATATAAATAAATTTGATTAAGAGGTTTTGAATTAAAATACAAAAAATTTCACTATTCATTAAAAATGATCTTTATCGAAAAAATGCCAAAAATTTACACAAAGTAAATTTTGATGTCCCGATTCTAAAGAAGAATTTTATTTGGTCCAATATAATGTATTAGAGTGAACAAAACTATATTTAATGATGGATCTCCATTAAAAGGCGATAAGTGGACCTTTAGTGAAAATTAGAGTATATATGCCTAAAATTGAGTTCTTTTTGTATTTTAAGCCTTTATCTTTTATTGGATAAATGTAAAAACATTTAACAAACATATATAATCATATTTTAGTTATTTATATTCATTCTCGTTAATACAATGGCTACGTGTTAACTTCCATTTAAAATAATATTCTTTTATTACTAATGTGCAACGTAAGATTTCAAAGAAACTCTTTGTTGTGTATCGGGTACGCAATCGAACATAGCAACCACTTTAAAGTAAAATTAATATTTAATTCTTGAATATTAATAAATATGAAAAAAAATTATTCTTTATTTACCTGGGATGTTACAGGCATGGGTGTTGATCCCCTCTCAATGGGAAGAAACACCTCAAGAGATGACCCCTAAATAGAGGACACATCACTCATTGGATCATCATCATAATATTTAATCGATAACTTGGATGGATGTATTTGTAGAGTAATCTTTAAAGTGATCAAGTCATACCACGATTAGATAAGTATATACATATGGGTTTTTGACTAAAGAAGAATAGTCAAAGGACTCGATCCTATATGATTCATGTAACACTATTACCTAAAACTACTGTCTTGACATTCCAAGTAAAAAATAGGTAGTTATAATCATAGTGAATGGATACATCAGCCACCACACCATCATTAGGTTTTTGGCATGAAAGACGCACTCAAGACACTTAAACACCATTATTCTCAATCCTAACTAATCCTCACAAAAGGGAAAAATCCAACCACTATCCCAAGGAATGAATTTCTCAGATACCACTCTATCATGACTTGGCCCACTAGAGCCTACTTGATCGGTGGAAGAAAAGGTGTGAAAACCTGAAGCCCACGTCCAATAGGCTAGGGATTGGTGACTAGTTCTAAGAAGGAAGAACTAAAATGGGAGACCTTGGAATAATTTAACAATATGAACACACCTAACCATCTCCATGGTAAAGTATAGAGGAATAATAAAATTACAAAGCATCTAGAGTAAAAACCATGCATGTAATATCCTTTAGAAAATACATCAAAGCATGAAAATAATAATCAAAAGAAGAGAATAAAATGGAAAATATACATGCCCAACTAGAAATAAATTCCCAACATAAATACAACTAGAAAAGGAGGAAAACTGAAAGATCGAGACTGTTGATATCCAAGTCCAACCACCATATATGGTTAATGCACCCATGTATCACTAAGATTCACTGATGTATTTTTCGATCTACCTATTATTCTCACAAGAAATTTTATATGTGAGAAAATAGCATGTAGGGGTGAGTATATAAATTCTTTGTTGGATTCCCTAAAAACCACAATGGTAGCAGTAAAAAGATACGATAAAAATCATCTCAACCCATAGTAAAGGTAAATAAGACCCAACATATTTATATATTCTCATAAATAAACCCAATAGATATAGAGAGAGAAAGGGGATCACCATCTCACATCCTAGACAAATTGGTTGAGTCTTCCAACAACTCTAAAAGTCCATGTCTGATTCCCAAAATCACACACAACCTTGAAATAATCTATGTTAAGGGGCCCATCCCTCATCATTGTGCTCCAAATTCGAGGGATCCATAACTCCCATGGAGTACCCACTACCTATTGGAGCTCAAATTTGGGTAGGGGGTAATAATCCTTAGAATACCCCCACCCTATTGTGGGAGAGTGCCAAATATACCCATGTAAAGAGTAAGGGGGAATGATTCCCTAGTGTAAAAGTGGAGTACTAACCCCAAAATCACTTCTATGATCATGCCATGATCACCACCAATGGTCAGAATATCCTGAGGAAGCATCATTCTAAGAACACCACAAATCGTATCTCGTATGCCACAATGAATTCTACAATCTCATTATAAGCCGAAAAAACTTATTTTAGGATACCCATGGACTAAAACTTGAGTCTCAAAGAAGGATACATGAGAGGAAAAAGATTCCAGAGGAACTAGATGGTGTGTATGGGGGTCCACATGGCATGTGGTCTCACCTTGATGATTGGTTGTTTTCTCCCCTAGACATGTCCTGGGATTCCATGTCACACTACATAGTGTGTACTGGTTCTACAGTGCATGTATCAGCCACCTGGGATCTGTCTGTAGTCTTCTGGAATTGCTTGTGTACATTAGCCTATGCCTATATACATGGCCATTTCTAGGAACCCTGGTCATGTCCAAGTACATGATCGTTCCAATGTACTCCAGTTGTTCCCATGTTCTTGGTAGAGTCCAACACCATGTAATCCCAGAGTGCATGAAAATACTCTAACATAGGGTCAAATAGTGTGTGGTGGGTCTATATGATGTGTGATATTTTTCTCCAATTAAAACACTATCAGCCATAACGTGGGGACTACATGGGATATTTTCTTCACAATACATACTGTCTAGTTGGGTTTTTCATATAAAAATGTGTTTATTCACATGGATCTAGATCCACCTTATTCATTGTGAAATCTTTCATTTAATCACCCAAAATTGGAGGGTAACACATCTATCCATCGATTCACACCCTCTGATGGATAGAAATCAAAAATAAAATCATTTATTGAAGATCTCTGTATGTGACATGTGTCTCACATCAGCCATCACCACTCTAGATCCTAGATCCACAAAGAATCACCTATGATCCATCATGATCTATCTAAAAATCTCCATCAGAATCATTTTTTGCACAACCACCCTGAATCTGGGTGTTTGATCATACTCATACCCACCCTGATAATGTCAAACCATGACCCCATACACCAAAAATGAATAACATGAACAACAATTGGGATAAATGAACATAAACAAATTAAATGCATTATTATGTAAGAGTTATTAGCCAAAAAACTCATAAAAGTTTTTATAAGGTTGATATAAATGCATATTAAATATAAATTGGAATAAGTAACTAAATTCATTTAAATTGGATCAGGTGAAAATATAAAATTCTAGAAATCAAAGAAGATAAAAAATATATATTTTATTAAATGAAAAGGGTGGAAATAAAAAAAATAACACGGCCTATCTCGATTTAGGATCACTATTTGGAGAAGAATTCATTCACAAATAATGTATATGACCTACTGTGTATACTGAATCTCGACCCACCTCAATGTGATAATCATTTGTCATCTGATTTTATCCACCAATGAAGAACGCCTAATCCCCCTCTCAAATCCTCCTAGGGTTATATAGTTAATAATGGAGATTGTTTATAATGGGATATTTATAGGGGATTATTTTTTACGTAATCCAAAATAAATTATTAATTTTAATTAAACTCAACATCCAACTATAACCTTTTTTAGAATTTCTCACACTAAACAACCCTAGGTTGCACTTAGGGTAAAAATCATGTTCTGGGAACAACCATTATCTTATATTTTCTATCTAAGGTCCCAAAAAACAAGAAATCCAAAAACACTGAAAAGATGCACAATTTTACATTTAATATATTGATATTTTTAATGTATTAAATTCAATGTCTCGAGATACCCAAAAACCATATTGGCCTTGAGGATAAATCAATATATTTACATATAAATATTCAAAAGGCAAATCAATAAAAACCAAATCCACCAAACTACCCCCTCCTTTATGGATTTTAACCTTGAAAATAACAAGTTACATAATGAGGTGGGGATACTGAGTCTGTATTTGACTCTATTTCTCTTGGAGCTCTCCTGTATGCTTCCATACTACCACAACAGATGAACCAAGGGAATAGTCCATCCTTATAAGACCCTCTCTTGAAAATACTTGATCACTATTGGGTACTCCATGAAGGTGTCCCCATATTCAATGTCCAGACCACCCCAGTCAATTACATGCATAGGATCATGAATGTATCTCCTCACCTATGACACATGGAAGATTTCATTAACAACATCAAACTATGAGGGAAGGGATAAGCATTAAGCAACCTCACCAACCCTCTATAGGATATCGAAATACCCAATGAAACTTGGGTATAACATGACTCCCAATATAAACCTCTATTAGCCTCATCATGGGGAGAATATTAGGGAAATATGATCTACCTACTTGAACTCCAAGGACCTATGAAATTGATCTATGTTATAATTCTATCTTCTCTAGGCTATCCTCATATACTCATGGATCACTGGAACCTTCTTCAATATCGCCTACACCAACTCTATCCCAACAAGTTATGTATTGACAATCTTATTCCAATATAAGGTTAACTTACAAGTTCATATAAAAAGTTTCCATGCCGATAGTAGAGTGATATATTTTGTTATAATAAATCTTTACCAATGGAATGTGATCCTCCCAGTTTCGGATGAAGTCTAACATTCAGGCTCTCAACACATCATCTAACACATGGATGGTTCTCTTGGTCTGACTATCCATCCAGGGATGAAACATTACAATCATCCAAAATTGGGTCTTGAATGCCTCCTACAATCCTCTCTACAACCATTATGTGAACCGATCATCATGGTCTGAAATAATCATTAAGGATAACCCATGAAGACAAATGATATTCCATATATAAAACTACACCAAATTCTCAACTGAACAATGTTCTCAGATGGATAATAAGTGTATCGAATTTTTATGATTGTCAAATATCACCTATATGTCATGTTTTCCTCTCACTATCCATGGAATCCCCATAAAAAATTTAATGGATATTCCCTACCATTTTAACTTTAGTATATCAAGATGTTGTATCAAAACTTCTAGAACTTAGTGCTCGGTTTTTACCTGTTGACATGTGAGACACAAAGATATGAACTCGGTTGTGTTTTGCATAATTCCATCCCACCAAAACATTTTCTAATGGTCCTTGCACATATTTTCCGCACCAAGATGTACAACAAAGTGGATGTGTGAAGCTTACTAATAACCTCCTCACACAATGTAACTTGAACCACTGTCCATCCCTGGTAATTGATGACGTGCTCCCATCCTTCAAAAAATAAATCTAGTGTATCTCTTATGGATAAATGGTCATGTAGAACCTCCATGTTGATGTCTCTAAATGGTAATATCTCATATAATAATGAAGTAGAGGTGTCACCACCATCGATTGAAGAAAACCTACACCCCTATACTCTCTCAAGGTTAGTGTAATGAAGCCAATTACTAAGACTCCTCCACTAAAAGAGAATGAGACTTCCTAAAAAAAGAATATACTTCCACATTTCCCTTCCTTGGATTATATATTTTATTGATGTTATATTCTAGTAGGAACTCCAACCAACACCTCCGAGTCTGGTTAATATCTCTCTAAGAGAAAATATACCTAATACTTTGGTGGTTTGAATAGACAAAAAACACACTCACAAAAGATAGTTCTTACACATATTCATAGAAAAGACTATCACTACAAATTATAAGTCATGAGTTTTATAGTTTTTCACATGGGGTCTCAATGGAATTAACAATATATGATCACTTCCATCTTATACATCAATACACATCCAATCCAATCTCCATAGGCATTTAAAAACACTATGAACTCAACATCCTCCTATAGTAGTCTCAACATAGGTGCACTGGTTAGCCTCAGCCATAGCCTCATCTCCTTGAAGGCTCTCAGAAACTAATCAGTCTTGGTAAATGGCCATGCTTTCCATGTTAGGGTGGTCAAATAGGATACAATATTGGATAATTATTCTAGGAACCTCCTATACTACCCCACTAATCTAATAAAATTCTTCACCTACGACACACTCTTCTATGGATCCCATTAAATAACCATATCAATCTCTGTTTGTACCAAAACTAACTTATTATCTGAAATGACATGACCCAAAAAGAAAACCTTATGGATGAAAAAATAGTACTTAAAGAGCATAAAAATATATGTTGTTCATAGAGTAGGTCTAGAACCATCCTCTGTTTCTCTTCATACTCCTCATCTGACATAGAGTAAATGAGTATGTCATTAGTAAAGGCAAACCAAAATTAGATCAATCATAGCTGGAAGATCTGATTCATAAGATCCATAAACACATCAAAGGATTTTTTTTTTACATTGAAAGGAACCACTATGAACTCATAGTGTCCATAGAAAAATCAGAATGTTGCCTTAAAAATATCATCCTTGTGAACAATCATCAGGTGGTATCCAGATTGGGGATTGATCTTCAAGCCAATTCGTGACTCTCAACTAGTCAAAGAGGTCATAAATCCTTGAAAATGGGTACTTATTATTTATTGTTACCCAGTTAAAATGATGATAATTGAAGAAAATACTTACTATATCATACACCTATTTCAAAAAAAAATTTATCTTCCTTGGAGGACACACCGGGTCTAATGAAACCCTTCTCTCAAAGGTTTTCCAACTGTACCCTCATCCCATGGAGCTTAGTAAGGACCATCTGATATGCCAAAAAGATATCAGTATAGTATATGGGTACATGTTAATATATAATTCCATCTCCCATTGTGGATATAGTCATAGAACTTCCTTAGGGAAGACATCCATATAGTACTTCACTATCAAAGGAAAACATATGCCTAAATATCCCATTGTTATAAGGGATAAACTCACCAACTGATCGGTAATGGGATTAAGATTCCAACTTGCAAGTCCCATTTGATCATCTATGAGATCTTTCTAACATATTAAGAATAATCTAATCCCATATTTCTGAAGGCACCTAAATCATCTGTGATAATAATCAATATGGGCTCAATCCATGGACAACTAGTCTATTCCCAAGATAATGTCATAAGGTTTCATAATGATGATCAGGAGGTCCCATGAGAAACTCTATCCACCGAACACCATCTCACATTGCTAGAAGATATGAAATATAAAATAATAACTCCTAGTAGGGACCTATAGAGATCTTGAAGGCTGACTACTACTACCTGCTATAGATGAATCAACCACATGATACCCATCGCTGAACACACCCACCTAAAGTCCCTCTTCTAGGAATCTCTCAGTCACCAAATCCTGCTCTAGCACTCCAACATAGGTTGGAAGCAAAAATGAGACTACGCTGGCACAAATTCCATTGTGGAGACCTTATTCAAGCTTCTATCCCCAAAAGAATCCATCACACATTATATCCAAGTAGTAACATGTGAGTTCACTGAACCTCATTGCATACTCTATAATTGACATACGAACCTATTGAAAATAAAGAAGATACTAAATCTTTAAAGAGTGTAATAATGAAGCTTAGTACTTATTATGAAATAATTTAAAGAAATATGACCATGAAGACATCATCTCATCATGGGCCTGCATCACCAGACTTCACCAACACCCAGTTACTCTATGGGAAAGAATCGATTATAGTGAAACCATCTAATTGTTCAATGTCTGAACCAGCCTAAAGACTCAAACTACCAACTCAAGATAATCTTCTACTATATGGTGATTATTATTTCCTCATAACCTTAATGGTCACCGATTTTGGAGCTTGTAGAACATGCGAAGCCTACACACATCATTATCTTGAACTACTAGTGATATCTATTTCTTGACAAGAGGAGGTGGTTATCCTTACCTACCTAGAGAAAACACATCGTGAGGTGGACCATAAACATAGGTCTCATCACTCATCATATCTTCACCACTATCATGCCTCCGTAACCAAGCTATTTTTCTTCACAAATTCGTATTGAATGTTATCCAGATGTACCATGGTTATATGAGCATATACATATGGTTAGATGACTCAAGAAATATAGTTATGAGAATAAATACTATATGATGCACGTACCACTATTCCATACAACAAATGTCTTGGTATGTCAAGTCAAAAAGAAGGTAGTTAGAGTCCTGGTAAATGGATATGTTGGCTGTCACACTAAAAATGGGTTCCCTATCCTGAAAGACATACTCAAGAAACTATAACACCTTTTTTTAACTCCCAAATAATCCTAAAAACGGGGAAAACTCCAAACAAAATCCTAAGGAATGAACTAATCTGATACCACTCTGTCACAACCCAACCCACTAGGGCCCGCCTGACTGGTGGAAGGTTGAGTGTAATAGCCCCAATACCACATTCAATGGTCCTAGGGATATTGACAAGTGATGATAAGGCATAAATAAAATGGGATGCCTTATCATTATGTAATTTTATGCATGCACCAAACCATATCCATAATAAAGTAGAGAGGAATAATAAAAGTCTCCAATATCTTGAGTAAAAATAATGAATCCAATATCCTCTGGGAAATAAATTAGTGTATGACAATAATAATCCAAATCGGAAAAGAAAGGTGAAAAATACACACCAACCCAGAAATGAAGTCCCAACCTAACAAAAACAGGAAAAGAGGAAAACTGAAAGAGTCCAACTCATGATCTCTATGCACCAAAGTATCAATAAGCTCTATTGATGTCTCTATCGATCTGTCTATCATCTACACAAGACATGACATTTGCAGGAAAATCCTGTGTATGGGTCAGTATATATATACCAAGTATAATTACCAAAAAAACACAATGAGATCAATAGAAAGATAGGGTAAAAATCAAATCAACCCATAGTAAAGGGAAAAAAGACCCAATATATATATTTACTCATAAAGAAACCCAATTGATAGAGAAAGGAGATCTCCATATCATATCCCTACCAAAGATGATGAGTCTTCCCACAACTTTAAAATTACCTATCTAATTCCCAACATCAAACGCTACCTTGTAAGAATATGTGTGGAGGGACCCACCCATCACTGCTACACTCCATAGCTGAGGGAGCCAAAACTACCATGGAGGACTCTCTCCCTGTTGTAGCTTGAAGATAGGGGAGTACCACTCCAATGATAAAGGTCTCATTCCCTGATGTGGGGGAGTACTGACTCTACCTAGGTAAAGAGTATCGGGGACCCATTCCTTGGTGCTAGGGGGGTACCGACACCAGCATCACTTTGATGATCCTTCCAAAATCACAATATCATCAAGAATTGTCTAATGAACCTTCATGATTAGAAAAACTCACATCATATCTTATATACCACAATGATGTTTATCATTATGTTATATATGATGAAAACTCATGATAGTCTACCCACATCACAAATCCAAGTATCGAAGGAGGAGATATGAGGGAAAGAAGATTATATGGGAACTACACGACATGTATTGGGGTCCAATAGAAATGTCTCATCACTGTTATTTTTAGCCATGTTATTCCATGGACATGTCTTGGGAATCCATGTCACACTAAATGGTGTGTACTGGTCATACATGGCCTGTGTTAGACACTCGAGGATTACATGTGCTCTTCTGGTTGTTCATTTGTACATCAGCATATGCCCATGTATGTGGCTATGTCCAGGTACCCAGGTCATGTCCATGTACTCTAGTCATGCTGATGTTCCTAGACATGTCCATACTCGTGTACTCCCAAAGTGCACAACAAGCCACCATCACAGGGTCACAAGGTGTGTAGTGTATCTTCATGGAATGTGATATTTTTCTCTTTTTTGGAACCCTAGACACCATAGCCATGTGACTTCATGACACGTGTTCTTTATAATACACATCGTATATTTGAGTCCTTAATAGAAAAAAAATATTTATTCACCCAGTTCTAAATTTTAAATCACCGACATGAAATAATCTGTTAAATCACCCAAAATAAAAGGGTAATACCTCTGGCCATTCCTTCCTAGCCTCTAGTGGCTAGAAATAGAAAATCCAATCTGTGGAAGAGTCTCATGCGTCCTGTGTGTCTCCTATCACCTTAAATGCTATAGATCCTATATATATGAAGCACCACCCATTATCCATCTTGATCCATTTGTAAATAAACATCCCACTCATTTTACACATAACTCCCATGAATCTGGTTTTTTGATCGTGGTCGAACCTTCCCCAAAAATGTATAAATGCAACTCTATAATCCGATGGTGAATAACGCAAATAAAAGATGGGAGAAATGAACAACTATGAAGTAGATCATTCATAATCCAAGAAGTCTTATTAAATAATCTCATAAATAGGATAACCAAGGGTGATAACATGGGATAGTGAGAATAAATTGTAATAAATAACACAATTCATTTAAATCGGATCATGTGAGAATGAAAAATATTGGAAATCAAATCATCTAAACAATCAATTCTGGATTAAATAAAAATGGTAAAATCCAAAAAATATCATTCCCCGCATCGATTTAGGATCTATCATTGGTGATGAACATGTTATCCAATGATGAATATGATCTTCTACATTTGATACCTCTTGATCTAGCTGAATCTAATCGCCATTCATTATATAATCTAATCTTCTAATTAAGAATGCACAACCATCCTCTAAAATAATCCTAGGGTTATGTATATAACCCTAAAAGTTTTCAAAAAATGGGGTATTTATAGTGGATTAGTTTTTAGGTCATCTAAAATAAATATATAAATAAATTATTTATTTTAATTAAAGAACCCGCCAATGGTCACCCCTCAAAAAATCCAACACCGAACAACCATTGATCATAACTAGGGTAAACCTTATATTCTAGAATCAAATGTTGTATCATATTTACCATCCAAGTTCATGAAAAATAGGATAACCAAAAACATTAAAACTATGTGCATAGGTTAATTAAAATATATCATATTTTCAATATATTAATTCTGAGGTCTCGAGATACCCAAACACCTCACCGTCTATGAGGATAAATCTAGATATATACAAAGAAATATTCAAAGTATAAATCCATAAAAAATAGTCACTACAACATTTTTCCAATAGATATAACCTTTCAGATATCTATATATATTCATACTCTTAGGATGAATAGAGAACGATGAGTTATGAGCTTCTTCCAATAGATATTTCTTCAAGTCTAGTTTTAATGAGACATATAATCTATTCTTGAACCTCACCATCCCATTATAATCAAGTTTGAACTTAGGAACATTTCTCCACTTCTTTAATATCTCCATATCCTCCTTCTAAACCTCTTTAATATTTACATGGATAAATGATTAACACTAATTTAATAAAGATAATATTTCCTCGCTTTAATATTTCAAGGTCCATCCTTTAAAAATTCATAAATATTGGATCTTTCGAGATCATCATCATAGATAATTTAGCATGATCCTTTAGACTCAAAGCATCATCCACCATGTTAGCTTTCTCAGAGTGGAAACATATTGAGAATTCATAATCTTTAATCAAATCTTAATGTCTTATTTATAAAATATTTTTTTTCTTGGTTAATATATTGTTTAAACTTTTTTATCACTATATATGTCACATAGTTCTCTATAAAAACAATTCCTCGATATCTTTATTGAAAAAATTACCGCAGCTAACTCCAAATCACGAGTCAGTTTGTTTTTTCCATTAACCTTGAATTGGTGCGATGCATAATATATCACCATATAATTATACATTAGAATACATCATAAAACTTTCATTAACACATCACTATAAATCACAAACCCTTATCCACTATAGGTTTGTGTGATAACAAGCTTAATAACCAACATTATCTTTTGTTCCTTCAAATTTTCTTCAGATTCACCAGTCTAAAGGAAATTTAATCTCGTCTATGTTAACTTGGTGAGTGAATTATATATCAATGATAAATCATTTATAATGAATTAGTAATATCTAGAAACTATAATAAAACTATAGATCCTAGTCATAGTGGTTGATGTATTACAATATTCAATAACTTATTTTTTGTATGGATCCACTGATATACCCTCACTTGAGATTATATGAACTTAAAATAAATCTTTTTTATCCAAAATACACACTTTGTAAATTTTTCATAAAACTTATCCTTACTTAGGATCTTCAGTGCAATCCTCAATAAATATTTATACTCTTCCTTTTTCTTGTAATATATAATAATGAATTCTATAAATACCACCAAAAACTGATCAAGGTAATATCTAAATACTATATTCATTAAATAAATGAAAATAGTAGTTGAATTGGTAATAAAAAATAACATAACTAAAAATTCATCATGTCCCTACCACAAACATAAGGCTATCTTGGGTATGTATTCAGTTTTAAAAGTCAATTGATACTATCCAGAATGAAGATCAATCTTGGAAAAATATTGAGATACACAAAATTGATCAAAAAAATCATCAATATTGGGAAGTGGATACTTATTCTTGATCATGATGAGTTATAAATAATAAATTTATATTTTCATTGATCCATATCAATTCTTAACAAAAAAATTATAGGTTCACTCCATGTAGATACACTTGTTCAAAAGATTTACTAATCAAGATTCTCATGAAGTTACTTATTCAATTACTAAAACTCAATCAGGGCCATTATAAATGGAGTCTTTGAAATAGGTTTGGAATAATATATTAAAATATAAACTTCATAATTAGGAGGAAGACTAGGAAACAATTTTCAGGAAACATCAAAAAAATATCTTACTATAGGAATATATTAAATTTTGAGTTTATCCCCAACTATTTGAGATAAATACCCCTTTGAATAGGAATCAAGACCAATTAAATGGATGTAATGTTCGTAGTATGTTCATATTTATCTTCACACTGATAGAAAATCATAGGTTGGTCTATAATATCAAATGTGATTTTTATTACTTGGTAATTGATATGGGATCTATATACGGAAAGTTTATCCAGGCCTAAAATAACATCAAATTCAACTAGAGGGAGAATAATGAGATTTTCAGGAAGCGTACTCCCACAAACTTCAATTGGTAAAGATTCATAGACTTGAGATGAAATCATCACATAATTATGAGTTTTTAATACTAATTCAACATATAATCATTGATTTGGTAGTGTGATACCCTTATAAAATTCATTAGATAATGAAAGAGTGGGTAGAATCAAAATTAAATACTACCCTAATAGTTCTAGGGTGGATGGAAAGTTTACCTTCCACCACTTTATTATCATATCCCACATTAGAAATTATGATCGCATGAGACATTACATTTTATCTGGGATTAAGAGGTTGATGATATTGATCATCATCATTAATGTAACGCCCCGAACCTAGTTACCCAGAGTTGGTGCATTATTACACAACATTGGCATGATCACAAAAGATCAAGTCTCAAAAGACCGATTAGTTAAGTAGACTTGGAATTACTAGATACATTCATAAATTTTACATTACATCATAAAGTGAAAACTACAACAACATCTTTTCTCTACAGTCATATCCCCTTATACTGTCCCTACAGATCATTCATAAAATATTTCTTCACATCCTGGGAAGAAAACATTGAAAGGGGTGAGCTCATATGCTCAGTAAGGATAACAATATAGCGAAAACTTTCACAAATAAGAATAAAAATTTAAGGCAATGTATAACTAAAATAAAAGCCTTTTAAACTTGAACTTAAGCATAATATGGCCAAGATAAAATGAAATAATTCCATTTACTTATTCACATGGTTATTCTACTAGTCGAATAATCACATGCAAAATCAATGACCACTTTCATAATGATGGAATGCATAATGCCAGACTATCATAACCACATAGTCAAGGCCTCGTTCCAAGACTAAAAATAATATTTTGTAAAGGCCTTGTGCCAAGACACTAGTTTGTCTCATGAGACCAACTGATGCATCGAGGAGCTATAGCGGGCTCCACCCGTCACATACTAAGTCCAATGCATTCCTTATATTAATAGGTTTAACCATAACATAAACATTTGTATTAAAACTAGCATACGAAATGTAAATACTTTCTCCATAAACTATGAATGTTATAAAAATAACACATCCACAATCAAACATATCAAAAAACCTTCAATACAATATGGAAGTTTTGTATCATAATAAATCAACTTCAAATAAGCTTAAAATCCATCAAAGGATGTTGATATAGATGAAATCAAAACTATTTGAGAGAAATATCTCATTTTTTGAAATCATTTAAAAGTAAAATAATTATAAAATAAAACATTTATTTTGAAAATATTCTTATAATATTGTAGGGAAAGCCTCAAATATTTTACAATGGTGTAAAATAGCCGCACCCGCCATATAAGTTAAAAAAACACATTCTTACCTTAATTTGTCGAAAAGCTTAAAAAGGTCCTTGTTTGGAAAATGACGTAAAGATTCCTTTATAAACTTCTTATAAAAACTAAAAAAGGGTATAAATGACTTTAACCCATATTCTGTAAAATAGTAAGAATGATTTCAAATACATTTTTTAGAAACATGGATGTGGATGATAAAAAGGTCCCAGTAGATAATTACGTATAAACAACCTCGGATATTGAAGAGATTGTGAAATAAACCCTTACCTTGTACTTTTCCTTGGTCGAGGGTAGGTTAAACTCCTGCATAATGGTGAAATAATTGTTATTAAATTATAAAAGAATCATTTAAATTAATATGATATCATATATGATCCTTTATCATTTCTTTGTTAATAATATCTTAGTATTGTCTTTGTTTCGGGTGTTAACTTACTCGTTTTATTTTATATGATTCGTTACATAAGATGTGTTTGTTATGGATAGTTTGTATCTTATTCATATCTATAATGATATCAAGTCCTTAAACATTATTTTTAATCATTAAATGAGAGTTAGTCTTGAATGGATACGATGGGGAATGAATCTCATCGCGTTCGTGGAGACGGTAGTCCGTACGTACGCACGAGCGACAATATCATTCTTTTGATATTTAAAATAATATATAATTGGATGTTATATCATATATAAAGAATAAATATTATGTTATATTTATTATTTACATGAATTACACATCATTATTATACCCATCCAAATAATAATTTATTGAATAACAATTACACCACGACGTGGAGACGGTAAGTTGTACGTACGCACGTATGGTGACATGTCATTCAAAGGATGGATATAATACTGAATATGGTTGTACCATATTTATAATAAAATCATAGTATATATAATATACAGGAGTTATTATTTTAGAATGGTAATAACAAAGAAAGAAGAAGTTGAAGAATAAAGGAACTTGAAAGAGGGTGGTGAAAACATTACCTCTTCTTCAGGTTATTCCTTTTGATTTGATCAAAAGAGATCCTTAGGTTAGATTTATGACTAAACGAAGGCCTCTAGGATGATCGGAGGATATTTGAGAGGGTATTTGGGTATATTTTTCCTGAGCCCAAAGGATTTTAAGGTATGAATTTGAGATAAGGGGGAGTTCCCTTTTATAAGAGGGGTGAGGGGCACCTTAGGAAAATCTAGAAATATTATTTTATAATAAATTCATATTAGGTTTATAATGGATCAAATGTGGATTATTTAAATGTTAAGGTGGGGATGGGTCGAAATAATTTCAACCAATAGGTTTTAGATAGGTTTGGGTTACTTTATTAACCTTATATTTTAGTTTTAACTCTTAGTTAATTAGTGTGACACTTACCATATCTCTTTGTATTTTTATATTATATAGTTAATAAACTAACTATATTCAACCAAGAGACCCCCAAGTGGTCCATTAATGATACACCTATCATTATATAAGTCCATTGGCCAAACCTTAGATTTTAAGGAATAGAATATAAATTAAAAATATAATATTTTTTTAAAAAACTCTTTTATGTCCATTTTGACACTATTGGGTATTTTGTTTTTGATAATTTCATAACAGCATTATTACTTACAAAAAATTTATATAACCAATCCTAATATGTCATATTAACCTAGATAATTATTTTAATTCATAAAAAGTCTGAAATTACATTTATTTGGATATTTATAATATCAATTATTTTAATATTTCATTAATTAGTTAATTACTGCATCACCATTGTGTCATAAATAAATTAAATTATTTAATGTCTAAAAATTATAAATAAAATACCATTATGTAGGAAATATTTTTATATTTCTAATAAATATTTATAAAAGACTTTATCTTATATATAACACTATATTAAAAAAAATTTAGTAATTAAACTTTGATTTTAACTCTTTTAACTCTTCATTGAATTAAATAATAATAAATGCCCTAATCTAATCTATGTGGACCTAAATGATAATATTTTATTCCTAAGGTTGTTTTTGGTTGATATACACTTTTCTTATAGAATTTGTACATGTTTTAGGGTAATATAAACATCATTTTTACCCTTAATTACCCTATCTACTTTTAACCGTGGTAAATAAAAGTAAAAAGTTACTATTAAACAAAAATTATTTTTATCTTATTGAACCAAATTTTACTCCTTGATATTAACCTTGTCTCTTGGATTTTCGAAATTCCACTCACAGAAACGGTAAAATTATGTTTTATGTGAATTTCCAAATTCTCCTAGGAGGTGGGTAAAAGACGGTGAAAAGTTCCATAAAATTTTTATATATCTAAAATGATTCTAAACTAACTCCAATGAATTACGTTGAACATATATAGGTATTATGTATCCATTTTTTCCTTAATTAAATTTAAATAAAATAAATAATTATTTAAATAAAAATTCAGTTTTAAACGATGACTTAGTGGTTTTCACTATTCATCAAAAATTGAATATTTTCAGAAGAATACCAAAATTTCACCGTAGGATAATTTTGATATTCCAAATCCAAAAATGAAGTCCATTTTGAAATATAAAATTTATAAAATTTCAAAAGTGGGTATTACTATTCATAACAGCTACTTTGATTGGTTGTGGTGTGTGTTAGAACTCGAAGTTGCGTACAACACACACTACCGTATTATTCAAAGAGAAACGTACCATGGATGCTTGGGGTGTTACATTATCCCCTCTTTTAAATAATTTCGACCTAGAAATTTCTAGAATACTACCACATGAAAATACTTGGGTGATTCTTCATCATATGTTCCTCGGGTTCCCACGTTGCCTCTTCCATCTTATGGTTTCTCCATAGAACTTTTACCAGACAAGTCATCCGGTTTCTCAACACTTGTTCTCTGGTATTAAGAATCCTGACGGGCTATTCCCAAAAAGATAGATCGGGTTTCGGTTCTAATTCCTCATAGGTGAGTACATGCTTTGGGTCAGGCATGTATTTTCTCAACAGTGATACATGGAAAACATAGTGAACATTGATAAGATTTGGCAGCATTGCCAAACGGTAAGCTACATCACCAATTCGTTCTAGAATTTCGAAAGGTCCGATATACCTAGGACTCAATTTAAATTTTTTACCAAAATGTATAACTCCATTCCATGGAGATACCTTCAAGAAAACATGATCTCCTACCTGAAATTCCAAATCCTTCGATTATCTGCATATCTCTTCTACCTACTTTGAGCTACTTTGATGTTGTTTTGGATTACCTTCACCTTTTCGATCATTTCCTCTACCAGTTCTAGGCCTATGAGTTTTCTTTCACCAACGTCATCCCAACAGGTTGGTGTGCGACATCACTTTTCATATAATGCTTTATATGGTTCCATCTGAATACTTTAATGGAAGCTATTGTTATAGAAAAATTTCACAAGAGGTAAATATTGATCCCACATACCATGAAAGTCAAGTGATCCGGATCTCAACATGTCTTCTAAGGTTTGAATACTCCGTTATGATTGTCCATCTATTTGAGGGTGGTAGGAAGTGCTCAAACAATGTTCAGTATCCAAGGCCTTCAGAAGACTCTTCCAGAATCTTGAAGTAAAATGGGGATCATGATCAAAAACAATCAATAGGGTTACTCCATGAAGTCTCAAAACTTCATTAATATATAGTCTTGCTAGACGTTCCAATGGTAGATCTTCTCTTATAGAAAGAAGATGTGCTAACTTGGTAAGACGATCAACAATAACCCATATTGCATCATTCCTTCTAGGAGTCTTTGGTATCCCCATGAAAAGTCCATCTTAATATTGTCCCATTTCCACTCTAGTATGGGAAGAGGTTTCATGAATCCTTCAAGCTATTGCCTTCCATATTTCACTTGTTGACAAACCATACATCTTGACATAAAATCAAAAATCCCCCTCTTCATGTTTTCCCACCAAAAATGTTCCTTCAAATCTCTATACATTTTCGTGCTCCTAGGGTGTATAGATAAATTGGAGCTATGAGCATCATCTAAAAATTCCATTTTCAGATCAATTATATCGGGAACACAAAGTCTCTCCCCACATTTTAAAATTCCTTCTTCATAAAGAAAGTCTCTCAATCTCCCATCATTCACAGCTTTAGTCTTCTTTTGAAATTATTCATCATTGGTATGAGAACTCTTAATCCTTTCTAGTAAAGATCGTTTGGCAACAATTTGAAAAATCATTGATGTTTCACCTTCCATGGTTATTCTCATGTCCATCTTCACTAGATCCATGAAAATTGGATCCCTTTCAATTATCATATTATTCAAAACTCCATGATATTTTCTCCTCAAAGAATCTACCACCTTATTTACCTTCCCCGAGTGCTAGTGTATCGTGCAATCATAATCCTTGAGTAATTCAAGCCATCTCCTTTGCCTCATGTGGAGTTCTTTTTGTGAGAAAATATACTTCAAACTCTTGTGATCAATATAAATCTCACATTTTTCACCATAGAGGTAGTGTCTCCATATATTCAGAGAAAATATCACAACTGATAACTCGAGATCATGAGTAGGATAGTTTTGCTCATGAATTTTCAACTGTTGTGATGCATAGGCAATAACCCTATCATTATGCATAAGGACACAACCAAGTCATTTTTTCAATGCATCACTATAAATAACTAACCCATCATTCCCCGATGGGAGAGTCAATATAAGAGAATTGACTAATATTCTCTTCATTTCTTCGAAACATACTACACACTCTTTTGTCCAAACAAATTTTACCCCTTTACATGTGAGCTTTGTTAATGGGTTAGCCAACCGGGAAAAATTCTAGGCGAAACATCAATAATAACCTTCTAAACAAATAAAACTACGTACCTTAGTTATACTCGTCAGTGCATGACATTCTTGGATTTCCTTGGTCTTAGAAGGATCAACAATGATTCCATCTTTAGAGACAATATGGCCAAGAAAAGAAATCTCCTGAAGCCAGAATCCACACTTTCTAAACTTCCCATATAATTCATGTCTTCTCAGAGTCTTCAAGATAATGCGCAACTGATTTTCATGATCTTCATAGCTTTTAGATTATATCAAGATATCATTAATAAATACCACCAAAAATTCATCGAGATATTCCTTGAAAACTCTATTCATTAGATCCATGAATACAGAGGTTTCATTAGTCAATTCAAAAGGCATTACTGTAAACTCATAATGCCCATACCTGGTTCTAAATGTTGTCTTCGGAATGTCATTCTTTTTCACACACAACCGATGAAATCCAGATCGAAGGTTAATCTTTGAAAATTATTGAGCTCCATATAGTTGGTCAAATAAATCATCAATGTGAGGTAGGGGATTCTTGTTATTTATTGTTATAGCATTAATCTCCTTGTAGTCGATACATAACCTCATAGATCCATCTTCCTTTCTAACAAAAAGAATAGGGGATCCCCATGGAGAAACACTAAGGAAAATAAATACCATATTACTCAATTAATCTAGTTGTTTTTTTAGTTCAACTAATTCCACAGTGGCCATTCTATAAGGGGTCTTCGATATAGGCCTTGATCTAGGAATTAAATCAATGGAAAACTCAACGTCTCATTCTAGAGGATGTCTAGGTAATTCTTCCAGAAACACATCTACATATTCTTTCACAATAGTTATATACTCTATTTGAACATTCCATTCCTCACGCACAGTCATTTCATTATTTTTATCCCCAATAATTGAATTTAGTTAAGCTATTGGGGGTGGATCTAGGTAAGAATTAGGTGGTGATGATTCTTCTCTAAAGATAAGGTGTTCCTTATCATCATCATCCAAAATAGTAACCTCATACTTCTTACAATAAATTTTTGCATCATGGTCCAAATGCCAATCCATACTGAGGATTATATCAAATTCAATCATAAGCATGACGATGAGATCCGCATATAAAAAAAATTTATGTGCTCTAATGGGGACCGATTCACAAAACTTTTTTGCAATAATACTTACCTTAGGAGATTTAACTGACAACTCCCTTGTTAAATAAAATTGGAAATATCTAATTTTCTTAGAAAACTGGGAAGATATGAAACAATGCGATGATCCAGAATAAAATAATTCATTTGATAAACTTGAGGAAACCATTAAATTACCTTCCACCATGTCTTTCGAAGCTTCTACCTCAGCAATAGTGATAGCATAATCTTGGCCTTGATCCCTTGGCCTTTACTGAGGTAATTTCACCTGACGCTTAGGAAATTCATTTGCATAATGTCCCATCTCCCTACAATTGTAGCATTGGACATCGGTGGCTTACTTATTCCCCTTACATTCGCGAGCTTGGTAGCCTTTTTCACCACACTTGTAACAGACTCACATTCCTTTTAAGAAAGTATTGGGGTGTTTCTTCCCACATTTACTACAGGATAGATATTGAACGTTTCCCTTATTCCCCTTATTTCCATTCTCAGAGTGATCAGCAGATCTCTTGTTCTCATGCTTTGCTTTAAAGTCATAAGACTTAGAGAATTCCTTTTTTGTCTTGATAGCACATGAGACAATATCTTTGTACAATGAGAAGGTTTGTGAGAGTAATGTTTGATATAGAAATGGTTTTAACCCATAAAAGAAATGATCAATCTTACTTCTTGGGTTACGTATATAATCTGAAGCATACCTCGCTAACCTTGTAAAGTTAGCCTCATACTTTGCGACATTCTCATCCTCCTTTTCCCTCAGACTCATAAATTGTCTTTCCATATCTTCTCGATTGTCATGAGGAAATTATTTTTCCAATAAAATCTCTTTGAACTCCCTCCATTTCATATTTGATACTTCATGATCTTCCTTTGTGTTTTGTATCAATGACCACCATTGATGAGTATCTCCAGTGAGGCGATAAACTGCCATGAAAAATTTTTCCCTTTCACTACTCCCCAAATCTTGAAATATTTTCTCTAGAGAATTTATCCATTTCTCAGATAATAAGGTATTTGTACTCCAATTGAACATTGTTGGTTGTTTCCTCATGAAGTGATCTAACATTGATCCTCCGCGTTGCGGATCAGTGTGCTCCATACGGGTAAGGTTATTATTCATAACCTGAGTGAGTTTTCCTAGTATGGTGATTAGCTGATTAGCACCAGTTGCATCACTAGCTCCACTATAATTATCTTGAGCAGGAGGGAAATCCCTATATGGAGTGTGTGCATTAATACGGTTTCCATTTCTTCTACTGGGTGTCATTTCTATACAATGGCATAAACTAGATCAGTTTATGAATCAAAATACATAATTCCATACTTGTATAACACTTAACATAAATTGAACTATTTTTGGATATAATCCATAATCATAAAAATGTTTTCTTTGAGGAAGTATATACTCATAAACCATTCATAATGGTTTGTAAAGAAAATGAGAATTATCCTAAGCATACCCCCCAGGAGTGTTGTAACCAAGAGTACATCAAGGCCCATTGTCGTGTACCAGTTCCCGTTCGAGTCTAGCTCAAAGCGCAGTTTTTGGGTTTTACCTCTAGATACATCTGTGTCAGAGCCACCTCTACCTGCTTATATCCAGACATGGATTTATTGCACAGAAAACTCACAAAATCTCTACAATAGAAAAATTGTAGGATGTTCTTCTATATTAATCCTCAAAGTCCATCTTAGGTCTATGTTCTCTAATCAGAGTTTATCTAAATCCAGCTTCCATGGTTTGTACTAAACATCCTTTGATACCAACTATAACGCCCTGACCCCAGTTACCCAGAGTCGGTGTATTATTACATAACATTGGCATGATCACAAAAGATCAAGTCTCGAAAGACCGATTAGTTTAGTATTCTTGAAATCACTATATATATTCATAAAGTTTACATTACATCATAAAGTGAAAACTACAACAACATCTTGTCTCCACAGCCATATCCCCATACGCTATCCCTGCAGGTCATTCATAAAATATTTATTCACATCTTGGGAAAAATAAAACATTGAAAGGGGTGAGCTCAGATGTTCAGTAAGGATAACAATATAGCAGAAACTTTCATAAATAAGCATAAACATTTAAGTCAATGTATAACTAAAACAAAAGCTTTTTAAACTTTAACTTGTACATAATATAGCAATGATAAAATTAAATAATTCCATTTAATTATTCACATGGTTATTCTACTAGTCGAATAATTACATGCGGTATCAATAACCACTTTCATAATTATGGAATGCATTATTCTAGACTATCATAACCACATAGTCAAGGCCTTGTGCCAAGACTATAAATAAGATTTTTTCAAGGACTTGTACCAAGACACTAGTTTGTCTCATGAGACCTACCAATTCATTGAGGAGCTATAGCGGGCTCCACCCGTCACTTACTATGTCCAATTCATTCCTCATATGAATAGGTTTAAACATAACATAAACATTTGTATTAAAACTAGCATACGAAATGTAAATACCTTCTCCATAAACCATGAATGGTATAAAAATAAAACATCCACAGTCAAACATATCACAAAACCTTCAATACAATATGGAAGTTTTTTATCATAATAAATCAACTTCAAATAAGCTTAAAATCCATCAAAGGATGTTAACATAGATGAAATAAAAACTATTTGAGAGAAATATCTCTTTTTTTTAAATCATTTAAAAGTAACATAATTATAAAATAAAACATTTATTTTGAAAATATTATTATAAGCTTTTAGGGGATGCCTCAATGATTTTTCAATGGTGTAAAATATCTGCACCCTTCGTATAAGTTAAAAAAATACATTCTTACATTAATTTGTTGAAAAGGATAAAAAGGTCCTTGTTTGGAAAATTATGTAAAGATTCCTTTATAAAATTCTTATAAAAGGTCAAACAAGGGTATAAATGACTTTAAACCATATTATGTAAAATAATAAGAATGATTTGAAATATATTTTTAAGAAACATGGATGTGGATGATAAAAAGGTCCCAGTAGATAATTACGTATAAACAACCTCAGATAATGAAGAGATTGTGAAATAAACCCTTACCTTGTACTTTTCATTGGTCGAGGGTAGGTTAACCACCTGTATAATAGTGAAATAAATTTTATTAAATTATAAAAGAATAATTTAAATTAATATGATATCATATATGATCTTTTAACACTGCTTTGTTAATAATATCTTAGTATTGTCATTGTTTCGGGTGTTAACTTACTCGTTTTCATTTATATGTTTTGTTACATAAGTCTTGTTTGTTATGGATAGGTTGTATATTATTCATATCAAGAATGATATAAAGTCTTTAAACATTATTTTTAACCATTAAATGAGAATTATTCTTGAATGGTTACGATGGGGAATAAATCTCATCGCGTTCGTGGAGACGGTAGTCCGTACGTATGCACGAGCGACAATATCATTCTTTTGATATTTAAAATAATATATAATTGGATGGTATATCATATATAAAGATTCATTATTGTGTTATATTTATTATTTAAATGAACTAAACATCATTATTATACCCATCAAAATAATAATTTATTTAATAACAATTACACCACGATGTGGAGACGATAATCTATACGTACGCACGTATGGTGACATGTCATTCAAAATATGGATAGAATACTGAATATGGTTGTACCATATTGATAATAACATCAAAATATATATAATATACTGGAGTTATTATTTTAGAATGGGAATAACAAAGAAAGAAGAAGTTGAAGAAGAAAGGAACTTGAAAGAGGGTGGTGAAAACATTACCTCTTCTTCGGGTTCTTCCTTTTGATTTGATCAAAAGGGATCCTTAGGTTGGATTTATGACAAAAGGAATGCCTCTAGGATAAAGGGAGGATATTTGAGTGGGTATTTGGGCAGAGGTTGGCCGATCCCAAAGGCTTGAAGGTATGAATTTGAGAGAAGGGAGAGTGTCCTTTTATAAGAGGGGTGAGGGGAACCTTTGGAAAAGCTAGAAATATTATTTTAAAATAAATACATATTCGGTTTATAATGGCTCTAAAGTGGATTATTTAAATTTTAAGGTTCGGATGGGTTGAAATACTTTCAACCAATAGGTTTTAGACAGTTTTGGGTTACTTTATTAACCTTATCTTTTAGTTTTAACTCTTAGTTAATTAGTTTGACACTTACCATGTCTCTTTGTGTTTTTATATTATATAGTTAATAAACATAATATATACATCCAAGAGACCCCCAAGTGGTCCATTAATGATACAAAAATCATTATATAAGTACTTTGGTCAACTGTTATATATTTAGGAATATAATATCAATTAATAATATAATATTTGTTTTAAAAACTCTTTTATGTCAATTTTGACACTATTGGGTATTTTGTTTTTGATAATTTCATAATAGAATTTTTACTATGAAAAAATTTATATAACCAATACTAATATGTCATATTAATGAATAAAATTATATTAATTCATAAAAAGTCTCAAATTACATTTATTTTGATATTTATAATATCAATTATTTTAATATTTCCTTAATTAGGTAATTTCTGCATCACCATTGTGTCATTAATAAATTAAATTATTTAATGTCTAAAAATAATAAATAAAATACAATTATGTAGGAAATCTTTTTATATTTCTAATTTATTTTTATAATATAATTTATCTTATGTATAACCCTATATTAAAAATGTTTTAGTAATTAAACTTTGATTTTAACTCTTTTAACTCTTATTTGAATTAAATAATAATAAATGTCCTAATCTAATCCATGTGGACCTAAATGAAAATATTTTATTCCCAAGGTTGTTTTTGTTTGATATACACTTATCTAATAGAATTATGACATGTTTTAGGGTAATATTAATATCATTTTTATACTTAATTACCCTATCTACTTTTAACCGTGGTAAATAAAAGTAAAAAGTTAATATTTACCAAAAATTATTTTTTTATTATTGAACCACATTTTAATACTTGATATTAATAGTGTCTCTCAGATTTTCTAAATTCCACTCACAAAAGCGATAAAATAAATTTTATGTGAATTTCCAAATTCTCCTAGGAGATGGGTAAAAGACGGTGAAAAGTTCCAAAAAAAATTTATATATCTAAAATGATTCTAAACTAACTACAATTAATTACATTGAACTTATATAGGTTTTATTTATCTATTTTGACCTTAATTAAATTTAAATAAAATAAATAAATATTTAAATAAATATTCGGTTTTAAACCATGACTAAGTGTTTTCCACTATTCATCAAAAATTGAATGTTTTCAGAAAAATACCAAAATTTCACCCTAGGTTAATTTCGATATTCCGAATCCAAAAATGAAGTCCATTTTGAAAGATAAAATTTATAAAATTTCAAAAGTGGGTATTACTATTCATAACGGCTACTTTGATTGGTTGTGGTGTGTGTTAGAACTTGAAGTTGCATACAACACACACTACTGTATTATTCAAAGAGAACCATACCATAGAAGCTTGGGGGTTACAATTAACCCTTATTTTTGAGAACTAGTTATCCTAATTCTCATACTCATTTCATTTGAAACATTTTAGTATCAGTGGGAAATTTTGTGGATATTTCCATTCATTGAAATTATAGGTTAACTTTCTCCCATTACTTTGATATTATATTTCTTGAATAACATCCATTACACACTTAAATAATTTAAAATTCCCTTGATACAGTTCCATCCATGCTTCTTTCCACACTTTTGGCATAAAGGAAGTCTCACCTTCTTCCCTTCATGTGTTTTGTTATTTGAATTTCCATTGAATTACAACATTCTTTTCTTATAAAAACCATGATATTTATAAGTGACTCCAATATCTATTTCTACCATAATAGAACATTTAATGGTCAATTCATATCTAGTATAGTATAATATGTATGAAACCCGTAGAATATTTGGTTTTAATCCATTTAAGTATAAATGAATATTAATTTCCAATTCAATGATAATATGAGAAGCATACTTTACCGGACTTGTAAAATTTTCCTTATAGGAACTAATGGATTCATCATCCTCCCTCTCTATCTCAAGTAATTCCTTATCCATTTTTTATTGAAGAATACAGGGAAATTACTTATTGAAAAATAACCTATGCAACTCATCATACTTTATAGATAAAATTTCTTCCCATTTCCTCATATTCATGATAATATTCCACTATCTATCCACTTCACCATCCAAATTATAAACAACTAAAATAACCTTTTATTTATCCAAGCACTGGATAATGAAAAATATCATTTCTGTGGTACTAATCAATTTCTCAAAAATTATTAGATCTATAAAAACACTAAAAAAGGCTGGTGTTACCTCATAAAAGACTTGATAATACATTGTTCCCTTAATTTTCTAATTTTTAAGCTCCACATGATTCATGTCCTGAGAAATTTGTATAATAATAGGAACAATATTTTTCATTCTGATTCACATAAAATTCATTTTCTCCAGAATAAAATAATTAAATTTTTTTATCACATTCAGTGTTAAGATGGTTCCTTCTGGTTCTAGCCATCGACTATTACTAAAAATAATAGTATTAGTAAAAATATTAATAGTTAGAAATCATAAAATCATGAAAATAATTTATAGGTTGTCTAAATACTGACACCTACTTTTTAATATATAATTCCTTAGGTTTAACAAAGACCATCTATGGTAATAATCTATTTAAATACTTCACAATGGATTAAAATGAAAATGTGAATTAACCTATGCATATCTTCTAGGAGTATTAATCTAGGTGTGTAATATTAGGCCCACTCGTCATGCACTAATGATGATCAAGTTAATACCCAATCTTCCAACTCTAGAGTTGTAACCACTAGGTGTATTCATGTCACAAACTCACCCACATGATATTATCCCGACAATAATATATTTTATACGAAAAACAAAAACATTTCTTTACGATAACATAGGATTCTCTCTTATAGATAATGTTATCCTAAGGGGTTTCACTGATTTTTTTCTCATTCTAGTTTCCAAATTAACGAAACATAGATCTAATAAAAATTGAAACCATCTAGAAATTTCATACATAAATATTACATATTATTAGATGAGTATAAATTATATATCATATTGACCCATATAAGAACCATAAATGATTAGTTTCTTTGGAAACTTGGATAGATAAAAAATTGGTACATAAAATATCTACATCATATCCCACTTAGTTTTTAAAACTAACACCTTTCATAGATATATCATACATAAAACCATTCATCATGTATTGGGGAAAATAAAACATAATAGATGGTTAGATAATATGCTCAGTAAGGTTAAACAAGGGAGTTTATAAATAAATGATCATTTTTAAGCATACCATATTCATAAGGGTATAAGAACAATATCGTAACATTTGAAAATACTACCCATCAATTCATATATCATTTTGATGAGTCGTGGTATAAAACTCAGGAATTCATAAGACACAAATCATAAATAAATCAAGAATATGAGACATGAGAACATATAATTGGCATAATATCATTTCATAAAATAGTTTCATTAAGTGTGGAATAATAATAATAATAATAATATAAATCTTATTTCAAGGTTAATCCTTAAGACATTCATCACATTCTAGGCTTAAGATAACCACCTATGTACCTACTTAGGGTTGAGATAACATCATATGTACCCTCTTTTATGCTTGGGATAACCTCTCATGTACCCCTTAAGATCAAAAAACATTAATCCTTAACTAATTAATTAAAGGGATATAACTGATCCACCAATATAATAATCATAATCCATCCATATTTTTTTCACAAGATCATGAAAACATTTATCATTACATGAAATCTAAACCTATGGAAAAGAAAATGAGTTTCATCAATATTCCATCATCATAATAATAAACCATCCATAGGAAGAGTAAATATAGTAACATTTTATCATATTAAAATTAAATCATATGATACATAAAATGATTTTTTATATGTGAAAATACCTTTAAAAGATCATTGGAACATTTCTTAAGGAAAATACCGGTTTCATTTTCAAATAACTTAATTAAATTCTAAAAATTTAAAAAATACTAGAGAAAAAAATTTATTTGAAAAGAATAGTGGAAACATTTAAAGTAATCTTCAAATAAAAGATAATTCACGATAATGGGAAAATCCATTCATGCGGTTAATGTTAAAACAAAGATTCCTTTCCCATTTTTAGTAAAAATCAAAAAATAAACTCATTTAGAAAATGACAAGAAGTTTAATTTTAAATTTGTTTATATAAATTAAAACATCGGTGAAAATTAATTTATAAAATTATTTTTCAATGGTAAAGACATTATTTAAAACATTTTCAATAAAATATGGATATGGAAGAAAAATATTCTTGACCGGAGAGAAAACTAAAGTAGATTTTACTTAAAAAATATTATTTTAGTTTGTCAAGTAATTAAAAGATAAAAATGAAATTAAATAATTTAATATACTAAAATAAACATATTATATGAAAATAGAAAAAATTATATATATTTCATATAATTTAATTATAAAAAAATTAATAATAAATAATCCTTCTAAAAATGAGATTGAATTGTAAAACCCTTTCCTCTAGTTTAACGTGATTCATAAGCGCTATAACATCCTGTATAATTTTTTTTATAATTATATAATATAATTACTTACAGACTTATAATATCATATATGACCAACTTAAAACATTTTAACGCCCATGTATGAATAATTATTTATTAAAATCCTCATTTCTAGGTGATAACTGTTTCATTTTTCATGTATGTTTTGGTTCCACAGTTATGATCATTTAACTTTGATCATGGTTCCATAATACAAATAATATAAATCTTGTCATAATTATTATATTTAATAATTATATAAGCTTTTATAACCATTCATATAATGTGGTGATGCAAAATAAATTACATCACTTTATTTAGATGGTTGTCCATACATATGCACGAGTGATGTTTTCCATTTTTTGATGGATGGAGAAAAGGAAAGGTAAATAATAATTAACCTTTAAAGAATAATTATTATATCATAAATATCATATATTTAATTAAATTTTCCATAATAAAAAACTATAAAATATGTTAATGGAAAAAAAATCTTAACACAATGTGGAGGCGGTAGTCCAAACACACACACACACAAATGATACTTTCATTTCCCATTTAATGGTAAAAAGGTGGTAAATGGTTGTTTTATCTTCATGATAAAATCTAAATACATTGATAATTTTTTATTAATAATTTTATATGAATATAATAGTTTTATATAAGGTGTAATAATAAATAAAATTTAAATAACTCGGTTATGATTTATACTTCTTCTTTGAGAGGTCTCCTTTGTCTTACACCTTAAGCCTTGAAATATAATCCGCATGAGAAGACCAAGGGATGAATTATGAAGATAAAGAATATTTTAAGGTCATAGATCAAGTATTTTTTATCATGAAGGATATAATTTTTTGAATAGTGGAGGATAAGAATCTCTCTTTTATAATAAAGGGAGGGATACACATGGAATCACCTAAAATATCTCAACAATATATTGTCACATTAATGAGAGAGAAGAAAAAATGAAAAATGATTCAAATATAAGATAAGATAAGGTTGATATATCTTTAAATAATAATAATAACGTAAGTATATGTGGGATTTCTACCCTTATCTCTTAGTTTAACCCCCTCTGGTAGACCCATATTAACCTTAATCATGGTGAAAACATTTTACAATTTTTATTTTTCATTATAACCAATAATTATGGTGAGGCTATTAAATTGTATTAAATATTATGATTAAAAATATATAATCCATTTTAACATATTTAATTCCTATAATTTGTAGAATTTAATTTTAAATAAGTGTGAAAAATTCTACAAAAACCAAATTTTAGAAAAATACATTTTTAAGAATAAAAACAAATTTACTTCAATTCATTACCTTTAAAAAAATGGTAAAATGAATGTTAAAAAAGTTAAATTAATATTTAATATAAAAAATTTATTAAAACCATTAATAAATATTTATTAATTAAATTTATGAAGATAAAAACACATTGAACATATAAAAACAGTTTTTAGAAAAATGTGTTTCAAGGCCCAGAAATTAACTTATACCAAAATGAAGAAAAAAATTGATTAAAATGTAATAAATTAGATTATTTATAATTAAAATATAATTATGTTACATTATTATCCAATTAAAAACATAATGGGACTTTTAAATTACCTGATTTAGTTATAGTTTTACAAAAATATGTATTTTCACAATTCACTAAAAGATAAATATTTGTAGGAAAATAATAAAATATAACACTAAGATAATATGAAAATTTTTATTCAAAAAATTTTATTTATTCACTTAAATAAAATTTATAAAAAAATGTAAAATTTAGTTATTATTTACATGCATGAAATGAAAAAATAATAATTTTTGAAGAAAACATATTTTGGATTCATAAGTTCTTTTATAGAAAATTGAGTACTTATTTATTATGAATTAATCAATACATTTTACTTATATAAAACCTTTATAAAAAAATTTTATAATGTGTTTTTTATCATTCATACATTCCAATTTAATGGATAGGTTATATTGGATCACTATCTCATTGTTCATTTTTGACCCGAGATCACATGTAAAGAAAACTATTGAATATTTCATGTTTATTTCAAATGAAATACAAATAAAATATTAATATGTCACACACCTATTTAATTTTTAGGAGGATCAAGTTATAATAGTGGAAACACCTCCCTTAGGAATATCCAACCCTTAATTTTTATACCTACCTCTGTATTTATAGAAATCTAAATTACGTGACATGTACTAAAATTACATGACATGTACTCAGGTCATCGGTATTTTTCAATGATTTCACTACTGATTGTTGAAATAACATACCACCCTTTGAATTATCATGTGGTTATTGTTTATAGGTGATAATACATGGTTTTTGGAGCCAATATACATGGTGTTTATTAGAAAATTATCTACCAACTACTTCTAAATTGAGCATACATGACATGTTTGATGGTAATAAAGGCTTGTGAACTCTGGTATAGAAATTGGTAATGTACTCTGATAGATTAAGATAAACCTATTTAAAACATTCATATAATTCTATTATTAATTACATGTCGTATAGTTTATAACTGTACTCCAAACGTTATCTGAAGTGTGCATTCAACTACGAAACCCTAAAAATATGGCATAAACATTAAAATAAAGAATTAAAACTATTTATGAAAGTAAATCCTGAAAAAAAAATTACTCAATAAGAACTATAAAATATTATACACAATTTGGGAACATCAATATTATTTACTTGTATCTACAAACCCATATTTTAAACTAATAGCCTCATTATGCTTCACCGCTTGTAATCATTACTAACCATGATTTTATTGATGGTATCCATAAACCCCATCCTATGAAAACTTAATAAAACCACCATATCTAATGGTCCGAACCCCACATAATTTAATAACAAGCATGACATGCTCCTAAGATTTAGTAACAACATGAATCATAACATTTTCATAAATTAATGCCATGAAATTGGGATCCTCTTCAACATTTTACACCTCAACATTCTCTTTAATGTTCTTTAAAGAAATATTAGTAATCAACCTTAGATTATTTAGTAGGTCCTTGTGTATCTGAATTATTGGACTAATTGGTTTGACCTTCACATATATGGTTTTACCTCAATTAGGCTGGTCCTTAGACTGATCCATTTTTTCTATATATATATTTCAATTCCTGGTAGTTTCAACCAAAAAATATAAATCCCAAAATAAATTAATGTAGTATTCTCTCTAATATATTAATATACTATTATCCCTAATTAATTTTACACTTCTATGGTAGTTTCAACCTAAAAAAATTAATCCTACAATCAATTAGTGTAGGCTTCATATTAATATATTTAAAAATGAAAAATCCATTTTAAAAAATTCCAATCCATTTAAAAATTAATTTTGATTTCTTAAAAAACATGTAAAAAGAATTTAATTCATGAAAAATGAATGAATTACGTGGGATTCTCTCAATAAAATTCAATTATAAAAAAAAAAGAAAATTTTGGCTCTCATCACTCCACCATATTTAATTTTTTTACTAAGGGTTACAAAAATATAACCTCATCCAATTTAAACAACAAAATTAAAAGTAAGGGGACATTCCAATTTTCAAAAAAATATTTTATCATACCTCGTATGTGAATTTTCTTGGAATTATGTGTTCTATATAATCCACCTAAAAATCAACTTTCAATATTTAGTCATTCATATTTTCTGAAATACCTCATATATAATTTAATGTAACTCTACACTAAAGAAAATTATATATGGTGTTAGGATCATAACTAGGAAATATATATATCAACATATAATTTTTAAAAATTCTAATTATCCACATTGTGAGACATTATAAATGAATTCAATAAGGATAATTTTTAAATTTAGGTGTTATGGCTTAGGGTATGAGGGTAAGGTATTAAAAAAGGTTATAGGGGGAAGTTTTACTCTTAAATGTAATTCATGAAAATTCTAGTAAATCAATAAAATATTCGTCACTCAATCCACCTTAAGAAATGTAACTCTACATTCCCTTTTATTTTAATATGGGTCATGATCTATAGAAATGAAGTACAATGATAAATTCATTCCTCATTATCCTCTTTTTCTACACATGTTTTTTTTCATATGCACACATTTTTTTCTTTTTCTCTTCTTTTGTACATATTTTTTCATATATATTATTCATGTAGAATAGAATGATAATGAAAAATACATTGAATAATACTCATAAAAAGTTTATTTGTAATTATTAAAATAATTAAACCACTCATACAATCACACAAATATATAATGCCTCCTAAAATTTCCCATGAAATTACCCCCCCCCCCACATAGGGAAAATTTAAATGATCATGAAAATATATTAATATTTAAGGTAGATGGGGGTTATAATGACTTGAAATATGGTTTGATCCTACAAGGAAATATATGGATAATTAAGGTATTAACAAGGGTTGATGTAAATATTGGTGTCAAGGAAAAATTTGGGCTACCCAAAAAAAGTGATATTCATTTTGAAAACATATAATGACTATAAATCTTAGAAAAATTAAAATCACATGTTATTGTTCTCATAAAATATCCAATATTCTATAAATAAAATTTTGGTATTATTATGATAATGTAAAATGAGTGTGACTTTTCAATTTTCATAAAAAATGATTTTATCATGCCTCATATATGATTCTATTTTCAATGAAATTATCTCTTTTAGCCTCATGAAAATAAACTTTTAATATCTATTAATTTCTATTTTGTAACCCACCTTACATATAATTCAACGCCACTCTGCGGACAAGAGAATTATACATGGAGTCATGAACATACTTATAAAATATATATCACCATAATCTGGTAAAAATTAAAATTCATCACATAAAAATTCTAATTCTTCACATTATTTGATACTAAAAATGAATTAAATCTTGAGAAATTTAAAAGTTAAGAGTTTTCAATTAATGTATGTGGTAAATAATTTAAAAAATTATATAAGATGAGATTTTTCTCATAAATTTAATGCATGAAAATTTAAGAAATGAAATGAAATATACATCACTAAATTACCCTTAAAAATGTACCTCAACACTCACGTTTATTTTAATATGGGCTAGGATTCATATAAATAAAGGTCAATGAAAATTTCATTCCTCAGTATTCTTTTTTCTTATATATTTTTTTTTAAATGCACACATTTTTTTGATTTTTCTCTTTTTTTGTACATATTTTTTCATATATATTTTTTTAAAAGTGTATATAATGATAATGGAAAATAAATTGAATGTGACTCATTCCCATTTTAATTTTAATTCCAAAAATAATTGCATCACTCTTTTAATCACCCAAACATATAATTTCTCATAAAACTATACATGGAATGACCCCCCAAAAAATGAAAATTAAAGAATCACAAAAATATATTAAGTGTAAAGGTAGGAAAGTGAGATATAATATGGAAATGTGGCTTCAACATATAAGGTTGTCCATTGTTAACTAAGGTATTGAAAATTAGTCATGTAAATTTTGGATTAAAGGAAAAATGTACACTATCCAAACAAATGAATCATTCATTTTGAAAACATTTCATAACTATAAAGGTTAAAAAAATTAAAATAAAAAAGTTTTTATTCTCATAAAATATCCAAGATTTTCTCAAGAGAGTTAGGGTAGTAGGAATAAGATATAAAAATAATCTTATAATACCTCTCAATATGAGATATAGAATTTTGTAAGATGATTAATGTGTTTGAATTTCAATATTCGATCAAAAATATTAAAATTGATTGAAAATCAATTCGAATGAAAACTAAAAATATATTTGAAATAACATAAAAATTTTAAATCTGTAAATTATTAAATCTAAAAAAATACTCCAAGTAATAAAAAAGTTTGAAAATTCATTTAATATATATGTTTTTGAAAAAATCTAATGAAAAATGTAAAAGGAAAATAAATAAAATAAGAACATATCAAAAATTCATAAAATCACAAAATAAAGTCTCTATCTCCCCCATACTTATTTGTAATAATGTCACCAATGTTATTTATTAGTTATATGCATTATATGATTACAATTAAATAGAAAAAGTAAATAAAAAGTTTTAGATGAAAGGATACAAAATAATTTTATTTTTGGTGAGTTCAAAGGTAAGCTTCCACCAACACTCCAAAACACCGAGAAGAAAACAAACCATGTAAAACCTAATGTTAACTCTATCAACTATTTGACAGTAGTGTTTTTTTTATTTGGAATACATTCTTTGTGTATTATTTTGTATATTAAAACAGTGTATCATTCTTAAAATACAATTATCCTTATATATTAACTGTGTAATGATTGTTTATGTATTTTAAAAAAAAAAATTGATACATTGGTCTTTAAATGTTCTAGGAAACATGCATTATTATTTATTTTCATGTTATGAAATTTTTTTAGTTAGGTCATAAAATCTAATGGTTGATTTTTATTCTTGATTTATTGTTTTCAATGAATATGTTATAATATTTATATATATTTGATATATAAAAATTCTATGACTATATATTTCTAACATACATATACAATTTTTGATGTGTATATATAATTATGGTATATATATATATGAGATATACACATTATGAAATTATATATATATATATATATATTGAAATTATAAATTATCTAAATTGCATTTATGTCTAGAAATATTTATGTTTATAAAATTTGATAAGTATTTTTACACACAGACACATGTCTTCATAATTAAATTCTAATATATATTTCTAATTATATATGTTTTTTACATTTTCTTAGGTTCAAAAATCTTTTTTTATAATAATATATCTCTAGGACCTATTTCAATAATAACTACACCATCAAAAACCTTTCAATCAACATTAACATCATAAAGTCAATTGTTGTATTCATATACTAAGAGGGATATTTTAAAAAAAATCTATTAAATATAATCAATATAATTAAATGGACAGAATGTATTATAATATTGTATTTGAATGTTGTTTTAATTCCTTTCTTTATGTTTTATTTAGTTTCATTATCATTCCCTTTAACTTCACATGTTTAAAATTTCATTGTAATTAATGGTCATGTGAAACTATTTTTATTTGATTACATTCATTAAATGTATGATTGAAGTATTTATGATATTTCTTATCTTATAATAATATTGAGTGATCAGTATTACCAACTGCAAAGATTTATTATATAACAGTTAAGATATAAAAAAATAACAACATGGTACCAAACATTATTGACAAGTTTTGTTTTCTATAATTATATCAAAATTTAGGCAAAGGAATCATAATTAAATATGAATTTTTCAAAAAATTTCTATGAAATTTAATCAATATGACGTGACAGAACAAAAAGATTATAATATTATATATGAATTTGGTTTAATTCTTTTCATTACGTTTTATTTATTTTCATTATCCATCTCATTATCTTTAATTTATTTAAATATTATTTTAAATAATGTCCATTGATAATTGTTTTTATTTGATTGATTTTGTTTCATTATATATATGTTTTAAGTATTTATAATAATTCATATCTTATCATGTAAATGAGTGATTAATATGAATGACTATAGAGATTTATTATAGTAAAATTAAAAAATTAAAATTAAAATAATGTGGAACCACACGTTATTAATGATTTATTTTAGCAAAAATTAGTTAAAAATTTAGGTGTAGGAATCAGAATTCAATGGAAGAAGTGAAGAGACCATCGTTAAACTAAAGAAATGCATGTACACCGTATCTCTTAATCTCCCTTGGGATGCATTTTAAATTTTTGAATATTACATCACCAAACTTCCATTGGTCATAACTCAACCATTATTTTCATATGTTATAAAAACATGAAATTAAAATAATTATGTAGTGGTTGTTATTTATAAATTTTTACCACAGAATAACGATAAATATATTTTGGAATCTATATAAGTGGTGTCAATTTTGTTTTTAAAAACCCTTTCAATTATAAATTTATATCATTGTATTTCAGCACCACATCTACACTTTTTTATATTTAATTTTATATTATTTATATACTACCTCTAGGAACCTGAGTATCATTAAACATATAGTGCAATATTCCAAGTATTTAGTTGACTAATACATCATCACCAAGTGGAATAACAAAGGTAATTGCCTCTACTATTCACTATATTTATTGTAATCAAACCACTGATCAAATTTTTGACATGACCAATACATCTTCTCCAAGTGGAATAATAACGGTATTTCTCTCCACTCTCTACAATATTTATTGTAATCAAACTACATATTATATTTTTTATATTCAGAATAAAAGATACAATAATACCATCATTAATTTTAAACTAGATTTAAGTTCCACTTACTTAATTACAATCAAATTATTTTATATTTAAACTATATTTTAGATGTTGCGTATATATTCCTACCGTACCATCCTATCAAATTTTGAAGATATTGATCCCTCATAAACAAAGTTCTTATCAATTTTGAATATTCATTAATGGAAGTTTGTAAACTAATTTATGAATATGTTCCCACAAAAATAATTTTTTAGGAAAACTATATTATATTCATGAAATGTTTTTCCATAAATTATAAGATTTTTTTCAACCATTTGTCCCTTATATTTTTCAATGAAAATAGTATTATATATAACTGCATGAAATATTTTCTGAAAATCTATACATTAGTCTACTAGATATTTTTTTTTTAATTAAACATTATATTAAATTTACCATATATCATCTTTTCATTTATTAAATCTAGAAAAACTGAATTATCTATGGAAATTTGATATCATATATATTTCATGTATTACTATTTATTTATCACATATTTATAACATTTATTTGTGCTATTTATGGCTATTAGTTTTCATTGATATTGAATTTCTAGGATTATAAATTCAACTAAAAAATAATGTATTATCTATAAAAATTATTGTGAAGGTGAATATTAATATGATTCTGCAAGGTATAAGTACTAGTTTAATATATATTAAGATGATGGGGTTATCTATGCTTTCGAGATGGTGATTATAAGAAGTTTTAGGGTTTTTGAGTTTTGATGGAGTTAATTCCTAGTACATAGAAGGTTATTGATGTATAATATATCACCTCTTATCATATGGATTTTTTAGATTCTAATTGAAAATGTTATTATGATGTTTTTGGATTCAAAGATCTTATATATCCATATTAAATTTTTTCCATTATATGGGAGGATCTTCTAGGGATTTTAAATTTACTTCAGTTTTGATAGCCAATATTTTTAAAGGTAATTGAATCTTGATGAGGGTTGATCTTTTAGTTTATAGGGATTCAATTGTGGTCCACATAGATTATCAGTGGTCCTATGTGATTTTCTTGATCATGGGTGATTGAAATTCTATGAAGAAGGTATATTTTGGGGATTCTAATATGAATAAAATCCCCACTTCTTATGATCAAGTATTGGATGACCCCTTAACCTTGTTATCTTCTTAATAGGATAAGGAAAAGGTGGATCTAGAAGTTTCATGTATTGTATGTTATGGACATGAACTAGGTAGTTTGAATTAAATATCACATGTATTCAACAATATATCATTTTATGAATTCAAAATGAATCCAATTAATCATATGAAAATATTTAGAAAAAAGGAGACATAATTTTTGTTGAAGAAAATAATGGTATCTTCATAGATAGGCTAATGGAGTTAAATCATTTTATTATATCACATTTATATTTTCAAGATAAATAGTATAGTTTGGTTCTTTTATATATCAACAATTTTATCATAGTGTGATGGGGATTTGTTATTTAGAGTATTACATCCATAGGCATGAGACTCTTCTATATTGTGTGTCCATATGTTTATACAAAATCTAAATCCTAGGGATATAGTTATATCAATATGAATCTTATCAATCTAAAAATTCAATATTTGGGTCCTTTTCTTAGTCCCTTTAATGAGAAAAATTATATCACATAGAATTGGAATAAAATCTGGGATCTAATTTGGTTTTTCTAGCATCCACATATTATATGGGAGGTTACCTTGGAAATTAGTGTCCCTATCAAAATGGATAAGGATTTTGAAAAAGAAAACTATGGTTACTTTTCTTGTTTCATAGTTTTGGTTGATCTTATCCCACCTATAATCAATTTTTTATTAAATATTGATAGACATAAATTTGAATTGATTGCTTAATATAAAAATATTATTGACTTATATGAGGGATTTAATAACATATAGAACTGTTATAAAAAATATTGTAGTTGGATGAAGGTACACAAGATTATAAAAAAGGGAAGGATAGTAATTGTATGCATCCTGTACAGGATCATGAAAGAGAGTCCTCTAGAGGTTGTGAACCTCAATAAAGAGCTTCAAATTTGGAATTGAATTTTTCAAATTGGAAAGGAGGTGATCTTAATTTTAAAAATTTAAACAAGGATTAAAAAATAGAATTTAGTAAATGGGGAATGATATGGAACATTCTCAACCCAATTTTAGGTTGAACCCTAATGATACAAATCACTATTGAATTCTTTCCTAAAATGGAAATGAGTATTACAATGTCTCCAATGAGTCCTGGTTCTCTATGATAAAATAATAGTTGGATGTTTATGATCTCTAGGAGGACTTGTATCTAAATTATGGTGGTTTTAATGGAAATAAATCTAAGTAGGTGAAATATTATATCAATATGTTAGAGGTAAAAACATATATGGGTGTTGGGAAATCACTATAAACTGAAATTATATTATTGAAATCACACTCTTATGGGGATAAAATTACTTGTAAGAAGAATCTATTATAAAGAAATGTTATGGACTATTGTCATGAGAAGTTGGTTCCAATGTATACTGATTCCAAAAAGGATGCTATAGGACCGTTTTTTCACATGATTACTCCAAATCATCAACTAGATATTCCCATGGACAATAATGTACTATCTATGGACCCTGGTGAAGGTTGACCTAATAAATATATCCATGGAATTTTCTCTGGTATGGATAGGTCATAGGAACCTAATTTCTCTATTCCTGCATTGAATGAAATTTAGGGTGATCCTCCTCGACATTATACTACAACACAAGCATGATAAATTAATAAATTTACTTTAAACGTGGTTTTGGTGGAGGTTCAATCCAAACATGTAATCTATCTACTCTCTAGGAAAGCTGGCTCATCAGAAGTATCTCATAATGATATAGGTTGATCCTTATAATAAGGGTAAAGATTCTTATATCAAGAGAAAAGGGATAAACCAAATTATTCATTCACCTACTCTAATGGGGTATGGAAAGGTTGTTTTGGGACTAAATTCTATAGTGGCTCAAGGATTTTCTACTCTCGTTTCATTTTCACTTAATGAAACTGAAAGTCTTGAGCCAGTGATCTCTACTTTATTTTCTATAGGGAATTCCTTTACTCAATTCAATGATAAAAGGGATAATTACATGGTTCAATGTATGGTGGAATGTCAGGTTTCCATTTATAAATCTTTTTAAAATATTTATGACTCAGGAAATGGTCATAAGGCTACTGTAGAGGATGTGCAGTGGTTTTTGGTAGGTGATAATACATGGTGTGTGTCACTGACATACATAGAAAGTAGTATAAAATTCTTCACCAACGGCTTATATATTTGGTACGCACAACATGATTCATTGTAATAACGACATGTAAACTATATCATGGAACGTGGGCATGTCTCCTCTTGGTCGAGATGTGCCTATTTAAAATATTCATGGCATGTGCTTATTAATTACATGTTGTGTAGTAACTAACATTACTCTAAAACTTATATGAAGTGTGCATTAAACTTTAAAATCCAAAAAATAATCCATAAACACTGAAATGAATAATTTAAACCATTTTAGAAATTATATATAGAAAAAATATTCTTTTTATTCAATAAACACACTAAAATAGTATATATAATTTAGGCACATAAATCTGCATCACATGTATCCACAACTCCATCTTCTAGATTAATAACCTTGGCATGCTTCACTATATATAAGCATCCATGACCATATTTATATTGATGGTATACCCCAACCTTATCCCTAAGAATCTTAGTAACTGCACCATCACCAAACTTCATAACCACCCATGATTTAAGAATAGGCACAACATTCTTGTATGCTTTACTAGAAACATGAAGCATAACCATTATTGAATGAAGGTCGTGGAATTGGATGCCTCTTAAAACTTTTCTACCTTAAAATTCTTTGGAATAGTATTTTTAGTAATCTTAGAATTCAATGTATTATTCTCTAGTTGGTCCTATATGTGTATCCACCTTAGTGGCCTAATTGGGTGGACCTACACGTATTGGTTTCCCCTTCACTAGTATGGACATTAGAATGATAAATTTTCCCATATATATATATATATATTACACTTTATAGAAGCCTAAAAATGTAAATCCCATAGTCAATTAATTTATTTTTCTCTCTAATATATTAATATATTATTATATCAAATTATTTGTAAACATTCATTGAATTTTCTTCCTAAAAAAATAAATCACACAATCCATTATTGTAGTCTTCTCTCTAATATATCAAAAAATAAATAAATAATTTTAAAAAATTCCAATCCATCTAACATTTAATTTTAATTTTTTAAAACACAAATAAAATTTATTTAATTATTATAAAATAAATGAAGTATGGGGGATTATCAAAATGAAATTTGATACACAAAATATAGAAATTTTTTTCTCTCATCACTCCCCCAAACATAATTTTTTTACTCTGAGTAAAAATTAATATATCCTTATCCAATTTAAAATCCAATGTAAATTGTAGGGGAATTTACACTTTTCAAAAAAAATGATTTTATCATGAAACATATTTGAATTTTATTTCAATGAAATGATCTCTCTCATCTACATAAAAATCAACTTTCAATATTTATCCATTCCCATTTTACGACCTACCTCATATATATTTGAATGACACTCTCCAATCAAGATAATTATACCTGTATTTATTCTCATACTTAGACAATATATATATATATATATATATCACTATAAGATTATAAAAATTATAATTCTACCAAATGTGATATATTAAAAATTAATTCAATCATGAGCACTTTTAATGTTAAGTGTTGTTTCTTGAAATGGGATGGTTAGTGGTTAAAAAAGGCCACAGGAGGATGTTTTACTCGTAAATATAATGCATTAAAAGTTAAGTAAATAAATAAAAGATACATCACTTTATTTTCCTTAAAAAATTTAACTCCATGATCCCTTTTATTTTAATATGGATCATGATCTATAAAAATGAAGTACAATTAAAAATTCATTCCTCATTAAAAAAACATTTATACATGTTTTTTCATAGGCACACTTTTTTTTTATTTTTTTTACATATTTTTTTCATATATTTTTTCAAGGTGAGTGGAATGGTAATGAAAAATACAGTGAGTGTGACTCATTGGAATTTTAATTTTAATTCCCAAAATAATGACACCACCCTCACAATCAACCAAACATATAATCCCTCCAAAAATTACACTTGAATAACCGCATCAAACACTCAAACATTAAATAATCATGAAAATATATTAATAATTAAGTTAGGTAAGAGAGGGATCAACTTGAAATTTGTCATGAAACTATAAGTACATCTATGGTTAACTATGGTATTAACAAGGGTTTGTGTTAGTATAGGTATCATGTAAAAGTTTAGGGTACCCAAAAAAATGAGTTATTCATTTTGAAAACATTTCATAACTCCAAATATTATAAATATAACAATCACAAGTTCTTATTATCATAAAAAATCCATGACTCTCTCAAGAAAGTGAGGGTATTAGAAAATATATTCCAAATTCATGGGTCTTTCCAATTTTCATAAAAATTGATATTTCTATGCCTCAAATATGTTTTTTTCAATGAAATAATATCTATTATCTACATGAAAATCAACATTAAATATTCATTCATTCCTATATTTTCACATACCTCAAATATAATTCAATTATACTCTCTACACTAAGTTTTATACATAGAGTTTTTTTCATACTTAAAAAATATATATATTACCAAAATCTTGTAAAAATTATAATTACTCACCAAATAATTCCAATTATTCACATTGTGAGACAATAAAAATGAATTAATTCATGATAATTTTCAAAGTTATGTGTTTTGGCTATATGTATGTTAGTAAGAATTTAAAAAATGGCTATAAGAGGAGGTTTTACTCTTAATATAATACATGAAAATTAATGTAAAGAAATGAAAGATACATAACTAAATTCTCCATAAATAATATAACTCCACACTCCATTTTATTTTAATATGGGCAATGTTATATAGAAATATAGTACAATGAAAAAATCATTAATCATTATCCTCTTTTTATATACATTTTTTTTCATCTACGCATATTTTTTTCTTTTTCACTTTTTATGTTCATTTTTTTCAAATATATATATTTTAAAGTTGAATATGATGATAGGGAAACATATATTGAATGAAACTTATTATTTTTTCATTTTAATTCCCAAAATAATGACACCATTTTCACAATCACAAAAACATATAATGCCTCCCAAAATTACACATGGAATGTCCTTCCACATAATCAAAATTGAAGAATCATGAAAATATATTAAGAGTGGTGGTAGGTACAAGAGATATCGACTTGAAATATATATCAAACAAATAAGTATATCTATGATAGCCATGGTATTTATATGGATTCCTAAAAATACATGTTTTAAGGAAAATTATGCCTTATCCAAAAAACTGACTCATCCATTTTGAAAACATTTCATAACTCTAATTCTTGGAAAAATATCAACGAAAAGTTATTTTTCTCATAAAAAATACAAGATTCTCTCAATAATTATAGGATATTTGGTATAAGATATCAAAATAGACTTATATTACCTCTCAATAAAAGAAATTTAAATTGGTAACATGATTCACGGGTTTGGATTTCAATATTCAATCAAAAATCATGCAAGTGATCAAAAATTAATTTCAATGAAAATAAAAAACATATTATAAATCATATAAAATTTTTAAAGTTGAAAATAATGAAATCCCATAAAAAAAGACTCATAACAAACTTTTAACATTAATTTAACATGAAAGTGTTTGAAAAACTAAAAATGAATAATGGAAAAATGAAAGAAAACAAATAAAAACATATCAAAAATTGAAAAAAATCCTAAAAAACAGTCACCATATTCCCCCAAAATTTATTGTTACAATTTAAAAAATATTACTTATAAGTTATACGACTATGGTCAAAATGATATAGAAAATGTAAACAAAAAGTTCGAGAAGAAAAGACATGACCTAATATTATTTTTGGTGTGGTCAAATGTGAGATTCTACCAACACACCAAATCACTTAGAAGAAATGAAAATATGCATTTTTTTTAATTGTAAAAGTAGAATAAAATTCATGGAATGTTATAGAAACCTAGGTTTTACTCCTCAAAAGTTCTGAATTTATACTAGCTACAACATGGTATTACCAATTTTCATCCATGGTTAAAAGGTGGGTTGGTTTCCTTTATAAGGACCAGTAAATGAGACCTTTTCTAGTGTATATAAGTGAACAATTAGAATAGAGTACCCCAATAGAAAATAAATGAAACTTATCCCTAAGAATGATGTGTAAATAAAATAGAATAGATAATATAATAATAAAAATTATTTCACCCTGATAATTTTCATATCATGTTCTATTTTATTGTCTTTTTATTATTGAAATAATATTAGATTCACTAAAATTTCCTCAGGTTCTTCATCAAATTCCAAATCTATATTTACTTTTATGGGGGCTTATTATTTTAATTCAAACAAAATCTTCACCTTGATGGTTTTCCCTTCTTCTTATTCAATTTCTAGGGACATTAATAGATCAATGTATTATAAATTGAAATTACAAATAGAGTTAGAATGAATTTCAAGTAATTTATTATCAAATGAAAATTAATTTAAATAAAGGTCACTCCCTTTAGTGGTTTGACACAAAGATATTTTTATTATTTTTTACAACTGAAAAAACGATCAATGGAAGAAAAAATTGGATCCCCCATATTTTTTTAAATCACATTGCCTCCATTTTATTTTTATCTTCATTAAAGGATTCCATAATTTATTCTAAATCAAAAATTTCAAAACGAAGGGGGAATATGATATTTTCAGTTTTTATAAAAATAAAAAATAATTGAATTAAGAGTATGGTAAACCATATAAATATTTTTATCTTTTAATTTTGGTTATTCTTGAAGTTCTTAGAAAAATATATTTTAAGGAGTTGGGAGAGATTGATATCGAAGTTGTTCTTCCACCTATTTAATTTTTTATAGATAAAAGATTATCAAAATTAGTTTATTATCCTATTCTTATTGTTGTAGTACTTGAAACATGAAAAGTTTTAAGTTTTTATTCTTCAACACCAGCATTTTATTGATCTCCTTGATCCCTTTTTGACAGTTTTTATAAGTTTCCAATGTTGAAAGTATCCTGATGGTGTTGATCACTTATTCTTGGAAGAATAAGGCTAATTTATTTTGTTGATGACATGTATTTTTGTAGAATCTTGCATCCAACAATCCATTTTAGTACACTAGAGGTTGTAGTGTCCAATGAAATTGTTATTCATGCACCTATGACATGATAGAAGTGGAATTATATCATTATTTTAGAGACATGTCTATAAACATCAGGGTAAGTTCATCCATATTTTTTATTACTAGGAAAATTGTTTTTGATTCATTATAGAAGAATTAAGAACACATTATATTTATCATAATTTGTGAGGAAAACAAATAATTAAATAGAGAATGAAAATTAAAACAAGAAGAAAAAAATTATAAAAATGTGATGCAAAAAATAACTTACCAATATCTTATCCTAATAATGGTACCAAATTGATGTGCATACCTATCATATGGCCCATGAAAATTTAATGTTTATTCTTAATTAGGTGTATCCTGGTGTCCAACCCTGGGTGGTCTCTCTAAGAGGTAAATCAATTAATTATTCATCATAATTTTTTTTTGTCACTTATTATTAATTTTAGTTTTCAATTAGTTGAAAAACTAGAAAAATAAAGTGTAAGTGTGTATGAAATAATAAATTGAAAATAAAATTTCAATAAAAATGAAATAAAAAGAAAAAAAATGTTTGGTGAAGAAAAATTATTCAAAAATAGTAGTTAATAGTGCTTGTATCCTTTAAAATACTTGTTCAATTTTTATTCATCGCCCATATTATATTAAACTCTAAAAAACGTCCAAAAATTACTATATAGGTGATCAAAATGATCAATATCCTCCCTAAAAATGCTAACCACTCACTTTATCAGTGAAGATATAATGAAAACACACCTCTATTGAGAGAATATAATCATGAAATATCCTATTTTATCCCAATGTACTATTATTCTACCACATTTTATAGATTATAAACATATTGAGAAAATTAAAATAAGGGAGTGAAGATAATTTCACATCGAAAGAATTAGGATTTTAAAAATATAAAATGAGAAAAATATCTATATCATAATAAAATTATCATATCGTTTTTAGAATTAAAATACAATTTTGAAAAATGGATAAAATTAAAACACCAAAAACCTCCCCTACAGGATAATATTGGGATGGATCCACATTAAAATATAGATTGATTGATTTGGAATATGAGAAAATGAAAAAAAAAAGAGAAATAAATCTCTAGAATATTATAGTTTCACTTGATTGTGGAAGTGAAAGGGAATCCATCCCAAAAGACACCAAATTCCTAACCAATAATGTGAAACCCCTAAAAATGAGACTCTTATCCCACTAAACATAAATTTAAGATCTAATCTACCTCCTAGATACACTCCACCTCATAGAAAAATAATGATATGATCTCTATATAGCATAGAGTTTTTTCATTCCCTCTTAACCACAACAGATTCATAAAACCAAATAATATCTCTTATGATTTATTTTATCGTTCTCCTACAATGAATTCCACATTTATACTATAAAATAAAAAATAAACCCATTCCTATTTTGGTTTTCATGCATTACCTTCATGTATTGGATTGGTTGATTTAATGACCCCTGATAAGTTTCTTGATAATTTTCGAGGCCATATGGGTGTGAGTCTGGGATAGATTATTTTTTAGTTCTTATTTATAAAATATTTCCATAGTAGGGGGTATGGTTTTATTTTAATTTCTACTATTGGTCTAGATTTTTTGGAAAAGTTTTTTCATTGGTTCGACTAGAAGAATTCAAGAAATAAAAACGGGATTAACATGTAGGCGCACTAGGATTCATGGGATAGTAATAATAAAAAATAAAGTAATATATATATTAATAGTAAGTATAAAACATTAATAGTAATATAGAATGATTATAATAATGAATTTTGAAGAACAATTTCATGATACCTTCATTAAAAAAACCAAAATATTACATGGGGATTGTAAGTAAAGTGACTCCAAAGAAAACACAAACAAAAATCATGGAAAGTGAAAAAAACAAAAGGGAGAAATCATCCATATAACCAGACCAGACACCTCAATAAATTTTCATGTATTTATTACCCTTATTTTGAAGGGTTTCTTTACCATGAAGATATCAACCTCTCCTATAATATTTAGGTATCTTCCATGATTTTCTTGGTTATTATTTAGAAATATCAATATTTATTAAATCTATAGCTCAATCTACTAGATTAAACACCTTGAATTGCTTCAACTCATGTAAAAATTCTTTTAAATACTTTTCATGATGGTATTCCTCAACCTCATCCTTAGGAATCAAAAAAAAACATCATATCTAATTATCATAGTTATCCCTGATTTAAGGATATGCATGGAATGCTTCTATTCTTCACTAGAAATATAAATATTAGACTTTTTTTGGAATCAATTTAATTAAATTGGAATCCTCTTAAACATATTAGACCTTATATTTCTCTTGAATATTGGACTTTAAAATAATGTTAAAAACCAATATGATATTCTCTTTTAAAGTTTCCCAATTTTTTTGGCATATTCAAGATAGGTTTCCCTATTATCTAATATGAACACTGAATTTAGCACATAAAAGATATTAGATGGTGATTTGGAGCTCACATTCTCACTTGATTCCTAGTCTCCCACTAGCACCATCTCTTTTTGAACACTACAAATATCCTTTCTATTAGATTTTAAATTTATTTCTTCTTATTTTCATAGGGTTGTGATCAACACTTCTTTAACTCTCAAGGAAGTGGAAGCTATCTCCTTCCCATATACCACATGTACATTAGTATCATAATCCACTACCATCCTATTTCAGATCATAGTAACTAATCGTCTTTCCTTATTAAGTACATAATTTATAGTGTTTAAATCCTTTTGAGGGATTTCTAGTTTGTGTTTATTCTATAATGGTACCTTTATAGAACCATTAGTCCCTGAATCCTTTATACTGGGGGAACCCACTATTTCATTTTGACTTGGAATTGGTTCCCCAAGTGCAAACCATCAAATTCAAACTTCATATATAATAGATGAATCACTCTTCTTATTCCTCTGGATAGTTTTGGAACACCCATCATGCCAAGGGGGTTTCCCTTTTAGGTTCTAGAGTAGAGGTTCTGATTATAGTGGAAGCCAATTGGGTCTATGAACAATGATGAAATTTTATTAGATGTAATGGGTAATACATAATAACATAATGAATAATAATCATGTACAATGAATATAACTAAATAAACAATATAAATGTAATCCTAAAACAAAGAGTGAATCTTTTCACATTAAATTTATAATTTATTTAATAAAAATAATTACATTGGCCTTGAAATTCATTTTTTGAAGAAAAAATTAATCGTATAAACCCCATTATAGTTGTACCATCATTATCCTAAGAGGATCCAGAGTATAATTCCTCTATTTTTGATCCACACATGATCCACAATCACCAATCATGACCGATGGAACTTAAAGTTCCATCCTGGAGGTACCGATCATTTTTCATTGATTTCCATTGATCAAAAATCAGTCCATCAGTGTTAAGAATTTTATATCTCGTTCTATCATTATTTAAATAGAATAAATAGATGGGGGAATTCTCTTAGTCTTGAAAGCAACCCTATAGATGTTCTTCATTAAGAGAATTATCTAGAGCAATGATGTGTTATGAAAAACAAAAATGATTTCACCTATACTCTAAAATTATATTACTAGGTATATATAGAGATCTGGTTTAATATTGGTAATTTAAAAAATCACTCCATGCTAATAATTATAATAAAACAGTATTATATAGTGGTATGAATTGACTTGCACAAACTAAATATCATTTTATTAAATAAATAATCTCTTATTTACTTAAATGATATTTGTGATTGTATCTTTTCCATTACCAAGAATATTAATCAATTATTATTCCTTCATCAACATTTATCAAACCTCAAATAATAAATAAATATTATCTATTTGATAAATAACTAAATATATAATCCTAGTTATGTAAATAAATATTTTTTTAATATTTAACTCATATAAATATGGTGAATAGATATTATTGATTAATAAATCTTGAAAAAATATTATTTATCAGTATTGAGAATGAAATTTAGTCAAACTATTAAACTAATAAAATACTTTAACTGATAACAATGTAAATACTATATGCTTGACCATTTAGGCCTCTTCCCTAGTGGCACTAAGTGGGTTTTTTTAAAGTCCAATATGATCATCTAAGAACATGTAAAGGAACCCATAGAGAAAGAAGTTAATGTATAAATGACAAAAAAACACATACAAATTCTCACTATTGTATCAATATATCATATACTTGGTTTCATACATGTTTCATCAACTTATAAGATCAATATATCCTTCTTCGACTTTCTGAAATGAACTCATAAATCACCATGGTTGTGTAATTTATTTCAATGGTTCCATTTCACTTATGACAAATCCTTTATTAACTTATTCATTAATTCCATATCACTTATGACAAACCCAATGTATCCTACTTCTCTATGAAATAGTTCTTCATGTTTTTGGGATATACAATAAATTATGTGACTCATTATATGAATTAATAATAATTTCAAGTCTAAGGATGAATATAAACATTTTAATATAGTAATTTCAATAACATGAAACACGTGAAATTAATACATTAAAATATATCCTTATAATCTCCTCTATTGTTGAATACCAAGTGCGAACAACATGGGATGAAGCCTTATATGCATACAATAATTAATGAGATAATAATATTCATAGTCTATATTCCATAAAATGATGATATTCAACCACATGATTTCTATATTCTACAATATTATCATTTAACTTAAAGGTTCTAATCATTGAGGAAATATTTTATAAAATTTTGAAGTGATAAATACTTTAAAGAATTCTCCATAGTAATATTGCATGGAAGAATAATCAATATGGGATAAGACATTTAATAATATTCATTTTCTTTAATTTATAGGATGTCTAAATTAAAAAGTCATTGGTTCTAGGGAACCAAGTCCAAAAGACACCCACTTTTACTAGATCCATCTATAAATGAATTCTAACCCACTAGATCTCATATGAAAATCATGCTTCTACTCAAAAAAGGATTTATTTAACATGTACTCTACATTTTCCTCTATGAAAAATATTATTATTGTGACCTCACCTCTCTTAAAAAGATGGTAAGATATGATACTTCCATAAAATATTATTTCTCTATTGATGGAACCTTGGATCCTTAGAAAGATCCACCATTGCAGTATTATCATAATACACTGTGATAAGATATTTACTTCTAGGAACACCATCAATATCCTAAATGAGGTTTCATATCCAAACTAATTCCATGGATGCATTATTAGGTTTAATATACTCAGAATGTATTAAATAATCAGTTACCATTGAAGTATTTGAGTTCTTGCAGTTCACAACTCTTCCATTGAGGGTGAATATATATCTAGATCACAATTTCAGGTTATCATGATTTGCTTGAAAACTAGAATATTTATATCCCCGGAATACTTTCTCTTCATTTCCTCTATAAACTAGGACCATATCCTTATTATGCCTCATAAAATTTTTGATAGTGTTGAATGAAATAAAATTGTGGTCTCTTAGGACTTCTTGATATCTACCTACTATGCTAAAGAGATAGGAAACATCTATCCTGGTATATAACATGACATACATGACTAACCCTATTGTTGACATAAGACACGATCCTAACCAGTTTACAAAATATTGACCCATGTGATATTACTTTATTTTATACTAAACATAGTTTTTAAAAATGGATGGATTCTTGTTAATAATACCAATCATAATGGCTGGGATCCAATCATCCATGGGTGAAGCTAGTTGGTGTTGGGACCATGTTGGTTGGATGTTTTTTTTGGAAGCTAAAAGATATTTGTTTTGAAAGTATTTTTTGGGTCATAGAAGGAAGAAACCAATTCAATTTTTAAATTTCTAGTAATCAGGATTACCATTGTATTTAATATTTCACACTCACAATTCTTAATAAAGACCATCATTTGGGAAGATTATTTCTGGAAGAAAAGACTCATAAGACCCACCATAGGTCTAGAATGAGGTTTTGATCGTAATAAGGAAGAGAATAAGATTATGCATGGATCTAATATAAATATAATGATGATTTTCTATTTTGTAATTAATAAATATCTTAAGTATTTTTTAATACTTGTTATGCAGTCTTGATAAATGAAAGGGGGAAAAGATTATGCCAATTATATTAAGGTTTGAAAAGAAATAAATTGTAGTAAAAGATGAGAGGTTACAATACTTCCCAATATAATTCAGAAAATATTAAAGAAGATCATAAATGAATTCAAATTCATGAGGAAGTAATGATAAAACCATAATTTTGAGAAATAATAAATTTACTGAAGCCGATGATTTCTGGTCTCAGTTCATCGATGTAAGATCATTGGTCATAGAAATTTTTATTGGATGAAAATTATGATCATAACATGAAGTTGTAAAGATACTTGTTTCTAGTCAGACCAACATTCCATAAGGAATAAATCTTCAAATAAATAAACTAATATGGATCGTATTTATAAAATAAAAGAAGTTGTTGAAGTTGAGAGCTGTTGACACTGGTCCATAGGACATGGTGTGCCACCAATAATTGGAGGGAGAATTTTTTTCATTGGTATTTTGTCAGGACCAATGAAGAAGGAAAAGGAAGCTCATGTTTTTTAGGACCGATGTGAAGAATAAAATCAGTGATCAATCAAAAATGTTGTCATCCATTTTCATCAAGATGAATTAGTAATTGTTTTCTAAGTATGAACTTTATTTTCCCTAGCAAGTGGGTCGTGAAAAAGATGAAATTTGAAATGTATCTAAAATTTGGTTCAAGTTCCATTAGATTGGAGGTGACATTAATCTATCAAAGGAAAATAAAGACTGATCCATCAGATTGGAACAAACACCAAAAACATCATCGGACATATGTTCATCTGCCTGAGGAAAAATAAGAAATGAATAACTACTTGAAGCTTGTCTAAATGTTTTCAAGGGGGGTCATAAAAGAGATTAAATAAATTTTAAGAATGGTATTCAATGTTTATATCTTATCATTTGGTATGAAGTATTGTAATGAGAATAATGTGTTAATCATATGTTTCAAATTGGGGTAGAGAAACTTAATGAAGAATATATTGGTTTACATTTGTCTTCATCATAATGAGGAAGATCGTAATAAAATATCAAAAGAGGATTGAATATTTTGAAGAAATTATAAAGAAAGATGGTGTTTTTAATATTCATGAATTGTTTAAGAATTCAATGATTGATATGAGATTTAAGTGGATTTGAATATTCAGGAAATTTGGTTGATTGGGAAAGTTTTTTAGAACCCACCGAAACCTATTTTGGGTCGCCTATAAAATGAGGAAGTACTTTGTAATTACTCTAAACAAGTACTATGAATGGAAGAATAGGTATAAGCTCTAAAGTTATAGGGAGAATAAGTTTATATATTAGGCTTACCTGAGGAAGTTTTCTAGACAGAATAATGAAAGGAGAAGAGACAAGATTGTGTTCAATTTTTCTAGATTTGGACGGAGTAATAAGACCAGGATTTACAGACTGAAGAAGAAGCAGTTTAGATTTTTTTAGTGGTATTCTGGAAAAGTATTATTTTCTTATTAAGTAATCAGACTTGGGAATAAGAATGTGAAATTAGACTAGGTTTCATTATGAAGTATTGGTACGGTATTGATGTTGTTGGGTGAGGAAGTGAATATTTTTTTGAAGAAATTATTTATGAAAGTTGATCAAGAAGCACTATAACATTTTTTTTACACAAATTAAATTACATAATTTCATGCTACTTGAATCACATGAAATGTTTTATTGAACATAGTTCTACATGAGTGTAAGGGAATATCTTACTCATTGTATTCCACCCAAAAGGATTGTTTTCTAGTGTATTGTGTGGTATTGGATTGTTTCCAAATCATATCAAGGACGTAACTACAGTTTTTGAGTAGTGAACCTTGTAAATTATTATATTACTATGCACGTGTGGTTGGTTATTTCAGTAAGATAAAAACTCTTTAACTAGAGGCAAAGGTTGTTTCAAAAGAAAGTAAAATTAAAAAAATGAAATCACCGATTCACCCTCCCCCTCTTAGTGATACATTGATGCTACACTAGCATTGTGGTGAAGGTTCGATCCACATAGAAGGAAGATGAGTAAATTATAAGGTTTAAAAAATAAAAACCTCATTGTTGTCAACAATGAGGTAAAAATCATTATAGTTATATTAGCTTTTTAATTTTTTTTAATTTTTTAAATGATAAAATGGAAATAAGATGAGGAAAAAATATTTTTTTACAAAGAAACTAAAATTTTCACTAAGTACTGATAAACTAGAGAAATACAGTATACTAATATTAAGAAGCAAGACAAAGGGTCTAAGATCGTCAATTTTCTCAGGAATTTTAAACTACTGGTATGAATGGATGTTCTCTCCACAGCTTAAAACGAATCACACATTAGAAAATACTGAAAAGTTTCTCTCGCCAGGAAACTCAACAGGCAGAGGATTAAGTCGTGGAGTTCGCCACACAAAAACTTAATTGAACTACAAAGAAGTTTTAAAAATTAACATTTTGAAAAGAACTCGCCATAAAATTCCAAAGTTAAAGTTGTTAATGATTTGAAAAAGAACATTCAGGATCAACCTCGCCAGTCGCTAATGAAGTTTGAAATTGAAGACATTGAAGTGCGAACGATTAAAAGATTTGAAACAAAATCAATTTCACCAACTGATTCAAATTTCATAAAAATATAAGAAAATGGAGATTAAGAGATCATAACCAGAAGGTTTTAAAATTCTCGAGTTGAGAAAATTCAACGTATAATCAAATTGTTTAAAGAAGTGAAAACAAATAAGAAACAAAGTATAAATGTTGTGGAAAGAGGGAAGATGAACTCCCCTAGCTCAACTCTACTTTCAGGCTCCTTCGTCTCCTGCTCTGCTCAAATGCTGATCCTGAAAATCCTCTCTCTTGGAAAAGTGTGTTCGTGGAATGAATATCCATCCAGATCTTCTCTCGGATGGTTGTGATCATGGAATAGGAATGAGCGTTGTCCCTATTCTACTGTTACTCTGCTTTTAATACCATACTATCATCTGCAATATGCCACCGCATGTTTCCACTGAATTTAAAAAGTCCATCAGTTATTCACCACACACATGCATTTTTTTTCACGATTGGCACTTCGTGCTAGTTTTTCTCACGTAACTAACTCTGGGTGAGTTAGTTGTGTGAATCTGGACGTATACACGTCTCTTGAATGAACCTGCAATGTTAGAAAAGAAAAATAAATAAATGAAAACGTAAAGAAATAAAGAGAGTAATTTTTTTAGTTTAATGTTATAATAACTAAAGGTAATTAATAAAAATCTTAATTGATAATTATAATAAAAATTTTATTTTTATAATTATTAATTTATAACTAATTATTTAATTAAGTATTAAAATTATTATTAATAATTAAGTTATTATATAGTATAACTTAATTAGATTCTTAAATTATTTTAAAATTAATTACTTTATTAATTTAATTAATATATTTATTCTGTTAGCAACAAAATGAAAGTGTTAATATATTTATATTAATTAATATATAACTTAATTTATAAATTATTATTGTTTATAATATATTTTATAGAATCTTATTAGTTTTTCTAATATCCTATTTTATTAATTATCTACTTATTATTATTATTATAGTTATATATATATATATAATATTATGTATTATATTTAATTAATTATTTTATTATTATATATTTTAATTTTACTTTTTATTTTTATTATATTTTTTACTTCCCCCCTCCGGTTCTTCTTCTCCATCGCGCCACTAGAGGGAAATTCTAGATCTAGTTTTATATCCTCCTTCAGCAGCTCAGGATCATCCTCTGGCGCCAAGGTGGCTCGCAGATCTCCCTTGGTGGCGTTGTAGTCCAGCAGCGTGATGGCTCGGTCTCGGATCCAGCAACGTCACCCTCGGCTCGCCCTCCCCCTCAAGCAACGATGTGGCCTCCTAATTCACCCAATCTAGCTTTAGTTGATATTGCATAAACCTCGACTTCGTTTTGGTGTGCGGAGAGACTCCAGGCAGCAAAAATTGCTTCATCGATGACACCGCGCAGAGTCCTCTTCCTCAGCTCGCGGCATTTCTTCAACTCTCTTTTAGGGAAACAGCGGCGCACTGGGTTTGATTCAGAGCATCTACTCATATTTACAGCCTCTCCCTGCACTTCAACCAGTGGCGAATTTGTTTGGTTCGACTCCTCCACAGTGTGACGATTTCTGGTTAGCGATGATATGGTTCTCTTCATCAATCCGATCTCAATTTTAAAATATATGGATGTGCTTCGGCTAAGGCCATGGATCTAGGTTTCACTTATGATTTGAGTCAAGTTTTGGTTGAATCAATTCTCTGGTTAGAGTATTGAAACATGAGTTAGGTTGGGAAAGAATGCCTCATGGTGAGGGCTGGTGATGCGAGATTCAAGGTAGAGAGGCAAGGCACCGGTGGTGTCGCAGTTGTTGTGGAACTATGAAGGAAATGGTGCCAAGTTTTTTATAATTATTCAAAACTATATTATTTAATGTACAAAAGCAAAACTAATTAATCAATTAATTAATGTTTAACTATTAAATAAGCAGACAAAAACATCAAAGTAAATAAAAAGTTATTAGTTTATAAAATTAAAGTAAGAAATAAATTAATTACTTTAAGGCTTAAAATACACATTTAATTATAAAAATTGATAATTATTAAAATTAATAATAAAAATACAAAAGTGAAATTATTTATCTAAAAGTGTTCAAATAAATAAATAAATTGATAAAAATTAATTAAAAACATGCGGAAAAACAGGTGTTTTTAAGGCCACACCAATAGCCTCCATTTATTATTTACCAATTTTTTTGAAATAGACTTTGATGGAGAATCTAAATAGTGTCAACAATAAAGGCATTCTAGTCTTCGATGGAAAGAATTATCATATCTGGAAAGATATAAGCGATGTTCTTGAAGCTGCTGAAAATAGATTTCCTTCTATTGATGATAAATTTCATTTTACATCTTTTGGAAAGAAAAATCTTGAGAATGATTGAAGATCTTAGAATGATTTTCTCTCATCACATTATAAAAGTGAGGTTTTAAGAGAAAAGGGTGTTTCCACTACCAAAGGTATCCAGGATAAGTTAAAAAACATTTATGAAGGAAATACAAAACTGAAGAATGAAAAATTAAAAATTTAGAGGCTGAATTATGAAGATCTCAATATGGGTGAATATGAATATATTGGTGAATTCTTTACCAGGGTGAATGCCATTTTCATCACTATTATATGTCTTGGTGAAAATATAAAATACTCCAAGGCTGTTGATAAGATATTTAGAATTCTTCCTGATAATTTTGATGGTAGATTTTTTTTGTTGGAATGTAGAGATCAAGAAACATTATCTCTGGATGATTTTCATAGCACTTTCATAACTTATGAAATTATAAGGGAAAACATTATGAATGGAAACACAAATGTTTATAGAGAAATATATTTCAAGGATTCTAATAAAGAAAATCCCTAGAAGATTCTTGTTGAAGAATAATATGGTGAATTAGATTCAAAGATTAGGTGTGTACAAATATTGATGAATTTTTATCCTTCTTTTCTAAGAATGTGAAAAGAGGTACAGGTAAATACAAAGGGAAACATCCCTTGAAATTTCTTGAATGTGGAGCCTTTGTGAACTTGAATATAATTGTCCTAGAATAAATAAAGAAGAGGATAGTGAAGAATATGACAGAAAAAAATAATATCATGTAAAAAATAGGGTGATAAGGCTAAACCTTATTCTAAAGGGAAGGATAGAAAATACTTAAAATCCAATGGAATAAGTTTCATGTCAAAATATGATAAAGAAGAGGAAGATAGTGGGGACGAATCCAAAAAATATATTGAAAAGGCTCGATAAAATACCTTTATTACAATAGTGAACAATGAAGATGTTGGAAGAAATAGTTCTGAAGAAGAAGAAACCCAATTAGAATTTCATCTGAAAGAAGAATTGAAAGCATGTTTGAAAAAGATCGAGAGGCTTGATAAAGAAATCAGAAAGATGAAAAGTGACTAATATTCAATGAACAATCAAGAATATTTTCCTAATGAGAAATTCAAGGAGCTTAAATAGATTTATAACTTGAAGAAATATCTTGAGAAATAAAAGAATAATAATGAACATCTGGATGTAATGTTGAAAGAAAGAGAAGACGAGATGGAACATATCCAACAAAAACATTCTAAATATGAACATAGGGTTACAAGTTTTTAAAATTATTTTGTTAAAGTTAGTGAAATTTCTCATATGGATGAACCTAATATGGATCAAAGAAAGTTACCTTCAAAGTTTTATAATAAAGATTAGAAAGTTATGTATGTGGTCAAGACCAATAAAGTCACGAAGTCAGAAGTTTAAAAAATAATGAGTCTAAAAAATGTTCTATTGATTATGGTTCTGATAAAGCTGAAAATATAAACAAGCTGAAAAATATGATTCTAATTGATAACATAAATCTTTGTTTTCAAAAGAATTCTTATAATGCAGATAAAAAGGGTGATGAGAAACATGCAAAAAAATTAGGGCAGTATAGAAGTTTCAAAGGAAAATATTATTTCGTTGGATACTAATATTATTATGGTGGATTTAGGAACATGGAAAACATATGTTGGTTTAATAAAAAAAATATTCCAAATATTCTATAAGTTTTAAAAGGTAATGTTTGAGACAGAGTCAATCCTTTCAAAGGAAGATTCTGAGAGGGACGTTATGAGGAAATCTGAGAAAAGTGGTATAAAAATTGAAAAAAGGTTTCAACCTATGGAAAACAATTGAGAAATATGTTAAAAACATAGACACCATAAAAAAGGTTGCCTTGTTTTTTTAGCAGCACAAAAAAAAGTTTGTTTACAATTCTTGAAGCTGATTTTTCATAAAGATAAATGGAAAGAATATCTTTTTTAGAAAAATCTTTCAAAGTTATAAAGGGAAAACGAACATGGAATCTAGATAGTGGTTTTTCACCTCATATGATAGGATAATTAAATTTTTAGAAGAATTTTAAATACTTTAAAGAAGGAACATTGACATCTGGAAGTGATGAATTACTTAGAATCAAAGCTGTTGGACTAGCCGTCATTGGGGAAGGAAAGTCAAAATCTAAATGGTCTTTGTCTATTTACGGGATGAAACAAAATTGCTAAGTGTTTTAAAACTTTGTGATGAATTAAATACTTTTTTAAAAAAAATATGGTTTTGTTGTAAAAATAATGGAATATGGAAACATAGTCACAAGAGGCCAATGCACAAAATGAAACTTGTTCGACATTGGTGAAATAAAAAACTCTTGTTACTTTGGAAAGTTAAAAGGAAATCAGCTATGGAATAAAATTTTGGGGAACATGTGTCAAAGACACTTGAGAAATCAAAGAAATATAGTTTCCGTGGAATTCCTGATATATCAAGAATAAGAGAATAGTGTATTACTCTTTTTCAGAAGGGAAAATTTAAAATTCTGTGCATAAAAATATTAAGATTCATTGGAAATAGCCCCTGAAACTTATTCATTATAATATCTGTGGGATGATAAGAAGACAATAAACTAATGGAGATAATTACTTCATCACTTTCATTGATGACATTTTCACAATACTTGTGTTATGTATATAAAAAAATTAAAATGCTCTATGAACATTTAAAAGTTTCAAGAGGAAATTTTAGAATGAATATGAGTTTTCAATAAATAATTTTGGAAATGATAATGGTGGATAATACAAAAAAATTAATTTTAAAATTATCTAGAGAAACATAGAATTTGACATGAATTTAGCTGACTATATACTCCTTGAAAAATGGTTTTGGTGAATGTAATAATAAATTTATGGTTGAAATGGAGAAAACTATGTTACTTGAACATGGTCTCTCTTATTACATTTAGAGGCAAGCAATGAGTACGCTTTTGTATATTCAAAATACAAGTTTCTACATTCCATGTTCATATATGTCTCTATAAGATTTTTTTTTTACAAAAATCAATGTTTGAAACCCTTAAGAGTTTTTTTTAGTCCATGCATCATAAAAAAGGAAAGTTTTAATCCTTCTTATATTTATAATGAGAGGTGAAGATGTATTTTTCTTTGATATAATATAGAAGGAAGAGGATATAGATGCTTTAACAAATAAACATGAATAATTTTTTATTCTGTTGATGTGATTTTTATTAAAAATATTGATGAATATAAACAGACTCATGATGATAAATAAGTTGAGAATGATGAAAAAATTATTGTTAACAAATCTGCTAAAGATACTAACAATAATAATCCTACCAAAGAAGAATAACAAGACTCCTTTGTTTCAAGTGATTATGATTAAACTAAAAAATATCATCTTTCGATGAGAAATAAATTGGAGTCTTAAAACATTATTAGCGATCAACATTAGAAGGTACAAAAAATAAGAACATCAAAAGATGTTACAAATACTTATTTGTATTCAAACATTCAGCTGAGAGATGTGAATGATTCTTTTGAGAATCTAGAATGGGATAAGGATATGAATGAACAAATTGAGCATATGAAAAATAATTACACTTTGAACTCATATCTAATATAGAAAAAAAATGTTATTAGAACAAAATAGTTTTTCCAGAACAAGATGAATACAGATCGTAAAGTGATTAGAAACAAAGAAAGATTAGTGTAAAAATGTTACTCACAGATAGAGGGAATTTATTTTGATGAATATTTTGTTCCTGTGGTAAGGTTATAAACAATCATAGTTTTTATTTCTATTGTTTCACAATGATGTTACAAAATATTTTATATGGATGTGAAATCTTTATCTCTGACTGGGGATCTTGATGTGGAAGTTTACATTGAAAAAACTTGTGGTTTTGTTGTTAGGAAAGATGAAATTTGTGTCTGTAAGCTGAGGAAAGCCTTTTATAGACTAAAAAACTCTATGAGGGAATGGTATTCCAAATTTGATACTTGCTAAAGGAATATTTTTTTTAAGAAAGTAATATTTGATAATAATATTTTCATCAAATAATGTTAGGATATTTTCCCTTATCATGATTTTTTTGTTGACGACATTATCTTTTCTTGTAATGATGAAATAACATGTGAAAGATTTGATGAAGATATGAAAACGTTGTTCTGTATGTCCATTATAGGAGAAATGATATACATTCTTAGGTTCCAAATATTATAAAAGAAGAAGAACATATTTCTTTATCAAGATATGTATGATAGAAAACTTCTTAAAAAGTTCAGCATGGAAAATTTTAAACAAATTTAGAAACCTATTTTTTTGGGAACCAAGTTGAATAAAGATGGAGAAGGAAAGTTAGTTGATTATAAAGAGTTTCATAAGATGATTAGAAGTTTGTTAAACTTTATTATTACAAGACCTGACATTGGTTTATCTGTTACCTTATATGCACGATTTTTTATTAATCCAAAAGAATCAATCTTATTGGATGGAGAAATTATTCTCAGATATATCCAAGGCACAAAAAAATTTCAGAATCAATTATTATAGATCATGAGTTATTGAATTTTTTGGGTATTCAGATGCTGATTGGGTAAGAAATGTAGATGATATAAGATCCACATCTGGTGGTGTTTTCTTTCCAAGAATTTTTTTTTATCTTTCATACAAAGAAATATGATTCAGTAACTCTTTGTATACCTAAATCGTAGTATGTTGTTTTCACTCAAGTTGTTACCCAAAATATGTGTATGTAGACTCAGTGGGAATATTTTATTTTTGAAGTGAAGTTACCCTTTCTCTTAGGTTATGATAATAAAAGAGGAATAAACCTTATGAGGAATCTGGTACAAAGCTATCATTCAAAAAATATTGATATCAAATATCATTTTATAAAATATCATGTGTATAATAATTAATTGAAACAAGAGTATGATCCTACATCATATAAATTTTCTTACTTTTTCACAAAACCATTACCAAAGGAAGATTTTTATAAATTGAGGTTGAATATGAGATTCCAACCTCTTACTCATAAAAATTGAGATATATGTTTTTATCCCCTCTCTCATATTTTCTTTGGATAGTGTTGTTAATGGGGAGAGTGATTCATAAAACTATCCTTTGTTATGTGCTAAAAATTTTAAGGAAGCATGCAAAAAGGGGGAGTTGTGGGTAATCTGTGAATATAATTTATAAGTGTACAAACTATTCAAACTCCTTGTTGGAGTGGTTTCAAGAAAAAATTTGTTTACATAAAATTTAAAGAATTGAAGAAAAGATATGAAAAAAATGATATTCATGTTTCATGAGTCACTAATTTTGGATAACATGGTTTTTTTTTCAATAATTCTTATTTACTACAATGATTTTTCCCACATAGGCTTAGAATTATTGATAAGTAATCCATTTATTGGGATTAAAAAGTTTAGTGATTTGTGAATCATTGTTAAAAAAAATTCAAATGGGGATATTGTTGGGACCAAGTTGGCGTGTAGTTGTTTTTAGATGATAAAAGATATTTATTTTGCAATTATTTTATATTTTGTAAATGAAGAAAGAAATCAATTCACATTGTAAATTTTTGTTAATCAAACCGACCATCATATTAAGTATTTAAAACTCATAATGCATAAGAAATACCATCTTTTGGGAAGATGATTTCTGGAAGAAAATACTCACCAGAGTCACCTTGGGTCCAAAATGAGGTTACGATCCTAATGAAGAAGTGAATTAGATTCTATATGTTTCTGATCTAAATCTGATAACGATTTACTATTTTGTAATTCAAAAAAATAATATGTATTTTTTAAAACTTTTGATATATGATTGATAAAAAAAGGGGGAGAAACGATACCACCAATCATATTAGGGGTTATAAAGAAGGAAGTGACTAGAGAGGATGGGAAGTTACAATTATACCCAATTTATGTTAGACAATTTTGAAGCTAATCGTAAATGTATTCAAATTCATGGGAAAGTCATGAATCATGCAGATTTATTTGAAAGAATAAATTTCCTAAAGCTGAAGATTTCTTTTTTAAGTTCATTAGTATCAGATCACTGGATGCATAAATGATTTTTGGTTGATAAGTCTGATTAGAATCTAAAATTAAGAAGATATTGGTTTTTAGTTAGACCAATAATCCATGAGAAATAAATCTTCAATGATATAAGTTGATATGCATCATATTCAAAAATAAGATAAGTTATTGAAGTTAAAAGCTACTAACACCGGTGCATCAGATGTAGTGTGCCACCGATCATCGGCGACATAATTTTCTTAATTGTGATGTTTTTGGGGCCAATAAAAAATGAATAGGAAGCTGATGTTTTTCAGGACTGAGGTGAATAAGAAAATAATAGATCAATCTGAAATGTATTCAACCATTTTTATGAAGTTGAATTATTTATTTTTTTCCAAGTAGGAACATTTTTTCCTTAACAAGTGGGTTATGAAAAGGAGAACTCTGATATGTGTCTAACATTTAGGTCAAGATCCATTGGATTAGAGGTGAAAATTATCCATTAGAAGAAAATAGAGGCCAATCTATTGAACTGTAGATAAAACTGATAACAACATCAACCACAAGTCCATCCACTTGAGGAAAAAGAAGAAAAGAAAAACTAATTGAAGCTTGTCTAAGTGTTTTCAAGGGGGTTATAAAATGGTTTTAAGAGGTTTAAATATTGGTTTTAAATTTTTTAGATATTATCATTTGTTAAAAATCATCATAATGAGAATACATGTGTTTCTAAAAAGATTTAAAGTGGTGAGGAGAAACATAATGAGGAATATCTTTCTTTACATTTTTATTCATCCTAATGAGGTAGATCATAATGAAAAATAAGAATCAATACTAAAGATTTTAAAGAATGTCTGAAGTATTCTAAAGTTGTGGAGATTCAAGATACTTTGAAGAAGTCAATCATTGTTTCTATATTTAAGAGGTTTTGAAGATTTTGGAAATTTGGTTCAGTGGGAACGACTTTTAGAATCCCACCTAAACCTCTTTTAGGTCAACTGAAAAAGTTTGATGCACATTGTACCTCTTGAAAACAATACTATAAACAAAAGAGGAGAGATAATATTTGAATTTCCATGGAGGTTAAGTTTCTAGATTGGGATTTCTTGAGGATTTTTTCTGGATAGAATAAGGAAAGAAGAAGAGACAATATTATATTCAGTGTTTCCAAATTCAGACCGTGAAACCAGACTATGATTTTAGGGATGATGAAGAAGAAGTTTATATTAGTTTTAGTGGTATCCTATCAATGTAATTTTTATGTATTTAGAAATCTGACCAGGAAATCATACGGAGTTTCATTATGACGTCTAGGGAAGTTCTAGCCTACTGTGGGTATGGAAGTGAAGAATTTTTTTTAAAGATCTTATTTGTGAAAGTTCATCAAGCATCACAGTGACATGTTTGTAACACAAATTGTTTTACATCATTTCATTCTACTTGAATCACATGCACTATTGTATTAAACATAGTTCTACATGAGTGTAAGGGAATATTCTTTTAGTTGTATTCTACACACAAGGATTTTTTTTCTAGAGGATTTTTTTCTATTAGATTTACTGAAAACCATACCAAGGATGTAGATAATATTGTTGAGTAGAGAACCTTGAAAATTCAATTGTTCATGTGGATGTGTGATTGGTTTTGTTTTTATAATAGTAAAAATTAATTAACAGTCAATGAAGGTTGTTTAAAAATAAATGAAACTTAAAAGAAAAAGATATCTCTGATTCACCCCTCCCCCTCTCAGTGATACATTGATCCTACTGAGAATTCTCAGTTGGATCTCCAAACATATGTTGTTAGTCCTTCACATGTTTCTACAATACTATCATAACTGGTTATCTCTCCATATATGTGGTTCCCCTTCCACTAGTCTGGTCCTCAGATAGATCCTTTTTTACATTTTAAATATAATATATATATATTTTCACACTCTATGATAGTTTAAACCTAACCTCCCCCCACAATCTATTAATATAGTCTTCGATATAATATATTAATGTATTCTTATCTCTAATAAATTAATAGTTTTTCACTTCCATTGCAATTTGAACCTAAAAAAATAAATCCTACAATCTATTATTATAATGTTATCTCTAATATAGTTAATAATGAATAATTCATTTATAAAAAACAAGTCATTTAGCATTTAATTTCAATTTATTAAAAAATAACTAAAATGCATTTCATTTCTATGAAATAAATGAATTATAAAGGATAATTATAATAAAAAATAAATAAAAAATATATTAAATTTTGGTTCCCATTACTCATTGTACTCTTATAAAAAACCTATATCCTAATCTAATTAAAACAAAAAATTTAAATTCTTGAGTCATTCCGATTTTCACAAAAAATGATTTTATAATACCTATTATTTTATTTTTTTAATTAAATGTTCTATCTAATCCACATGAAAATAAAATTTTAGTATTCATTCATTCCCATTTTGTGAAAAAACCTCCCAAATAATTCAATGCCAGTCTCCACTGAAGATAATTACACATAGATTTATGATTATACTTAGAAAATATATTTTTCACTAGAAGATAAAAAATTATAATTATTCATATCATGAGACATTAAAAATGAATTCAATCATTATCACATTTAAATTTAAGTTTTGGGTCTTAAGGTAGGTGGTAAACAATTTAAGAAAAGGATATAAGAATTTTAAATATAATACATGGAAATTCAAGTAAAGTAATGAAAGATATATCACTCAATTCTTCTTAAAAAATATAACTCCACACTCCCTTTTATTTTCATATGGTTCACGAGTCATTGAAATGAAGTATAATGAAAAATTTATTTCTCATTATCCCATTTGTTATACATTTTTTTTTTCATATATGCACATTTTTTACTTTTTTTACACATTTCATCATATATATTTTATTCAAGGAGAAAATAATGATAATTGAAAATACCATGGATGTGACTCATGGCCATTTTATTTTTAATTCCGAAAATAATGAAAAAACCCTTGAAATCACCCAAACATATAATCCTTCCAAAAATTATAGATGAAATGACTCCCATACTAAAAATTGAAATAATCATATAAATACATTAAGAGTAAAGGTATGTAAGATAGATATCATCTTGAAATGTGGACTGAAACTATAAGGTTATCCATGGTTAAATAAAGGATTCATAAGGATCAATGTAAATTTAAGGTTTCAAGGAAAAATATGGGAGAGTGTTAATCCATTATCAAGGATTACACCCTGGGGGGTGAATTAGGGTATAAATGTTTAAAATGATTTATCCTTAATTATGGATCTTGTTATCTCACATTGAAGAACCTTTAAATTTCTATATCTATATCCTATCAATGAGTGATGAAAGAAGTAAATGGATAGAATGATTTTAGTTGGTTTATCCACACTGGGCTATATCTTAGGAGAATGCATGAAAATGTGAATTTTTACTAGAAATGCTAAAAGATCACTACTTTGCAAGTATAGGTTTGGAATAGTCTCATTGACCCTCCTAGTTCACTACCATGAACGTTAAGAAATCTCATTGCTCTCCCACATTAGGGAACTAACTTATCCTCATGATGATTTTCGTCTTATTCACTTAATGTTAGAGGAAATATTCACCAAGAATTGTCTTTCTCTCCAGCACATTAATATTCAAACATTTAATTAAATAATGGACCATATATAATAAAAAATTCTTTATCCTTCAAACTTCTAGATGATATATAGAATAACTCTTTGTTCTTATACTTTATAAATTCTTAAAATATCTCTACAGTTTAATATCCTTAATTACTATCTTCTCTTGTGAAAACATATATCTCTAAAAATAATCAATATGCACACCAATTTCACCCATGTTGGTCTATATGATTAAATCCCCTAAGTTTAGGCCTTCATAATGTTTGAAAAAATCTTGGTATTTGAATAATTATATTTAATTTAAAACTCTATTAAATTTGAATCTAAAACTCCCTATATATTCTGAATCAATTGAAAAAATGGTTTACAACATAACATTGTGAAGAAAACTTGGCTATTTTTCCACAACATGCTGAGAACCATGATTGTAGCCTCTTGTTGTAATCCTTTTTGTATAAGAAAGATTTATCTGAACCAAGTCCTTCAATAATAACATAGTGAGACTCCATGTTCCTCAAAGTTGAATGCCTCAACAACCACACCTTATGAAATGGTGTGGCCTCTACCATTTTGGACTCCTTCAACTATAGGTCTTTGATGTAGAATATATTCATGACCGTGGATTCCTCTCTATGTCTTGGGGTAAAAACATTGGTCACATTTCCTCCACCACAACATGTACCATATATTTCACTATAATTAGTTATCCATGTTGACATTAAAACCATCCTTGAAACAAAACATTTCTCTTTCCATATTGGTTTATCTTCCAATTTCCCATGATTGGAATCTTCAATAACAACACCCCCACACACTAGGCATGAAATTCCTAAGCTTATTCTTCATATTTAGACCCACGACCTCAACCAAGACTATAATAGGCTTCACCATGTTTCACATAGCCACCATCAAGCCACCATAGGGACCAACAAGGTGCGTTCCTATCCATGTTGAATTTATGCTTCAAAAAACATGATAAACTCTCTCATTTAACTTTTTATGGAGCATCATTTGTCAAAATGTTCAACTACCATAATCCAAAAATCCATATAAATGATTTTTGATAAACATATCCCCCTTTGGGTTATTTGAAATTATCTAAAAATTCAATGAATTGATTCATATACCTTCTAAAAAACCACTTTAATGATGTGTATCAATGAGACCCTAATCACCAATTCTATGTTCACATGAGCCATGATCGGTGTGAGGAACAAGAATTGAATGAAATTTTTTTCATGAACACATAAATTAAATTCATTTAAAAACCACACATCTATCCCCATGATTTTTTACTGATATATGCTCCCCATTTTCCCTTTCCCCCCAAGATTCCCCTTTAAAACATTCATGGATACTTATTGTCTCATATAGAAATGAACCCAAATATATCACTTATCTAAAAATTTCACAATAAAGGATTATAAATCCAACAAATAGAGGCAAAAAAAAACATGTCTTTCCCATGATAGAAACCATAGGGAGTGGATTTTTTGTCCTAAAAATAATTAATTGGATGAAGGTAGATGGAAACTAAGAGAAAACTAATGCTTTTCAAATACCACTTTGGTCATTTTTTTCATCATGATGTTTGTTAACTAATATTGAGTTGACACCTACTCTAATATCACAATTCACCACCACACATTCTCCATTAAGAAATGATATTTGATCTCAACATTCTTGGTTCATAAATTATTAATGATATTTTTATGAGATTTATAGAAATTGAGATGTCATATAAGATTGGAATAGAAGGAATCAAATCTACACCCACATATTCATGTTATTGCCTCTTCTATAAAAACTAATTGCATTCTTGGGTGTTAAAAATGTATTCAGTCTCTGTAGTGCTCAAGGATATGCAATATTTCTTCTTGATTTTACATGATGAGCATGAACTCCCAAGATAGAATGAATTTAATGAATTATATTTTTGATTTTCTATCAAACCAAACCAATTTACATTAGAAAATCCCAATAATGTATTTTGGGAATACTTGTGATAGAGTAGCCCATTGTCATCATGTGATGGATATATCCTAAAATTATTCTCTTGGTATATGTGTAGAATTATTTAGGATCAAAATAAAAATTAGAAAATTGAAAAGTGGAAAATAAAATTTCTATTCAAGTGGAAGTCAAATAAAGTAAACTTCTAATGATTTTTCAATATGAAGTCAGATCGACCTTATTTCCATCTTCATATTTTGTTAGTTTAATTCTCTTCTCTACTGATGTTTCCAAAAATTTCGAATCCTCCATTAGAAATATTTTGAATTCCTCCTTGGAATATTTAGTTTGGGATATAAATATCCCATAAATTATATTAATTATCTACAAGACAATGAAAAATGAAAATTCACCAATTAAAGGCATATCAAATTCTAACCTCAAGAGATCTGAAAACTTCTTCAATTAGTTTTCATCTGAGCCTTTAAAAATTATGTCATCAATACCGATAAGAACCATCAATCACTACTATTTCTCCTTCTTGATATAAAGGTTAGGATGAACCCATCCTCTATCAAAATTGAGCTTATTTTGAAATTGATATGACCTAGAATACCATGCTCTTGGTGATTGTTTAAGGAAATACAAGTATTTATTTAATCAACACACTTTTCCTTCATCTTAATCAATGAGACACCCATACGATTGTTCAATGTAAACTTTCTCTTCAAGGAATCCATTCAAGAAATCAGATTTATAAGTATTTTATAAACTTTTAATCCCTTTTGAACTTCCCTAGATAAGAATAAAAGAATGGTTTCAGGTCATGATACCAGTGAAAATGTATCATCAACATTAATTCCTTTAATCTGGAAATACTTATTACACAGAAGATATGCTTTATCCCAAAGCACCTTTCCATCATCATTATGCTTATTTCAGAACACCTGATTGGTTCTGATAACATTTTTGTCACTTGAACTTTGAAAAAATTACAATATCTCATTCTTCAGTATTTTATCATGATCTTCATCCATAAACTTGACCAAAATCTAATCCTTTACAACCTAATTAAAATATTTTGGTTCGACCAATGATAATTAAGATAATTTCTACTAAGCCTCCATTATTATTGTTTGAATTATAGTTTTCTGGTTTCTAATAAAGTTCCCTTTAGTGATTTCTTCCCTGCTCAGTCATCTTATTTAGCCACCTATAATTAAAATATTCACTATCAAAATTTTTATCGAAATTTTCCTTAATCCTTGAAACTTACGTAGATCCATGTACTTCTTAATAGATTTATGCTTCAAAAAGGGTTGGTTGATATGAAAAATATGCTCATGTTTGGATTTTATTTTCTCAATTTCAACCACCAAAATTCCATTTCAATCAATCTTTTTTCTATGTTTTGTTATTGTATAAAGTTTATAATTTTCTCTTTTATTTATATCTAAGAAATATTTCTTCATCACAATGATATGAAAACATTATAAACTTATCTTTTTTGAGAATACAAAACTATCTTCCAAAATCATATAAATACATGAGTGAAGGCTCCATTTGAAATTTTATTTCATATGATGTTATCCATTAATTTGGTTATAGAAATTATCTATTTAACATGTAAACATTTTTAAGAATAGTTTCTTTCTAACAACTTTTTAGAAGGCAATTCTCCATAAGTATTGCCTGGGCCATATTATTGATTAGGAAATTTCTTTTTTCCACCACCCATTTTTACTGGGGTGTTCATTTAATAACCCAGATAATGATATAAAAAATAATTTTTATATTATTATTATTGAATTTTATAGTTATATAGATTATAAATATAATATGTAACTTAAAAAGAATCAAAAAAGAAATAAAAATTTTAAACTCGTTTCTTATAAGGTTGTATTTAAATGTTTAATATTAAATTTGTATAATTTAAATTTCAAAAAATGAAATTTATTTTTTAATTCATCATGTCAAAATTATCTTAGAATTAATTTTTTAGAGTTCTTTTAAAATATTTATTTTTTAATGAATAATGAACAAAACAATTTTTTTATTTAAATTTGTTTTACCAAGGAAAATTATGTTTTGGATTTTTTTTTAAAATTTAATTTGTTCCTATTAAGTTAAAATAATAAAATTATGGTTTTAAATGAATTTTATACTTGAATTTGGTAAAAAAAACATTTTATATTTAAAATGGATATATTTCTAAAAAACCATTTTTCACTGTGTTTTGCCAGTTAAATTTTAAATTAAAATTATTCAATTATATTTTATGAATTTTAAAAAATAGAATTCATATTTGGAATAAATGGGTATAATTTTATTAAATATTTTTCTTTTATTTTTGGTCAATATGAATAGTAACCTTATTAAATTCTGTTACAACGGTAATGGGTAAATCAAGTAATTAAAGTTAAAAAAAATGATAAGGACTATATAATGAACCTAACACTTGAATTAATATTATTTTATGACTCCATTTTATCCATAATCATACAATATTTGGTTTTATATTATTTTTTGTCTATTTGTTTGAGATTATGATTTTATAATGTTTTATTTAATGAAAAGTGAAAAATGTCACACTCTTGTTTTTCATATAAATAAAATTTTTAACATGGGGATAACAAGGGGATATGTTTAGTTATAAATATTCATTTTAAATAAAAAATATTTATATTCACCTTTGAAATTTATTTTATGTTTTTATTAAACAAAAAATTTCCTTAAATTTTTACAAAATGCTGATGTAATAAATATTAAATTAACGGGAAAATCAAATAAATAATATTAAAAATAATATAATTCAAGGTAATTAGTGTTAGACCTGATTTTATAGATTAAAATAAAATCTTAGGGATGTATTTTTTTTTGAATTTTAATTCTTGTATTGATGTTATTGAAATCAAGGTAATGAATAGTTTTAAAATTGAAATTAATAATATATTGTAATAGAATTTTTTTTATTAAATGATATAAAATTCATAAAAATATTAGATTAAAAAAAAATATTACTATATGGTGTATAATATCTATAATGGTCCATTTATGATCATTTTTTCTATTTATAATTACTATATTAACACCCAAAGAGTAAAAACCCGTATTGTCATAGTAAGTGTGAAAGGGGTTAACGAGGGGTTAAAACCAAATGATAAGTGTAAAAATGTGACCTAAACTTGTACAAAAAATATTGGATGAGGTAAAATATACCCATACTAATATTTAATTTTAAATACACAAGTTTGTATCCATTTTTAATTTAAAATAAATTTATATTAATTTAATATTTTTGGGAATTCCAAGAGTGCCCCTCCCCTCTCTTATAAAAGGGAACCAATTCTTATCATTTATTGATAGTTTAAAAACCATTTGGTTAATCCAAAACATACCCAAATCGATTAATAAAACCCATAAAATCATTATATAGGTCTTCTTTTGGTATAAAACCAACATTAGTGGTCTTATGGTGTTATGAAAAGTAGGTTATTAGACAAAGAGGTATCGTTTTGAATTGAGTGTTTCTGTTTTACTTCTTCTTCCACCACATTAAAATATTCTTTAACAATGTTAAAATAATAAAAATTGTATAATAAAATATACATAGATTTAATTATGTTAATATAATAAGATATATCTATCTCCACTTCTATCAAATGGAAAATGAAACCATTATTCATTTATACGGAGGACTAACGCCTCTCGAATCTATGTAATTTGTTTTCAAACACCATATATCATGGATGTATTATAATGATGGAATAAATATTTACATATTATATTCCTGAAATATTTATCATTACTAAAAGATAATATATCATTTACCTTATTACCTTTCCATTCACTGAAAAATGATAACGGGTTTCGTGCTTATGTGTGGACTACAATCTCCACAAAGCGATGTGATTCGTTTTTAATCCCCAAATCAAATAGATGATATGTATAATCTTATTTTAAAAACGTATATGATATTTATGATATTATAATAATAATATAATTAAAAAATAATACTCACCTTATTTCTATAATTATATTTGAAAAATGGAAATGTTACTCATGCGTACGTACGACCTGCTGTTTCCATGATTATAAAATAGTTCTTTTTTCATAACCATATTTAATGGTTAGATTTAAAAGTATAATTTATTTATAAAAATGATAATCATGTAATTATTATTATATCTGGATATTAGGTAAAAAATACCTCTTTGAACACTGTTAACTTACCAATGTCATTTTTGACATATGAGCTGAATATCATCAAAATGACTGACGCGAGTTTAATTAATTAAGTACTTGTATAAAAAATGCTATTAAATGAAATAAAGGAACAATGAAAATGAAAAATGTTCTTAAGAAAGTATAAAATTGACATAATTTTATTGTTTGGGAATATAATTAACATATGTGACGAGTTAGACTTAAGGTAATAGACTTTCTTTTAATTATATTTTAAAGTTACACTTTCAACTCTTTTTAAAATTGACAAAAAGGTTTGTATATTTTTACACATATAGAATGAATTGAATTTCCCTCTCTCTTGAATCCTCAATACATTGAAATTTATTTTATAAGATTCCATAATTCTTTTAAAAGAAAATAGTTTCTTCATTATGTCTTCAATTTTTATATTTTAATAAATGATTTTATTTGACTTTATTTAAAAGGTTTTCAAAATGAATATTTTTACATAATTGTTTACTTTATTAAAAAGGAATACTAAAATTAATTTTCTATATTAAATTATACGTTGAAAATAGATTTTCTCAATGACTTATCCATTATTTAATGTTTTAATTACTCTATGATATTTCATATTCTCTTCAATGAAAAACCATTTTTCTATTTTTCTAGGTATTTTGGCATTAAAATTGGGGTTTTAATTTTAAAGGTACTTCGATATCCAAATATATTTTTTATATGGTTTAAAAAAAATTCAAATGTTTAAGATGAAAATGTGCAAGAATAAATTGTTTTATATGTAACACAAGCATTTTATATAAAATGGGTGAGCCCGATATAGCTTATAAGATGGGTTGATCCCCATTATAACTCATTGGTGAAACTGATATAGATTATACATGTTGTGCACCTAGATTGCACTGGGTGATCCCAATACAACTTATATGATGGGTGTGCCCAAATAGTGTTATAATGAATTGTTTATTGTTACTTGTATTAATAGATAAGAAGGAGGGAGTTTTCAAGGAGGTTTCTCCAATGGATTTAATTGGGATCTAGTTATTTCTAATGTGGGTTCTGAATGTAATTTTCTATGCATCCAAAAGGTCTGTTTTTAATTTCTATGAGTTTTAATGTTTCTCTTTGAGAAATATTTGTGTTTGATTTCCTTGTGAAAATGATTTATTTTATATGATCATAGATAATTGAGATAAATGTAAAATTTTAAAGGGTTTTAATGTTTTTATTTAGACTAATGAATTTCTTATTTTCATGTCCCATACTAATATTTTTATGCTCATTCCATGTTTTAAATTTAATTCATAGGCTTTATGGATGAGTAAGGACATGGATGAAGTTAAGATAAAAATTATGAATATTTTTCATAAAATTAATACATAACTTATTTTAAATATTTTTATGGGAAAATGGGTATTGAGTAAAAGTTTCCACTTTTAATGTGTGGGTTTAATATGTAATAATTTTTCATCATTCTATAAAAATCTAAACCTAAAAGATCATTGGTAATAAAGGAAAGTTAAATCTAGTATAAACACTCATGATTATGTTATTTTTAATGTTGGTTCCTTACAATTTGTATTAAATATGGGTTTAAATAACTTTAGTGGATAGGATATTGATAATAGAATACTATTAAAAGATTTTTCAAAATGGTTATAATGATATAAAATTTAAATTTTTTCATGTTGCTTTATCTAGACTATATTTTTCCAAAATGGTTTCCCACAGAGGAAACTAAGAGGATGTAGTAAGAAGGTACCAAGTGAATGATATCCTTCTAAATCAGTAACCAAGAATGGTTATAATTGGAGTGGAGTTGTTTTTTATAGTGATGGATCAGTTAAAACAAGATATAAATTGTGTTGGAATCGATACTGGAGAGAATCAATTTCTACCGCAAAGGAACATAATGATAGTAAAACAATTTATGAGGAAAAATCCTCTAGCATTCATTGGATCTTATAACCTATAGGTAGCCAAAGGATGGATCAGTACCCTGGGGAAGATATTTTAACTCATGGAATGTTCAGAATTTCAAAAGGTAACCCTTTCCATTTATTGTTTTCAAGTTGAAGATAATTGATAGTGGTCTATGGTTATGAATATCAGATAGAAATATGATCTTATGAAATGTAATGAGAAAAAAATTAAAACAATTTTTTAGAGAAATATTTCACTACAGTTTTTTGACTCAGAATGGAGAAATAATTCCTAGAACTATAGTAGAAAGAGTAAGATTTTGTGGTAGCATATGAAACCAATTTTAAGACTACCCAGGTTTATAATAGAATTTTTTCATGAAATTTATAGTAAAATTAATATATTTTACTCCGGTTTGAAACCTATTTTATGAATATCTTTAGAAACATGAGAATTTAAACTCTATAATAATGTTTTTTTATTCTGATAAAGTTACGATAGAGTTTGTTGATACTTATGTTCCTCAAGATGAAAAGCGTAAGAAACAGTTAAGGTGGAAGGAAAGAGAGAATAAAATATCAAGAACTACTAAAAAAAATTCCTTTAATAGTGATATAAATGACCTTTATCAGCGCTATAAAAGTTCTAAATACATGAGAGAGGATAAGAGACCATGTCTTTTATCAATGCTGAAAAAGCGCTAATAAAGGGGTTATTTATCGGCGCTAAAAAATGAACTGATAAATGGGACCATTATCATTACTTTATAAAAATGGTGATAAAGGAACCATTTATCAATGATTTTATTTAAAACCACTAAAGGAAACCTTTACACGGGCTTATAAAAGAGATGATAAAGGACTTTTTATCAATGCTGATAGAAGCACTGATAAACGGTCATACTACAATGTGATGTAACAGCACACTGAAGCACCATTGAAATGTGCTGTAACAGCACACCACAGCACGAGAAGCCCCAGAAACACACTAGATATCAAAAAACAATTCCAAATAAACAATTTAAATGAAATAAAATTTAAAAGAAAAATACAAGAAAAAACATTATAATATAGACATTTCAAACATTGGTTTATAAAATTACTTAGATGTAAATTATTACATAAATTAAAAAACCTCAATGTTCCTTTGTCTTTTAATATTTAACTAACTCATGCTATTTATAAACAAACCACCCCTTAATGAGAAAAATAATTCACCTATATAATAATACTATTATTATATTATTAATAGTATAACAAAATAAATTAATAAAAAGTGTTATTTTTACTAAAATTGATGTCAATTTTAAATAAAAAGATGAAATTGGAGTCTTACTAGTCGTAATGTGTTCCATATTGAGGTGTGGACTATTAAAAAATGTCTCAAATGAATTCTGGATCATTGGCCTAATGTATCAAACCAATCTAAACATGTTTTCTTAGTTTTTAGTACGTTAGTTGTCTTTTTTACTAAAATGTCATTTTAAACTGATGTACTTCTGACTCATTCCTATCATATAATGTATCAGTTGGAAATGAAACCAATTCCTACACATCAAAAATAGATTATGATTTATTTTCTAATTTATCAATAAAATATGACTACTCTTGATCGATTTTCAGTGAGTGACACTTTTTGAACTATAATGTCGATTTTAAACTGATAACGGAAACTTTGAGTCATAACGGGCACATAGTGTATCGTATTGAGGTGTGTATGATTTATACACATTAATAATGTATCATAGATCATTTTAATAAATTATTTAAACAATATGAATGCATTTGATCAGTTTTGAGTTGGTCAGTTGTCCATTTTACTAAAATTGATGTAAATTTTAAATAAAAAGATACAATTTTAGTCATTCTGGTCACATTGTGGTTCAGATTGAGGTGAGGATTATTCTAACATGTATCAAATTAATTATGTATCAATTTCCTAAAGTATCAAAACAATATTAATTTTTTTTACTTGGTTTTGAGTACATCACTTGTCTTTTTTACAAAAAATGTCATTTTAAACTGGAAACATGAACTTTGACTCAGTCCAATCAAATCATGTATTAGTTTTGCATGATATTGATTCATACAAGTCAAAAATTAATTATGAATCATTTTTATAAATAACCAATAAAATAAGGATTTTTTTGATCAGTTATTATTGAGTGAAACCTTTTGAACTAAAATGTCAATTTTAAACTAATAACGGAAACATTGTGTCATACCAGTCACACCATGTGTCAGATTGAGGTGACGTTGATTCATAAACGTCTCAAATAACTTATAGATAATTTTATTAAAGTATCAAAATAATATTAATGTGTTTGTTATGTTTTTAGTTTTTCATTTTGTTTTTTTTATTGAAATTTTTTTCAATTTTAAATAATGACACACTTAGAGCCATACCAGTTGTATCGCGCATCAGATTTAGGTGAAGTTAATTCCTACACATTCCAAATGAATTTGGAATTATTTTCCTAATTTATCAAAAAAATATTAATGTGTTTTATGAATTTTGATTATGTCACTTGTCTTTTTTACTAAAATGTCATTTTAAACATGAAATGTGCACTTTGACTCATACAGTTCGCATCATGTATCGGTTTGACATGAGAATGATTCCAATAAGTAACAAATGATTTATGAATCGGTTCCCTAAATTATCATGAAAATCTGAATAGCTTTTCTCAGTTTTCATTGGGCGAATATTTTTGAACTAAAATGTCGATTTTAAACAAACAATGGACTCCTTGAGTCATATCGGGCACATCATGTATTAGATTGAGGTGTGGCTGATTCCTACACATAAAAAATTATTTATGAATTTCTGTCTTAAATATTAAAAACAATATGAATATTTTTCTTGGTTTTGAGTATGTCAGCTATCATTTTAACTCAAATTAATGTTATTTTTAAATAAAAAGAAGTACTTGGAGTCATTCTAGTCACATTGTGTATTATATTGAGGTGCATCTGATTACTACACACCCAAAGTCTCCAAAAAATCCTAATTGTCAATGTTATCATGATTTCCATTGACATTATTTATCGAACTACCAACCCTACATGAGTAGTTTCGAACAAACCACCTCAACTTGAAAAAAAGAATCCACCTGTATAAGAAAATAATGATTATGAGTTATAATGAAAACAAATAAATTAAACATAAATATTAAATAATACATTAATTATATGAACATTTATTTTACTATGAAAATATCAAGATTACCTCTACGATTGAGTAATGTAGGGAACATGAAAAAACCTGATAAATGTCAACACAGTATGAGTGAAATTTTTTGAGGGAGAAGAAGTGTCTGAAAGTTTTGGTTCATACAGACATGAAATTTGGAATGAGCACTCTAAATCAAAAAAAAAAAAAAAAAAATCCACATGTATAAGAAAATAATAATTATGAGTTGTACTAAAAACAAATATATTAAACATAAATATGAAATAATACATTAATTCTATCAACATTGATTTTATTGTGAAAATATCAAGATTACCTTTATGATTGAGTAGTGTATAGAACTTGAAGGAAAGTGATAAATGTAAACATGGTAGGAGTGAAAGTTTTTAAGGGAGAAAAAGTTTGTGAATGTTTTGGTGGAGAAAGACATGAAATATGTATAGAGCACCCCAGATCGAATAAAAGAATCCACATGTATTAGATAAAAATTATTATGTGAGTAATACTAAAAATAAATAAATTAAAAATAAATACGAAACAATACATTAATTCAATGGAAAATGATTTTACTATGAAAAAATCAAAATTAAATCTATATTCAGAATAGGAAACATCATTTCTCTTCTTAAAAATGGAGTATAGAGAAATTTAGGGAAAGTGATAAATATAACACTATAGGGGTGAAAAGATTTTGAGGGAGATAATAATTATATGAATGTTTTGTTGAAGAAAGTCATGAAAGATGGATAGATCACCCGACTCAAACAAAATAATCCACATGTATTAGAAAAAAATTATTATGTGAGTAATACTAAAAATAATAAATTAAACATAAATATGAAATAATACATTAATTATATGGACAATGGTTTTACTATAAAAACATAAAAATTACCTCTTTTATTTAGGACTGGAAGTGTCATTTCTCTTCTTACAAAGGTAGTGGAAATAACATAAAGGAAAGTGATAATTGAAACACTTTAGGAGTGAAAAGGTTTTAAGGGAGAATAAGTCTGTGAAATATTTGGTGCATGAAGGCATGAAAGATGGACATAGAACCCCAAATCGAACAAATGAATCCACCGGTATTAGAAAAAATTATTATGTGAGTAATAATAAAAATAAATAAATTAAACATGAATATGAAACAATAATCTATTCTATAGACACTGATTGTTTTGTGAAAACCTCAAGATTACCTCTATGATTGAGCAGATACAACATCGTTTCTCTTCTTGCAAAGGCATGACACATGGATATGAATCTTATAAAATAAGAAAACTCTACAAGGAATTTTGAAGATTAAATCAACATTCCATTATATAATTTTTCGTTAAAATAGAGAATGTATATCATACCATTACCATTACATCTTTTCAAAGGGTTTCCTTTATTATATTTTGTTCTTCTAAAAGATTGGTAACATCATCATGTACAAAAGACACTGTTTACAAGAGTGGTTAAACATTTAATGTTGATTATGTTAATTCATAATTGAATGTATAATATTATAAGGAAAACATAATATATTAAAAACACTTTTACCTTCTCATTGAACTCTATTTCTTTTTTTTAAAGGTTTCAAGGATTTGGATCCTCTATGAACAATCCAAATCCCCGTTTTTTGGTCTCCTATAACATACAATACATTTTATACATTGGGACCAACATGAACGGATTGTGACATCAAAATGAAGGGGTCATCCTAGATTGAATGTTCATCTAACTCAAAAAAAAATTTAGTCGCCAGTAGGATAATTAACCAATTATTGTTTGTTGGATCAGAGAAATAAAATAGTTGCACTATTTTTGATGCCATTATGAACATATCATCTTTTTATCCTTCCATACTAAAATTCACCTTCACGAATCCCATTTCATCAACTTTCACTCCATTTATATTGTCAAACATTTTTAAATTGTAAAGAAACACTTGAAATGTTTTATAATCCAACACATATATCTATTTGATAATTCCAAAATAAGACATATTTACATAAAAGGGACACCCCAACATTCCATTATGTTATAGCGTGATAAATTTCCATATGATGGGAAGTCATTTGTCATTTCATACAAAATGAACCTCAAGGTGAATTATTCACTTCTATAAGAATCATACATTGTAACACCTATATCCCACATCAATTTTAGATCTTCAATCAATGGATTCAAATAGAAATCAATATCATTACCAGGTTTCTTTTGTATGGATATAAGTAGAGACAACATAATGTATTTTTTTTTTATGCATAACCATGGAATCAAGTTATAATTTTCCTACATTTTGAGACACGTATTGTGAGTACTACTCTATACACTAGAAGAATTTATTCCATATATAGATAACACAAGAAAAAATTTTCTTGGCTCATATACAAATTCAAGAAACTCATAATCAATTTTCTTCCACTGAGGAGAATCTACTGGTTGATGTAGGTTCACATCTTTAACTCTTCTATCTAGATTCCATATTAATTATCTTGTGGTTTCCTATCATCCGTATAGTCTTCTAAACAATGTAATAATAGGAATTTACTATATATATTTTGAAGGACTTGATTCATTTTTCATATATTAACCAATGCCACACTTAGGGCATTTCATGAGTGATTCATGGTCCTTAAAAAACAATACAAAATCATTTCAAAAATATTTTACTTTTTAGAGATCATGCACATTGAATGTAACATTAATTTATCATCATATGTTCAGCATTGTAGTTCATTTTCTTCTAGTGGAATATTTTTGAGAAAACCAAATAGTTTTGAAAAGTAAGCATCACTCCATCCAGTACCATCTTTAAAATTATATAACTTTAATACATTTGATAATGTTTTTTATTTAGTACAACTAGTATATGATGGTTTCTTGGAATAACTATTTACCTCCTCAAATAACATAGGACAATCACGAAGGTCATATTCACTTTCCATTTTCATTTCTTCCATGCAATCCCCACCATATTTTCCAAAGGTATTCATATCAGATGATTCATAAACCATAGTATCATCCCAATCGATGTTCACATTATGTTTTACCCATTGATTATTCCAACATTTATAGCTTTGATCTATTCCATGACAAATAAAAAATTATTCCAACTCTTCCAGAACAATTTATCTTGAATAACAATAATTCAATCATAGATAATAAATTTCATAAGGGTCTTATGCATGATCTCTTGGAAACCTGATGAACTCTTAAACTCCATCTTCATATTCATTTCTCAAATAATTATATTGCGTCAATTTTTGGTTCATATCCTTTCTATTGGGATCACAAAAGATTACTCTTGTATAATATATGAATTAATAGACATAAGATATTCATAATCAAAATAAAAATACATTAAATACATTTCAAAAAAGGTATATTAGTATTATTAATTAATATTAACGACACATATTTTTTTATAAGTTTTGGACAGAAAAAAATGGGTCATGTTTATCATCATCAAACAGATATGTAATCATTATGTTAATAACACTAAATCCAAGAGTGTGGGTATGGGGTTGTTATAAAATCTATCAGAAGATGTTATTCTTTCCTCCCCATCAGTCATTACACCCTTTCTATCAAATAAGGTTGAGATAAATTTTGGATAAGTTAAGGAATTAAATTTATAGTAGGGCTTAAATAATTCATTTATGTACCTCATAAAATACCTTTCTAAGTTTATTGGGACCCCATTAATCATCAAAATAAAAAATAAAAGATCTTCGTGCCTAAGGATTCTAAAATCACATTTTCTAGGATAGATCACACATTGAATAAAATTGACAAAAAGTCTACATTCACCACTGAACTTAATAGAAATTGGTATTTAGGGCTTCCATTCCCAATTAGATCATCTAAATCCATTGGAAACTCAAAATGGGAATGATTGGCTGTGTAAGATATTTGGTATACATCGAATTCACCATTATTAGAACACCAAAGCACTCTTCCCATTTCTTATAATAAAACTACATAACCTCATCATTTATCAATATGTGAAATGAATTTATGCTTTCCCTTTGAATAAACACCAATTGAATATAAAACTAATTAACCAGACTTGGATAAAATGGTTTAATACTCTTCTTAAAATAATCTTCCCATCCTTGATTCTGAATCACCTTCCATACTAGAAATTTTATCAATATAATCCATTGAGTATAGATTTACTTCTCTGTACAAAATTTTTGATCAACTAAGTGGTGGTTCTTTGTATTAGATAAAAAAATCAATAAGGCTTTCATTTTCATTTACTTCTTTATAGGAGGAGAGTGAATAAGAAATGTGGCTCCCAAAAATGATTCATCCTCATCATTTTGTCAATTATAGTTGAAATTGGAAGGTTCATATTTCCATAAAAGGGTTGAGAATGGAAGGTTTGGGTTGAAGAGGGGTCTTGCAAAAGAGGGTTTAGGTAGCAGGTGAGGATTTGATATAAAGAAAGAGGTTTTAAGGGAAAAATATGCCAATCAATTCATGTTCTTATCCAAATTATAAAATTAAATCATTTAGGGATAAAATAAAAATAAACTTAAGGTAAATACTACCAAAAAGGTTTCAATAAAAATTAAAAGTATAAGATAGAAATTATAGATATACTAACCATGGATCCATTAGAACAAAGGTAAGATTGGTATTCTAACCAAAACCTCATGATAGGTATACTATCAAAAATAATAAAAAATTCACTGTAGGTCAGTAGTGACTATGTGAGTAATGTTTCACACTAAGTACACTAACCACCTGACCATCTAGTCCTGGTAGGTATATTTATTGTATGAATATAAACTCATGGTTAGTATATTTTCCATTTAAACTATACTATATATTAATATTAAGAAAGTATATTAACAAATAAATTTAAACATTTAAAATATGAATTTTAAAAATAAAAAAGTTTAAAACTAAATTGAATGAATTTGACATATTTTATCATAGAAAATTAATTTTCAATATAATTGATTCTATAAACATGAAATTGATTTGTAAATATATCATAAAGATGATATTTTTAACCAATGAATTCAAGAGTTACATCACATTTTTTAAAATGGACTCTCAAAAAGTGATTTCTTATATCAATATGACTTGTCCTGGAATGTGACATAGTATTATTAGAGAGTTTTATTGCACTTGTAGTGTAACAGTTTATAATCACATGTCAAAATTCATATCCATAGTCTATTAATGTGTGTTTCATCCACAAAATCTATGCTCAACAACTAATTACATCTTTATTTTTAGATTTAGCTGTGGATAATACAAAACAGTTTAGATTTTTTGCAACACCATGAAACTAGAAACCATCACAAAAAGTGACATGTTCTAGAATTTATTTTTCTGTCTTACTTATACCTCCCAAAATCTACATATTAATTACTAACTAAATCAAATTATTGTCCTCTAGAATTAAATAGTCCTAAGTCAGTTGAATTTTGAGGTATTTTAAAATTATTTTCACATCAATAAAATGTGATTCTCTTGGATTTTATTGAAAATTTGTACACATGAATACATTAAACATAATATCAGGTAAGCTAGTATTTAAGTGAAAAAATGTACAATCATACCTCTATATGTGGTTTTATCTACTATTTTAACAATTTCATCAATACCCTATTTATAGTTTTTACTCTTAAGAGTATAAATTCCTTTATTTCTTTCCATACTAAAACATTTTAGAATATCTTTATTGTACATTCATTGATTTAATATAATTCCTTTATTATTTTTAAGAATCTAAAAACCAAGGAATATTTTGACTCACCCATCAAACCCAATTAAAATTAATTTTTTTTTCATTTTTGGAAATTTAGTAAACAAATAACATCTTGAAGTTACAAAGAAAATATCACCAACATAAATTTTTACTACCGAAAAATCATTTGTAATTATTTTAATAAATAAAGTAAGATAAACTATTCAATTTGAAAAAACCTGTAGAAAGTAAAAATGAGATGTTCCTATAATACTAATCTCTCTGAGCTTGTTTCAAACCATATAAATATTTTATTGAGTCAAATACATTATTTAGAAACTGAGGGTTTTGAAATCATGGGGGGTTTTCTACAAAAACATCCCCAATTATATGAACATTTAAAAAATCACTCTTGAAATCCATTTTATATAATTTTAAATATAAATTTGTTTTATCAGTAAGAAATATTATGATAACTTCATGTCTAGATACTAGTGAAAATGTTTCTTTATAGTCAATACCTTCCTCTTGTCTGTAACCATGTTTAATTAGTCTTTCCTTATTTCTAATTTTAGTTTCTAACTCATCTACTCTATTCTTAAACACCCACTTGGTGCCAATAGTTAGGATATAATTAGGTTGTTCCACTAGTTTCCATAATTTCTTCCTTTTAAACTGATTGAGCTCTTTTTGAATTTCTATTACCCAGAACTCAAAATTTATTACTTTCTTGACGTTCTTAGGTTCAAGGTGTGATAAGAAATCTTCATGTTAAACCTAATTTCTAATATATTCTATACTTTGGGTTCCTTTATCTAGGTCTCATATAAATAGATATATAGGATAGTCTATATTAGTCCTATTAGTTCTAGGGATTTAATTATTTGATACATCATTTTCTTCTATAGGTTCAAGTTTAAATAGTTTCTCAGAATTGGAATTTTTTTCTGTAGGAGGTTTGAAAGAATTATTAATAGGTTTGGAATTAATGTTCAGGTTTAATAAGCCATCTTGAAGGTTTTATAATGGGGTCTTAGTTTCATGTGGGTCTTTTTAATAAAATTTTACATGTATATATTCTTCCACAATAATATTCCTCTTATTGAATACCCTGTATGATTTACTAGATATTGAATATCCTTGTAAAATTCCTTAATCGCTTTGAGATTAATTGTTCTCTAAATTCTCCTTTGCAATGAGTATAAGTACTTTACAATAAAAAATAAAATGTGATTAATTTTGGTTTTGTACCATTCTATAACCCATATGAATTATTCTATAAAATTGGACTAATAAAGACTCTATCAATAATATAACATGTTGTATTCACATCTTATTCCCAAAAATAGATGGTTATATCATACTCATTGAACATGGTCTGAGAAATTTCATAAAGTGTTTTGTTTATTCTTTCTATAACACCATTCTATTTTGTGGTCCCCAGAGCATAGAAGTTATTATTATATCCAATTTTGAGTGTAGAGTTTCAATGATTTGATTTTCAAACTCATGGACATGATCACTTGTTATGGTTCAAATGTTAAGTCTACAAAAGATTTATATAGATTTTACATACATGAAAAAAATAAAAACAAGATTTACATTTTTGAGATATAAATAACACCCATGTGTATCTAGAAAAGTCATCTACAATAATATAAGCATAGTGCTTACCATTTAGGCTAGAAAATTCATAGGTTCAAAACAAGTACATGTGAACCTACTCTAGTGGTTGAGAAGTTAAACCATCTTTCTTTAGTTTGAAAGATATTTTATGCCACTTCCCCCTTTGACATAGGTTACATACATTGCCTTTTTGGAATTATTTTTAGGGTTATATTTGACTAAACCTTTCCTAGTTAGCTTTATAAGTGAGTGTAGGTTGCAATGGCCTAGTATCTTATGCCAATGCCAAGACTCTTTATTAAATTCACCTAATCAATAAATATTTTTGAGAAAATAATGAATTCATAGGAATAACATAGACCTTTTAATTAAGAAGATAAGTGAAAAATAAAATGATTCGAAACAAAAAATTGAAATCATTATTCTAAAACTTAATATGATAGCTATCATCAAATAACAACCAGATTCTAAGAAAATTATAGTTTAATACTTATACAAATAATAATTTAAATATTAAAAATCTTCTAGAGTTACTAATTCAATCGAGTCCAATTAGTTTTACTTTGTAATTATCATAAAATGTGACTGAACACCATCATGTTTGATAATATTCTTGAAGATTATGTATTCCCCAGTCACGAGTCTTTAGAATCTAAAATCAAGATATTATAAGTTCTTATTAGTAATCATTATGTAGGTTTCCTACAATAATATTTAAACCAAATATTATTTTAGTACCCATATTTTCTTGGGTACATAATTGCTTGTAATAAAGGCCTTATGAATCTAAAGTTTAATTGGTTTCTTATAAGAAGGTCTTATGATTTTAGAAATAAAATTATATTAGGTCTCGAAGAATAGAAAGTGTTTACAGAAGTAGAAGAACTTGAAATAGGATTATATTTATTTTTATAAATCTTCTTATGTTCATGTTGTTTTCTAATTCTAGTAGTATACTTAGTATTAGTTGGTGTACCAAGGGTTTGAGTAATAGTTTTTCATCCATTTTTAAAATGTTTCTTTTCCTTTTTTGAGTTTCTCATTGGGAAATAAATTTTTATTTTTTTCCTTTAAAAATTGAGTGTTTTTATCCTTTTATACAACAAAAATAAATTTTAAATTAAACTGGTAGAGAACACTGCCTCTTTAAAATTTTGAATTTATCCTTCAATTCATTAAATGTTTCCTCTGATATATCATAATATTCAAATCATTCCTCATCTATCTTTTTTTCCTTCATTTTCCTTTTTATGAAGGTTAGAAATATGTATAATAGATACACGAATGATATTTAATAACTTTTATGTGTTTATCACGAATCACATATTTGATATATCATTTTTAACTTCTCTTCTTGAGTTTGAATCACTTTTTCAACCCTACAAAGGAAATCCAAGTTGATTTCATAGCCTTTTTATACCATTTACCCTTTTCCTCATACTTTTATTATACTTCAACTTTGGTAAATAATATTTGACATGTCATTTTATTTTATACTCATAAAAAATTACCTCATTAGTAGAATCACCTCTTTCTACACATTATATAATTTAATTTATTATCACAATTACATATTTAATTTGATTTATTAAATAAATTATTCTTCTTGGATATTTTTTTTATTCATCTGGATAGGTGAGGTATTTATTCATCACTGTAATTAGGTTATTCATCATCACTTGAACTATTAGCTTTGATATTACCTTTTAGAAATGAGTCAGAATTCTTAAAGGCTACTAGCCTCCAATTTTGTTTATTTTACTCTTATTTATTTACTTTAATTTAATCCCCATACATCATAATCATTACCATGAGTTTATTATCTGGTAGTGTATTGATGTCATGGGATTCTCTGGTGGAAACTTAATTTCCTCAAAACCTATCAGGAAGGCACCTTAGAAGTCCCAGTACTTGATATTTTTCAAAAAATGTACTTCTAAGTATATTCAAAGGGTCAAAAATATCATTAATCATAAGATACACCTCAGAAATGGATTCTTCATGATCCATCTTGAATGTAACATATTTAATAGTATAAGTATTTCAATGTATCTCTTTTACATTTGGGGTTCCCTCGTGAGATATAGTAAGATTATCCTAAATTTTTAAAGTAGGTGAACATGTAGATATTGTGTTCAATTAATATGCACCTAAAAAAATATAAGGAATTAATATATTTATGATTATAGTCATAAGAAGACTTAGTGGCATGAAACCAATAAGATCTATAAGTTTTTTATTTTTCATGATGGTATTTAATAAAAGTCTTGATATCAAAACCCATACTCTCTATGTGAATTTTTAAATTAATTTTCCATTGAGCACAATTTTTTTCTTTAAAATAAGGAGGTTGATTATTGGTATCTTCTTCTTATCTATGATTATCTATAAAGACTAAAATTTATAAATAATAAAAATTTAATATCTTTTAATGAAACTAGATTATAGTAAAAAGTATTTTAAAATTCCTCTGAAACCAAATGTTGGTCAGAGTGGATAACTAAAAAGGTTGTGGGGGTGGTGAATTGAGTTCCCTATAAAAATTTATAATAAAAATTTATTTAAAACTCAAATCCCCCAAATTATAAAAACTCATAGTTAACTAAAATAGTAGACTTATATAATTTTATATTTAAGAAAGGATCTTGATAGTTTGATCAGAACATAATATTTAATAAGATTGAAAACTCTTTTAAAAATTTGAAACTAAATTTCTTGAATTAAATACTTTATATAAGACAAAATTTATAGACCACTATCAATGTAATTATTTTTAGAAATAGTTCTGAAAACAGATTCTAGTTTTATTAAAATCATAATAAACAAAATAGTTAAAATTACATTGGAAATAAACAAGGGGCTGAGTCTCAAGATGAGACCTAATCCCCACTACTTAGAAATCACATGATACCAAGGATATTCTTATAAAATAAACACATCCAGAACCTATATCAAGTTTTTACAAACAATTGTACCATGACAATCTATGCTATACATAATCCCTTTACATAGTTATTAATGGGATAAAAATAATTCCATGTCACACATGACCTATTCCACATTTATTCATGGGAGTAAAAAAAGAATATTTGAAATAGAGCACCTGTAACTATCTATTTTATTACATGAGGCTTTGATTATAGATTAAAAAAGTTAAGAAAAAACACATCTCAAAATTTAAGCATAAATAGAAAGATAAAGATATAGGAGATGTGAAGATGTAGTGAAGATCAATCAGAATAGCCTCAATTTTCCTAGATTTTTTTAGTTGTCTTTGAAAGGGCTCAAACACGGTTGTACAGAAGGTTCAAGAATATAGTTTTCTTGTGAAGTATTTTAAATGAGTCCTCTATTTATTTTAAGTGAACACATGTGTTCCTCTTTGTAATTTTTATGTGTCGCCACACTATTTATATGAGTGATTCTTATTCTTAAAGATAACTCCTTCTCAAAATATTAATTGAAAAGAATTAAATTTTGTTTTGATTACACTGAAACAAAAATTAATTATTAAAAATTAGACATTATATATTTTAAAATACTCCACTTCTTCTGTTAAACATGGTAGTTTGGTTTTAACTTGGGCACAGTCACATTAGTTCAAAGTTACTAAGCTTCATAGGTTGTCATATAAACTAGGCATGAAAACATCAATCCTTCACGTGGTCAGTACATATCTTATATGTAAATGATGTAGGTAATATTATTAATGCATTTAGTAATTTACTTACCATGGTTGGTAGATTGATTCATGCAGTTGGTACTCTACTTATCAGGGTAGGTAATTTTATTGTTGTTACGGTTGGTGTGACTCTTCATGCAGTCACTACAATAACACATGAGGTTATTCAACCTTTAGTTAAATTTTACTTACCATCACTTGGTGACTAGATATATTCATGTGATCACTTCATGGGTTCACAAGATAGATTCTTTTCTTCACGTGGTTTGCTCATCACTTTGAACCATAAGTTCATTTTTTTCATTTGGTAGGTTCAGTACACATATGGTAATTTGGAATTCAATGTATAGTCTGTACAAGACTTAGACAAAATTGGTATATAGTAGGTAGTTTTTGCATGCAGTCAGTACTACATTTTTACTTGAACATTATGGTCAGTGAAATTTTTTCATGTGGTAGGAGCACATGGTAAGTTACAGACTTATCAAAATTTTCAATTTTACCTAATTTTTTTTGACTAACATAAAACATGAAAATAATTTATAAAATTATAATCTTGATTTAGGATCACTAATATAATGTGATGGAGTTCTAAGAAAACCAAGATTATATTACACGATGAGTGTTAATATGTGCTTATTGTCATTGTGACATATCCCCTTCCTCTATGGGTGTCTTGACCCATTATAAGATAGTAATGTTGGACTTTAGGCAAGCCCACCTAATTACATTGAGGAAAAATCCTAATGGGTCAAAGCGAAAGTGCTTCCATTGACCTTAGATAATTATTAGTTATGTTTTACAGTTGAAATAAATATAAATCTCCAGAACCAGAATTGATTTGAATTCAGTATTTATTGATCATAAATATTAAATAAAGAGTTATTTGCAAGGTAATTATCTGAATATGTGGAGAAATATAATATTAATTTATATATTTTTATTTAAAATTTAATAAATAATTTTATATTGATTAACAGTTAATTAATTTAATTATGTTAATATTAAAATTAATATTTTATTTTCCAAACTATGAATATAATATTTATTTATTTATTTATTGAATGTATAATATTTATCACTTTTTATTTTCAAGGTAATGAATAATTATTTATTAATAAATAATTTACATAAATATGTTAATATTAAAATAAATAGATTTATTCGAAAAATTGTAAATATAAAATTTATTTATGATTTTTAAATATTTATTTTGGAATTTGATGAATGATAAAGAGTATGAATATACCTAGTTATTGATTTGGTGATAAATATTTATTTAAAAGATATCAAATAATATTTATCATTTCATAAGTTAGTGAGCACCATAGAATAAAATAAAAACAATATTTTATTTATATTTCATGGGTTTCATTATGGGTTTAAAATATTATTAATGGACGTTTTGAAATTAATTAATGTGGAACTCTAACCCTATATCCTTAAATGGAATATTATGAGAATTGTGAGAGGTAAACCATTGTTCACACTATTCCTCTAAATTTCTAACTTATCTTATGTTCTCTCAAGACTGGGAATAATAATAGAGATTCCTTCAAACCCAATGTAATGTGAAGTAATTAATGTGAAAAATCCAAGAGGATAAATCCTCCATGCTAAACCCCAACAATTTAATAGTTTTTTTCAAAGGTCAAAGGAGAACATGTGGATCACTGCAAAATTGGATCTTCTCTGGGTCCTCACGACATAAGAATGACCAAAAAATCAATTTCAAATAGTCAATACCATCAATGAAGAAATATCTAAAGATTAACGTAATCTTTTTTATTGTGATTTTAAATTATCTATAAATTAATGTCAAAATATCATCTATTTTTTCTGAGGAAAAAATTTCTTAATATTGTTTGGAAAACCGTTGTTGGTCATGAAATTATTCATCATGTACACCATGGATTATTTGTTGAATATAAAAAAAGATGAGTTGACCATAGGCCCAATAGGCGCTTCAACTACATCCGGAACCATAAATTCTTTCCATAATATTCCAAATTCATTTTTTTTATTTTCTAGTAAATGGAATCACTAATTATTAAACTCTCAATGGAGGTGGAACTATATCCTTTCTATCCACTATCCTAAAAAAATAAACATCATCCACTCACATCTTATTGTATATTGGAATGAATAACTTTATGTCTTTATTAAGGGAATAATTGACAGTGTATGAATTTTTTTGATGGATTTCCAATTTGTGCTCAATATATACAAGTGAAATTGGAGAAGAACCAATCCTTGAATGCTTCATAGTGAGTAAGGCCACTATTTTCATATAATTTTGTGTCGGTTCCCCAAGTAAGACCTGTAAAATTTTCTTTTTATTCATAAGAGATGAATCACTTTTCCCAGTCTTATTGAAATTTGAGGAAGCACCCTTCATGCTGGGGGGGGGGGTTACCCTTAACTAGTTTTAGAGATCATATAAACATATTCCTGAATATTATCCTAGCCTGGTCCTATTTCACTCCCTATGTATAACCAGAAAAACCCACTTACATAATTCCCATCACATCTTTCCTCACAATTTTAACATCATCATGAATCTCAAGTGACCCATTCTATAGAATATAATCATCAAATAAAATAATTTAAGGATCCCTAACACCATTAATAGTGTGATTACCATTATTAATAAGGCCATATTTCTTACCCACATGAAGGTTTAAATCATCAAAAAGGAAATTTTGAGTTAATACATAATATATTCATTCAATATCAAATATCCCAGTACCCAATATTATTACAATTTTTGTTTAAAAAATATAGATAGTTTTTCAAACCATTTTTATGGTTTCAATAGTTATTCTATGAAAGAAAATTAAACGATTTGATGAGAAATTAAGAAATATCAATATCAATTAATACTCTATAAAATTTCCCATACTCGGCTAGCTGAGGTTTCTTATCAAATATAATTAGAACACCAATTTTAGAAGCAATGTCCCAAAGTATTTTGGGTTGATTAAAAAACTATCATTTCCCATGGATTTGAATCCATGTCTGGGTAATTGAATTCTTGACCAAAGTATTCTTATAAAAGGGATCCCAATTATTAATCCCCATAATTTCTAGTTTGAGGGAGAATAATAATAAAAAATAATCTCAAGATTTTAATTCTTTTAATGGAAAAAATATGAAAATATTGTTTACCAATTTATTTCATCCTCTATGCTGAAAATCATTAGATTTGTAGAATTATTTTCCATAATTATTTAACCTTATTGGGTTTATCCCTTACTTAAAATGTCCATCATTCCAAAATTGAATTCTGTTATTCTTCAATTCGTTTCTCAACCAGCATTTGGTTCACTTTAAAAAGGATGACAATCCATTTTCCATGATTCTTCTAAATAAAGTCATAGATTTACATCTAGAATCCAAGAAGAATATGATGTTAATGGATTTTTTCATAAGAGGATGGAATTCATTTCTACAAATCTACATGATAAACCATAATGTGAGGTGCCCTCTTAGAAATCATAATTTTAGAAATTAATATTTTTTAGTAATTATAATTAATTTTAAAAAAAAATTCAATAATAATAATAATAATAATTTTTTATTAAATAATTATTAATATTAATACAGTATAAATTAATATTTTTAATGATAGTAATTAATAATTAACAATAATTCATTAATATTTGTTATTATTAATACTAATAATTGATATATATAATAAATACTAATAATAAATTAATATTTTTTATAAAATATTAATAATATGTATTCAATTTTTTAGTAATTAATATCTATTAATTATTATTAATTATTATTAATTTATTGATAGTTGATAATAATAATTAGAAATGATACAATATGATCAATAATAATGAAATTGAAAGTAGTAACAACAAATAATAATGTTATAATAATGTTATAATTAATAATATTTAAGAATTAATAATATTTAATTATTAATAATATTTAATATTTAATAATACTTAATAATATGTGATGACAAAATATTATACCTGGTTTAGGAATACATATTGAATTAAATTAAAAATATACACATTAATAATCTTTTTTATGTTTCATCATCATGTTTGTGGTTTAATATGCTTACATTCAAATGTCTAATTAGTATATATCAATTTAGATTAGATATCATTTATAATAATTTCTATATAATAATAGATGATTTTAAAATGTGTAAATTAAAATATTCACACAATAATGAAAATATTAAAAAATATTTAAAATTTATTAAATGTCTATGTGTAGTCCCACATGATTCATCTATAATAACGTGTCCAGTATGAATTTTTCAATCACTTGGTTTTGTGGTTTTCTATACAAATAGTTCATCAACATTAGTAGGTGTAGTAGATGGCCCCCTTTTATTGAAATTTCGTTGGGTGGGTCTTGGGATGAACACCAAAGTTTCACTAAACTAATGGTCTAAGAATGGATCCCATATGGATAGGAAAGATTTTTAATCAATTACTGGTGGCCAAGATTAGTTGGTAACATATTCCCAACCTATAAGTATATGAGCCGAGACACTATATGAATAGTAATACTGAAAATAATATGATGATTAAGGATCCTATACTATAACATAGTGTAGTGGGAAAGAAATTTGAAAGTGGATATTGCAGAATATCATACCTAACAAATAATATCACTATAGGTGATTTCAAGTGGAAGAAATATTGTGGAAATATTGAAACAAAACTTATTTTCTCAACATCTGATTTAGCTTCCTTTTAGATTACTTGGTCATAAGTTTCTAAGAGACAATAAAAATTTATATAATATTCCATTATTTCCATTATATCATATATATTGGAAAGGAACAAATTTTTTTTGGGATATATATAAGAAATTTATCATTCAATGTCTTATGATGTAGGAGTTAGTGGTGAAAGAATCATCAGATCTTAAAATCATCATTCCTCTATTGGTACTTCTTCAAAACATTTTTCATCTTCTAGATCGAGTTATAGATCTCTTGAATAATCATCTTCATTCCATTTCGAGGACTCGTTTTCTTCAAAGATAAAATATATTCTAAAAATAATCTTCTTGGTGATCGGATTATACAAGTGATACCCCATTGCTCAATCGTTGTATCCCATAAGGAGACACTTCACTCCCTTTTTCTCGAGCTTTGTTTTTTTTCATATTGGATCCTGACATAGGTAATATAGCCAAAAAAATATAATAAGGTATAAAATTTTATTATGATTACTCCATGATTCATGTGGAATCATTGATTTAAGATTTTTTTACAGAGACTCAATTGAGTAGATACAACGAACACAAAGCCACTTGATCCAATAAATTCATGGAACCTTATTTTTTTTTTGCACATGATTCTCACCGTGTTAAGAATGGTGTGATTTCTACTTTTTGTATATCTATTTATTTGATGTGTTTAATTATGTTTTATTTGTTATTTAAATCCATTTTCGTTGAGGTAATACAGAAAAATATTATAGGTGTAGTCCCCACCTCGATCAGATCAAAAAGTTTGTATAAAATGGTTGCTTTTATTTTCCACCATCTCCATGAATTATTTAAATACATAAAACACTTATGAATTTATATTGAGTAAGTATATCCATGTTTTCAATATATAATCATCAATAAGTGTTGTAAAGTACCTCTTTTTTACATTTTATTTTGTATTCAATGGACCATACACGTCAATGCGAACTGACTCTATTGGCACAATAACTTTAAAGTTAGCCTTAATTGTAAATCTATTTATATTTTGTTTTCATATAATACAAATTTCATATATTTTATTCAAATGTATAATGATAGGAATCCCATTCCCTATCTTCTTTCTTCCAAATAATCTTAAATATTTAAATATTAAATTTTCTAACATAATATTCCATATCCAATATTTATCATCAAGTATCACTATCAAACATCATGGTATGATAGGTTAGATCATAAGTAAAAACATGTGGTTTTTCACCATCGATAAATCTATGATAATCCTTCCATTTTCATTGGATTTTTTTTATTTTTTAGGAATATCTGAAATCCATTTCCCATTAATTTCTCGAGACTCAAGATGTTGGTCTTCATGTCGGGTATATATTAGAAATATGAGATGAAATCATGATTTACTTTTTATTGATCAGAATATATAATCTTCTTTAATTTTATGTTAATGTTTTTTTCCATCAACATATGGTAATATCCAAAAATATCTCCCACTTGTGTGATATTTTTCCCCTTGATGACATTATCCATGAATTTCTTACTCCAAAATTCATTAGTATAATGCACATATTTTAAAAATTATAATATTGAACATTTATTTTGTTTATCCACTATCAATTATTGAATCCTAACTTTATTCCTTGTCCTCATTCTCATATAGTATAATTTTGATATCTATAACCTCCTTGTTTTGGGCTTCTTTTACCCAATCCTCCTTTTCTTGGATCATATTCTTCTCTACAGAATCCAATGCCTAAGACTATTTTAAATATCCCAAATTAATATTTTTTAGATTTTTTGAGATACAACTTTGATTGCATGAAATGATCCAATAAATTAGTATCAATTCAATGATCCACCTTCAGTTCATGGTCCTTTATATATCCCAAAATTCACTCGACATAAATCATTTTTTTGGTCTTTAGTTTCTTCCAAGAAAACGATTATATAATCACAATTTGGATCTAAATATCCCAAAATTTTCTCACATACCCACATGTCGATAATTTTTTCTCCATCCTCTTTTATTTTTTTCACCACATCCATTACATGAGTATGATACTAAGAAATGGATTCAGAAGATTTCATAAATTGGAAATAAATCCCACCTTGTAGAGATTAGATATGTATCATCTTCACTTTATAGACACCCTTGAATAATTTTTTAATATTTTTCCATATCTTTATTCATGATTTTGATGAAGTGGTTATCTTGAACATGTCTTTGTTAGGGCCTTTATAGATTATGGATTTAGACTTTCAGTCTTGATTCTTTTATGCCCTAATTTTATTCTTTTGACCATCCAAAAGAGAAACCACCAATGCATTTGATTCTAGCTCAGTGTAACCAACCTCATTGATGACCATGACATATTGGATACCAAGGAGAACTCAAATTATGATGCATCAATTGTAATAATTTTTTTTAATTAACTTTAGGATAAAATAATGTGTAGTCTATTTGTCCATAGAGGATTGAAAAAAAATATGGAAGTGCATATTGCAATTTTATTTAGGATAAGAGAAGGAAAAGTGGGAGTGGTGGACATGGATGAAAAACTACGTAGGAAGGTTTTTTGTTTTTTTGAATGGAGTGATGGATGTGAATGAAAAAGGAATATATTTATGTATATATTACAATATGTAACAGGTTCAGAAAATAAATGGAAAGGGGGAAAATTATTGGACAAATTGAAATGAAAAAATAAGGAGAGAAAGAGAGAGAGGAATGAGAGGAATGGGAGGAAAGGTGAAATGGATTTATTATTCACTTTTTAAAATATGAAAAGTACAATTATAAACGTGATGTGTTGAATGAAAAAACCTTTCCCCCAATTTCATATCACCATCCATTTATTGAAAAATGGAGAGAGAAAAACAAAGTGGGGTGGAAACATCACATGATATGGGAATATAATTAACTATTCACCTTAATATTCCTTTTTTCCACTTTATAAGATCAGTAAAAAATCTCATAGGACTCTTTTATAAATGATAAGAACAACTTCAATGCTATTATACCAGTGAAGGTGAATTTTTTAGCAAAAAAACTTGAATGCATGTCACTAGGGGTGATCATAATAAAATTGCTACAGTAAAAATAGGGAACAATTTTATTATTCTCTTGGATAATATTAGAATGAATATAACACACCCTATTTATGGTGATAAAAACAGATGTAAATGAAAATAAAAATTATATAATAAAAATAATGTTTCTAGATTGGTTGAAGTAGGTTTCTCCCAAGCTTCTATCACCAAAAACGTTAAGCGGAAAAAATTTTAATTCATCAATCCTCCATCACATAAGTGAGGGTTGGAGTCATCCAAAAGGAAAATATGTTTATTCTTCCAAATAAATGATGTATTCTATATATTATGGGAGTATAAATTTATATTTTGTGTCAAAATTTATGGTAATGGTTGATGAGTGCTATTAATCTATGGTTGGGAGTGATCTTTCTCTTTTGGTGGAAGATGACACAACATATTTCCAAATTTGTAAGTATTCGCTAACTATAGTAATTAAGACAAAATTCATGTACTGTATTTATATAAGAAAAACTATTTCAAATGTGTTTATAGATGGACTACAAAATAGTGTTTCATGATCAACAATCCTAGATTTCTTGTATAGAGAGTGACGTAAGTCCTCACATAATGATATTATTGATATTAATGGATGTGTCCTATTGATTCAAATGTGGTAAAAACTTAGTTGAATTTCCTTGTGGATTGAATACCCATTACTAGATTACACCTTATGATATAGTTTATTGAAATACTCATAGACATGGGATCCAAAAGAGGAGAACTGGTTTTGGATAGCTTATTGAGATTAGGGTAATAAATCCTTTTCTCATATTACTACATTTGAGAAATTACATTTGAATCAATGGTCATATAACCATAGTGAATAAATAGAAGTTCATGCATTCATTTTCATGATTTCTTATAAGTGAATTAGTGTGTTTAATCTTGGATACGATAGAAATAGTGCTCTTAGAAAGAAATTTTTATTATATAATGAAAAAAATGAAATTCCAAAAATAGGGAATAGGATAAACTATTTATCAATCTATAGTTGTTTTAGTGGGGAAGGGTGAGAACTGTCTCGAAAACCCCCTTCCTTGAAGTAATTTCAAACAAGGTTCATTTTTTGGAAAAATACTACCTTGAAGGACATTAAAATAAGGCATTGTCAACAGAAACACCTTATTTTTTTATTTTTTAGTTTATTATGTTGATATATATATATATATATAAACTTAAAAAATTATATAGTATTTAACTCTTTTTTATTTAATATTACATTCATTAAAGTATTAAGAAAAATATTACACCCTTAAAACCCTACCCAATACTTCCTTTTATAAGGTAGTGGTTTTTTACATCCATTAAAAATTTTCAATGTGGGATTCATACACAAATTTTCAAGAATTTAATGAATACCATATTTTTTATAATAACACATTAATGATAATAAATAATAAATAATAAATCATTATTAATAATTAAGTATTATTTAATAATGTAATAAATAAAAAATGACATAAACCCTAGGTTTGGAAGCCCACACCTATGGACCAAAGAGATTTTATTAGAAAAAATACACACATATAGAGAGTATATGGGATTACAAGTGAATACATTTGAAACAAAGCCACTAAATGAGTAAAAACTAACTTTATATAGAATAGAATATCTTCATATATACCTTCCATACTATCCACTATATAGAGAGCCTATATAATGGAGGTGTCGAGCTCTCATATAGGTTTAAATTATTTTACAACAGTTATCTTTATCCTCAACTATTAGAGTTTAAAAAAAGTTACCCTCAAGAATATTTTATCTTAGGTCTTTATAAACATCAAGGTTTAGAGTTATCTTGTAGTCTTTGAGGTCAAATGTGGATGAAGTATCTTCATTTTTATCATCAAAATTTATAACTTTCTTATTAGGGGCCTAAAACATAGGGCCACCATGAGCTTCCCTAGTTTCCACTTTGTTTGATGCACTAAGTGCATAAGGTATAACAAAGAAGTTACCTATTAACTTGGTGCATATTATAGTATCCCATTGATTTTAGCATTCTTTATTTCCAAATGAAACAAATCTATTTATTAATTTATTGTTTAAATTTTAGAAATTTTAGAAATTTTAATATTAATTATAATTATCTATAGTTTTTTCATACTTTTATATATTTATTCTTCTCATTTTACCTTACATTATTAAATTTCATACGTGGGAGATTTCACACACAGTCAATTTGGATCATGTATCGATTTTGGATCACATTACCATTTTGGATCATGTATATGATCTACATCATGTAGTTATTTCTATCATGTAGTCATTTGGTATCACATAACTAGTTTGGATCACATATCCGTTTTGGCTCATGTAAACATTTTGGATCACATAAATTATTCACACATTATTTTGTTTTTGAATGTTGTTGGGTGGTTTCAACCATGTTGGTGAAGGTTCTTAGTATCGAGTTAGTGCAAATCAAGCATGCCGAACTCAGATTTTTTTTGATAATAATTCTTTATTTAGATCTTTCCATGATGATAAACTCCATAATCAACACAATTAAATTAAACAATATTAATGAGATAAAAACCGATAAAAAATATCATGATCATCATATATTATTTATAATTTATTTAAGAAATTAAAGAATTACCCTGTGATAAATTCTTTCTTTATTGATGGATCTAACAGTGTCTATATATCATACCATCATTGTGTTGTAGGAATTAATAATAGATATCATCCAGGGGTGATCCACATGTGTTCCATGAACCTATAAACATAATCATAGGAATATTTGGGTGCTAGAAGAAAAGAACATAACACTTAATTAATTCACCTTTGATCTCCCCAAGAATCACTTCATGGAAGGTTTCCCTTCAATCTCTCAAGAATTGAGAGTGGTGGAGGAGGATCTCTCTCTATTATTAAGAGTGTTATTGGAGAGGGATCTCTCTAGGGTTTTGAGAGGATTCTATTTCAATCTCATTGTACACAACCAAATGAATTGGCCATACTAGAGAAATAATATAACTATTTTATATATCTCTAAGGTTAAGAAATAAAAATTTCATATATTCCATTCATAGTTTTCTTAATATTTGTGAAAACCCATGTCTATAATAATAATAATGTTATTATTATTTCATAACTTGAGGTAAAATCATGAATTAAATTAAATATTATTTATTCAAATAATATTAAATATATATAATTTTTCATTGTAACATTAAACTCAATTCTCCATTACTCCACAATACTTATCGAACCTTGAATAATGAATATTTATTTAACAAATATATATCACTACATTATTCACTAATGAATAAATAAATATTGTACTCACTAAATAAAAAAATAAATATTTATTAAATATTATGATCACAAAATATTCTCACAAATAACTAAATATGGAATATATATAATCAAGAAAACATGAGTAATTATTAATTTAAATACTATATTTTTTAAAAAAATTGTTAAATAATAAATAATAATTTAATTTAACTAAGGTTCTAGATACATTTAGTGTGTGGCCCTCAAGGCCTCTTTCTCAGTGGCATTAGGTAAAGTACCCAAAGTATAATTTTAGTGTATATAAACACATCAAGAAACCCATAGAGAAATAATTTAATGTCGCAATGATATAAAACCACATATAAATAATTACTGTGTAATATAATCCATTTATCATGATATATCTATTCATGTAGGTTGCATTCTAGTTCTATCAACCTTGTTAGAACCTCTTGATTTTTAAAGGTTTTAATAATCACAAATCATGTCAAATCTTGTATAATCATTTCAATCGTATTTATTTATAATAAATCATGTTTAGTTATGTTTAATTATGATTATTTATGTTCCATTATATTTTTAACATATTATGTTGACATTCATGTTGTAATAAAGTTAAAATAGAAAATTGGGTAAGTATGAGTCACTGACACCAGTAGTTAAGTCTGACTCGCCAATAGTGCAAATGTATCACCGATAGAACAAGTGTGACACCGACAACACAAAATGACTCACCAACAGTTATGTATGACTTACCGATAGTGAAAATGTATCACCAAAAAATTGTGACACCGACAGAATAAATGAGACACCGAAAGAACAAATGTATCACCAATAAAAAAAAATGGGAAACCAACAGAACAAATGTATCACCTACAAAACAAAATGAGTCACTAACGTATTGAGTCACTAACACATGGATATACTGACAAAATGAATCACTTATAGAATGAGTCACTGATACCAATATAATGAATCATTGATAGAAGGAGTCACTAACAGAATGACTCACCAACTGACTGTTTAAATTTTCTTTTATTTAAAATTATCTCTATCAATTTTTTTAAATTCTACTGATTAAATTAATTATTTTTGCAGAAATTATTAATTATTATGTTAGAAGTTCGAGGTAAAAAACCAACACCAAATCTATCATATTTTTAGGCTGCATAATATAAAATAAAAAATCATGAGAGTTGAAAGATATATAGACATAAAATATAGGACTCGCAAGAGAACCCATACTGAACCTATGAACAAAAGGAGGAATAAAACATGAGGCATTCTCATTCTTTATGACTGAACAAAAATGAGAACTTTTTTTACACAAAATTATCGATACCCCTACAGAAAAAAAAACAAAACTAAAAGAATATAACTTTATCTTCTATGAAAACTAGAACACAAACCTTCATGATACTCTATTTCAGGGTCTGTTTCCAGAAGAGGAATCAATATTCACATCTTCTACATCCAAAGATTCGAGAGATGTATTTCACAACACTCAGAGCATTCTAAACTCTATCTCATTATTTCCTACTCTTTTGTGTGAATTTTTACTACAATTCGACCAGTGCGTCCATCTGTCTATTAAACACACACTATCTCTTAAACTAAACTAAAGGATACAAGATATCCTCACACAAACATCTTTTCACACCTATTTTATACCATGTAGAACTATGGTAGAGGTCTTTTGTGACCTGGATATTTTATTTTCCATGTAGAATAGTGGTTGAGGTCTTGTGTGACCTGGCTATTTTATTTCCCACGTAAGACAATAATAGAGGTATTGTGACCTGAACTATTTGTATACTGTTGTGTAAAACTCGATTCTGGGTATGGATCAAAGTTATATATATATATATATTTATTTGTTATAGGTGATCTCGAAGTGGAGTGGATTATGTCTTTTCTTAAGACTGAACCACTTTTTTTAATCCACTGTGTTTTCAAGTTTAGTCTACTGTATTTTAACTCATATTTCAGAGAACTTAGTTTTACATTGATAGTTAGTCTTGGTTAGTGTTTATAAGTATTTTAGATTATTAAAATAATTTAAAAAGTTATTTCAATACTTCATGATGATATAATTTAGAAGTAATAAATATCTAGAGAAATTAATAGAATAGTCAAACTATTATAAATTTACTACATTGATTAACTAGCCTGTTTTGTTTAAAATTGGGGGATTTTAAAATAATATTTATAACATTTTTTTATGAACTCAATTCACCCCCTGTTGAGTTTACTACTCTGAACAACATTTGGTATCAATGGTTTTTCTTTAAACTATCATTTTCAAATCTTTTCAATTGTTATTTTAGTTTTGTTTTAAGGATCTCTAAATTTATGTTAGTTATAAATTTTTAGATCTTTAAATTCTAGTATTAATAATCTATTATGAATAATAGATTAGAAGGTATTTCTACCAATAGATCTCCCTTTTTCAATGGAACTATCTATTCCCAGTGTAAAATTTAGGTGAACATGCATTTAGAATGTATGGGTTATGAGATTTGGTCTTCCATTGTAGATGAATATAAGATTCTTTCTACTACCAGAAATACATGGGATGACCCAACCAAGACTACATATAATATAAATTTCAAATATATGAATTCCTTATATTGTTCTTTAGGATATGAATAATTCAATAGGATTTCAGCATATAAAAAAACCCATGAAATTTGGGATACTCTAGCAGTTTCAAATGAAGGAACCAACAATGTCAAAGAAATGAGACTTAACACATATAATATTAAATATTATAACTTTAAGATGATGAATAATGAAACTATTTCTGATATGTGTCTTAGGTTCAATGAAATTGTAAATAATATTATTTCTTTGGGAAAGGAAGTTACTTCAATAGAGAAAATCATGATAATTATCAGATGTCTAGTAGACATATGGAGAGGAACCTCAGTATCAATTAGTGAATCCTGTGATATTAGTAAATTCTCAGTTAAGAAGATGATAAGTATGTTCATGATGCATGAAGAAGAATTAAATGTCAACAAACAAGAGAAGGATGAACCAAAGATAATGTCAGAGGCTTTCAAAACCACTACTTCAAAACAATATGAAAATAAAAGGATACAAACTCATTATGATAGTATAAGTGATAAAGATTCACCATCAGATGGTGATAAGGAAATGGATCAGTTCTCCAAAAGTTTTAATAAGTTTTATAGAAGGAATAAATTCATTAGGAAGCCTAGCTAAAAAGGTAAATATGATAATAATGGAAACTAGAAAAATTATTGGAAAAGTAATGATAACTCGAATGAAATAGTTTTCTTTGAATGTAAGAGGATGGGACATATAAAGGCTGACTGTCCTAAGTTAAAATATAAGAATAAATTTGATGACAAAGATAAAAGAAATAATAAGGAAATAAAGTCAACCTCGAGTTCTTCTGAGGATAGATCATGTGATTTAGGATGTTTACATTATGAGAAAGGTGACAAGGAGAACATGTGTTTCATGACAAACACAGCTGAGGTAACCCTTGATTCTCCTGTATATAATTCTTGTTATTCTAGAGATTAATGTGATTGTGAAAATATGACTAATGTGTAAATTTTTAAATATTTCCAAATGATTGAAGATACATGAAATGATTTAAAAGATAAATATAATTATTTAAATAAATATCATGATCCTACCTCTACTATAAAATTTGATATTACCATGGAAAAGGAGAATAATTCTCAATTACTTAAAGAAAAAAATGATCTTATATTGTCTAATGAACATTTGAAAAAAGATTTATAAAATTTTCCAAATGAAAAAAATATCTTGGTTCAAATTATTGGTAAACAAGATGTACCCAACTACACTAGTGGTATTTTTTATCAACCTGGTAAAAGAAATATTGTAAAAACAATTTTTTATCTAAATATGGAAAATCCATTTTTATCCCTAGTTCTAGAAAATTTTCTGCATGATCGAGCTATGAAACATCTTCTACTATTTCATGTTTTTCTGGGACAAATAAAGTCTATTTTTTCAATACTTTACAAACTTTGTATAGGAAACCCATGAAGAAAGTGTGGGTTCTCAAAGCCCTTATTACTAATGTTAATAGACCCAAAAAAAATATGGGTGCCAAAATATTTTCTTATCTAATATGTTTTTGTAGGAAATCTATTCGAAAATATCATGTATAATTCTATGGTACTTAGACAGTAGATTTTCAAGACACATGCTAGGAGATTATTCATGCTTCGGTAATTTGATAAAGATTGATGGTTGGAATTTCAACTTTTGGGACAATGCTGAAGAAAAAATCCTCAGCCTTGGCCAAATTGGTAACTGTAATTCAGTTTTATTTTCCAAAGTAATTTTTGTTGATGGATTACAGAACAATATTCTTAGTATCTTTTAGTTTTTTGATGATGGGTTTAATGTTATATTTGAAAACAATGCATGAAAGTTCTTTAATTATAAAAATTATTTATAATTCATTGCTCTTAGAAATGAAAGTTTTTATGCTGTAAAATTAGATTCCGTAGTTTCTCAAAAAAATCATGCTTAAGTTCCTCTCATAAAGAGTCCTATATTTGGAATATTATATTAGGACATTGTAATATACATTCACTTAGAAAGATTAATAGTAAAGGAATAGTTAAGGATCTACCTAGACATGAGTTTTCAAATGACATTGTCTGTAATCCTTGTCAAAAGGGAAAACGACAAAAAATATCCTTCAAATAAAATAAATAATTTTCAACTTCTCAAACTTTTGAGTTGGTTCAAATGGATTTTTTTGGACCATCTAGAGTTTCAATTCCAAATGGTAAGCACTATGTCTATGTTCTTGTAGATGACTATTCTAGATATACTTGGACTTTATTCCTTACTCACAAAAGTGAATCTTCTTCTCAGTTCACCAAGTATGATAAAACAGTCGAAAACCTAAGTGGTATTAGAATTAAAACCTTAATATGTGACCGTGGTTTTGAGTTTGAAAACCAAGATTTTGAGTCTTTTTGCTAAAAAATGGCTATAATCATAAAATCTATGCTCCAAGGTAACCCAAAAAATAATGGTTTTGTAGAAAAAAAATCACCTTATATGAGATAGCCCTGACTATGCTTAGTGAATATGACTTACATGTCTATTTTTGGGAAAAACATGTCAATACAGCTTGTTATATAATTAACAGAGGCCTTATCAGACCAATCTTTAATAAAACTCAATATGATCTATGGAACAGTAAGAAACCCAAATATAGTTACTTCAAAGATTTTGGTTTCAAGGTCTTTATCCTTAATATAAAGAAAAATATTGAAAAATATTCATCCAAAAATGATGATGGAATCTTTATATGATATTTAATCTCTAGTAAAGCCTAGTTAGTCTTTAATAAAAGAACGAAGAGTGTGGAAGAATTTGTACATGTCAAATTTGATGAAACAGATCCACATGAACCCAAGACCTCCTTAGAAAATCTTGAAGATGATTTTTCTAATATTTTTATAAATGAAAAATCTTTTGACCCTACTACTAAGTAACTTATTAAATTAACCACTTCTGAAAACTCTCCAGACTCTAGTCATAATGAACATGAACCAGCTGATGAACCTGAAATAACTACCCCCTCATTTTCTATACCCACAATAACTCTTAAAAACCATCATTTAGATGATGTAGTAGGATACCTAGATAAATGGACATAATCCATAGCTTCATTGAGAAAATAGGTTGAAAAACAAGATTTATTGTCATGGATTTATCCTAAGAACATCAATGATGCTATCAATGATGATAGGGTAATGTCTATTCAATAAGAATTGAATCATTTTGAAATAAATTAAGTCTAAAAATTTATAAATATACCCAAATAAATCAAGACTATAGGCACTAAATGGGTATTTAGAAATAAAGTAGATGAAGCTGGTAATATTGTAAGAAATAAAGCTATACTATTCACACAAGGATATAGTCAATAAGAATGAATTGACTATGAAGAAACTTTTTCACTGATTTCTATACATGAGTCCATTAGAATCTTTCTTGCATATGAAGAACATCTAAATTTGAAGCTATATCAAATAGACGTCAAGAGTGACTTCCTAAATGGGTATATCTTTGAGAATGTTTTTGTTGAAAAACCCCTGGTTATACCGACCATCATTTTCCAAATCATGTTTTTAAATTAAAAATGGATTTATATGGTTTATATCAAGCTCCAAGAGTTTCTTATGATTGACTAAGTAGTTTTATTATTTACAAAAGCCTTAAAAAATGTATAGTTGATCATACTCTCTTTATAAAAAGAATTTATAAAGATGTTTTAGTTGTTATAATCTATATATATGATATTATTTTTGGATCTTATAAAGATTCTTTATGTATTGAGTTTTCAAAAATGATATAGAGTGAATTTGAAATGAGTTTAATGGGGGGACTCAAATTCATTCTTTGATTTCAAAAATTTCAAAATAAAGAAGGTATTATTTTAAATTAATGTAAATATACTAAAGATATTTTAAAATTGTTTGGAATTAATGGTAAAAAAATTAGTGATACTAAAATGAGTACCACCTGTAAGTTGGATCTTGATGAAAATGGTAAATATATTAATCAAACCACTTATAGATGAATGATTGGAAGTTTACTCTACATGACTGCTAGTAGGCCTGATATTATTTTTAGTGTGTGTATGTGTGCCCGTTCCCTTTCTAACCCTAAAGAATCTCATCTGAATGTTGTTAAAAAAAATTTCAAATACCTCAAATATACTACCAACATAGGATTGTTTTATCCTAGAGGACAACCTTTTTATTTTGTTAGTTATTCTAATGCTGATTTTGGTGGTTGTAAGTTAGAAAAAAAGAGAGCCTTTGGAACATGTAACTTTTAGGGAAATTCTCTATTTTCATAGTGTAGTAAAAATAATTTTTTGCATTATCTACTACCAAAGATGAATATATATATTCAGGTAGTTATTGTGCTCATATTTTGTGGATGAAACACACTTTACTAGACTATGGATATAAATTCAGAAATGTACCTATAAATTGTGATAATACAAGTGTTATTAACGTTTAATAGAATCCTATTACTCAATCTATAACAATGAATGTTGATGTAAGACATCACTTTTTGAGATATCATTATTAAAAATGTGATATAACACTAGAGTTTATTAGTATTGAACATCAACTTGCTAACATATTCAAAAACCCATTGAACTCTGAATGAATAAAATACATCAAAAATTAATTAGGGATGATTAATTTATAAGGAACCTATATTGATGATCCTTTTTTTAAACCAAGTGTAGTTGTAACAACATTTGGATAAAATTACTGGTGATGTCTCCCTAATAGTGTCATGTCAATACTGTCATGCCGACACTGACAATGTCATGTAGATAATGTAATGCCAACACCGATAGTGTCATGATGATACTTTCATGATGACACCGATAGTGACATGCTGATACTGTCATGGAGACACCAATAGTGTCATGCCGACACCAATAGAACTCCCTATTTTATTTGTTTTATTTCTTAACCAAAATAATTCCTTTTTATTTATTTCATTGAAACTAGTTCATGAATTTATGATCTCTAAGCCCTAAATGATATAAATTCTAGTTGATCCACTCTACTACTTACCCTCACACTTTAAGACTTACACTAATTTTTGTTCTCTCTACCCTCGACCTTTCACCATCCAAACTTCAACTGTACCATCAGAAATGGCAAGGATGAAGCGTTCACTCGAAGGATGATCTGGAGAAAAGTCAAAACCTAGTAAAAATTTAAATTAAACCCATGTAGATATCTGATAGTGAATATGAATGAAATAATTAATCCATACTATATTACCAATTACCTATTCTACCCAAGTATGATCTTAGCCATGCTACAAGTTAAATTATTTGTGGATGAAGGTGAAGAAATAGTTTCATCTTACAATGGAATCTTTTTGAATAAGGAAATTTTCAAAAGAATGAAGATTTAGTAGAATCCCTAGAAGAGGGAATGGGTTGGTTATGAGGAAACTTTTTAATGATAAAATTCAACCCAATGGACCATCCTTCTAGGAAAATATATTTAGTGGATCCTGGTCTAGGACTAGAAGATGTCGTGCTTATTTATTCTAAATAGGAAGATGTTGCTACTCCTAATAGAGATCAAGGGTCTTCTATATATGATAGGAGTGACCGAGACACTGCTGAAAGCCTAAGGAGAATTACTTATATACCTCCTAGTACACATTTATCCTTACCTTTAGATGAACAAACTCTTGGTGATAATGGTGATGAGGAGACAAAAGTGTCTGGAAGTATTGAGTAGGTGAGTAGATCTAGTGGTTCTGAAGGAAAATCTAGAAGAAAAGAACAAGCAGACAAAGAAGAAGAAGAGGAAAGTGGTAGTAGCTATGGAAGTGATGAATAAGGAAGTGAAAAACATGATGATATAAGTAAAGAAGATGAAAATGATTTAGGGGATGAATGAAGTGGGAGTGATAGTGATTAAGATCATTTCGGTGATGATCAAGATGCTATGATAGATCTGGTTGGTATTATGAATCAGGAACCCATTATAGACCCTACTCATTCTTCAGTAGTTGATACTTTAGAAGAGGCAGTGTTTAAAGTTAAAATAGAAGTGAAATATCAAATAATCTTGGTGCCTCAGTTGGTTTATTCTATAAGAATATCTCAAGATAAGGGGAAGACGTATGTGAGATGAGATCCAGTTGAGGGGGAGCTTCAAGATAGAAGATATCAGGATGAGGGGGAGCATCAAACTAGAAGAGTGAAACTTGACACTCTCACCCCTTTAGATGATGATGTTATTTCTGAATGGGTAAGAAATAATGGATATTTAGCTCTTGTTTTGTACTTTAAAGATTCAGATTATGAGGTGTTTGTAACTGTTACAATAGAATTAGTGGCTTAGATCCCCCTAGTGATTATGTCACTAGAGATGATTTTTACATTTTTAATGAAAAACTTTGTTCCACCATTAATATTTTTTTCTTGACTTTTACAAATTTAGGATTGAGTGAAGGTGATGCAAATCTCTTCTCTAGGACTATTATTTATCGTGTGAAACCCATGCTAATTTCACTCGTTAAAGCTATAATGACAGATAATTAGAAGGTGAGAAATGAGTTGACTGGACTAGTTTCCACTGCAAAAAATTTGACCTCTAAGTACAGTAAAACCTTGTATAGAATCATGAAAGTACATGAGGATATTATTTCCCACATTCAAGTTACTAGTATTACCCATTTGAGAAATAATGTTAGAGACATTGTACAAGGGGAATCTAGCTCAGCTACTCCTATCTCTCTCTCACCAGATGTTGAGGCAGTGAGGAATGTGACTAGAGAAGAGTTTCAAGATCTTTGGGTGGAAAAGATAAAGAGAAACTTGAAAATATTTTGAAAAATAGTGACCATGTTCATGATATGGTCAGGTTCTACACCAAGAGTGTTGAAACTGCTAATGCTCAGATCATAGAGAAAGTGAAATATTACTTCAAGAGGATTTATACCAAAAACCAGTTAACAATTCTCTTTAAATATTTGTTTGAGAATCCGATGTTCCTCTAGTTACTAAAGATTTTGAGGATCATGTTCAAAAATTTAAGAGATTCACACCTCGTCTTGAAAAGTTTATGGTAAACAATGTTAATTTTGAAAAGAAAATGAAATATAGTGGGGATATAGTCATATATTTCATTAATATTTTGAATCCATATCTGCATGTTCAGAGTGAATCCATTATTTTTCTAGATTATACATTTCTCAGACCACCTCTGAATTCTTCAGCCTCTCCCAGTACCTATTTTCCACCTCCTCCACAGTCAATGTCAGTTTCTCAGGATTTGAGCAAGATCCGGCCTAACACCACAGAGTAGATCTATCCTCAGGAATCAATCAAACCTAACCACTCCCCTTATGTTTTTGAAGCCATTATAATTCCTCCCTTGAGATTTAATTCAGACCCTCTAGTCTCTCAGCCTCCCTCCACTGAACCTACTACTGATCCTTCAAACAAAGTAAATAACAAACTAGATCCCAAATAGTAGTTCTAATCAATTTTTGATAGGACTGCTTGATTGTATTTTTGTTGTATTCCACTTAACTGTACTATAAATTCATTATGAAGTTCAATGATATTTAATTTTTCTTCTTTCTGTTATGCCACTTTCCTTCTTACGTTTTACTCTTTCATATCTTTACTATTTTTGATAATCTCAAAAGGTGAAAAAAGACAAGGCATTATTCCTTTTTACATATGATTATGTATGAACTTTATGTATGGAAATACCAAATAGAATATAATAAGTAGAATGATTATATTATCCATAAACTAATTTTACTTTCTAATTACATGATTTTTCATCATCAAAAAGGGGGAGATTGTTGGAACCTCTCTGGTTTTAATGGTTTTAATAATAAGAAATCATGTCAAATCTTGTCCAATCATATCAATCATGTTTATTTATCATAAATCATGTTTAGTTATGTTTAATTATGATTATCCATGAGAAATTATCTGTTTGAAATATTCTAATGAAATTCATGTAGTAATAAAGTTAAAATAGAAAATTGTATTAGTATGAGTCACTAACACCGACGGTTATTTATGACTCACTGACAGTGAAAATGTCTCACGGACATAACAAGTGTGAGACCAACAAAAAAATGACTCACTAATAGTGAAAATTTCCCACCAAAAGAAAAAATGTGACATTGAATAAATAAATGAGACTCTGACATAACAAATATCTCACCGGCAAAACAAATTTAACACCGACAGAACAAATATATCACCGAAAAAACAAAATGATTCACTAATGCATTGAGTCACCGACACATGGAGATATTGATAGAATGAATCACATATATAATTAGTCACCAATACCAAAATAAGGCCTCCTCAATAGAAGGTGTCACTAACAGAATGACTCATCAACAGAAAATTCACTAATAAACTATTTAAATTTTCTTTTATTTAAAATTATCTCTAACAATAATATTTGATTGTTTTAATGCTACCGATTAAATTAATTCTTTTTTCATGGAATATTAATTGGGATGTCAGAAGTATGAGGTACAAAACCTAACCCAAATAATGCTTATTATCTCGTTACATAATATAAAATATAAAATCATGAGATCTGAATGTGATATAGACATATAGTAAAGGACTCACACGAGCACCCATACTAAACCTATGAAAAAAAGGAAGAAGAACACACGAGGAAGTCCCATTATTACTGACTGAACACAATGGAGAACTTTCTGTACACCAATTTTCCAACACCCCCTATATAAAACAAAACAGAACTAAAGGAATATAACTTTATTTTACTAGAAAACCAAAACACAACGCTTCACGACACTCTGTTTTAGTTTCTATTTCCAGAAGAGGACTCTTTCTTCACAACTGCTACATACAAAGAGTCCATAGTTCTATTTCACAAAACTCATATCATTATAAACTCTCTCTCCTTATTTACTTCCCTATTGTGTGAATGTTTTCTACATTTTGGGCAATGTGTGAATAGGTATGTCAAACACACACTATCTCATATACTGAACTGAAGGATACAATATATCCCCACAAAAACATTTTTTACACCAATTTTATCCCACATAGAATTGTAGTAGAGGTCTTGTGTGACCTGGATGTTTTTCCCATGTAAAACTATGGTAGAGGTCCTATGTGACCTAGAAATTTAATTTCCCATATAGTAATGTGGTAGAGGGCTTGTGACTTGGAAATTTTTTATACTATTGTGTAAACCCCAATCTATGTTTTTGGTCAAATTTATATACATATATATATATATATATATCTATATATATGTGTGTGTATATATATATATATATTTCTTTGTGGAAGGTGATCACCATGTGGTGTGTATTATGTCTCGACTTGATATTGAACCACTTGTTTTAATACACTATATTTTCAAGTTTAGTTCACTCTATTTTAACTCATATTTCAGAAAACAAAGTTTTACATTGATAGTTAGTCTTGTATAGTGTTTATAACTATTTTGGTTTAGTAAATGGGTTTCAAATTTTATTTCAATATTTCAGGTTAATATAACTGAGAAGTAATAATTCTCTTGAGAAATTAATCGAATAGTAAAACAATTATAAATTTACTAATTTTATTAACTTAATTGTTTTGTTTTAAATTGTGGTATTTTCAAATAAACTTTTTTAAAAAAACATATAGGAACTCAATTCAACCCCCTATTGAGTTTCCTACTCCAGTAAACAAACCAATATTCTCAACGTCTCTTTATATGACTTTATAGAAATCGAACATTCATATAGAACACCATGTCTATGGATATATTTATACTATATAAATTTCATTAAAGTGTATGAGATATCAACTTTAATTAAAGAATAGGTGGGAAAAATCCATTATCACATTATTCATTAATGAAATATTTCTCATGATGCAACCAACATATCCTACATCACCGCAGACATATTTCATCATAGATTTTTTCAATACATCAATGTGTGTGACTTGTAACACTCATTAATAATAATTTTAAAGTTTAAGGACCAATATACATGTATATAGATTGGAATAACCAACGACATATATAAATTTGGATTTCCTAGTGAAGGGTCTCATTCTCATAATATCCTGCATTAAAATTACCAAAGGTGTACACCATGAGAAGGTGCCTCAATTTACAATGAGTCTCCACCCTTGATAGCCTATATCATTATTTCCATCAAAAGATTTCATCTCTATATAGAACATATATTTAATAATACTGTCCTGACACTTCTGGGTTCTCATCATAGTGGATAACAACTATGACCTTTCAGTACGACTTCTACACTTAGGATATTATCATATACTATGTTATTATAAAGAACAATAATGATGTGTTAAATAGTGTTTTAATATTAAAAAAATGATTTCAAGTTATCATAAAGTAAAAATTTGTTTTTTCTTGGGCACCAACTCTAATAGAATCCCACTTGCACTAGATCCAACTACTAACAAACTTTAGTATTTTAGCTATCACATGGTACTCATGATTCAACTAAGATATGACTTTATTCAAGGTGTTTTAAATGTTTTATTCTATATAAAATTTTATTACCTCAACTCCACCCATCTGAGAAAAATTCCTCGATAGGTGATACATCATGAGTGTATTATTTTTCTATTGTAATATTAGTAGTAAATAGATAATTAGAGATCTCATATCTCTCTTATCTCAACTTCTCTTGATAGATATCCAGAAGGAGAGACGTCATTCTATATGAATCCATTTCATCCTGTTTCTTTATAATCTCATTTTACATAGATGATATAATGAAACACTGAACATTTATAGGATCATCCAAATGATTATCATATATAGTAAACCATTCTTCTCTATCCTCTTTACAGTGCACTTTTGGAATAATATCTTCCAGCACATACAATTTCCTTTCATGGAATAGGATAGTGTGTGAGATCATTTTAAAATCTTTAAAATTTGTTCCGGTGAGAAGATTATCCTTATCAATTATGGATCACAATGATATGTTTGAAATCATTTTTATTTCCATTTCTACAAATAACATGTGTAGAGTTTCATTATGTTATTTGATAAAATTAAACAAACAAACAAATATTATATTTATTAATCTCCCACTATGTTATCAAAACCCAATATACCTCACCATTAGATTTGGAATGTCATATTTCATGGACATTATAGTTTCAAGGATCAATATTCCCCTTCTCATCACCATGTCACTGGTCGGTCTAGTAAATTAAAGGTTTATAGGTAGGCATTTTAAATGAAAACTTCATTAACTCACAGTTCCTTTATTTTTTGAGTGGACTTCCCAATCCTAAAATCCTTAAAATGGATTTCCTCAACATTTGCCTCTTAGTAGCACTAAGTCCTACTTTGGAATTTAACCCTTGATGCAAGCTATGTTATGTTAAACCAAAACATCATGTTATAATAGTATTATAATTGAAAGCATCAAAACATTAGATGTAAAAGAAATTTAAAATGTTATTCAATTTTAACACAAGTAGTGGAATGATATACAAAGATGATATATATAATTGAAGGATTTTGTCTTTATTTGTAAATGTAAAATTATTATCTATATCACATGCTTTTTAATATCAAATATATTTACTTAAGTGAATAACTATGGCCTAGATAATGTAAACGCATAATCCAATTTATTAAAGTTCTATCTTGGAGGATTGTTAATTCTTTAATTCATGTGATCATGGAAAAACACCCATAATGAAATAACTATACAACTTGACAAATATAGAATAAAAATGTGGCATGATAATTATCTTTAAGAAATGGTTAGTTTATCTTGTGGAAGATAAACTAACCACTGGCCTTTGGTAAAAATAAATTGAACCATTTTATGGTTCGTGTTGCGGATTTAATCCTACCCACCTCTGTATCACTCCTAGATTGGTTTTTCCTTGTCTTGATACATAAACTACCTCCACTAGCTTGAAATATCCATTTATTACATATTCTTTTACTCACTTTAATGTTACGGGGAAAAAGAATCAATTAAGTGGTTTACATAAGAGAAACAATGGGAATATAGGTCATTACATAATGAGATAATGGATGGTGCATAGACCAATAGTTTATTTTATTAAAAAATTAAAAGAAACCAATCATATAAAAAGGTCTGATCTATTCTCATGATCATTGACAAACATGCAATGAATTATGCATTTAATAAAATAAATTTTGACTATAATCATTCTTATTTAAGATAAATATCACTCAAATCAATTAATTATTATTTTTTAATTTATCAATTCATTAATCTTAATTCTCATTAAAATTTATATTGAGATTCTCATCCATTATAATTTAAAAAAAATTAATTTATTAAAATTTAAATATATACAATACCTTTACCTTGGAGGAAACACTATAAGTACCCTTCCAAAATACCCAATGTGTATTATATTCATATACCATTTAATTATATTAAATATAGTATAATTGGATTATCCGGTAATTCATAATGTGTACAATCAACTTAATGACAACAAAAAACAAATGGTAATTACATAGCATGTAATATTTCGATGTGCATAGAGTAAAAACTGTGTTAATAATTATACGTGAAATTTAGTTCATAAAATTATATTGAAAATTAATTATAAATTTAATATATATATATATATATATATAACCCATCAAACAACGTGTACTATCAACTTAATGACTGGAAAAAACACATGTTGTTATGGTTTAAGAGGTATAATAGATTAATTATTTATTATTAATAATTTTGTAAAAATACATGATGTGTACATTCCATCTCAATATCACGTAATATTTTCACCGTCTACCTACAACACATTCCTAGGGACTTGGTGTGTAACCATTCCATGGAAAATATTAGAGTACACGATTTTTATATAGGCTACTTGGTGTGTTGTCTCTAAGTTGAATGGTCACTGGTCATAAAGGCTATGTAAGAAGATATATGGCCAGTCAGTGACTAATGGACTACACATCATGTATGGAAGTTAAACAACATGTACTCCGACTGACCATGCATTAGGATTCCTGGTCAACATATACTGTATAATTAAATACACTTCATGTAATAAATTCTCATAGATAAAATTAATTTTGAATTAATTTATGGTGAATTAATCATGGGTACATAACGTGTACCTATGGGTTACATAGTGTATAATCTTATGTTTTATGGTTGGACTCATCAACACTTCCAGATGAGTTCATCGAATGTATTTCTTTCATAAAATTAGTCGATTTGATTAAATTTTTCATAAACGAAGATGAATAAAGAATAAATCAAAATTTGGATTAAATAATGATTAAATTAGAATTGAAAACTAATAATTAATGAAAAAAATCAATCAATAATATTTAAATAATTATAAATTATTAATAAACCACTTTGATACCACTTGAAGGCTTAAACTGGAGCGGAAGCACCAAATCAGGCATGTCAATTTGTATTTTTGTTGTAATCATTCTTTAATACTATATTTACAAGACGATAAATATCATAATCAATGGAATTAAATAAAATAATATTGAAAATATAAAACATCAGAACCAATGCGCAAGATCATCACATATTATTTTTAAATTTTTTTTTAATTAAACATTTACCTTGCAAGGAATTATTTATTTGTTGATGGATATAAAAATGTATATATATTGTATCATCATTTCATTGCAGGAATTAGGAATATATTCCCTCTAGTAGTGATCCAAACATGTTCCATAAACCTATGAATTCCATCGTTGGAATCTCCAAAGTTCTAGAACGGAATATCCCGACACTTTCATCATTCTCAATTATTCACTTTGAGAATAACTTCAAGGAAGGGTTCCCTTTGACCTCTCTAGACTTTATAGTGGTGGTATAAGAAGATCACTCTCCATTCTTGAGAGTGTTCTTGGAGAGGGAGCTCTCTTGGGATTTTATAGAATTTTCTTTGGATCCCATTATGCACAACTAAATGAATTATCTTTACTAGATAAATAATATAATTGGGATTATATATCACTAGGGCTATAAAATAATAATTACATATATGCCATTATTATTTTTCTTAATCCCTATGAAACCCCATATCTATAATAATAATAATAATATTATTATTTCTCTATATTCTTTAAACTAACGAATTAAATTAATTATTTCATAATCTAATAATATTTAATATATATTAATTTGCACTGAACCTTTAAACTCAGTCCTACCTTCCTCCAAAGTATTTATTAGACCTTGAATATTGAATATTTATTTAATAAATAAATATCATTTCATTATTCTTTAATTAATAAATAAATACTATATTCACTAAATAGAAAATAAATACTTATTAAATATTCTGTGCACAAAATAATATCTCGAATAACTGGTGATGAAATATATACAATCAAGAAAATATAAATAATTATTAAACCACATGTTGGAATAATATTTATTAAACCTATTAAATAGTAAATATTATTATTATTTAACTGTTGTTATGGATACAATTAGTGTGTGTCTCTTTAGGCCTCTTTCTCAGTGGAATTATGTGAAGCATCCCAAAGTCCAAGGGTAGCATCTAAAAACAAACCAAGACACCCATAGAGGAAGAATTTAATGTCGTAATGATAGAAACCACATAAGACTTATTAATATGTAATATAATCCACTTGTCACAATATCTCTAATCTTGAAGTTTGAATGCCAGTGCCATTAACCTATATGATCGATGTCTCTTTATTTAATTTTTTTAAAATTGAACTTGTTTACATAACACCATGACCATGGATTTATTAAGGATGTATCATTTTTATCAATTAGCCTAATATATAAACTATCATTAAATAGAAAAAGGGATATATCTTTTCTCTCACTATTCATTAATGAAATATTACTCGTGACACACCCAATGTATCATATATCACCAAAAAAATATGTCACAATAGTTTTCATCAATACATCAAATCATGAAACTAATAATAATAATTAATTATAATTTTAAAGTCTAAGGATAAATAAACATTTGAATAGATATGAATATTCAATGACACATATAAATATGTATTTTCTAATGGTGGATCCCATTCTAATAATACCCCACACGGGATATGACCAATGATGTCCACCATGAGAAGGTAACTCAATGTTCAATGAGTCTTCACCCATTATATCCTATGTAATTAGTGCCCCTTAAATGATTACATTTGGATATTAAACATATATTTCAGAATAATTTCATTATACTTCTAGGTTCTCATCATAGCAGGGACCTACTATGACCTTTATTGTGAAAAATACTCTTAGGAAATTATCACATACTATATTATGCATAAGAACAATAATGATGTGATAAAGAGTTTATTAATATTTTAAATAATGAATATAGATTATAATAAAGTACACATAAGTCCTCTTTCTATTTTTTATCATGCTATTATAAATTGATTTATTCTCAACCCAATTTTTTTCATGGGTATTGTTAATCCATTACAACTACCCCAATATTTGAGGGTATTTATTCTATGTGAGAAATCAATAAATAATAGACAATAAAATTTCATTATTTCAATGTTTTTTATAGTTTTTTAACTAATTTTAGAGAGAGAGGGATTCAACCATTATAAGTCGTGTGGAGCTTGAGGTGTCATACCCTACCACATATTTTGTCACCTTTACTATTAAAGAACAAAGATTCCATGAAAATGTGTTCTAGTGGATATTGAGATCCCATTTGTGTAGTTTATCTCACTATTCTACATTGACACAATGGTGGATAAATAAAAAAATTGGTTTCCAATGGTTGGTAAATCTAATTGTACAAGTGAGAGTTTACTTTTTATTGTTATTTTGAATTTATTTTTTATGGTTTTCTTATTGGATTGTTGTTGGTTATTTATTTATTGAATTGTTGTAATTTTTTTGAGATTTAATGAAATATAAGAAATAGGGTGGTTTTTTTTCCATAGAGTAGGACCAACTAGTACTGAACCACATTATATCTTATTTTTTATTTTTGTTTTATTTATTTCTAAAATCTATTATTTGTTGTCCACTGTAATCATCGATTAATCGGTCATTTTTTTATTTATTTTCAAGATTTAAACCTTCATTCTTTATTTTATCCTTGTAACATTGTGATATATCAATAGTGGTTTCAAAAAATAGTTGGTATTTGATTCTCATGTTTAGGATATGGATTCTAGAAAGTATAAAATTGGGATATTTGATGATAGTAATTATTTATTCTATTCCTATTAAATATGAGAGACCTATTTATCTATAAAGGGATACATTAATCTCTTTATAGACCTAGGAAAATACGTATAATCCATTACATAGATGGAAATATAGTTTTTACCTATTTAGATGTCCCTACTGATGTTTTTATAAAATCACACAACTATTTAACATTGTCTTTAACTGATAAACTTATCCGGGAGGTGACATACAAAACTTTCACAACTTGTATTTGGTTTAAACTTGATAAAATTTTAATTAAATCATCATTAATTGGACATATACATAAGAAGAAGAAAAATTTATAACCTCAAGTTGGATCCTAGAACTACCATTCATGAAAACCATGATGAGTTTAATAAAATATTACTAGATATAGCCAATATAATGGTTAGTATTGAAGATGAGGACCAAACAATTATACTTTTCATTTCTTGAGATAGTTCATAAGAATATATTTTCTAGGACATGATGTATAATATAGATTCATTTAACTTAGATGAAGTCAAGTATACTTTCCTTTCTCATGAGTTAAATGGGAAGGATAAGGTAAAACCAAAAGTCGAGGGTTTGAATGTGAGGGCCATTCATAGTTTAAAGGGAAGAGGAAAGGTTAACGAAATAAGGATAGAAGGAAATGTATCCAATCTTGGTAGTCTTAGTCTAAAACTATGTTGAGATATGTTACCTTTTATCACTTCAGGAAACATGGTAAGGTTAAACCTAATTTTCCAAAGATTTGATGTATTTTAAATATCTTAAAGATCTTGGTGATCGTTTTAGATTTTCCAAACAAGTCTATTAGAGTTTTTATGTGTTGTGTGTGTCTGGATACACTCTTTATACTAAAAGGGATTCAAAATCAGGATAGTACTTCCATATGATCCCTGATAAGAGTTATTTATCTATCTTGACCGAGGGAGCTGAAGGAGAGGTAGTCTTAGGAAACAATGGAAGATTTCATGTCATGGGTAGAGGATTTGTTATGCTATATCTCTCAGACTATTATCTAGTCACCTTGTTCAATATTGGTTGGTTCTAGATTTATAAAGGAAACTAATTTTTTAGGTGTCTTGGATCATAGAGGTTACAACTTTAAATCTAATTCTAATTGTCAAGTATTCTCCAACGTAGCTCGCACTATTATGAAAGGATTCTTGATGAATGGGTTGTATGTTCTGGATGGAGGAACATTTGTATAACATATGGGAAGAACCTACGTTACTAAGAGTGATAAAAATTCTTATTTTTAATAGGTAATTTTTACATGTTAGTGATAAAGGGATAGATTAATTGAGAAATAAATGGTTTCCTAATAATGTTATACTAAGTAACTTACCTTATTTAAGGAATGTGTCTTGGGTAAGTCCAAAAGAGTTAGTTTTCATAAATATGGATTCTAAATTTTTTTCCCACTTGATTATGTTCACTAAAATTTTTGGGGACCAACTAACATTACCTCCTATGGTGGAGGATCCTACATTTTCACCCTTATAGATGAATTATTCACAAAATATTGGGTCTATAATTTGAGAATTAAAGCTGAGGTCTTTATAGTTTTCAAAACTAGGAATGCCTCTATAGGAAATCAATCTGGAAATAAGTTTAAATATTTATGGACCTAAAATTTCCAACTGAATTAAATATTTTTTTGTAAAGATGATGGAATTTTAAGACACTAAACTATAAGTCAAACTCTTTATTATAATGGTCAAGATGAGAGTATGAACCATAAAATCTTTGAGTGGGTTCACAACATGCTTACATGCTTGGGCCTTCTCAAGTAAATTTGGTAAGAGGTTGTCACTGTGGAATTATACTTGATAAATAGGTTTCTCTCATCTACTAATGACTTTTATACTCTTATATAATTATGACGAAATAAGACCACATCCTATGGTCATCTTAGGGTGTTTGGGTACACTACCATTGCTCATATTAAGAATGATAAGATTGATCCTAGGGCCTTCAAGTTAATTTTCATTGGGTATCTTGAGGGGGTGAAGGGGTATAAGATTTGGGTAGATAAAATTGGATTTCAAAAGTGTATTCTTATCTAGAATGCAGTGTTTCAAGAGTCCATTACTCCTATAGCCGAGTCTCACATTTATGTTAGTTATGATACTTCTTAGAAGTGGGTATTGGGGTTGATCCTACCACTGTTAGTGAGTCTCTAGTTGAGACTCCTCAATTATAAGATCTTTGTTTTTAATGAGTTGCGTATACTTATAATATTAGTTTAAGTCCATTATTTTATCTATATAATAATTTCTAAAAACATAGAAATGGTTTAGGGGTGTTTATAGAGTTTTTGGAGATTAAACTTCTAGTTTTTTGAGAAATATTAATAGGTTCATGGTTAGTTCATGGTTAGTGATAACCATGTGTCCCAAGATAGAGAAACACAATTTGTTTAAATATGTGAGGAAGTCCCCATGGACATTAAAAACATTCAATAAATTATAGTTGTATGTAACATGGTTGGCATAAGGTTACTCATAACCACACCCCTAGCCATGCGTGGGGTGGAAGAACTGGATAGTGAGCACACACATGGTACACATGGTTTTCCAAACAATGTACCAAGCCATGAAAGGGGGTGTCACCTTGGGCAGTATGTATACATGGTTGGTTAACATTTTGTTCAAACCATGCAACCTATTAAAAATGGTGGTTTTACTATTTTTCCCTTAAACCCTTTAACTATGGTTCCACATTTTCTTTTCCTATTCACATATAGCATCCCTCTCATGGGAAACTCTGCCTTCTCCTTTTCACTAAACTTCATGAGATATCCTCCCTTTGGACTCGGAATCAACCACCATTCACCACATTAGATCACCATTGGTAATAATATTATTCTTCTTCTTTATTTTCTTGGTTTACCTCTCCATATTGAAGGCTATATAAATTTGATCTAATATTCCCTTTCTTCAATGGTTTTGTCTATTTCTTTGATTTCTATTATTCAATCCGAAATTAAAGGACAATATTGTATTATAAGTATTATAACCTTATAAGGTAGGTGTTCTATACCTTTTTCCAAAAAAAAAATTATGTCTATAACTTTATATGTTGTTTTACATGCCAGAATTTCCATGCTTTGTATCTAAAATGTGTGATATATAAAAATTAATTACTTTGACAATGAAAAGATGTTCCTTATAACCCTTGACAAGGTTTGACATTTTCTAACTCAAACCGAACCACACCTTGAGGTGGATTCTATTAATTAACCATGTTTAATCCACCCCTTGGGGTTTGTTGATCCTTAAACTTATTATTTGATGATATATACACATTAAATGAATTGTTACAGGGTTGAATACCTATTTGAACTCTATTTTTATAAATGGAAAGGAAAATGAAATGGAGTAGATGGGAATTGTGAAAAAATATGGATTTTCTATTACCATATTCTGATTTATTATAATGGATTATAGTATGACATGGACCTCTTGGAATCCTTTAAAAAATAATTTTGATGTTGGATAACATGGTATGAATTTGACTAGGTGTATTAAGGTATGGAATCAACAACCCACTTATATATATTATTGAATTGGATGTCTTATACTATCTCCTTGGACTAACTCAAATCTATTCCTTGGGATCTAACAAATACTTTACAAAGTTTACCTTAGACATGATCCTCAAACTCGATGAGGATGCCTCGACCAAGGGACTTGGGTTCCTAGCCCATTGTAGGTAAAAATTTCAATATGTTTACCTCTTAAGAGTTCATTGGAGTCGAGGAAGATTCATTGGTCATTGTACACTACTAAAAAATCGGGCATTAGCGACCACCATTGGCGGTCGCTGTAGGCCTATAGAGACCGCCCAGCGACCGCCATTGGCAGTCCCTTCAGCTTCGTTGCTGTAGGCCAATAGTGACTGCCAATGGCAGTCGCTATAGGTGGCTGAAATTCCGGCCTTAAGCGACCGCTTGGCGGTCGCTATAGGCTGCCTGCCGGGCACCATTAGCGACCGCCATTGGCGGTCACTACCTTGGGAATTTTTTTTTTTAAAAAATATTCCTACTAAAAGAAATATATATATATATATATGTATATTAACTAAAATATATATATATATATATATATTAAATAATAAATATATATATATATATTAAAGAAAATATTTATATATATATTATTAAATAAAATATTATATATATATATAATATGTTTTAAATATTTTAATATATATATATATATTAAAGAAATATATATATATATATAATTTTAAATAAAATATTTTTCATTTTTTTAATGAAATGTACGAATTGTGTTTTTTTTCTTCACGGTGCAAAATCAGAGATAAAACAGGGTAAAAATCATAAAAAATGGAAAACAATTTCAAACAGCATAAACATCAAGATCGTGATAAACAATAAATGATAAACGTGCTTCAACGATCCGAGTAGGTCCATCCATTTCAATCTTCTGCTTCAATAAACCTACAAGAAGACAAAAAAACAACAAAACAAAACAAACGTAAATTGGACATAATTATTCAGTTATTATATACATATAATAAAATTAAATCTGAAATCAAATCATGGTGCTATAATAATTTAAAACCCCCAATTTAAGAAATGCTATCATTTCAGGTCATTCAGAGCACGTTTGCTCCGAATTCGACCGTCTCACGCCGTTTCTGGTGTTTTATGACACCTCAAACACGTTTCCAGTCACCACAGTCAAACGACACCTCCGATTGATGTACCGTATGCCCGAACATTTCAAAAATCACACAACGGCTATTGTCGTATGGTTTCATTCCATTCTGAGGTTGTTCGGGTGGTTTTGACCCCCCAACGCGCCATTTTAGCGCGCGCCGAGCTGCTCAAAACGACACAATCGGCCGTACCGCATGCACCGCACGTCTGATGGGCGTTCCATCTCCTCCTACACGTCATTAATAATATTAATAATGTTTTCGTGTGGTTTCAGGTCATTCGGAGCACGTTTTCTCCGAATTCGACCATCTCACGCTGTTTTTGGTGTTTTATGACACTGGAAACGCGTTTCCGGTCACCGCGGTCAGAAGACACCTCCGATTGATGTGTCGTCTTTCCGAACATTTCACGAATCACACAACGGCTGTTGTCGTATGGTTTCATGGAATTCCGAAGTCGTTCGGGTGGTTTTGACCCCCCAACGCACCATTTTAGCGCGCGCCGAGCTGCTGAAAATGACACAATCGGCCGTACCGCACGCACCGCACGTCCGATAGGCATGCCGTCTCCTATTACACATCAATACTAATATTCCTAATGTTTTCGTGCGGTTTTAGGTCATTCGGAGCACGTTTGATCCAAATTCAACCGTCTCACGCCGTTTTTGGTGTTTTATGACACGGGAAACGTGTTTCTGGTCACCGCGGTCAAACGACACCTCTGATTGACGTACCATCTGACCGAAAATTTCAAAAATAACACAACGGCTATTGTCGTACGGTTTCATGGCATTGCGAGGTTGTTCGGGTGGTTTTGACCCCCCAACGCGCCATTTTAGCGCGCGCCGAGCTGCTGAAAACGACACAATCAGCCGTACCGCGCGCACCACATGTACGATGGGTGTGCCGTCTCCTCCTACACGTCAAGAATAATATTCCTAATGTTTTCGTGTGGTTTTAGGTCATTCAAAACACGTTTTATCCAAATGCGACCGTCTCCCGCTGTTTTTGGTGTTTTATGACACCGGAAACGCGTTTTTCGGTCACCGCGGTCAAACGACAACTCCGATTGAAATTCCGTCTACATGAACATTTCAAAAATCATACAAAGGCTGTTTTTGTACGGTTTCATGCCATTCCGAGGTCGTTCGGGTGGTTTTGACCCCCCAACGCGCCATTTTAGCGCGCGCCGAGCTGCTGAAAATGACACAATCAGCCGTATCGTGCGCACTGCATGTTCGATTGGCATTCCGTCTCCACCTACATGTCACGAATAATATTCCTAATGTTTTTGTGTGGTTTCAGGTCATTCGGAGCACGTTTTCTCTGAATTCGACCGTCTCACGCCATTTCTGGTGTTTTATGACACTGGAAACGCGTTTCCGGTCACCACGGTCAAACGACACCTCCGATTGATGTTCCGTCTACCCAACCATTTCCAAAATCACACAATGGCTGTTGTCGTACAGTTTCATGGAATTCCGAGGTCGTTCGGGTGGTTTTGAACCCCCAACGCGCCATTTTAGCGCGCACCGAGCTGCTGAAAATGATAAAATCGGCCGTACCGCATGCACCGCATGTCCGATGGGCGTTCCGTCTCCTCTTACACGTCACGAATAATATTACTAATGTTTTCGTGTGGTTTCAGGTCATTTAGAGCACGTTTTCTCTGAATTCGACTGTCTCAGGCCGTTTCTGGTGTTTTATGACACCGGAAACGTGTTTCCGGTCCCCCCGGTCAAACGACACCTCCTATTGACGTGCCGTCTACCCGAACATTTCAAAAATCACACAACGGCTGTTGTCGTACGGTTTCATGGCATTCCTTTTTCTTTCGGGTGGTTTTGACCCCCCAACGAGTCATTTTAGCGTGCGTCGAGCTGCTGAAAACGATACAATCGGCCGTACCGTGCGCACCGCACGTCCGATGGGCATGTCGTCTCCTCCTACACATCACGAATAATATTCCTAATGTTTTCGTGTGGTTTCAGGTCATTTGGAGCACGTTTACTCCGAATTCGACCGTCTCACGCCGTTTCTGGTGTTTTATGACATCGGGAATGCGTTTTCGGTCACCGCGGTCAAACGACACCTCTGATTGACATGACGTCTGCCAGAACATTTTAGAAATCACAAAAAGGCTGTTTTCGTACGGTTTCATACCATTTCGAGGTTGTTTGGGTGGTTTTGACCCCCCAACGCGCCATTTTAGCGCGCGCTAAGCTGCTGAAAACGACACAATCAGTCGTACCGCGCACACCGCACGTCCGATGAGTGTGAAGTCTCCTCCTACACGTCAAGAATAATATTCCTAATGTTTTTGAGTGGTTTTAGGTCATTCGGATCACGTTTACTCCGAATTTAACCGTCTCACGCCGTTTCTGGTGTTTTATGACACCGAAAACGCATTTTTGGTCACCGTAGTCAAACGACACCTCCGATTGACATGCCGTATACCCGTCCATTTATAAAATCACACAACGACTGTTGTCGTAAGGTTTCATGGATTTCCGAGGTCATTCGGGTGGTTTTGACCCCCCAACGCGCCATTTTAGCGCGCACCGAGCTGCTGAAAACGACACAATCGTCCGTACCGTGCGCACCGCACATTAGATGGGCGTACCGTCTCCTCCTATATTCCACGAATAATATTCCTACTGTTTTCGTGTGGTTTCAGTTCATTCGGAGCACGTTTACTTCGAATTCGACCATCTTACGCCGTTTCTGGTGTTTTATGACACCAGAAACACGTTTCCGGTCACCGCGGTCAAACGACACATCCGATTGATGTGCAGTCTGCCCCAACATTTCAAAAATCACACAACGGCTATTGTCGTACGGTTTCATGCCATTCTGATGTCGTTCGGGTGGTTTTGATCCCCCAACGCGCTATTTTAGCGCGCGCCGAGCTGCTGAAAACGACACAATTGACCGTACCGCGCGCACTGCACGTCCGATGGGCATGCCGTATCCTCCTACACGCCACGAATAATATTTCTAATGTTTTCGTGTGGTTTCAGGTCATTTGGATCACGTTTTATCTGGAGTTGGGGGAGGGATGTCCGGGGTAGGCCGGGGACTACAAATAGTGAACTCAACTCATTCATCAAAAACAAGTTTAATGGTTTATATTAGGAATCACATGTTTTTTTCAAAAATATTACATAACATGCAATTATAAACATTGAAAATTAAATGAACAAACAATATCCAAATCATTAATCAGTTTCATGGTTACTTCTCAATTCGTCCACACAAACATTTCATGAGGCCAAAACACACATGATACCCCCAAATCACAAAAAAAATCACTAGAAACCCAACATAAATATCAATAACAACCCCACCATTAAAAGCAGAAACACACGTCATGAATATGATGCGTCATGCGTGGTCATGACTCCTACATCCATCAGGTGGGTCCGGGGCCTAGAACAAAAAAACATTATGAATATTTTCATAACAAAAATAATAAAAATTAAATAAATAAATATAGTATAAACTTACATCGTCTGATCCCCTGCACCATTGCCTGGATGCACATATTTTTGTAGTGCTCTAACCTCAGAGATCAATTGTGCATTTACCTCCTCAGAAGCGTGCAGCCGTGCCTCGAAATCTGACAACCGTTGTGTCATATGAGCAATAACATAACCGACAATCGCATCGCGTGACACTACAGAACGAGGAATCCCTGTTCCATAGGTCAAACTATATCCATGCCCATGTCGACCAATAATGCGGTGAAAGATCTCATCCCTTCGCATGGGAAGCTGTCGCTGGTCCTCTGGAAGATGTTCTAATTCAACTTTAAATTGAGCCTGTGAAATATTAAAATATATATACATATATTAATATACATATTTTGTGTAAGTATTGGTAATGAGTACAAGCACTTACTATCAATGATGCAGCCTCTGGATCATTGCGATCATGAGTCCTCATCCACATCGAAATTTTATTATTTGGTGCACCTTGCTCCCGCAACTGTATATGAATAGAATATAAACACAAAACCGTATTAATTAAAAAAACTAAAAAATGAATAATAAATACCTCATGTCGGAGCTGAGACACGTGACGAGTCCCGAGCCTGTGAGGTGGTCCCTGCAACGCTCGATTCTCAGAATGGCGTGTTGACACCTCCTACATTCAATTCATTCAAATTTCAAACAAATCACACATTTTTGAAAATATATATACCAAAATAAATATACAAACTGAAACACCCTCAGTAGACCAATATGAAACTAAATCACGCCACTGAGCTGGGAGGACACCTCTCGAAAATTTTTCCAGAATGTCTGGGGCACCCACATTTGGTACCCAGTGGTCCCTCTTGACTTTGCCTTTGTAGTCTTTCCACATATTACGACATTTTCTCATACACACTGGCCGAAACTCGTCGGTACATACTTTCAAATTTTTCTATTAAATAAAAAAATAAAATATGTTATTGTTGGTTATACATATGGAATAAAGTAAAATGGTCTTCTTACCTGAACCTCCCTCCAAAGACGATCTAATGTGTCCTGAGGGATAGAATCCCAGTCATGCATGGTCAATGGAAATCGATGTGGATCACGTATGATATGGCCCAGATGACGAATAAATGTAGGGTAATTCCATCCCACAGGATGAAATACCTCATCAAATGAAACATCAAAAGTCGTGTAGGAATTCCATGATAATATGCCACGACTAGGGCCTCTCCTGTGAGAGGAAGAAGCAGTCGAGTCAGATCCTGTTGAAAACAATTTTATATACAAATTGATAGATGTTATATATATATATTTATATTTATTAATTACATAAAAAATAGAGACAATGACATTCCAACATACCTTGACCCTGAGACATAGATTCCTCAGATGGATGATGTGGATCTTCTGCCTCTTCCCCTGACATGCCTGAAGTCATGGAAAACATTAGTAAGGGGACTATACAAAGTGTCCAAATGATAAATTGGATTGTTTTTAAAATAAATAAAAATTGTACAGTTTTTAATCAAACAAAAAGGGATTGAATAATTAGATGTGAATGAATTTTAAAAAATCATAAAGTTCACAAAACAAATATACAAATAATGTACAAAACCAATCAATGCATAGCCAAATTTCAAATTGAATTAATAGAAATTCAAGCAGCACATGAACCAAATGAAGAATACCTGAATGGGAAGATACACCGACAATAACATCAATATAACATGAGTTAAATCACCCTAAATATATATAACTGAAAAAACTTCAAAAAGTTAGGATTAAAACTTACAAGGATTTATAAAATGTTTAGATAATTTATGATATCTTAGGATGAATAGCGGGAAAACAATTATACCTTTCATTAAGCATGAAAATCGACCGTTTCTCCTTCAATAGCCGCTTTGACCCAATAAATATATTCTTCACATTGAACTACGGTTTGTTGATCAAGCTGTTGGGAAACAAAAGGATCGGGTTCATCTTGTTCAAATACAAACACTCCTCGACGAGACATTTTTACAATAACTTGCCAACTTGGATTTGAAGGCAAAGTAACGAAGAATACTTGTTCCTCTTGTGATGTCAAAATGAAAGGTTCATTATCAACTCGTTCATTTCTGTATAACATATAGTTAAAATTCACCAATGAAAACTGATATTGATCGACTTTACATCCATGCATTGGATCAACCCAATTACACTTTAACAATGTGTACTTCAACCCATGTGTGTATACAACTTCAATGATGTATATCAATTAGTAATAACCAGAATCGAAAAATGGAAAACCTATGCCACTATTTTGTGTTGCTCATTTCTCGTCAACATATTTAATGCGAAATCTAAAACCATTAGCATCTATAGATTTATAACGACGATCCGTTATAGATGGACCCTAAGCCAGTTGGATAAATTCTTCAGTTAGCATGGGGTCCCCTAACTCCATCATCTTATGAACCTACATAATTCATAGAATTCAATAATGATCTATAAAGAAAGAAATTAGTATAATACTTCACTCATAATGAAAATCAATTTATACGTACATAATCCTTGAACAAATCATGAAATGACGCATAATGAGACTGTTGAATTTGAAACTCAGTCGCACGATACATCTCTTATTTTATCTCATTAATGTGTTTCCTGAAAATGATAACGTGGTGTTTAAATGATCAACTTATGCAAAAAAAACATATAAAAGTTAAACAGTAAAAGTGATAAGATACTTACTGCATTAATGGAGCAACTGATGGAGTATTGAACAAGATATATCGATGCACTTGTATCCACTCGATGTTGCCCATATCATATATGGTTCCTTCTCCAAATGGACCATCTTGAATCTGAGAGGGATTATATAATTTTGTTTCAACATCTGTAAGATATTCTGCACAAAAAGTAGTACACTCATCCATCAAATAACCATTGGCTATTGATGCCTCAGGACGCGCTCTGTTGTGTACAAATCATTTCAATGTACTCAAATACCGCTCAATAGGATACATCCACCTGAATTGCACTGGACTAGCAACCATTACTTCATCAGTTAGGTGCGCTGTCAAGTGGACCATAACATCGAAAAATGAGGGGGGAAATAGTTTCTCAAAGTGACAAAGCGTAAGTACAATTCGGTCCTGTAAACTTTTTAAATCACTCATTCGTTGATTTCTTAAACAAAGATGTCTAAATAAATTACTCATCTCAATCAACGGCTGAACAAAATTGGGGGATACACATTCACAAATTGCAATTGGAATCAACTGCTTAAGTAGTATGTGATTGTCATGACTTTTCAACCCTTGCAATGTCTTGCTCGTTAGATTCACACACTTTGAAATATTAGAAGAGTAACCATCAGGCACCTTGATCATCTTCAAAATGGAAAGAAATTTCTCTTTATCCTTTGTAGTCATTGTATACTGTGCAGCAGGCATATATACTTTGTTTCCCTTATCTAACTGTAAATGAAACTGTTTCCTTAAACCCATTTCTTCCAAATCATGGTGTGCATTAACATGGTCCTTTGATTTTCCACTGACACCTAAAATTGTCCACAATATGTTATCACAAACATTTTTTTCAATGTGCATGACATCCAAATTATGCCTCATCATGTTAGTTTTACAATACAGAAGACTATAAAAAATACTTTTCTTTTTCCAATTGTGACTGCGCTACCTACCCGCAGCTCGAATATTACATACCGGAGGAGCCACCAAATCCTGAATTTCATATACCGTGCGGATGTTTTCTTCCTCAATCTATGATAACATTTCGACTCCTGTCATGATCTTTGGTGCTGGTTTGAACTCTCTAGAACCATCAAATGCCACTCTTTCATTTCTGAACCTGTGCTGAGGGGGGATAAAAAGTCGGTGACCCATGTATGCCCATTTTTTGGAATGCTTAAGCCATACAGATTTTTTACTTTTATTGCAAAAAGGGCAAGAAAATTCCCATTTTGTACTCCAGCCTGATAAATTTTCATAAGCTGTGAAGTCATTGATTTTCTACAATAAAGCAGCCTGCAGTTTGAACATTTCATTCGTTTCACAGTCATAAGTCATCACACCATCGCCCCAAAATTCATTCAACTCATCATTCAATGGCTGAAGGTAAACATCAATCTTATCCCCCGTACTTTTAGGTCCATCGATAAGAGTGGGAAGTAATATAAATTGTTGCTTCATACAAAGCCACGAAGGAAGATTATATGGAACCAACACCATGAGCCATGTGCTATGAGTTTCACCAACCATAGACTTGAATGGATTGAAACCATCTGCTGCCAATCCCAATCGGACATTACGAACATCTTTAGAAAAGTTGGGATGTCTCTTATCAAAATCCTTCCATGCATGAGAGTCTGTCGGGTGGGTTAACATATCACTTTCATAAACTCTTTCTGCATTCCATCTCATTAAATTAGAAACATTAGATGACATAAAAAATATTTTCAACCTTGGTTTAAGGGGAAAGTAATGCATTTTCTTTATGGCAATCAGTTTCCCATGTATCACCTTCTAACTTAGATGAGTCTGATTTCCCCTGTTCTCTTTCCACATGGAAGCACCACAAACCATACAAATATCCAAATCGACAGTTTCCCTTATAAACAACATACAGTTGTTTGCACATGAATCTATGGTCTCATATGTAAAACCTAAGTTCTCTGTTAGCTTACGAGCATGGTAATATGACTGGGGAATCTTAGCATTGACAGGAAGAACCTTTTTCAATAACACCAAAAGCATGGAGAATGATGTGTCTGACCAATTATTCAAAGTCTTCAAATGCAAAAACTCCATGATAAATGACAGATTATTGTAAGAAGTACATCCAGGATATAATTCTGTTTTCGCATCATCAAGTGCTTCATAAAACCTCCTCGAATCACGATTTTCACCAGAGAGAAGATTTATTTCACCGGTCTCAAGATTTTGGATGTCAATGCCTTCAGGATCAATCCCACGTACCATTTTAGTAAGCATTTCATGCATTGAATCATTCATCCTTGCATAAACATCCATCTGAACTGCATCCGTATTTTGACAATGAACATATTCTTCTCCATGAAGAGTCCAACTCTTATAAATTTTCAGAAATACATTAAAGAATAGGTGCTCCCTCACAGTATCTCATGTGAATTGATATTTGTTAGCATATTTTCTACATGGAAAACTAATATAGTCACTTTCAAATCCTCTGGTGAAGTCAATAAACTGCATAATTCCATTGAAATATTCTCTAGACGTTCGATCTGGAAGATCAATCCAACTCTTATCCATAATAATATCTGTATAACAAACATTTACACAATACTTATTAGATTTGCATTTTTCAAATCAACTATATTTAAAATAAATACTAATCATTTTTTTATGAACCATTGATAAAATAATAATTTAAGTGAAATCCCATGTCATACCTGATTGCGCTACAAACCTGGAAGGGAGGGGAGCCGAAGGATGTGCTGCGAGGGAGATGATAGGCAGCGAAGGGGAGTCGAAGCCAAAGGTAGTGTGGCGAGGGAGGGGACGGGTGACGGCGGCAGCGGGGAGCCGGAGGAGAGGAGGAGGTGAGGGGATAGGGGATGGGTAGTGAGGGGGGGGGGGGGGGCTGTCCGGGGTGCGGGGAGGGGTTCCCGGGGTGCGGGGGGGGGGGGGGTGTCCGGGGTGCGGGGGGGGGGGGGTGTCTGGGGTGCGCGAGGGGGGGGGGGGAGGGTGTCTGGGGTGCCGAGGGGGGGGGGGGTGTCCGGGGTGCGGGGGGGCTGTCCGGGGTGTACGAGGGCTGTACAGGGTGTGTGGGGGGGGGGGGTGCGGGGGGCGTTCTGGGTGCGGGGAGGCTTCCCGAGGTGTGGGGGCTGTCTTTGGTGTGGGGGGGGGAGGGCTGTTCGGGGTGCGGGGGATGTCCGGGGTGGGGGGGGGGATGGCTGAGGGGGTGGAGGGATGAGGGCGGAGGCCGGAGGGTGGAGGCCAGAGGGCAGAGGGATGCCGGAGGGGAGCGGGGGCAGTGTGGGACGGTGCCCGGAGGGCGAGGCAGGGCGGCGGGGGACGACGCGTGGAAAGGGCGGCGATGGGGGGGGGGATCGAGGGCGACATGGGAGTGGGGGGGGGGGGGCTAGGTCGAGGGAAACAGGGGGGGGAGCCCTTAATTTTTTTTACAAAGGGCAGTGACCACCTTTGGCGGTCGCTAGTGTTAGGGGGCTTCAAAGCCCAATATTCTAGTAGTGGTACTTGTGTCCTAACCAAGTAGGTGTGATACTTGATATATCTTGTGTATGTCAAAACTGAAGGTTTACTTTAGTATACAATAATTCTGTATACATAGACTGCTCCTGAGACAGTTTGTACTTATAGACTGGGTTGTATCACATTATAATATTAAAACTAACTCTTATTATAACTACACACTTTTATAACTTATGCATAGAACGGATTTGTTTTATACACCATTGGTGCTAGTCAACTACATTTTACTCACACCCTATTTAGGCAATCAATTGGTACCCAGATAAACTTCGTGGAGACATGGGAAATTTTTCCACTATGGATGCTTGATATTCTTTACTAGGATGGTTTATGGGAGTAGAGGACTGAAATATTTTCACAATACTACTATATATTATTTTTTACATTTTTTTGTATTTGTGTATAGCGTGTGTTGTAGCTATTCCTACTCCCATTTATGTATAATAATTTTGTAAATGATATTAGATATAGTTGTTATTGATTATTATACTTATATTTATGATTACTTTTATTGGGTTCATTATATTTATTCCACTATTTTTTTATTATATATATCACCATTATAATACAATATGATTATAATGGTATAGTCTCCCCATAGTACCATTGTACAACATTTGGTGTACATGGAGGCATGTGAGAGGCAATGTGGATAACCAGTTCAGGTTACTTAGGAGTAAACTGGGTTTCAAATGTCAGAAAGTGGTATTCAATATTTCTTTTCTTGCCTTAATATTTTTGGATGGTAAAATGGTGATTTTTAAGTGCCATAATTTGGTAAAGAGACTGAGCCTAAGAGTATCTAACCCATGTATAGGGAAAATCCAAGTTGTATAGGATGAGAATTGTTGATTGTTTTCTAATATAGTTTTACTAAATTCACCATTGGCTAACTCAAATGAATTGTTAAATTTATTATCATTATGGATTTAATTTTACCCTTTTAATTTTTTGGAAAGGTGTTATTTTCTCATGAATCATTATAGGCATGTAAATATTAACATGTCATACATATTTCATGAAATGTTTACTTATTGTGTGCATTTCCTACAACATATTGTAGTGCTTTGGTTTCTATGTCTGTTATTTTAATAACATTTCTAAAGTATGAATGGGATAAATAATGGTTTAATTAAAGTGTTTTAATCAATATAAATGGTGTTTTCTCTCATATCATGATGGTGGAAACCTAACTAACCAATTATGTCATGTTGATCTACTGAACATTGGTTTCAAGGGATAAAATGTTAGTGGTTGAAATGAACTATATCCCAATTGAAATTTATATGATTTATTGAATTTTTTAAATTGGGAATGGTGATCCATAAAATTAAACCATCATAAAATTCTAGTTTTAGTTACATGAAATTTCAATTGAAGCTTAAAAATTGTATGACTTTTAAAATGGGAAAGGTAACCCATCTAACTGAACCATGGTATATAAATATATCTAATACAACTGAATTTTCACCCTTAAATGAAATTTATGATGTTTAATAAGGATTCAAATGAAAACTTAATGAGTGTTTCACTTTATAAATTGAACTTAACCCTCCGTGTACTAGAACCCATTCTATAAGATATCAGGATTTGAATGAGACCTAACCTTAGTAGTGGGTTTTGGGAGTGTGTCTTGTATTACATAATAAAATTATGAGTTACCTAGACCTGAAAATAGGAGTAGGTATATGGGTATTGAATATTATATATGAAGGATTTATACATATCCTATCCTTTTATTTGAGATATTTCTATTATCAAAACTTCTTTTGAGGATTTCATTTGGAATTGTATATATATTCCTTCACGATGGCCTTAGGTTGAATGCCTGGAAGGTTGTGATGACCATGCTTCAGAGGTGGTGGTACCTACACCACCAGTAGTACCTCTTATGGTGACACCTATAGAAACTCCTATTATACCTTATTTAGGAAATGATGTTCAATTTTTATAGGGTTTCCTACATTTGGTTTAGAACATGTAGGGATCCTCGTAACCTTCCTATACTATAGTAGAGTGGATGTAGAAATTTTAGCAGTAGAATACACCTACTTTATCAAGGGATGGTGGCCCCAAGGCTACTGATTAATGACTATTTTCCATTCTAGAGATTTTTTATCTTCTAGAGATGAAACTAGAAAGGGGGGTTAAGTTTTACATTCATTATGATTATACTAAGTTATAGTAGTACAATAATACCGAGGAATGTCATTAAGATATAGTCTGGAGGGTGTTTCATGGAATTTTCTAGGACTAATTCTGAGAACATAATATGCTAGGTAGTTTATGCACCTAAAGTAGGGTGATATGTCTGTCATGGAATATTCATCTCAATTTACTAAGATTCAAAGTTTTTCATGTACTCTTTATAGATATGAGATGTCAAGGGAAAGATAGTTTGAGGATAGGCTTGTGTATTCCTTCTGGTCATAGGTGAATGTTTTCCAGCTGACTACTATTTCTAAAATAGTGATTCAGGTCCTCATTTCCGAGCATAACCTAATGGGATCTGGAGGTATGGGGAATGTTAGTTTATCATATTGGTAGGGAATCAAATTATCTATAAGTAAGAAGCATATATTCAAATTTTATCATGAGGGAAGTACCAATTAGGGTTTGAATGTTAGTATTTGTATAGTATGCTATCGGTATTGTAAGAAGGGTTAGATGAAGCCATAGTGTGATAGATCTCAAGTTGAGTGTAGAGACTATAGTATAATGGTACATTTTTAAAAGTTTCTTTTGGGTGTTTCCACCTGTGTTTAGTGGAAGAGGATCCACACAATATTTTCCATCTGGAGTAGGATCAACAGCTCCATTTTTGGAAGATTTGGATTACTATTTTCCATATAGAACAAGGAGGAGGATGTGACTGAGGGAGCAAGACTTCTAATTTTCAGTATAAAAATAGTGGGATTTATCAAGCTAGTCGGGTTATATATCATGGTCATAGATATGAATAGATATATGTAGTAAATACTACACTTGATGAAAATAGTGATAGGTTATCTATGGTGTAACATATGATTTTAGTATCTATTACTCTAACATCTATATTTCTGAAAAAGGCGCATCAAACTCCTTTATATCTATTTCTATCATTAAAAGTACTGCAATTGAAATTTAGTACTTCAATGGAATGATGACTCTTGATACTCCATTTGAAGTGTTTTCAGAGAGTGTACACCAATGTAGGGGATGCCCCCTGAGATTGGAATTTACCATTTCTTATGGAACCTTTTTTACTTTGAGATGATAGGCTTTGATATCATACTTTGGAAGAATTGTTTGGTTCCCTATCAGGAATGTATTGACTCTTATTAATGAAGAGTGTCCTTTATACCCCTAGATGGAGATAGGGATGTTCATAAAGGATAATGGGATTTCCAAGAAAGTCATGCTGGACCTGAGCAACATGGATTGGGAAAAGTGGTATCCAATATTTCTATCCATTTTTTGAGTGATCGAGGAATGAATTAGACAAAATCCCCTCTACTAGTGGACCGTTTCCAAGATGTCTTCCATGAATAATTTTCTGGGGAACCTCCTATGAGAGAGATATAGTTTACTGTTGAATTATTTCCAGGAGTGACATTGATATTCATACCTCCTTATAGGATGTAACCTACCAAGATTCAAAAACTAAAAAGGTAGTTATAGGACCTAGAGGGAAAAGGGTTTATTTGAACCGGTACATCACCCTGGAGTTCACCCATGTTTTTTTTCAAGAAGGCATATGATACCCTCAGGATTTTCATGGATTACTAACAGTTGAATCCTATTATGATTAAGAAATAGTATCCACTATCTCTTATAGATAACCATTTAGACCAGATGCAAAGATATAAAGTCTTATAAGAGATCGATTTGAGGTTGGGCTATCATCAAGTATGATTTAGAACTTAATATATAACTTTAAAATCTTTCTAAACATGGCATGGACTTTGTGAGTATTTGTTAATGACATTTAGGGTCATGAATTCTCCAATAGTCCTTATGAACCTAATGAATTGGGTTTTCAACTTGTACATGGATTCTTTTGTAGTGGTTTTTGTAGATGATAAACTGACGTATTTTCAAACTCAACATGACCATTCCAATCACCTTGACTTTATTTTGAATACATTAAGAGAGTTCAGGTTGTATGATAAGCTCAAAAAATTCTATTTCTAGATTGATAAAGTTAACTTCCTGGGTCACATTTTATCAGAATCAGGGGTATCTATAGATCAAGAGAAGGAGATATCTATAGTTTACTGGGAATATCCAAACGAAATCTTTGATATTTAGAGTTTATTTTTTTTTTCTGGTTTGTTATTATAGGAATTTTATTCAGGATTTATCATAAATTTCAACACCACTTATAGTATTGACTAAGAAGGGTGTTAAATTATCATGGTCTGAAGAATGTTACAAATCCTTTAAGTAGCTTAAATAAAGAATCACATCAGTTTCAATCCTGATTCTACTTAATCTTGTTAGGGGATAAACTATTTATTGTGATGCTTCAAGAATTATTATGGGAGAAATTTTGATACAAGTAGACCAAGTCTTGGAATTCAGGTCTTCATAGTTGAGTCCCCATAGGCGTAATTACCCAACATATGACCTTGAGCTAGAAACAGTGGTTCATGAATTATGATTTGTTGGGGAAATGGTTAATTGTATACATGGACCATAAAAGTCTCAAATAAATATTCATTTAGTTTGATTTGAACTTCATACAGTGAAGGTGGGTTGAATACCTCTAGTCCATCAATTTTGAGCTTGCTTATATATCTTCATGGTGTTCCAAAAAAAATATCATATTAGATAGGGACTATAATTTTACATTATAGTTCTAGAATTGGTCATAGAGGGATCTTGATTCATAGGTTATTATAAGAACATCCTACCACCTGTAGACTGATAGTCAGTCTAAGAAAACTATACATGTATTATAGGAAATGCTTTGAGTATGTTTCTTTGATTTTAGAGGGTATTCATAGAATCATTTACCTATTGATAATTTTTATTATAAAAATATTTTCCAAGTTGATATAAAAAATTTTCTATAAGAGGACCTATATGGTAGGTCATTCTGATCATCTATGAGATGGTTAGAGGTAGGGGTGTCAATGATACTAGGACCTCGTCTCATTTAGGATAAATCATATTAGGTATAACTTATCAGGAATAATATGACTACAAGTTAATCTAGAAAAAATTATTGTATTTATCTTCATCACTAAAAGATATATCTTGAGGTGGTAGATTTTGTGTTTTTATGTGTTACATCTAGATTGGAACATTTATAGATTTAAAGATACGGGAATATAGGACCAAGATTTGTCAGACATTTTAAAATATTTTAGGTAGGAAGGATGGTAGCCTATCAGTTAGCTTTACCTCAGAGGTACCAGGACATGCACAATATCTTAAATGTTTTATAGATTCTTCATTATAATTCATACTCATATCATAAGATAATTCTTTTTAGTATTATCTAGTTTGTATATTTGATCATTACATAAAAGATCTTTGAGATAGGTATGTTCCTCTAATTTAGGTGATTTGATAGCATAACCATGTATAGGATGATACCGGAGAGTGATAGACCAACGTACGTGCTCAATGAAAAGAATTATTCTCAGATGATTCTCAACCACCCTCAGGGAAACTTTGGGATGAGTTGTTTTAATGGGGGGGGGGTGGGATTTAAGATACCTATTTTTTAATGAGGTATGAATCATTTTAATTTTAGTTTAAATAACTTATTTTATATATTTGAGAATGTATCATGCACTAATAAAGTATTTGAGATCATCCGAGGATTTTTTTTTGAGCTAGAATCTCTGGTTTTTAGAGAAATAGGTTGAGGCACACATTTGGAATACAATAAGTAGAAACAGTGTGGCCCAACCGTGTAGACCAAAATAAAGGAATGTGGTTTTTTAACTATTCAAGGGTGAGTACATGGAAATAAATACCCTATAATAAATTTCAGGTTTATTACACATGGTTTCTCCTAACTTTGCACCTATCCATGTGAGGGGTGGAGGCCTTGGACAGTTACCACACACAGGTTGTGTACGGTTTGTCAAACCATACCCATATCACTTCAAGGGGTGTCAACTTGGATAGTAAGTGCACATGGTTTGTCCAACCTTAAAAAAAACCATGAGAACCTTTAAAAAGGGTTATTTTATCATTTTATAGCAAACCCTTAAAACCTTCTTCCCCATTTTCATTTAACATTTATGCACAAAAACTCCCTTGTTTGAAGTTCTTCCTTCTTAATTCCTCAAGTATTGGTGAGATCTCCCCCATCTAGATATAGAATTAACTTGTATTCATCTCATTAGATCACCCTCGGTAAGAATATCATTCCTATTCCTTATTTTCTTGGTTTATATCCCTATATTGGATGTGATTTCCAGGTGAGAAAATATGCTCTATTTTTAGGGTTTTTTACTATTTATTCAAATTCTCTCATTCCAACCCAATTTGAAGTTTGATACTAGATTATGATCCTTCTACCCATCTATGGTTGGTGGTATATACCTTTTCCATAATATTATTGATATATATAGATTGTGAGGTTGTAATGCACGCTGAACATTTTTTATGATGCTTCTAAAATGTGTGATACCACAAAATTAATGATTTGTACCATGATTAAATGTTCCTTATACCCCTTGGTAATGTTGGATGTTTTCAAACTCATCCAAAACCACTCCTAGAGGTGGTATCAATTAATTTAATGTGATTAATATACCCCTTTGTGTGTGTTGATATTTACACACATTAGTGGAAGCTATATATGAATTTAATGAATTATTATAATGTTTAATACCTCCTTATCCCCTATTTCTCTATAAATGGAAAGGAAAATGAAATGGAATAAATGAGAATTGTAAAATCAGATGGATCATATATTGGATTATTCTTATTTATTATTATTGATTATAGTATGGAATGGACACTAACATGGACCCCTTTAAATCCTTTACATAATATGTTTGATGTTAGATAACATGGTATGAAACTAGAGAGAAGTATTTCAGTATGTAAAAAATAACCCACTTACATATTTCATAATTGAATTCCCTAGATTACCTCCTTAGATCCACCTTGCTCAGACCACCTTGTATTTTATCTATGGTCTCCACTAAAGTATTTATCAATTTTACCTTGGACATGCTCCCTAGGCTCAATGAGAACACCTTGACCATGAGACCTAGTTTCTTGGCCCATTGTAGGTCAATATTACATTGCATTTATCTTGGAAAATAACTTTGGACCTGAGGAGGATTCCTTGGTCATTAGCCTTGTCTCCAAGCCAATGTAGGTATGATACTTTATATATATGGGGTATTCCATATCTAATGTTTTAATTCAATATATATCCATTCTTCACTCATAGACTACTCCTGAAAAAACTTATACATATAGACCAGGTTCTATCACATTATCATCTAGCAGCTTACTTGTGTTATACCTGCACAATGTTATAGATTATATGCATATACTGAAGTTTTTTAGACACTATTGGTGGTTACCTACCATGTTTTACTCATTACCTATTTAGGTTACTAATTATTACCTAGAAATACTTCTTGGATGTAGGTATGGACAAGGGGAAGTACCCCACTATAGATGCTTAATATTCTTCACTATGATAGGGTATGATAGTAGAGCACTAAGTTTGTGCTTATGATGATATTCAAGATTAGTTGTTTCCCTTTTTGTATAATTTTGTACCACATCCATTGTAGTTATGCATGATCCCATTTTTATACAGCATCATGAAATCATCATTGGGTATATGATATTGTCTCTAGTTTTTATTAATTATTATACATATCTGGATGTTTACTTATAATGTGTTCATTTTATTGATTCATCTATTTTTTTATTATTTATATCACCATTATGTTCCACTCTGATTATGAGGGTATAATCTCCTCATGATACCATTTTAGAAATTTTATTCTAGTCAAAATACTCAAGTGTATGGGATGGTGTTCTTGAGACCATGTGGCCAATCATGTTAGGTTACTTATGAGTGAATTTGTTTTGGGATGTCACATCCATCTACCTCTAGGATACACCCTTCTCAGCCTTAGGTAGAATCTACATCTGATTCCAATGATTCTCTTGATGATAGAGCTACAAGTGACCTTATAAGTGGTCATATCACTAGGGATATGTAGAGGAGAGTCATTAGACCTCAAGTATTATGTATGTTATAATTTTTACCAAACCATATGTTTCCTTTTTTTTTGTAATTTGAGAAGGTTTATAGATAATTTGGGCAAGACACATTGGCATGCTCTTAAATGGTTGTTAAGTTACATTTATTTTTCTTCACCACTTTTAAAAATCTATTGTAAGAATGTTAATTATTATGAATTATTGATTGGTTGTAAATTTTTTGACTATGTTGGAAGTGTTGACACTAGAAAATAATTATCAAGTTATGTTATCATTGCATATTGAGGATCTATTTTAGTGAATTGAAACATGAAATCAATGGTGGACCTCTAAATCATTGAGGTCAATTACATAACATTGAAACTAGTTTTAAATGAATTTATATAGCTTAAGGGTTTTATTTCTAAGATCAACATAAGTAATTATACCATTACTATACATTGTGATTCTCAATATTCCCTTTATATTTTTAAAAATTTATTTTTCCACGGTTGGTCTAAACATATAGACCAAAGGATTCACTTTATTAGAGAGATTATAGAAAATGGAATAATTTGTGTTAAAAAAATTAATAATGATGTTAATCTGATAGATAGTATGACTAAGGATACATTTTTATCCAATTTCAATAATTTTGTTGTCATATTCAACTTGGTTTCACTTGAATAAACTTTATGTGAAAGGAAATCATCTTTTAACTTTAGTTTCATTTGAAAATGTTTAATATTTGTTTATTTTAGCATTGTTGATTTATAAATGAAACTAATATTTTTATTAGTTTATTATTTAATTTTTTACATATTTAATATTTATTATAATTATATACTGTTTTTTGATGATTTTATTTCTTTTATTTTTTCCATTTTACCTTAAAAAGTGAAATCATATACATAGATGATTTCTCACATATCCTATTTGGATCACATAATCATTTTGGATAACATATCCATTTTGTATCATGTATCCATTTAAAATAACACATCCAACCTAGATTACATAATCATTTACCTCATTTAGTTGATTTGAATCATGTATCTGTTTTAGCTTACGTAGCTATTTTTGCTCATATATTCATTTTCAATCACATAGCTATTTTGGATCACATATCCTTATTGTATCACATAACGTATTCACCCATTTATTTTTTAGAATGTTTTTGGGTGTTTTAAATCACATGGTTTTTTCTATTCATTTATTTTCATGTTGTTAAAAATTAATTTATTGTCATCCCTCTATTTTTCTTAAATATTGTTAAGCCATTGAAACAACCTCAATATTTAAGGGTATTTCTTCTATGATGTCCTTCATTTGATCATAAATGATATATATTGGTTGTTTAAATGTTTTTTAGAGGTTGATGCATTAATGTTTTATAGATATAGTGAGTGAGAGCTTCAAAAATTGGAAGTCATGTAGAGTTTTAGGTCTCGTGTCTTTCCAAATACACTCTCACATTTGCTGTTAAATAAAAAAGATTACCCAAATTTGTGTTCCATTGAATATTGTTCTCATTTTTTTAATGTGTGACTTACCCCTCTATATCAACATTAGGGAGATAAATGAAGAACCTATTGGTTTGCGATGGTTGGTAAATCTGATTGCACAAATGAGAGTTTATTTTTCATTATTCTATCACATTTTTTTGTTGTGGTTTTGTTATTCCATTATTTTTGGTTCACTATTTCTTATTTTTCTATATTTGTTTTGAGATTTAATAAAATCTAGTTAGTGGGGTTGTGTTGTTTCCATGGAGTGGGACCGACTATTACCAAAACATGTTAAATATCATATTTTCCTTCTGTTTTCGTTATTTTTGATATTTTTTCTTTATTTTCCTCTATAATCATTGATTCATCAGTATTTTTTTTAATTTATTTACAAGATGGAAACCTTCATTATTTGTGTGTTCCTTGTCAAATTAAGGTAAATCAGTTGTGATTCCCCATAACATATCCTCCACTTTGAAAGTTGTTGAACTCTATATAGAATTTTTAGGCTCCTTATAAGATAATTTCTTATCTTTATTAGTGATATGGATTAATTATACATGCCCCAATATTCATAATACTATTTTTTACTTAACAAGAACTATATCATATGTAGTGACTTTGAAATCAATATCCACTTCTATTTTTTGTTCTATTTGCACAAGAATCTTTGTAGGGGAACTGTGCCTTGGATATTTCTCAATATGTGTTCTAAAATCTAACTTATAACTTATTAAAGGCCCCATAGTGTGGCCTTCCAAGGAATACCACATTTTGGAGGTACCATTTTTCATATATTCTATAATAAATCATCTTGAATAATAGTAGGTTTTGTTCTACGAAAATTAAATTAATGTTTATCTGTGAAATTGTATCCAACCTTAACAATTTTATCATAATACCCAAAAGTGGCCTACTAAGAATTAATTTAATTAGCCTCATTTCCAATTTCATCACTATCCTTACCTTATGGATAAGAATAATTATCATTCACTGGGAACAATTTGTTATCATGACAATCCAATCCATTATGACTTGATGAAAAATATCCAAGTGAGACCAATCATAGTTGATCATCAACACCACTGGAAACTCAGGTTTTAGTTTTTTTATCCACTTCCTTTTAATGTATTTGTTGATATATGAGGTTGAGATAACAAAAAAATAATTTATACATTAATATATATGAATAAATTAATAAGTAAATCAGTTTTTTGTCACTAATTCAAAGATCGAGTGGGGTCTAAAGATATCTCAATCCACTGAGAATTAGGAGTGGTCTTCTATATCACTTTCTAAGAAGTTTCCCAATATTCTTATAACTTAGAATAAGAGAACAAGAGTTCATAGAATCTATAAATTTAAAAGATTAATCAAGTCTCAAGGGATTTTGGATATCTGTTTGGTCCTAAATAGTAGATCTAATCTCTGGATTTCTAGGACATTGTTTCAATAACTCACATGGTATATCTAAATCATAGGCACAATAAAGAAAAAAAAAACAAAATCATGATTTATGTTCTTATGAAGAGTAATTATCTTCTTTCCTTTTTTCCCTAGTGTCGTGGATAAGTGATGGTGTATCCATAGAACACATAACAATTTCCCCCCTCTTCAAATGAATAGGAAATGATCCTGCAAGTGCAAGATATTTATTTGACTTCCTATCCCAATATTTCCTATAAGAATCTTCAAGAACATAGGTGAATCAAGTTCATAATTTATGGGTTTTGAATTAACATAATAAGATCATATATAGTGGAATATATCCCAAAATAGGCAGATCTATCTTCAAGAATCAATGTGTAAATAAACTATATAAATAGTATACCCAAAAAACACCAATAGTAACATTATTATTATTTCTTGAAAAAGTAGAATGATTTTTTAAGATCATAAAGAAATGAAAAAAAGCACTCTGCCTCTGATGGGGGGGGGTATACCAAACAATGGATCTACAATCATATCATGAGGATACCCAAATAATGAGGGGGTGCTAGCACCTTCATCTTAGATGATGAGCATCAGTGTGGGGGGGGGGAGATGAAAATGGGAGTCTTTCCTAAAATTTCTTATTTAGAATAGGATGGATCACATCTCATTATATATACATCCATGATGTGTTTCATTAAATGAAAAAATATTTTCCATATTAATGTATCCATATAAATTTATTCCCATAATTCATTAAATCGTATTTAATGTATGGTCAAGCTAATTAATCCGTTTATAATGGATTATAACTAATAATAAAACCATTCAAGAGAAATAAATATATATAAAATATATATTTATTATCGCATGCATTTAATACATGTATTATGACACATGCATCAAATTAATGTAATTAAATAGACAATTTATATATAAAATATCATAATATATATATATATATTAGTGTATACCTAACAATACATCACTTTAACTAAATTCTTATATGGACTTTATGCATAACTTCACAACTCTTTGTGAATCCATCCAAACTATTTTGGATATGAGTTTTCATCAAAATATATTCATTTTGAACAAAAACATTTCCAAAAATTTTATCCTTATCCAAGGTCCTAATTGGGTGGCCCTGTGGGAAATAGAAGTGTTGACAACAACAACAAAAATCTCTATTTCATAAATATAAGCAAAGAGCATCCTCTAGAAAATAATTAGTGCTACTCAAGCTACCAATGGTTTTGGTGTGATCTCCATAAAACATACACACACACACACACACACACATATATATATATAATAACATTTCCATCGAAAGATATTTTATATAAACCAAACATTTCTTATATAATCCCTTTTTCCATGACATCAAGAAACTACTAGACATGGAAAATGTTAATCTAGAATATGCCTCTCATCATTTTTTTGATTCTATGAAAAGACTAAACAGGTGGATGAATACATCACAAGTCATTCTTCTATTTGATAAGAACAAAACATGTCTCTTATCAAAGTATTTGAACACATCATATGTGAAATAAAATAGAATGGAAATGAATTTCCTCTGTCTAATTCAATTAATGGATATATATATTTTCTTGTCACACAAGTTGATGAATCCCATCTTGGTTTAACACTAACCGATGAAATGATAAAAATATACCCAACCACCACTATATTATCTAAGTTTATATGTTTATTTACATAATTAGGGTATAAAATTATGAAATTTATCATCCAAGGTATCTCGATAACATCAGGTAAGAAGTATCGATAATAATCCCACACCACTAAATATATCTATGAACATATGAAATTCCATGAGATATAATTTAGTGGATAAGTCCATGTAACGAGCCTCTACTTATTAATTCAATAATCCATTCTTTAATATATCATAGAAAACCCTTTTTAAAAAATTTAAGAATCTATTAAATCTAACCTTTACATTTTAGCACAACCCATTATACTCCATGATGATCATCATTCGGGACAACTCACATTGAGGGAATATTTATCATTTGACCATTTAAGTTAAATATAGTTTAGAACACATTAATGAATAATATATAGATATTGACTTTATTATAATGACATGATAAATTTAAAACCATTACAAAAAATCTATTATGTTTCAAACACAGAGACAAAACATAACACTCATGTGGTTTCTACAGTAATAGATTTTTAATATTTCATTTAAATTTAATTCCCGTCAAATATCTATATGATCCAATGATAAAATAATCCCACTAACCTCTTAGTGAGTAACATTTATGAAGCCAAATAGTTTGAATAATGTTCTTACATAAGAATCATATTTCTAAATTTAATCTCTTTATAATTACACTCAAACTCCTTAACTACATAACATCTAATGTTATAATGTTATATTTTAGTATCTAGTTAGAAATATTTCTATGTAAATCATCATCATCCTTGTAATATTTTCCATCAAACTTATTCCTTGAAACATTTTATAAATAATTTAACTGTATACATTATCAATTTACCAACACATCCAAAATTGTTTTAAGATGAATTGATATTAACTTTTTTATGGCAACTAATGTAACTATTTACATTTTCTTTACCACAATACCATAACTCTTTTATCATAAATTGATAAAACTTTTCTATGGAAACTTATGTGATTAATTAAATGTTTCTTTACACTATACAATAAAATATTTGATAATATAAAGTGAAATACATTGAGTATTTTTAGAATAGGGATTCTTACATGTTCTGATAATTAAATGTAACTCTTTACATTTTTCTATAACATTATATCCTTAACTATTTTAGGAGATTAATTGAATTTTACTTTCTCACGGTAATTAATGTAACTATTTACAATCTTCATTACATTCATATCCTAAAACTTATTTTATGATATCAATTATAATTAACTTTATTATGATAACTAAATATAACTCTTTATATTCATTTATCGTTATATATCATAATAATTTTAGGAAATTTATTAAAGAATCACTATAATCTTAGACTATTATAATCCTTTAGTTACTAGAAATATTAAGTTTTTCATGGTAACTAAATATAACTATTTACATTTTTCATTATTAGCACATATCCTAACTCTTAGGATATAAACTAAATAGTCACTTAAACTAATTGGGGTATAATATTTTATTTGTTAACTTTGAACTTCTAAATGTTTTGAAATACCCCCACTAATATCTTAGAAACTAAATTATTTTCATAGTATCTTTCTAAGACAACACAAACTACTTTGTGTTTTAGGAAATAACATTTATTTCCCTTTAATAGGAATATTAAAAAAATAAATTATGATTTCTATATCATATATGGTATTGTATGTGTTTGTAAACATTTCTTTTGAAAAGAATATTTTATTAAAATATCTCACCAATGGATGGTGGGATCACATCCCCACATATCATAAATAATATATGGATAAACAATTTTTCCTGGATAATTTTTTTATAAATATTCTTCTCAAAACACGTTATAGAAATTGATGAATCATAAACCATGTGTATTAACAAAATCATCTAAAACATGTTCATAATATTTTTTATCTAAAATAATCTATTGTCACATTATGTAAATGAGATAAAGAAACACTTATTTTAATTAGATTTATTTGAACTTGATAAAATCATTTGTATTCAATTCCTTGAAATTGTAACTATTTGCTCCATCCCAGGAATGAAAACTATAAGATCTTTTAATTATTCCTTTTGATTTGGAATTCTTTTATTTTTAGAAAACTTTTTAAAATATACATTTGATATCACATACCATTAAAAATAAAATAATGAATTTCTATAACCCTTGTATCTGATATGAACATTTTATGGAGTTTATGAAAACCCTTATGGTATTCTTGATAATCCCATCATATGGAATCATTAATCCTTCCCAATAGTATCCTTGGAGTTTAAATAACCTTAGTTGTATTATTGAAGAAATATTATTTTAATTTCTAACTAACATTCTTATTCCATCTTGAATTTTTAACCATTCTTACTATCAACACAGTACACGAATATAGACATCATATGTCTTGATCATTTATTCTCAATACTTTTAGAATATCAGGTAATTTTATCATGCATTTATTCACTTTACCATAAAATTTCCATAAATGAAAATAGTATGAATTCTTTATCTAGAAAAAGAAAATTCATCTCCCCTTTCAAACATGATATATTTTAAACTAATCATAAATCATGGGCAAAAACACCCATCCTAGTTAATTTAAACAACCATTTTTTACATGATCTTCTCAAGATCTAAATGAGATATCATACACATCTTATGATGATTTTATACTATTCTTAAAGAATCAATGTTATCAATGTAGAAACTTATTTTCTTTATTACTTGAAAAAAATTCAAGATTCATTTGTTTTCATCTTTTTGAAATTTTTTATATTTACAACACTTTTTAAAACATAAAGTAGATATCATATATATATATATATCAAACCAATAACATTAACTTCTATAACAGATAAAAATTTATGGAAACTCTTAGTCTCACCAATTCATTAATATATTCAATCATATTGAATATTTTTTGACTTACCTAATCATATTGAGTATATGAGAATGAAATCATTGATGTACCTAATAATATTGAGTACATTTTTGGAGACTAAGATTACTTTGGTCATTTAGCATCTACTTGATTTAAAATATTAAATGAATCAGTCTATGATTCCATAAGAATATAGATTCACTTCTTAAAAAAATTAAATAGTTAGTTACTTAGGAAGAAACTGTTCTAAAATAGATAATATTTCACTTTCTCAACATATTTTCTTAATTTGTGAGTCTTATGAGTTGTTTAATTCAAGATCATAATTTAAAGGATTAATATAAAGTTTATTTTGATGATTATGATTCATTTATCTAGAAAATAAATTTTATCCAGATGTAAATAATGTCTTATATAATTTCATTAAGTTAATTAAATTAATGTACACCCACTAAAATTGAAGATAAACATATATATCATTTCCATTTTGCGATACAAGATCCACATTTCACTAAGTTTCTTGCCACATTAGTGTCTCTTCCATTACCTATATATTTATGTAGGTAATTATCCCAATCAAAATAGTTGTGACTCTTGGATAATTTAGTGGATAAACTTTTATCGAAATCCATCACATGGATTCACTCAACTCTATTTCATTGGTAACCTAATCCTATTAGGGTCTCTAATCTAGTGCAACCCAAAAAAATGAAAACAGGTAACAAAGGATGATCTAGGTTAACCCATCTTTAGCATGACCTAACCCCATAATAATACGAAGTCACTCATTAATTTATTTTCCTACCCAAGATAACCCAGATTACCCTAACCTTATAATGACATACCAGGTTTGGTTTTTTTAGGGCATGAAAAATGACTATTTTGAATAAATCTCACATTTAGTATTTTTGTGGATTTTAAATTAAGGTCTCACCAAGTTAATATAAATCATATTCATATTAAATTCATAACTATTTCATACAATATAATAATTTAATTATCATGTTTTATTCTTTTTTTATGTATGCATGATTTTAATGTTTTAGTTTTGGAATCCCAATTGCATCCACTAATTTAATGTTTTCACAAAACATTAATGTTTAACTATTTAAAAACCCAAAATTATATGTTAATAACCCAAAAACAGAAGTCAAGTATATTCATACATATCAAAACACACCATTTTAATAAAGTACATAAAAACTTTATATAAACTCATAGAGTTATATGATATTTACAAACTCCACACGAGTAAGCCCAAAGTGAAAGATAGATAACCCCATTTACTTTAGTTATCAAGGAAAGCCTCTAGGAAGGTAGGTGTCTTGACCAAGTCCCTTTACCTAAGGAGGCTTCACTCAAGAGATAATTCAATTCATGAAAACTCTAATTCCTAATATGAAAAACTATTTCAAGTAACTATTCTCAAGCTCATAACTAACACTAAAAGTTGAGGCCAAGGTAGATGAAAAGTAAATTTTATGATATTAAACCAAGAATTATATGTAAGGTTATATCCTAAAATGAATTTAGCATATGATCATTAGAATTCAATTATTCGTAATATAAAAAATATATTACTATGAATAAAACTCGGAATAACTTTTAAATAAATGAACAATTCAAAAATTGAAACACGTGATAAACATTTATGAACTACCTATAAATAAATGTTAATTATAATCATTTTATATATTGGAAAGAATATAAGAATTTTATATTCTTATTAATATAAACAGCTTTATATTTTATATTAAATGAAATTTATAGGGTATTTCGTGATTTAGAAACATTTTATAATTAAATATCTATTTTTTTAAACATTTTTATATAATCTAAATATCACATATATTTGAATTTATAAATTCTTTACAAATAAAAGTTTATGATTTATTAACAAAACATTTATTTCTATATCATAAATCATGCCATTTAATTTTTCAAAGGCATTTTAAAATATATTTATCAATTAACCATGTCCATTTATAGTTAATTAATTAATAAAAAACTTATAAATTTATATAAATATTTAAAGATACGTTTTTCATTTATTATCAAATATTTATAGATAATATAATTCATTTCATAATTTAGTTATCTTAATTAAAATAAAACAATTATTTATTTTTCCTAAAAAATAGTAATATATATGAACATTTCATATTTTATTTCTAGGAAACATAAACTTGTTTTACATTAAAATGAATTTTTCAAAAATCAATAAATGTGATGATTCTGCAAAGAATCATACCATCTGATACCACTGATGGTATTTGTATGAACATTACATGATCATATTTAACAAAATATAATCCAAAGACATAAATATATATCTTTGAGAATCAATATATAAATAAAATATATACATGGTGTACCCAAAAATCACCAATATCTACAGTCTTATTCTTTCTCAATAAAGAAGAATGCTTGATGAATACCACAAAGGAGTGAACAATATCACTCTTCCTTTGAGTGGGGTGCACTAACCAATTCATCCACGATCAAATATATAGGGTGCCTGAATGGAAAAGCGGTGCTAGAACATTTATCTCAAAACATGGATAAATGTGTGGGAGGAAGAGGGAAATGAGAGGCTTGCTCACAATTTCTTATTTACAACAGGAGGGATCACATCCCTTTGTATAGCCATCCATGACATATTTCATTAAATGGAAATGTGTTAGCCATATTAATGTATCCATATACATTTATTTCAACAATTTATTAAATCATATCCAATGAGCATTCAATCCAATTAATCCGTTCATAATGGATTGTAACTGATAAAAAACCATACAGGAGAAATAAATAAATATATAATATAAATTAATTATCACCTGTATCTAATTCATGCATTATAATACGTGCATCAAATGGATGTAATTAAATATACACTTTATATATATACTATAATAATATATATATAGTGAATTTTTAATAGTAATCACTCTTGGATGACCACTGGTCAGCTTACCCCTTTTCCTTCAGAACAAACTACTCAACCCTAATAGTGAGAGTCATCCCAGCCTGACCAGATTTCAGACAACCAAGAGTAAAGCAGTCGGTGCCCTAATTCACCTTAGCAATAATACCGAACTTCTTAACAAGATTAGAATTATAAATTTATTAATAATTAACACCAATTAAAACATCCTAATATGGATTTACTTCCATAAATTTATAGAAAGGTTTACAAATGATCTTTCCATACAAAGAAACAAAACCACACTACACCAATTCTCCTTCATTAATAGGATTCTTAAATTTACAGTGCTCAATAAAGTGACCAACCTACCTACAATTAGAAAATCTAATATTCCTATGACACCCTTCATTCAAGTGTCTAATAAATTTACATTTGTCACATAATTTAGTAACCATTCATATTTGATTGTGATCTCAATCCTAAAATCACCAGCAACCAAAACCATAGTTTCAATGAGAGGGGAACCTAAGTCCAATAGCACCATGGTTTCCTCCTTTCACCATGGTTTTAATACTTGTGATATCCCAACATTTCAACTGAATTATTTTCCATAATTATTTCATTCTGATGGCCTAAAGGCCCTATGGCCCGAAGGCTCAATTTTATGGCCCAAAATTCGATTTTTAATTAATAGTTTCTCTTCTATAGTGCCTACTATAGTACCAACACCGCTAGAGAGATATAGTACATCTATAGTACCATGAAAATTCACCAATTTCGTGATTTGAACTTAGGTTTGATGTAGAATTATAGTGAGACTCTACCTCTCAGGTAATCCCCCATCTGCAAATAAAATTTTAATAATAATAATTTAATTAATAAAAAATTATAATTTAATTATTAAAAGGTAGTAATAATCAATAATAATATTATAATTTATAATTTTTTTAGATAATCAAATTATAAACAATTAATAATTAAATAAATAATGCATTTAATTGATAGTGATAAGTACTTATACTATATTAGGTAGAGGATATTACAAACCACAAACAACACACTCATTTAGACACTAAATTTGGTCAAACCTTATTCCTACCAAAAAAGGAATAGAAAGAATCCACTAGACCAATTTTATTACATATTAATGTCATGAAGACCTAGGTTCTTGATGACCCGAAGGCCCAACTGAATATGAACCAAAGGCCCATAAAAGAGATTTCTTTAAGGCTATATTGAGAAAAATTCATCATTCCATTACACATGTCATCTAATTCATATTTTCCCCCTATCATCAATAATTATCAATCATTAATAAAGTAACTAATAATTATAAATATTAATTAATTATAATAAAATATTTAATATTTTAATTAAAATTAATTAACGTTTAACAAAGTAATTAATAATTGATAATCTTATTTTATTACAGTAATATAATTTTATATTAGGTGCTTAGGGGTACAATTACGTTAAATACACACACCACACACATAGGCCAGAAAGATATGTCATAGGCCCCCCTAAGGGATAACCCACCCATAAATCCTTATTTATTCATCACATGGCTGGAAGGACCAATGGGTATGAAGCCTAAAACATAGCTTAGAGGCCCACAAACTCACATAAAAGGCCTAGTTTAGCTTCATTCCAACACCATACTACCTGAGTCACCAAGCCTACATCATATTTGAGTCATTGCATGTCTATGTCATGTGTCATGTCTGTATCACCGCATGCCTACGAAAATTCTCTCCCACTCGAATTTGAACCCAGGTCTGATGTAGAATTATAGGGAGCCTTTACCACGCTGGTAATCCCCGAAGTACTGATTACAATAATATAGTTTATATTTCAATTGAAATAAATGGATAATGATCATTAATGTGATTAATAAAATAATTATTAATCTATTTAATAATACATGATAATAATGAACATAATAATTGTTATTATTAATGATTTAAGAAATAGTTAATATAATAATTAATTAAAAATAATTAATACACAAATTATTAATTTATTTAATAATAATTATTAATATTAATTTATAATGTAATACTTGTTAAAAATTATATGTATACACTTTTTAAAGATTAAATGTTATGTTTTTTTAAAAAAATTGTGTCATGTAATTTTTTTTGTTTCCTATATTTATGAAATTATTTTTATTCACAACTAAATTATTTTATTTTATTATTATTATTATTATATTAGTATTGTTATTATTAATTTTATTATTATTATTGTTAAATAGAATAATTAGAATAATAATATTATTAAAAATTATTATTAAAAAATATATTTGGGTCATATAAGTTATTCTTTGTTTATTATATTTAGGAATGAAGTAATTAGATAGAAAGATATTACAAAGAAACTAAAGAAACACCAAATGCACACAAGTAGGTTAGGCCTCATCCCCTAATGATAGATAATAACCAACTAGGTCTAGATACAAATTATCAAATTACCGAAATACTTTGTGGATATGGAAGAAAAACATTCAAGACACTCCCAACTATTTTTTCCCTTTCCCATCTTTTCATTTTTGGCTTCACAATACCCATGTCCGTCTCTTTTTCATATCGTGCGCCCACACCTTGTTTGTTTACAATGTGTTACCAGTTCCCACCATCCATGCTCATTGCGTATTCCACCACCTACAAAAGAAACACCATTGAGTTAACCATTATCATGAGGAAATCTACACCTACTATGTTTTCCTCCAACCATGACCGAATTCCCGATACTAAAGAATTGTATTTATCTAGCACTACCCTTTATCCACAATAAAAAAACTCATAAAGGGGGTACTTTTAATAGTGATAATAAAAAGAATTGATAAAAAGTTATTTTATCAGTGATTATTTTAGTACTCATAAAGGGTACTTTTATCAATTCTTTTCATAGTGCTGATAAAAGTAATCATTTTATCAACACTATATTGATTGTTTTTAGCACCGATAAAAGTTATATTTAAAAAAAAAAATATTTATATACCATTAAAATGCATATGGAAATTTATAAATTTATTTATATTGATATTGAAAATAATATTAATTAAGAAATTTCTAATTATTATTTAGTAATAGTAATTTAATAACAATTTTAACATATAAAAATTCAATCCATTAATAGACAATCTAAAATAAGTTGAAAACATGAATCGAACTTCAAACATACACAACTTTTAATCCGAGTGTCTGTTTGTGATCTACCATATCAAATCAATTCTTGATAAAATATCTACATTATGGTAACATGGGGAACCCATTTCATTGTTTTTTGGCGTCAAAGAAGGCCTAAAAGGCCTCTAAAACTGAGTTTTTTGTCGTGGTATCCATGTTTTCTAACATTTGGGGGAATTTCATCCTTTATTAATGGAGTATTCTTATATATTTTTGGGTGGACACTCGATTTATTCTAAAGGATTACCCTTATATGGATATTATGAAATTAAAATTTTATCAATTTTCATATTTTATTATAATTTATAATTAAATATGTAAGCATATATATATAGATGTATATATTCACACATAAAAATTTAATTTTATCAATAAATATGTAAACATATTTACATATAAAATATATTCCAATATATATAAACCATATCTAATAATATCTATTTTTTTAAAACAAAAATTTATGAATATTTATATACCTATACAATTAATGTATAAATAATGTTTATATATATAAATATATTTTTGTGTGTTTATGGAATAACATATATATGTTTATCCATGTATTCAAATATATGAATATGAATATGAATATATAATATATGTAAATAAATATAAATATGTATAATTATATTTATAGAAACATGTATATATAAATATATTTATGTGTGTATGTATGTATTTATAAACACAAAAACACACACAAAACATATTTTATATATGTATTTTAAAATAATTATATAAATATATATTAATATATTGAAAAAATATAAATATAAATATATATCATAAAATACAAAACCAAAAAATATAAATGAGTGGTAAAGGTGCATATCAGTGAGGGGGTCTCATGATCAAATCCCAGTAAAGGTAGTGGTGCAGAGGAATGTGAAGTGGGTGGCCTAGTGCTGATAAAGGGGCAGGAGTGTGTGGGTGTGTGAAGATTGTTTCCTATCACCATTAAATGGTAGACATAGAGCATTGATAAAATGGTGGTTGACGACCTCTAAATTTTCAATTTTTCAATAAACATATCTTTTAATTTTTTTTTACTTTTATTGACGTTTCTAGAACTGATTAAAGTGGAAGTTATCAACTATTCTGTTAGAGATAATAAAATAGAACCCATTTTAACAATTCTTATATTATTAGTGATTTTTTAGCACTGTCGATGGAATTCTTAGAACTATTAAAATCCTATTATATAGTTGTTTCTCATGCACCACGTTGGTCATATGTGGTATTCTCCCTTCCCATTTTAATCCTCTACATGGCTATTTTATCCACCCAAAATAAATTAGTAGAATCAGAGGTCAGTAGGAATTGATCTTCTATTAATGATATATGATTAAAGGGTTGTTAATAATAAATAAAATAATAAATATGATAATAATAATAATTAATATAAAATATTATTTTCATTTATTTATTTAAAAAATTAATATTCTATTTTTTATTTTTAACCAATTTAACATAATAATAAAATTACATATTTTTATTATGAAGATGAAGTGGTGGGTAAATGGAGGAATCTTAGAGATTCCCTTTCTAATCTATATGGAAATTAGGGCTTTGAGATGATGACCTTAGATTATATGTTTTATTTTGATCCATGTTGTAACACTCTCGGTTTGAGGTACTTTACCCTTTTATTATGTATTTTGATGTTATAAAATGTTTTGGTTGATTTTTGTGTCCTTTTCATAGTTTTTGGTGTGTTTAATAATTATATTTAAGAGTTAATGGTTTGAACATGGTAAGGGGAAATAATATATATTCTATAGGAAATACTAAAAGGAATTCTGAGAGTTATTGGTGAGGCACATGGTTGGTGCATGGTTTTTCCAAACTACACGGAAAACTATGAAATCTTGAGATTTTTGGGATATTAATTCTTTGAATAGATGAGTCATGGTTTATAAAACTATGTGGAATAATCATGTATCTTAACTATGCAGTATGCATTAATAACATTAGAAACCTATATTTTATTTCCCTTTTGTTCCAAAAAAATATCATTTTTCCTCTCATTGTAACCTAGTGATATCTTGGTGGATCAATGAGTTCCCACTAATGAATATGATATCATCAAATGTAATTAATTTGTGCCTGAGTATGAGGATGTGTTTTTTGTATGAAAATTATAATAAACAGATATATTTTTTCTATTTTAATTTAAATTGTTTAAATTTGGTAAACTTATTTTATTTCTCTATCTTCTGTTTAAATTATATTTTGAGTTGTGATATAACGTGTACATGTCCTAGTGGAATGTGTGGGAATATTTTGGTAGATTTCTTACTGGCTATGATTACTCACCCCATGAATATGCACTTTAGTGCCTATAAAAATGTTATTTTCCATGATAAAAGTAAATAAAATATCTCTTATTTATCTAATGGCACCTCTTGATGGAGTTTTATAGATTTAGAACTTTTGAGTTACTTACGTCTTTAGATTTTGGAGCAGAGCTACCTTGGTAAAGTTTTCCTACTTTATTTTATCATTTTTTTTATTCTGGTTTATTTTTTCTGATGTTACTATGATATCACTAGTTAGTTGGATTCTTATTTGGGTTTTATTTTTTATACCTCAAGAATCATATAGTTTGGTTTTTTTGGTTTTTATTTTTTCTTAACATGTTATGTTTTTTTAAGGTAGAATCATACCTGAATGATTCAATAATACCATTGAATTTATTTTCATCTTTTAGTGTTATAGGGATGTAAACTAAGGTTATTAGGACCCTGAATCATTCCAAGCCAATGGTTAGGGTTGAGATGTTATAAATGGTATCATTTTTTCTACGTCTGTCATATTGATATAGTGGTAAGGAGATATGAAATGTTAAAAATTGAAATGTATTAGATAAAAATATGTAGCTAACCTATTTATATTAAAATTCATGTTACCAGCGTGTTCTGAGTATGAAAAGTGTTCTAAAACATAGATAAGTGTGATGTCATCTCATCGTCATGATTTTAGCAGTTGAGTGTAGAATATCATGCATTAGTAAAGTTACTTTCCACTAGGAAATTGTTTTTTATATTAAATTTTATTATTTTTGGAAATTTATTATATTAATTGTTGGTATTGATGATTTGGATTCTTCTAAGCCCTCTATTTCCTAATTAGTGATTCCTAAGTGATGTTCTATCATGTCTTTATAGAAATGAAATTGGTCTAATGACCTAGAAACCTTCCAGAGGATCTAAAGAAACAAACTGGGCCACCATATAAACTGTCACCCAAACCAACCTACCACATAACTGAGGAGAATCCCTAATACCCCTGGGCTAATGAAAAGTGTTAAATGTATTCAATGTAAAAATTGGGGATGATATCACCCCAAAAATAATAAAAAATAAAACATTCTATCAAGTAATATATATAAAGAGTAAATGCAAAAAAAAAACTAACTAAAACACTTATAATACTTAATAATTCAATATAGAGTTACAATAGAAGATAGGGGAACCAAAAAATAGAAGAAAAGAGGGGATAAAACAAACTCGATCCAACCAATTCTATAAACTGAAGGTCTGATCACCATATCCTTGTGACACTCAAGTCACCACAATGATCTTAACAACCAACCAATTACAGGGAAGATGACATTGGATCCAAAATGAATGCAAAGACCTGACAAGACCTATACAATAAATGCTTACTATATACCCACCAAAATGAGTATGTTGGGTGCAATACAAATCCCTTAGTATACTAGCATGAGTCTAGTTAAATTATTTTATAAAAAAACCAAATTTGGCAGTTTGTAGATAATAGAAAAAATAGGTTTCCATTCTCATTTACATAATATAATAATTTCATTACATTAAACACACACTTTCATAGAGTAGTAATTTTACAAAAAATTTCATAAAGAGGTTTTACTAAAAACTTTTACAATTGTATGTGCTATCTATTTATCTTTAAAAACACCACACTTCAAAAAAAATCAAACACATAGTTTAAAAACATTTAAAAATCATCAGACTAAGAGTTTCACTTAAAAACCCATCCCCTTTTTCATTTAAAATATTTTACGCACAAATAACAAAGGTAGGTAAGGAAGAAGGGAAACCATAATAAATTGCAATCATAAATGGTGAAAAACAGTGCTCATAAAATATATGGAACAAAACTAGTAAATAATATAACTAAATCATAAAATGATCATTACATTAAACAGGTACATATAATAATAATAATATTAAAACATTCCAATATATAAAAACAATCATAAGGCATAACATAGGATACATATCGTGAGGCAACACAACATATACTACCAGTAAACCACAAGACACAAGTAAAAATTGGATCTAAAAGACAAAAAGTATTACAGTCACACACTTACATCAGTGAAAACGTACTAGCCAATGAATAAATTTAAACTAAGGGAAACTAGTCATTTCATAACCTCAACTAGCCATATCAATGTCTCAATACTTCCAACCTAGAAACCCCGACCTTCCCTTGGAATAAAAAATGGAGGTGGTCCATGAGAAAACATCACCACATGATAATAAAAATATGAGGAAACAGAATTAAAAATTACATAATATTTATTTTTATTCAAGAATTTTACTTTATTTTAGATTTAGGATCTTTTCTGGATTATAATTTTAGATAATTACTCCATAACTCAAATATAAAAAATCCATAAAATATAATGTGGACACTTCTGATAAGTATCCATTCTTCCCATAATATAAAACTTTTAAAATAAATCATGAATTATTTTCCTAGAAAATCTCTAGGAATTTCAACTTGACTTCTTACATTAACTTATCCATCCTTCAACAATATGAAAACATTTTAAAAAATTGGGATCAACACAAATTCTCAGTAAGGAATATAAAAAGAAATTAAGTTTCTATTTTGATAAAACCCCAAAAAATCACAAAATGTTTACCTTTATCTTAAAATTTCATTGAAAAAATAAAATAAAGAAATTTAACATGAATGAAAAGCCCAAATTTTTCTCACAAAAATCATTAAACCCATAGAAATAAATTAAACCACTTTTGGTGACTTAGATCATCATATGCATAAACCCTTTTAAAACCATTTTAATTTGAATACTATATGGCTGCCTTTTAAAATTATCATTACCTAATGCATTGAAGATCTATAATGAGGATCACCATTTTTATAAGATATATTTTAGGTCCACTAGGTGAAATACCCCGAGAGATGGTGAATTAGGGTATGGCATATTAGAACTACTACCCCTTCAGATCATGTTTCTTCATTAAACAATGCATAGTTATCTCTTTCTCCCATAGAAATATATGAATATATATGAAATAATTGATAGGACACACTGATTTTACTTAGTTCACCCTCACTGGGATATTTCCACTGAGCATACAATGATGATGTGTCAATGTACCAAATTTAGTAAATCTAACTACCAATTACAAGGTTTGGGCTAGATCACTTATATTATTAGGCTCACTGGATTTACAAGATTTAGGGTCTTCTCACTGCATTCCCATGGGTCACTCCCTATGTCTCTTTATCTAGCTCACTACTAGTGGAAAGGATCACCATCTTCCACTTCCTTTTCTCACTACTCATAAAAGATATAAAATCACAGTTTAGGGACTTCCAAGTCCCTTAATTTTCATGAAAGCACATATCATCAACTATAAATAGATGCTTTGTTGAAGTCCATTTTCACCTATAGATTAAATCCACTTTTCTACATATTGTTAGTTAGTGGAAATTACTTTCGCGAACTATTTAAGTCCCTTCATGCACCAACTACTTATTTTATGAACCGCAGAGCACATATTCTTCTCAAACCTCATCTTTCACGAATTAAACCTCTTTTTCTACTGAATACTTCCTTTATATACCATCTTCGCAAACCACTTCTTCATACTGCTTCAACGCACCAAACATCTTTATTCTGCAGATTACTTATTTCGCAGACCGCTTCTCCTCTATGAACCACCCTTATTCTATGTACCATTTTTATTTATGGGATATGGTTCCTCACAAAACATTTTAATGAACCATTTCCAAAAACCCCTTATCCTTTCACAGAATCCTCCTCACGAACCACTTCTCCTTCATGAACTTGTATCCCACGAACCACTTTAGACTTTGGAAAATTCCAAAAGAAAATATGTTTTCCTATTACAATTTCTCTTATTAATTGTGGGATTAGTTATCTTTATATAGGAAAATAGATCTGAATAATCCTCTAATTCTAGATTTACCAAATCTTAGAAATAGTACCACCTTTATTCCATACCATGCATCTTCCACGAACCACAATCATCCTACGAATCATTTTCCTTACACGGTCCACGTACTATCTCTCTTACATCATGTTATATAAAATCACCATATCATTTATTCTAATGAAAATCCATCCCACATACCACAATCCTCCCATTTACATGCCATCTTTCAAACTTCTTCTACAAACTGTTCACCTTCTGCGAACCACAAGCCTCCCCGTGAACCGTTTTTCCTTCCGTGAACCATTCCGCGTACCTTATTTTATATCCATGAACTATAATTCATGGTCCACATACTTTTCACTCCTACCTATAAATATTCCACTTCCAAAAACCAAACTCTTAATTTTGAGGCCCACATATTTGGTAAGCACTAGAAAAATGCGCCATCTTAAACACATGATTTCGCAGAAAACAACCATACTTATTCGTGGTTATCTAGTTTTTTCAAAAAACAAACTCATGCCCAAAACATATCTAGATAACACCTTGAAGGATTTTTTCCGAACAATATCTCTCTTTGGGGCTCAAACCTTCTTATAAGCTAGATCAAGATCACCTATTTCTCATGAGCTATAATGGGGATCAACCCTTCATATATGCTATATCAAGCTCACATGTGAGCTACGATGGGGATCAAACATTTAGATAAGCTATATCAAGATCAGTCACATCATATAATTATCAATTACTATATCAATAGTAAAATAATATCATCCTAAAACCTTTTGAAAAAACTATTTTTAAACCCATATGAAAAACACCTTCCGATAAAAATACCCTTTTCTTTTAAGACCTATTTTCCTTACCAAAACACCCTTTTAATTGAAAAATAATTTTTAATACCAAAAATATAAGGACGGACTTTCATTTAAGTGAACATGAAATAATTTAATGTAATTAAAAAATTAAATAATATCCATGATGGTGTAAAAGTCATTGTCGATGTGTACGTTAATAATGGAACATTCATTTTGTCATTTGTTAAAATGTTCTGTATAAGACACATAAAAATATTCCTTCTGAAAGCCTTTGAATGTAATTAGAAATGGATATAAAATTTCCTTTATAACTCTTTTATATTAAAATAAATAATTATGTAAAATAATATCAAGAATGTTTACATGGAGTTTTGAAATTAAATACTTAAGAATTCAAAGTCTCTCGTACCACTTTGAACACTTAAATCATAATACCAATGAAATAATAAATTTTAAAAAATCATTCAATATAATTATAGTTGATAATAATTAGATATATAATGTAAAGGGTGATTTATATTAACCTTATAAAATAATAAAGGTGCATATCAACAAGAAATGCCTCAATGAAAGGAGATTGAGATAGAATCCCTTACCTTGAGTCCAAATTGGAACTTGTGTCTCTATATTCATGAATAATAAACATATGTTAATTAGTTTGTTGATTCAGAAAATTTTAAAGGTTTATCATTAATTTTATTTCACTTATTTAAATTATTTATACAAATACTTAAAATCAGGTCTATGCTGGGTGCTTTGACCATATTTGGTTTAAGTGTCAAAATGACTATGGTTGGTTGTCTATGGTCAAGATGGGAATCATATAAACATATCCATAATAATAATAATGAAATAATTATAATATTTATATATTAACTATACTTTTATAACCAATCAAAATATATGGTTATGAAAAATAAACCAATGTTACAATCATGGAGACAGTTGGTTGTGCGTACGCATGAGTAACATTCCCATTTTTCAATGATCATTACGAAAATAAGGTAAGTAATATTTATCTTTATATAATGATAATTATATCATATATACCATATTATTTTACCAAATATACATACATATATAATTATTTTTATGTAAAATTAATCTCATCGTTTTAAGGAGGTGGTAGTCCATATGTCCATGAACGACGTTATCACTTTTTTAATGTGTGAAAAGGTAATAAAGAAAACGATATATTGTATTTAAATAAAGTTAATTATGTAATTAATATCATATATATTTCTCTTTTGTCACATATTTTTATTAAAACTATCCGTAATACATTCCTTTTAAAGAGAGAATGTATCACATCGCTTTGAGGAGGCGGTAGTCCATACATCCACAAACAATGTTATCATATTTCTTATAAAATGGAAATCATGAAGGTATGTGTTATATAAAAATTATATATGTATTAATACAACATAAATATCATATATATAATGTAAAAAAGTATTTATATCATAATTACAAACCATTAGAGGTGGTAAAGGGAAAATAAGGACATCTTTTGTGATGTTGTAGTTCGCCATAAACACGAACGATAATTTCCTTACCCATTTGATGGAAGTGTGATTATGAGTAGGTATAAACCTCAGAATAAAATCATATAAGTATATTATGGATACTAATGTTATTATATAATCATTGAATAAGAATAATTTAATGGGAGGAGAAAGTAATTAAACACAAATTCATGTTGAAGGATGTTACCTCATTTTTGGGTAAGTCTTTTTGGTTTCCACCAAAGGGCTTATTTGGTTGAATTTATACCTAAGGCGAGGATTTTAGGATTATAGTATGGATTTTGGGAGATTATATTGGAAGGTTTTGGATTATCTAAAAGGTACTAAAAGGTGTAAATAAAGGATAAGATTTAATTCCTCTTTATAGTGCAGGAGGAGTGGTATTCTTGTAAATAGAAAAATGTAAACACTTTTGGGAGGTCTCACTTAACTCATGTGCTTACAAAAGTGAAAAATAATAGATTAATGGTTAATTATGGCTGATAAAAATTCACACCACTCAAAAATTAAATCATTTTTTATCATTTTATTCATAGTCTTTATATTTTCTTTTTTTTAAATTTTTGTTCTTAATTTAGGTGGGTAGATTTCTCACATATATAATTCATCCATTAATACTAAATTAAAGTGAGACATATTGTAAAATTTATTTCCACTAATTAAAAAAAACTAAATCTAATTTATAAAATAAAAATAACATATGTGTTGGAAATTAATTTTAACATAAACACGTATAATGCTTAAAAGCACTACTTTAACCCTAACTCGACTAATAATTTTTTTAATATTTTTGAGTCAATATATTCATTATAAAAGATAAATTTGATTTTTAATGTAATATATTTTATATTTATTAACTCTTAAAAATCACATGGAAGAATATAATAATTTTAATAATTTTAAATCATTTAATAAAATATCATTTATTTTATTTAATTATTAACTAAATAATCCACACGCTGGAGTTTATTTAGAATTTAATGTAATTATATCAAAATTTAAATTGAAATTATTATTGTAAAAATAAATCACTTATCTTAAAGAATAATTTAAAAAAAAACATATGTATCTTCTTTCCTACTCTAAATTTTCATAAGTGTTAAAGGGAAGGAGGTTCTTTTTTGTCCTTTTCCTAACTTAACTTATTATAAAAGTAAATTTTATGGATTAGTATCCCAATTACTCATAAAAATAGAGTATAAGGTGGTGTGGGTATGAATATTTACATAAATTGGGTTTTTAAAAGGTTTTTGGTCATTTAAAAAACTTGTATTCTATGTTTAATCATTAAGTAAGCTTCTTCTTATCTTAATCACTAGAATTAATTTTAATTGTTTTCACTAATCATTTTGGTCATAAAATTTTAAGTTTATGTCATTAGAAAAAATATTACATACTGATTCCAAATACTTAAATATTTTTTTATAAATATAATTAACATAAATGGCTAAAATTAAATTAAAATTAATCATGTACATGATCTGAGAAAGAATATTTTTAAGGAGAAAAGTTCAAACATTTTAAATGTTTTTATATCCAATTTCAATATGAAATTGAATAAATTGACCTAAAATGTATTTATTGATGTATATTTGAACTAATTATACTATAAAGAAAATTTAAATTATAATTTAACTATAAAAATAAATTAGGATAAAAATATTTTTTTTGACTAAAATGCAATGTTTTTCCCTATTCACCAAAAATAAAACTTCTCAGAAAAATACCAAAAAATCACACAAATTAAATTAGGATTTTCCAATTTAAAATAATTATTTTATTTTTTTAGAATTTTTTTTATAATTATCAAAATTTAGTTTAAAAAAATATTTCATTAAAAAACTGTTAAACTGTTTTTTAAAAAAATTGATTTTTTAAGCATAAAGATGGATTTATTTGTATCTTATTCCTATAAATAATATTTCGTGAATGTAAGAAAAATTATAAAATTGTGTAAACATAATATATTTAGTATTATTCACACCCTCCATGTAAATATCCTCACCCTAGTAGCTCAAATTTAGTTGTTACTTTATTATATTAGAATATTTTTCAAGAAATCACATCACACCAAATAGAATAGTTTAGAAGTTTTTTAAAACTAGATAAATACCTTATTCATATATTATAAATGAAATTAGAAAATATGACATAATAATTCCTTTAACAACACTATTAGACTCTTAGATTTACCCTATATACTAGTCATAATATATATCTTGGCATCCTGGAAAAAATAAAACATTTGAAAGGGGTGAACTTAGATGCTTAGTAAGGGTAAGTGTATAGGGGAATATATCATGAATAAATATGAATAAACATTTAGGAAATGCGAATAACTAAAACACAAGCTATTTAATGATAATTTTAAGCATAATATGGAAATAATAAATGATAATAAAATAATTCCATATAAATAATCATATGAGAATGAAATTTAACCATCGATATTATATTAATTAAATAATAAAATGGAATAATAATAAATAATCTCATACTGAGGGAATGGATAATATAATACATCATAAAAATCCATCAAGGTTTCGACCAAGACACCATACATAAATGGTTAAGGCTTTGGAAAATACCCAAACTGGTTTGTCTCATGTGACATACCGATACATTGAGGGGATATAGTGGGCCCCACCTATTAGTTACTAATTCCAATGTATTACTCATATAAAAAGGGTGAAACATAAACAACATAAAAACTCTATAATACAAAATGATAATAATTTAACCATAAACCATGAAAGGTATCAAAATAGAACATATACCATCCAAATGATCATGAACACTTCAATAAAATATGGTAGATGATATCATAATAGATCAAAATCAATCAACCATAAGATCTAATAAATTATTTTTACATAGATGAAAATAATCTTACAAAATCAGTATTTTTTTGAGAGAAATACACTTCTTTTACATGAAAATAACTTATTTAAAAAACATGAAATTATAAAAATAAAACATTTTTTTAAAATAACCTTGTAAAATTGTAAAGAAAAATTCAAAAAATGTGTAATAATGGTGGAAAAATCATCTCATGCTGCATATGTTAAATAAATATTCCTTCTGTATTTTTGGTCGAAAAAAGTCAGAAAGTACCTCATTTGGGAAATGAGAAAAATATTCCATACGAACCGTTTTATAAAAAGTAGAACATGGGTAAAAATTATTTAAAAATTTGAATTATAATAGTGAAAACCTATTTGAAAACATTTTTAGAAATCATGTACATAGAAGAGAAATGTTCCCCAATGGAGACTTAAACATAAACAACCCCGAATAATAATGAGATTGTGAAATAACCCCTACCAGTTTTTTATCAGTAGAATAATATTCCACATGAAAGAATGAAAATTATATGGATATGAAAATAATATAATATTTATAAGAATAGTCTTTAAATATATTCATGGGAAGTATATACACCTTAAAAAAGAAACAAGTAATGTATATGGTATGTGTCCCACAAAAATAAATGTGAGACAAAAATCCCTTACCTTAGGTCCAATTTCTTCTGCACATGTAAAAAACTCCAATATAGTGGTTTTTAGAATATTATTAACTTATAAAAAAAAATCATAATAATATTTATAATATCCTATATGATCCCATTATATTATTTTATCACCTATTTATTTATAATATTTCATTATTACCCCTGTTCAGGGTGTTAACTACTTCGTTTTCCAATGTATGCTTTTTCATGTGAGTCCTATTTATTATGAATATGATATAATTATTTCAGATATAAAATTATATTAAGTTCATAAATATCATATGTATTCATTATATAATATTTATAATCATTATTTAATGGTTAATATGGAAAATAAATCACATCGCGTCGTCGATACGGTAGGTCATACGTACGTATGAGCGATGTATCATTCCCATAACGGTGAAAGGGTAAGGAATTGCATGATATATAATTTATACAGAATCAATTTAATTTCATAATTTCTATATATTTACATTATTTCCATCATTATAATTTTCTAAGTTAATTGGTAATGAAAAACATATTACACCAAGGTGTGGAGACGGTAAGTCGTACATATGCACATGCAATGTTTTCATTTTTCGTATGATGGATAATGGGTAGAATAAGGTTGTATCATAATAATAAAAATAATAAAACTTAAGAATACATATTATATTTTATTTTTTACTTTATCATGTAAACAACACATGAATAGGAATTAAAATAAGAAATTATCTTGGATGAGTTGGTAAAAATGATTACCTCTTTTTAAAAGGACTTTCTTCATATCCCTTTTTAAGGAATCTAGGGTTGGTATTTTTGGAAGACCAGAACCTCCAAAACATGTCTAATAATTTCGGGAAGAATTTTTTTTTGGACTTTTTCAAGTTATAATACTCAATGTGGTCTGGATAAGTGAGGGAGCAGGTTCCCTTCTATAATTGAGGTTGGGATGATTTTCAGAACTCTCAAAATACTAAATTAATATAAATTAATTTTCCATTTAAATGGATTAAAAGTTATTTATGTATAAAATATTATTATTATGGATCTAAATCATCTCAAAAAATAATTTTATACAAGGTCAGGTCTCATTCTAACCCTTATCTTTTGGTTTTAACCCTTATTTAAACACTTTAACAATTACCATGAAAACATGTGGTTTTATCATTAAAGTTCAATATAGTTCCTATAAAATGAAAACATAACCTCAAAAGATTAATGTATGATATTTTTATATTTATAGAAATACTTTTTCTTAATTTTATATTTTTTATGAAATTTATATCATTTAATAAATTATTATTTATTTTAAAATATCATTAATGACCATTTTTACACTATTCATTAGTTTAAATTTTAAAAAATATCAATACTTAAGATAAATTTAAAAAACCCTTCAATGAATATATTATATGTCAATTTATTCCATAAAATTATTGTATGACATTAAATGTGTCAAAATATATTTATTTTAATATTTTTAATATCATTTATTCGGTATTTCCTCTAATTAAACATTTACCACATCATAATTGTACAAGCCTTTAAGTTATTTATTTATTCATTAAAAATTAAAAAAATTTATCATGATGAAGATAAAAATTTTATCTTTCAAATTAATATGTATATTCTAATAAACCTTTTTAATAACAATATATTAAAAATTTCTCACTTATTAAAAACATTAGAATGACATATTTGACGTTCCTTGGACAAAAATACTATAAAAGAATTAAAGTCACACAAGTGGATCTAAGAAGCCATAAAATCATTCCAAAAATTTTTTAGGTTGAAAATAAAACATATAATGAAATTAGTATAAGTTTAATGGTAATTTTATAATACTTATAATATAATTTTTACCCTTAATTACCTAATTTACCCTTAATAGTCACAATTAAAATAACACTAAATTTACTTTTCATAAAGTTCAAAAAAATAAAGGGACTTATTTAAAAAATTTGGAATTTCTGATTCAAAATAGATAATCCATTTTTAAAAAATCAAACAACCTAATTTTAAGTAATTAATTTAAAATTAATTCCATTGATGGAATGAGAATATAGGTTTTTAAAGTAGAAATGTTAAAAAGATTGAAATAGTTTTATATCCAAATTCAATGTAAAATTGATTCCATTTAAATAAATTGGATTAAATGATAAAAATATATATCTATTTATACTTTAAAAATAATTAAAAATATCATTTAACACTGTAAATTATTTAGATGAAAAAACTATTTTCAATTAAAATTTAGTATTTGATTTACTATTAACCAAAACTTTAAACATATCCAAAAAAATAAATAAATAAAATTTAAATTTGATATTTTGATTTCAAAGAAGATTTCTGTTTTTTCAAATATAATTTATCAAATATTTAAATACAATATTTAAAAAAAGTGATCCATCAAAATGTAGTAAAACTATCTTTTTATAAAAATACATATTTTATGAAATGAATTGGATTCGTTCTTATGTAATGTCTAGAAAACACATAGTATGATTGTGAAATTTTATATTAAATTATATATATATATATTTAATTAATATTATAAAAAATGTATTATTTTTTTATAAAACACACTCATGCACATTTAAGTATTTTTTAGGAACATATTTCCATTAATTTTAAAATGGGTTTTATCTTCATAAACAATTGGTCACCAAATAATTATTTATATTTAAATTTTTATACCATATTTTCATAAGTTTATAAATCCAAATCATTCACGCCATTCTAATAGTTTGGTTATAATGGTAACATTAAAATATTAATATTTAGTTGTTCATTTAAGATCGATGTGGCCTTTGATGTATGCTATTGAACATAGTGTTTCTTTTTATAAACCTAGGATGTTATGTTATTCCACCTATAATAAATTTTTTCCTCATAATTTAAACTTGGGATTGAAAACTAGGGGTTTGAATTTTCAAAAAATCTTTGAGGAAAACCCACATCCGAAAATGAATAATGAAACTTTCACTTTAAAATTAATAAAGGGAACTACGAAGGTCAACTGAGATAACTCATACTTGGGTTCCATGTTGGAAAAAATGGGAAGGAAATAGAAAAATAAGTATCAATTTATTATGGATAGTGATAGTGAACATGGTCATGAGAAATTTAATAATAAAAAAACACAAAATTTTTGATTGGTTAAAAGATCATTGATTTCATAGAAATAAAAGTAAACATATAACATTTTTGATCCAAAATTCTTTTCTTAGAGTTGAGGGATTATTTTACTCTAAATATAATAACTTAATTTATTTATTTACTTGTCATAATAATATTCTCATCCATTGGTTGTTCATAAATATATTCTCACATGACCCCTTATACATAGAAATAAATGTTCAAAATGATTTTTTACGCCTGAAGTGTTTTTATGATTCATAAGATTCACGAGTCATTCCTTTGACTTATAAATATTTAGAGAAACCTAAATGGTTATAATATGTAACCCAATATGATAAAACATACTTAAAATAAAATAAAAATATACAAAGTTCATCTTAATCCATTCTATAAGTAGCTACCTTATGAATCATCCAAAATATATCTTCCCAAATTCAAATACCAAAAATTTATAAGGAATGATACTAAATCTCTAAAATAAACTTAACATCAGATTCTACCAAAATAACATAATGCATATATTTTTGTCACATACCAAATATATGAATACCTTTACCACCTTAAAATCATAATGAAAACATGCATTATTCCAAATATGTAAAGAAGAATTACTACAATACAATCATTTTTATTCCATAATTATTATTACTAGTACATCATTGATTAAATATTAAAAAGAAACAATTATTTAATCAAATAAAATTACATTACTCATTATTATATTTATGCGGTAAGATCATAATCTTTTCTATGATCCATTAGCTTCTTTTAAGGAATATTACATTCACTCTTAGGGCATTGTCACAAACCAGCCCGGGTTGACCCTAAACCAATCACTCAAGTTGGTATGTGGCATGTCCCAAGGGGCGTTCTCGATCCCCATGGGATGAAGACTAGCGTCGGGTATAAAAACATATAATAGGGGACGATTTGTCCCATAAATAAAAGACTAGTAAATAAATAAATTCTAACTGTAAAAATGAAAACAAGCAGTAAAAATAAATTAAACTGCACATACCACCGTGTGACCTCCTAGGTCACCACCCACCACTGAACCATGTTCGCTTTGAGAGCGATCCCAACCTAATGAAACTTGGAATTGAAATGATATCGTAGGAGTGAGAACCAAAATGTTTAGTAAGAAATAATCATAGAGTCTATGCCATTATTTTCTCAAAAATATTCCATTGACATTATTTTTAAATACATTTGTAAATAAATATATTTCTATACATACTTAGCATTTTAAAAAGCAATAAACATGATCCATTGACCTCATATTTTAAAACAAATCACAAGATAGAAAATGAGGAATTGTTCTTTATTTTTCAAACATCCACCTAGAAATATTTTTAAACCAACCAAACATTCATAGTTTTCCAAATATAAACAAAAATCCGGGTACAAGGAATAGAACTCTACACGATAAGGGAAGCAACACTAGTAATACTCATAATGGGGAAACAAAAAAATCCTAGGAACTCATAGGAAGACCAAAACCTAATAATACATCTGGATTATCCTGAATTCATTCCCTACCTGATAATGTCATAACACCCAAACGCTCGACCACCCTAACCCAGGACAGACCGAGGGGTGAAGCCCCATATCAATAATCCCATGTATCCACCTGTTATGGGCCACAACAGTGCACAATCTAACTAGTGTAGAAATATATCTTGGTAAAACTATTTGTTATTCTAGTTTCCCATGTATATTTCATAAGCATGGTGTGTCATGAAATTCAATCAAAAATCCACATATGTATAATCAAACACTCCGCACAATCTGGCACTGCCCCAACCACCTCAAGGATTTTTCCCGTGCCTCAAAATAATTACCATTCAAAGAACTTACATAATGAGGAACCTTCCATCTCACAATCAACCTATGAGAAAAAATACCTAACTCAATAGGTGTTTTCCAAAAACCATTTAAAATATTCGAAATGGTCCACACCCAGTTTTCACATATCAAACCTTTTCCAAGCAACCATACCAAAAGTTTCGACCAGGCCTTTAGCTTTAACCATCAAAGGTAGATTTACCAAAACACATTAATAGAAACATTTCCAAAAAATAGAGATCCCATTTTCATTATTCCCTTTCCATCCGGCCTTTATGTTTCTAATTCACACCCAAACATGTCATATTTTCCAAATTAGACCTTACCTAAAATCCACTTTACTCTAAATAAGAGTTTGAAACATGAACAACGCATAAAAAGGTTCCAAATAGGATTTCAACCATTTTATGGAAAAATTTCCTAGTTATCAAACACCAAATGTGCCATAAAACCTTTCACCCAATTTTTGAAAACACCTTAAGTCACTTTCTAAACCACGGATCCGTTTATCAAAAGGAGAGGTAGAGAGAAGAAAGAGGTCCTTTTTAGAAAACAAAGGTTCGAGATAAGGATCACTCCAAATTCCATCATCATTTATAGGCCCGTCCATGGGTGAACTCCGTGCATCCTGGGATGTGACCTCATCTAATGGTATAGCACAAGTGGTCTTCTCCCAATCATTTTTTAAAGGAACCACACACACAACATTTATTAGCACAAATAACCATTTACACAAAAACATCATGTTTCATAAATCCAACCAAACCAACCCAGTCAACTTCCCCAAAATTGTTTCTTTAAGAAAACACCACCCAACATGTCTAATATAACCATTTTGAAGGAAAATGACAACTATCCAAATCTAAATGCATGGCACACACATGGGCATAAAGAGATAAACAGTTTAAAACCTATTTTTAATCATCTCTACTTATATGAAAACACCATCAAGGATTAACTACCATTATAATAAGGGTGAGAAATATGATTTAAGAATTTATAAACAAAACGTAAGCATCAATTGGAATAAAACTAGAAGAAAGGGTAGGGACACACCTACCTTAAAGAGGAACCGGGTTATGTTGAACAAATTTGAACTTGACGAAATAGGCATCAACCACTTATAACCGGCCCGTATTCGCACGCACATACCTATATATATATATACATATATCAATAATCCAATGCACTTATTCCACTTTCCATGATGGAATATGTACTTTGAGGATATATATATATATATATACATTGTGTATAATCTTGTGCGTCCTCTTTTATTGACCAAAAATTCACTATTATATCAAAAGGTACCTGAGATTAAGGTGGAAAATACCAACACACCTTTAATTAATATACCAAGGACTCATATACAATATAAGACACTAAATTAAGTGGTAAAAAACCAAACATCTTATTTAGAATCTTACCATAAACAATGATAACATAAATAAATGAGTTCATTTGCATCGCCCTTACTGAAGGATGCTGGAACATGGACTAAGGGGTCCCGATACATTAATCGCATATCCTGGAAACCAAGAAAAACATCTAAATCACAAACTAAGACATTTAGGGTTTGATGGATTTGATAAAAACACTAAAAATAAAGAAATATATTATAAGACATGGTTTTCTGCAAGGTAAAATGTAGCCACACCAGAGTAGAGCAAAGGTGTCGTGCCTGAGCTGAGCAGGGAGGACGGGTGGTGACGGACCTAGATGTTTGGACTGACGGGTAGAACAATGTGCACAAGGGTGTCCAGGTCGCACACAAACTATTTAGGGGGAGCAGCATGGGTCGTTGGAGATGCTAGGGGTCGCGCAGTAGGCCCCATGAGAGAATCCAGGGCGGTTGGGTGCGCAGCGCGCTGCACGTAGGGGAAAGGAGGGGGGGTATTGTGCGGTGCAGGTAAGTTGAAAGGGGGGAGGCACTAGGGCATATTAGGATTTTAAAAAATAAAAATAAAATAAAATTTATAATAATGATAATAATAATAATTATTATCATCATCATCTTCATCATAATCATAATAATCATAATAATCATAATAATGATAATTATTATAACCATTTTAATAATAATAATATCAAAATTTTAATGACAATAAAAATAAAAAGAATGAAAATCATAATTTTATTCAATTTATTTTAAATAATAACATCAATAATAAAAATTAAATAATAATTATATTTATAATAATTTTAATGATAATAATATTATTAACAATTTCTAATAATAAAAATATTTTTATCCACAAAATAGTATTATTATTATTATGATTTAAACCTTTAACTTATTTTATTTACATCAAAAATTATTTATTTTAAACGTTAGACATCGGAATGGGCACTTGGACTGATCGTGCGGCCACCGCCAACCGTGTGGTGCCCGCACAATAGTGTGAAACCCACCAAAAACATGAAACATCAAAAATATTAGACCAGAACTCGACCCTCCCCTTGGAGAGGCTAACCAAATCCATGAAATAATATTAAATAAAATAATTTAAATCTTGGTGTGTGGAAGTTCTCCTCGCCACAAAAATTTCTACCTCCAGAAAGTCACCAAGCCAATAGTTAACATGCCTCGAGTCCATGTCCAAATAGAACCAAAGGAAACTAAGAGCATCGGGGTGAATATTCCAAACACACGTCACACCCAACCAATTCAAGAAGAAACCAAAATAGAAGAACAAGGGGAGAACATGAGAGGGGTCTCCTTACCACAAAAAATCACTAACATAGAGACCTTGAAGTTCAAGAAAAGCACCCCAGGTGGGGGGGGGGAGAAACATGGGGACTCCCAAACCAAACTCAACTCACCTTCTCAATGAAAATGGAACAAATCCAACACTATGATTAAAACCATTGTAGGGAAAGTGAGAACACTGGGACACTAGGACTGATGAATCCCTAAAAAACCTAAAGAAATTAAAGGAAACCCCATGAAGAGGGACCTGAAATAAGCAAGTTCCCAAAAACACCATCCATTAATTTCTAGAAACGAAACATCCCCCTAGTGAACACAATTGAGACCAAACTCAAATTCAGAATGGGTTTGTTTATTCACATTCCTTCAAGGAATATGAATGATTTTGAAACAAAAAAAAAGAGTATATAAGGCCGCTCAGATTGTGATATAATGATCTCATTACACCACGACAACAAGGATGATTTTACGATGATGGCGAGAATAGAATAAGTTAAATTTGATATTTCCTCGCATTATACAAAAACCTGTCTAAGGTATCACACACCCTTGGAAACTCTTGACTGTGTGCAAGCTTCACCCCAAGACCTATGGATGGGGCCCTAATGGTGGAATAATCTTCTGCCTCACAGTCAAGTGTTTGTATCCTTCAGTTCCCAACTCCTTCCTCCTGAATGATGCTTCTTTCAGAACTCTCCCCGGTGGCCCAAACAGTCACATGGTAGTAAGACTTTGGAGGGATGCGACAAGGTGACTTATAATGCCAGAACCTTCCACACTAGTGGTATTCAAGAGAATGGTCCAATGAAATAGAAGTCGACAATGAATAATAAGATTCTTCAAAAACAGATTCCTCTGGCGCACCCCGCTAGCCAAATGGGGAACCATTGCAATAACAGAGCACAACCAACTACACCCTAAACTCCAGCGAAAAAAAGACATCACATCTTTACTAGTACAAAACTCGAATCTCAAATAAACCTGAGATGGTACAATCCATAACACCCATGGGAGTTCCTCTCAACTCAAAGACACAATCTATCTCCCCAAACTACACAACTGCCTCTAACAGACATTGATTACCTCGATAAAAAGTCTACAAATGAAAAGTTTTTGAAACATGAAAAATGCATTCAAAGGTTCCAAATGAGCTTTCAACCATTTTATGAAACAATAATACAGTTATTAAACACCAAACGTGTCATAAAAATTTTCAACCACTTCTTGAAAATTTCTTAAGTCACTTTGTAAAACATGGATCCATTTATCAAAAGGAGAGGGAGAGAGAAGATAAAGGTATTTTTTAGAAAACCAAGGTTTGAGAGAAGATTCACTCCAAATTTCATCATCATTTGTAGGAACATTCTGGGTGCACTCTGTGCATCCATGGATGTGCCCACATCTAATGGAATAACACAAGTACTCTTATCTAAACCATTTTTAACAAAACCACATAGACACCATTTATTTTCACAAATAACCATTTAAACTAAAACACCAAGTCTCATTAAACCAACCAAACAAAACCAATAAACTTCCAAAAAATGTTTCTTTAAGAAAACACCAACCAACATGTCCAACATAACCATTTTAAAGGAAAATTATAATTATCCAAATCCAAAGGAAATGCACACACATGGACATAAATAGATAAACAGTTTAAAACCTATTATTAATCAGATCTACTAACAAGAAAAAATCATAAAAGATTAACTACCATTATACTAAGGGTTCAAAAAATTATTTAAGAATTTATAAACAAAACCCAAACATCAATTGGATTGAAATTGGAAGAAAGGGCATGGAGACACCTACCTTAAAGAGGAATTGGGTCATGTTGAACACTTTTTCACGTGAGTAAATAATTGGTGACCGCTCGTAACCATCTCATACTCACACAGACACACCTATATATATATATTCATATATCCATAGTCCTATTCATATAATCCACACTCCATGAGGGAATACGTACATAGAGGTAATATATATATTATATATACATAACTTAAGTATATTAATGGGAGCCCTATATCATTGACCAAAAATTCACTATAACATCAAAAGGTACCCAACATTATAACAAAAAAGTCCAACACACCTCTAATTAATTTACCAGGGACTCATAACTCCATAATACACCAAATTAAGTGGGGAAAAACCAAACAGTAGGTTTAGACTCTTACCCAAAATAATGTAAGCATAGAGAAATGAGTTCATCCACCTTGACCATGGTGGAAGATGTCAGAACATGGACCAACAGGTCCCGATACATCAATCACATATCCTAGACACCAAGAAAAACACAAGAATGACAAACTGAGACATTTGGGGTCTGGTTGATTTGAGAAAAAAAACAAAAATAAGGAAAATACTAGAGGATATGGTTTTTGGAAAGGGGAAACATGGCCACACCGGAGCAAGGAAGAGGCATCGTTCAGAGGGTTCAGGCCGCACTGGAGTCGGGCAGAGAGGTGGGGCCGCACCGGACCTGGATGGTCGGACTGCCAAGAAGAGCAGTGTGCATGGGGGTATCAAGGTTGCATGCGACTAGGTAGGGGGACTATATGGGGTCTCCGCGAGGTGGGTTAGGGGAGAAATAGGGGTCACCATAGATGTTGGGGGTCAAGTAGTAGGCCATACGAGATAGGTCGGGGTGGTTGGCTGCACAACACACTGCATGAAGAGGAAATGAGGGGGGGGGGGCTGTTTTGCGACACGAGTAAGGGGAAGGGGGTTCTATGGTAGATTAGGGTTTAAAGAAAATAAAATAAAATAAAATAAATTAAAATATAAAATAAATATTATAATAATAATAACAACAATAATAATAATAATAAAATTGCAACTATTTTAATAAAAATAATAACAACAAAATTTTAATGACAATAAAAATAATAATAATGAAAATAATAATTTTATTCATTTTATTTTAAATAAGAACAACATTAATAATAATTAAATAATAATTATATTTATAAAAATTGTAATGATAATAATATTATTAACAATTTTAATAATAAAAATATTTTTATCTACATAATAGTATTATTATTAGTACAATTTAAGCATTAAAATTATTCTATTTACATCAAAATTTATTTATTTTATATGTTAGACATCTACATGGGATCTTGGACCGACCACACAGTTGCCATCGACTGTATAGTTCTCACACACCAGTCCGAAACCCACTAAAAAAATTAAAAGTAAAAAATTTTAGACCAACTCTCGACCCTCACTTTGGCGAGGCTAACTGAAGCCATGAAATAATATAAAATAAAATAATTTAAAGGTCATGTTGTGACATGAATCCTCTTCCATAGTGACTTGTATCATTATAGTTGAAGAATTGAACATTAGAAAATTTATTCCTTCCCTTACAATCATGATCATGTGTGCCTTTTTATCTACACGTGATGAAATATCCTTTTCCCCTTAAGCATATAACATGGTGTTTCCTTCCACAATTATCACACATGGGAAATTTATTCTTTCCCTTATTCCCTTTATCCGTATTTTTCCCTAACATATTATTTTTCTCATGATTCATTCAAAAGGCATAACACTTCAAAAATTATTTCTCTATCTTGTTAGAAAATGATACTATTTTCTCATATGAAGAGAAAGTCTGGGAGGTTGGTTCTCTTTGAAAGATTGTCTTAAGCTCAAATAATATGTTATCATCTTTATTATTTAGATCACGTGCATTGGTGAGGTTTACATTCATTCTTCTAAAAACCATTTCTAAATTAAAACATAAACTTGATAAGATCATATCATAATGTCTAATAATAAATCATTAGGACATTATTCTATACTTATCATCAATGTATATCAATTATGTTCCCTAATATAAGTTTTCCAAAATCTACTTCCCAATTTTTCTACTAAATTTTCTCTAATACCAACTTTAAAGACTCCAACCCTAGTAGCCCAAAGTTGGTGGTTACATTATTACATCAACATATTTTACAAGGAATCACCTCCCGTAGTACGGAATAATTTTGTAGTTTTGGAAAAATAGATACGTACTTGAAACATACATTACAAATGAAATTATAAAATAGTACATAATGATTCCTTTTATAATACCATTATTCTCCTATATTTACCATGTATATTAGTCATAATATATATCTTTTCAACCCGGGAAAATAAAAAATAATAAACAGGTGAGATCAGATGCCCATTAAGGGTAATCATACAAAAGAATATATTATTAATAAATAATCATAAACATTAATCCAAGGTGAATGACTAAAATATAATCTATTTCAACATAATTTTGAGCATAATATGGAATGAATAGATGATAATCAAATAATTACATATAAATAAACACATGAGATTGAAATTTAACCATGGATATTCTACTAATCGAATAATCACTTGAAATATCAGTAAAAAATATCATATTGGGGGAATGCATTATGCCACACATCATAAATATATCGTCAAGGCTTCAACCAAGACATTATACATAAATGGTAAGGCCTCAACCAGTTACCAAACTTGTTTGTATCATGATTCCTATGGATGTATTGAGGGGTTATAGAAGGCCCTGCCCATTGCTTACTAAGTCCAATTCATTCCTCATATGAAAAGGGTGAAACATAAATAACATAAATAGTCTAGCATATTAAATGTGAATACTTTAACCATAAATCCTGAATGGTATCAAAATTTTACATCCATAATCATACTAATCCTAAAGCCTTCAATATAATATAGTATATTATATCATAATAGATAAACCTCAATCAATCATAAGATCCAATGAATTATGGTGACATAGATGAAAATACTCTAAAAATACTTAAATATTTCTTGAGAGAAATACCCTTTTAAATTTAAAATTATTTATTTAAAAGTGACACAATTATAAAAGAAAATGTTTTTTTGAAAGAAAATTTTAAACATGTAAATGAAACTTTAATACATTAAGACATTATGAATCAATAAAAATAATATCATTCCAAAAAATTTGAAAAATCACTTCCTCTGTATTTTTGTTGAAAAAGTCATACCTCATTTGGAAAGTGAAAAAAGATTCCTTAAAAATAGTTTTATAAAAAGTCGTACACTGGTAAAAATAATTTAAAAATTTGACGGATAATAGAAAAAACCTATTTGAAATTTATTTTAGAAAACATAGACATTGAATAAAAAGTTTACCGAGTAGATACTTAAAATTAAATAATCCCGAATAATAATGAGATTTTGAAATAACACTTAACACATTCTAATTAGTAGAATAGTATTCCCTATGAAATAAAGAAAATTAAATGGATATGAAAAAACCATAAAAATTTGAATAATAATCATAAAATACATTCATGTGAATTATAGACACTACAAAAATAAATAAGTTTTTTTATAAGGTATATCTCCCATAGAAATAAAATTGAGACAAACATCCCTTACCTTATGTCCAATTTCCTCCGTACGTTTCCAAAAATCTTGAATAATGGTTTTAAACATATTATTAAATTATACCAGAAACATACTAATATTTATAATATCATATATGATCCCCTTATATTATTTTATCACCCATTTATTCATAATATTTCGTTATTACCCTTGATTCAGGTGTTAATTGCTTCATTTTCCTATAGATGTTTTGTCATGTGAGTCATCTTTATTATGAATATAATATTATTATTTCTTCTCAAGAATCATATTAAGTTCCTAAATATCATATTTATTCATTATATAATTTATTGTAATAATTTTTGATTGGTTAACATGAATAATGAACCACATCGCATCGTGGAGATGACCTGCTGTATATACACACAAGCAAAGATATCATCCCATTAATGGTGAAAGGGTAAAGAATTGGATGGTATATTATTTATAAATAAAAAGTATAATTTCATGATTAATATATATATATATATATCAATTATTTCCATCATTATACCCATCCAATTATAGTGGTGATGTAAAACAGATTACACCACGGTGTGGAGATGGTAAGTCGTACGTACGCACGTGTAGTGATTTCATTTTTTGTAGGGTGAGTAAAAGGTGGAAAAAGTTTTTACCATAATAATAATAATATCTAATAATATATATGATACTGGTTTTTTTAATTTATCAAGGAAACAATAGTATAAAAGTTATTATAAGAAGAAAAGAACTTGGATTAGTTGGTAAGAACAATTACCTCTTCTTCGGAAGTATTCCTTTAGATATCATCTTAAGGAATATAGGGTTGGTCTTTTTGGATGAACATAAACCCCAAAACATGTATAAGGATGTTGGGAAGATATATGGGTAGGACATGGTTGAGTTTTAAAGCTCATTGAGCTGTAAATAAGTGATGGAGTAGGCTCCCTTTTATAGTTGAGGTGAGGGAAACTTTTGGAGACTTTCAAAATATTAAATTAATTTTAAAATAAAAATAAATTAAAAGGGATTTATTTAGAAAATAGTATGATTATGGGTCTATATAATATCAATAAATTATTTTTATACTTGTTTATGTCTCATTATTAACCTTATATTTTGGTTTTACCTCTTATTTAAACCCATTAACTCTTACCAGGACAACATGTGGTTCTAATATTTAAAGGTCAATGTAGTTACTATAAAATGAAAAACTAACCCTAATTGAGTCATGGATGAAATTTTTAAGATTATATAAATCAGTTGTCCGAATTTTATATTTTTATGAATTTTATATCATCTAATAAAATATTATTTATTTTAAAAATATATTTAATGTCAATTTGGACATTATTCCTTATTTTGACTTTTAAAAAATATGGACACGCAAGATTACATAAAAAACATTAATGATTCCCTAATATGTCATGTTGGTCTATAAAATTCATGTATGAAATTAAATATATAGCAACCCATAATTTACATACATTGATATTACTTCAAAATTGAAGTATATTCATTATAACATATAACAAATCTATGAAAGGAACATATTGGTATAATGTCTTTAGAAACTGGGAAACATAGACAACTAGTTCATAAAACAACTACATTGTATCCCATTTATTTCTTCATAACTATATTCCTTTAGGCCTATCATACTTAATACCATATTCATGACATGGGGAAAAGAAACATATGAAAGGGGTGAGCTCAGACACCCAGTAAGGGTAAACAAACAAGAATATCCATCATCTCACAATCATAAGACATAAGAACATAACATTTGGAAGTCTTATCCTGTATATGAAAGATCATGGTATCATTCAATGAGATAAAAGTTCATAAAAATTAATTAAAACAATCCCAAAAGTATAAATATAATACTTTATGTTTTCTGGCATACAAATAAGCATAAAAAATCATTTCATAGTAGTCAAGGCTCATTTCCAAGACCATCACAATGGAAAAAGTCCATTACTGAACCTGATTTACGTGTCATTCCATCCCTATGTCACTGAACCAGATTTACTTTTCATTATAGTAATGTATATATTATGAGATATACAACTTTACCCAATGCATTGGAGGGATATATAGGTCTCACCCATCTCATAATGAAAGCATCTTACATGTTCCACAAAAGCATAAATCAATCATCATAGCATAACCCATGAAATAAAATAGGTTTCTTAAGCATCATTCCATCATAACATAATCCAAATAAAATATAATTCCATCATAAGCAAAATCAAATCAGAGTAATAATAGTTATATAAACATAACCATATTTAATAGTGTCATATTATATGGAAAATAATGTTGATAAAACACTTGAAATTAATTCCTGAGAAATATATCCTTTCTTATTCAAAAACAAATTTCTTTCTCAAAATTCCAAGAATTTTTTAAAAGAAAATAGTTTAATTGAAAATAAAGTTGAAATATTTTAAAGTAATATATATGGAAAAAAGGTGTTATGAAACCATAAAAATCCCTTCATTCCATATAAGATAAAAAAACATCATCCTTGTACTTTTTCCAGAAAGGTTGAAAAGTACCTCGTGTTGTAAACAAAATAAAGATTCCTTGCATACCATGTCGTAAAAGAAGAAAATGGATAAAAATGACTTTACACATACATATAATAATAGTAAACATTTTATGAAAATAGTTTTATAAAACATGGACATGGATGATAAATATATCCCCAGTAAATACTTACTTTTAAATAATATCGGATAAAAATGAGATTGAAAAGTTATCCCTTACATTAAGAATGATATCCTTTGTACATATCCAAACCTCATGTATAATGATTTAAATAATGTTATTGACTTATTCCAGAATCATAATCATTTTTATGATATCATATATGATTATATTATCAACTATTTGTTAGTAACATCTAATTGTCACTCGTTATTAGGATATTAACTGCTTTATATTCTTATGCAAGATTTGTCGGATAAGATCATGTTCCAATTATTAGGTTATAGTTAAATCATTTAAATAATTATATTATTATAATATAAATCATATTTATTCACTCAATTCATATATATAATCAGGGTTTAATGAAGATCATGTAGAATGAATCACATCAAATCGTAGAGACGGTAGGTTGTATGTACGCACGAATGATGATATCATTTCCAAAATTGTTGAATGGTATTGAAGTGGATTTAGTATAATATTTCATAATTGGTATAATTTTATAATAATTATATATAGTTATTATTTCCATAATTATACCCATCCAATTAAGGCGGTGGTGAATAACATATGACACCACGGCATGGAGACGGTAAGTCCTACGTACACACGCACTTTGATTTTATTTTTCATAGGATGGATAGAAGGTTAAATATGGTTGATTCATATTTATAATAAAATATCAGTATATGAGTGATACTTATTTTATTACTTCATAATTAAATAACTAATGAAGAAGATTTATAAGAAGAAAGAAGTTGGAAACAATTAGTAGAATTGATTAACTCTTCCTCAATGTGCTTCCTCTAAATCTCTTCTTAGGGCACAAGATTTGGTATTTTAAGATGACCAAAACCTCTAGAAAAAAATAGGGAAGTTTATAATGGAAAAGTTCAGGGGATGTATGAGCTTTAAGTCTCAAAATGAAGTGAATAGGTGAGGGAGGAGGTGCCCTTTTATAATTGAAGTGATGGGCACTTTTGGAAAATCTAAAAATAATTATTTATAATAAAATAAAACTCTACCCAAAAACCTATAAAATGACCTGATTTAGAAGATTAAATGCGATAGGGTTGAAATATCATCAAAAAATAAATTTTTGGAAATTTATTTTTTCAATTTAAATCATATCATTTTAATTGACCCTTAGTTATTTTGTTTTATTTAAATTGTGGTAATAACATTCTAAATATTTAATGGTTATAAATATTTACTTATATGGTGTTAATTGAATATAAATGGATGTTTTATGACATTTTAGACCTTTTAATTATATATTTTTAATTTTTAATTGTTTTTATGATTTTTAAATAATTTAATAAAATTTTATTTTTATAAAATATCAATAGTGTTAATTTTGACACTATTCATTTATTTGACTTTAAATAAAATCCAAAGAGAAGATAAATTTGAAAAAAAATATTTAATACACTAATAACATTTTATAGTAACCTATAAAGTTCTTGGAGAACATTAATTACTTAATATGACATTTCTTTTAATATTTTTAAAATCTTTTATTTGATATTTCTATTAATAAAATAATTTCTACATCACTCTTGTTTCATCATTAATGGTAATTATATAATCTCTAAAAAATATAAATAAATTTCTATGATGTAGTTAACTATTTTATATTTCTATAGACTATCGATAGTAGATATTATCTCATATTTTTCCATATATTAAAATTAATATACTTATATAAAATGTGATTGTGACATTTTTTCACATTCATTAGTTTTTATTATATTCATGTCATATTCATAGGTAAGTGGCCATTAAGTGATTACATTTAAAAAAATAGATAATTAAGGTCACATTTGTCATCCAATAAGATTTTTATAGGTGTTAAGTTAATTTTATAATATTATTTTTACCTTTAATTACCTGATTTACCTTCAACCATGGTAATAAAAATAATTACCGAAGTTACTATTTATAATAACGAATAATAAAAGTAGCCTATTAACATAATTTTTAACCATTGATTCCAAATATGGATTCCATTTGTAAAAATTATATACACATAAGTTGAAATAATTATTTTAAAATCAATTCTATTTTCAGAATTAGAGAAAGGGTTTTTAAAAGTTAAAACACTACAAAAGATTGAAAATTTTTTACATATAAATTCAATGTAAAATTAATGAAAATGATATAAATTATATTGAATAATTAAATTATATTCTATTTATACTTTAAAAACATAAAATATTATAATATAACCATATAAATTATCTTGATTAAAAAATTTGTTTTCATTTAAAATTTAGTGTGTTTTTACTATTCATCAAAACATGAATGTTATTAAAAAATATCATAAATTCAGCCAAAGTAAATTTTTATATCCCAATTTAAAATAAAATGTTTATTTTGTCATATAAAAATTATTAATGTGTCAAAATATTAATTTAAAATCGGATCTCCATTCAAAGGTGTAAAATTAAACTTTTAAAAAATAGGTTTTTATACATCAAATAGGGTTTTATTAATACCCTATGACTAAAATATCCATTGGATGAATATAAAAAATATTTTATTGAGAATATAACACATATATATCTCATTAATTTAATTACCAAAAGAAATTCACTCAAAAATACAAATATCTATTTGATTTATACTTTCCATTAATAATTGATATCCAATGAATTCACAATGCATTTTCATAAGTTAGTTATAATTATTAACCCTAACCTAACAGTTAGGATATAATGTTAATTTTATAATAATTACGTCTCGTGGTTCATTTAAAATCTTGATTCCGTGCAAAAGTACGCTACTGAAGAATAAAATTTATTTAAAGAAAATATTTCATAAAAACATTGAGGTGTTATATTCTACCCCACTCAAACTGAATTTCTCCCTCAAAATTTGACATTTGGAAAAAAATATTAGGATACCTCTCCATCATCATATCCTAAAGTTCTAATGTAGCTTATTCAAATTGGTGGTTCCTCCATAAAACTTTAACCAAGTGATTGGTCTTGTTTCATAGAACTTTTTCGCTACAATCATGAATCTCTATCAGTTATTCTTCATAAGAAAGATCTTAATATAGCGGTGCGACTTATGAGCATAGTACATATAAAGGATCAAGTATGTAATTTCTCAGGAGAGATACATGGAATACATCATGAACATGATAGAGATTCGGTGGAAGTTCAAATATGTAAGATACCATCCCAAACCGATCCAGAATTTCAAAAGTACCGATATTCCTAGGGCTTAGCTTTCCATTATTTCTGAATCTCATTACTCTATTACAGGGATATATTCATAGAATCTCCTTATCACCCATATCAAACTCTAGGTTTTTTTTCTTTGATTACCAGCATAACTTTTTTGTCGAATCTGAGCTGCTCTTATGTTTTGTTGAATAGATATGACTTTTTCTGTCATTTCATCAACATGATCCGGTATTAATAGATTTCTTTCCTCAACATCATCCCAGAAAGTTGGATTTATACACTTCTTTTCATATAGGGATTCATAAGAAGCCTATAAATACTAGATTGAAAGCTATTATTGTTAGAAAATTCCACCAATGGTAGGTATTGATCCCAACCACCTTTGAAATCCATAGAGAAAACTCTCAAAATATAATCCAAATATTTAATTTTTCTTCTCATATTGGTTTTATGTATGAGGATGATAAGAAGTGAAGAAGATTAACTCTTTATCCAGGTCATACATAAGAATTTACCAGAACTTATAGGTAAACCTCAGATCCCAATCGTATATAATAGAAAGTGGTACTTGAGGAAATATTACCACTTCCTTTACATATACCCTCGCAAGATTATTAAGATATAAATCCTCTAATATAAATGAAGTGTGCCGACTTCATAAGGTGATCAACTATAATAAAGATAGAATTATTTCCTTTGGATATTTTTGGAAGGCTGATAAAAAAGTCCATAGTGATGTTTTACCATTTCTAGTCCAGTATGGGTAATGGTTGTAACATCCCCTTAGACTTATATCTCCTAGCCTTAACTTAATGGAGAACCAAGCATCGAGAGACATATTTAGAAACATATCTTTTCATTCCATCCCACCAGAAGTACTCATTCAGGTCCCTATACAACTTTTCTCTTCCAGGTTGAATAAAGAATGATGAACTATGATCCTCATCCAATATCTCCTTCTTTAATTCTTGTATGGGAGGAATAAAAACCTAGTTCATGAACCTTCTTATTTAATCACAATCAATGTTGAATTCAAGAACATTTCTCACCTTCATTTGTATATTTACATCTTTCTTCTATGCCTCCATAATCTTCACTTGTATTGATGGTTGGAAATTAATTTGAGAAAGATAATATTTCCCCAATTCCTTTAAAATTTCAAGATCTATCTTTTTGAAATCCATAAATATTGGATCTTTTGTTATCCTCAACATGGATATGTTAGTATGGTCTTGTGGACCCAAAGCATCTGACACCTTTTTTTCTTTCTCAGGGTGGTAATGTATTGAGCTGTCATAATATTTAATCAACTCCAACCATCATATTTGGCACATATTTAGCTATTTTTTGTGTGAAAATGTACTTTAAACTTTTATGATCAGTATAAATATCACACCTTTCACCATAAAGATAATGCCTCCATATCTTTAATGAAAATATTACCGTAGATAACTTCAAATCATGATTTGTGTAATATCAATAATGGATTTTGAACTTCCATGAGGCATAATCTATCACCATATAATTTTTCATGAGAACTCATCCCAATCCCATCTTGGATGCAACACTATAGATCAAAAACCTTCCTCCACTACTAGGCAGTGTGAGCATAGGCGCACTGGCTAACCTTCTTTTTAGATTTTTGAAATTATCTTCACATTCCTCCGTCCAAACAAACTTAACTCCTTTCCGAGTAAACTTGGTTTGTGTATTATATAATCATGAAAAAATTTCACAAAATGTCGATAATATCTAGCCAAACCAAGAAAACTTTAGATCTTAGTTACCATTTTTGGTCTCGGCCAACTTTTAACAACTTCTGTTTTTGATGGATCCATAGATATCCTATATCTTGAGATTATGTGAGCCAAAATGAAACTTTATGAAGCCAAAATTCACACTTGGTAAATTTTTCATAATCTTCCTCTTTTCTCAGGGTCTTTAGTAAAATTATCAAGTTGTCTTCATTTTCTTCCACACTCTTTGAATAGAAAAGAATATCATCTATAAATACTACCACAAACTGATCAAGATTGTCTCTAAAGACTCTATTTATTAGATACATAAAGATAAAAGGGGAATTAGAAATGATAAAAGTCATCCCTATAAATTAATAGTGTCCATAACTTGTAAAAAATGTCGTCTTTGGTGTATCCTCCTTTTTGACCCTTAATTGATGATATCTTAAATAAAGATCAATCTTTGAAAAGTATTGAGCTCCACATAATTAGTCAAATAATTCATCAATGTGGGGAAGAGGATATTTTTTCATGATAGTGATACTGTTAAGTTCTCGATAATCATTGCAGAGTCTCATTGATCCACCTTTATTCTTTACAAATAGAATAAGTTCTCCCCAAGGTGATACACTAGGGTGTATGAATCCCTTATCAATATTCTCTTGGAGTTTCTTCTTCAATCCTGCAACTCTATTTTGTCCATTCTATAAGGTGTATTTTAAATAGGCATAGCATCCGATATGATTTCTATTGAAAACGCAACATAACAATTTTGTGGAAGACCTGTAAATTCATTTGGAAATATGTCATCAAACTCTCGTATAATGGGTGTATTCTTTATCATGAGTTTATCCCGAACCATTTTGGATAAATAACCATCATTTATAGAAATAAAAACCTATATGTTGGATGAAATTTCTACAAGAAGGTTATATTCATCATTGCATCAATAGATGATCATATATTGATCTAGAATATGAATTTCCACTTCCCTTCCATGTAAATTTATTGGAGATCCATATAGAGAAAGAAATTACATTCCAATAATTACATCAAATTCCACTATAGGAAGGATCACAAGATTTGAAGGAATCACTTTCCCACAAACTTCAACCAAAAAATAATTATAAACTATCGATGCCACCATTGTGCCATTATGAATTTTCACAGCTAACTCAAAATCTAATTATTGAGGTAATATGGTGATAACCTTAGAAAATTCATCAAAAATAAAAGATTCATTGGATCCATAATCAAATAAAACATTTTATACTTTAGAGAGGATGGTAAGTGTACCTTTCACCACTTCTTTATCGTACTCCATGTCGCCAATAGTTATTGCATGTTACATTCCTCTTTATTTGGCCTTAAGAGTTTATTAAAATTGATCATCATCAATAACCCATGGATTATAGAATTTATTGGAATAATTCCCTATTTCCTTGCACTTGTATCATTAAAGTTTAGGATGTGCATTCTGTGTAGCCTTTTCTTTGTTCACATCACTAGACATATTTTTTCCATCACTATGGAATTCCACTAACCAATGAAATTCGTTTACATACATAAAACATTTGTTATTCCCTTTAAGAAAATTCCCCAAATGTTTCATTCCACACATTAAAAATAAGGTAAAACTCATCTTATTTTCAGTGTGGTCTTTTGATTTTCCTTTGAATTCTATTTTATCTTCTTATCAAACTCATATGACTGATGGGTTACTCTAATGTACATCTCAACCATGATAGCACATAGAATAATATTCTCCTAGCTATTAAAGTCCCTTATGGATAATGCCCTTTGGAGACTTTGTTTTAATCCTCTAAAGAATCGATAAATTTTACTATCAGGTTTTATAATAATTTTAGAAGCATACATTATAAGTCTTGTAAAATTTTCATCGTGGGTACGAAAAGATTCACCAACCTTTTTATTAAGTTAAAGTAACTACTTCTCCATATTTTTTCAAATAATAGGATGAAATTAATTATTAAAAAATAAGTTCTTGAACTCATCCCATTCCATGAAATCAATATAATCTCTTTTCATCGTATTCTATATATGATTCTACCATTGATCATCATCTCCTTCCAAACGATAAACTGCTAAATTATCTTTATCATGTTCAAAACATTGTAGAATGAAAAATATCTTCTCAGTGGTACTGATCCATTGTTCATCCACTAATGGATCAGAAGACCCACTGAATGAAGGTGGGTGCTGCCTTTTGAAGTACTCAACATAATATTGCTCCCTCCTTTTCTCATTTAGAAGTCCTGCATGATTCATAGCTTGAGAAAGTAGTGTGATTATTGCTACAATATTTTTCATTACATCTCCCATAACATTTGGTTGCTTAGGGGGACAATCACTAAATTTCCTGTCAAATTCAGTATTAACGTGGTTCCTTCGGGTTCAATCCATTGATTAAAACCAAGAATCATACTGTGAGAAAAACTAATCATAATAATAAAACCACATAATTAAGATTAAAATTTCAATTTAGGAAACTTTAGGTTTTATCCTAGGTTATTCATGGTGATTTCTAAAACACTATAATTGTATCCTATAATTAAACAAATCTTTAGGGTTTTTACTAGGGTTTTCTCATCCTAGTTTCCAAATGTTAACTATACCATTGATTTGATACCAACTATAGAAACATATACATTATATAAATTTATATTACTTAAAAATTGAAGTATATTCATTAAAACATATAAAAAATCCATGAAAATACCATATAGGTATAGTGTCTTTAGAAACTAGGAATCATAAACAACGGGTTCATAAAACTTCTACATTGTTTCCCATTTATTTCTTCATAACTAGAATCATTTTGGAATATCATACTTAATAAGCTTCCTAATGACCAAGGAAAATAATCATATGAAAGGGGTGAACTAAAATGCTCTCTAAGGGTAAAAAAAGGATAATATCAATCATCTCACAATGATAAGACATAAGATCATAACATTTGGAAGTCTTATCCTGTGTATAAAATATCGTGACATCATATCACAGGATAAAAGTTCATAACAATTAATGAAAATAATCCCAAAAGTAAAATAACATAATACATGGAGTTTTGTGGCATACATATAAGTGTATAAAATCATTTCATAATAGTTAAGGCACATTTCCAAGACCATCATAGCGAACAAAGTCCATTACTGTACCAGATTTACATGTCATTCCATCCCTGTGTTACTATACCGAATTTAAATTTCATTCCAGGAATGTCTATCTCATGAGATATACATATTTACCCAATACATTGGATGAAGATATAGGTCCCAAAAATATCATAATGAAATCATTCTTACATGTTCCACAAAAACATAAATCATTCATCATAGAATAACCCATGAAATAAAATGGGTTTCTTAATCCTCATTCGCTCATAACATAATCCATATAAAATATCATTACCTCATTAAAACAAAAAAATAATATTCATAATAGGGATATAAACATAACCCTATTTAAGAGAGTCATCTTATATAGAAAATAATTTTTATAAAACACATGAAATTAATTCCTAAGGAAAATATCCTTTCTTATTCAAAATTGTCTTCATTTGTCAAAATTCCATGCAATTTTTAAAAGAAAATAATTTAATTGAAAATAAATTTGAAATATTATAAAGGATTCTACATGGAAATATGGATTTATGAACCCGTAAAAATCCATTCATGCTGTATAATTTTAAAAAACATTCTCCTTGTACTTTTTCAAGAAAAGTAAAAAAGTACCTCATATGGTATACAAAAGAAATATTCTTTCCATGCCATGTAGTAAAATAAAAAAATAGGTAAAAATGACTTTAAAGATATATAGAATAATAGTAAACATTTTGTGAAAACATTTTAAAAAAAAGTTATATGGATGATAAATATATCTCCAATAAATACTTACATATAAACAATATCGAATAAAAATGAGATTGAAAAATTATCCCTTACCTTAGGTCTGATATCCCTTATATGTATCCGAACCTATTTTATAATTATTTGAATAATGTTATTTAATTATTCTATAATAATAATAATTTTTATGATGTCATATATGATTATATTATCATTCGTTTGTTAGTAACATTTCATTATCACTCGTTATTCGGATGTTAACGACTTTATGTTCTTATGCGAGATTTGTCAGATAAGTTCTTGTTATACTTTATATGTTATAGTTAATTCATTTAAAAATGATTTTAGTGTAATATAAATCATATTTATTCATTCAATTCGTGTATATAATCATGGTTCAATGAAGATCTTGTAGAATGAATCACATAGCATCGTGGAGACGGTAAACCGTACGTAGGCACGAACAATGATATCATTACCAATTTTTTTGAATGGTATTGAATTAGATGGTGTATAATATTTTATAATTATTATCATGTTATAATAGTTATATATAGTTATTATTTCCATAATTATACCCATCAAAGTAAGGTGATGGTGAAAAAGAGATTACCCCACGACGTGGAGACGGTAAGTAGTTCGTACGCACGCACAGTGATTTCATTTTTCGTATGATAGATAAAATGTGAAATATGGTTTTTTCATATTTATAACAACATATTATTATATTATTTATACTGATTTTATTACTTTATAATGAAACAACTAATGAAGAGGATGTATAATAATAAATTAGTTTGAAAGAATTGGTAGAAGTTATTACATCTTCCTCGACATCCTTCCTCTAAATCTCTTCTTAAAGCACTAGAGTATATCTTTAAAGATGAAAAAAAACCTCTAGAATGAAAATAGGGAAGTTAATAAAGAAAAATATCAGGGGATGGCCAAGGTTGAAGGCTCAAAATAAAGGGAAGAGGTGAGGGAGGTGGTTCCCTTTTATAATTGAGGTGAGGAAACTTTTGGAAACTCCATAAATAATAATTTATAATAAAATCAAACCCTAACCAAAAACCTCCAAAATGTCCCAATTTCGAAGATGCAATGAGATAGTGTTTTAATATCATAAACCAATAAAATTTGACCCAATTATTTTGTCAATTTAAACCATAAATTTTTAATTAACACTTAGTTATTATATTTAATTATAATTGTGTTAATAACATTCTAAATATTTAGTGGATATAAATATTTACTTATATGTTGTTAATTGACCATAAATGGATATTTTATGACATTTTAAATTTTATAATTATAAATTTTTAATATTTAAATATTTTTATAATTTTTAAATAATTTAATAAAATGTTATTTTTATAAAATATCAATAGTGTCAATTTTGATACTATTCATTTATTTAACTTTAAATAAAATCCACATTGAAGATAAATTAGAAAAAAATGTTTAATACACTCCTAACATGTCATATTCACCAATAAAATTTGTGTATAAAATTAATTAGTTTATATGATATTTCTTTTAATATTTTTAGAACCATTTATTTTATATTTCTGTTAATAAAAAAATTACATCACTATTATGTCATCATTAATGGTAATTATTTACTCTCTAAAAATTATAAATAAATTTATATGATGTATTTAACTCTTTTATATTTCTAGATACTGTCTATATTTGATATTATATCCTAGTTATCTATATATTAAAATTAATATACTTATATAAAATGAGACTGTGACATTTTATCACATTAATTAGTTTTTATTGTATTCATGTCATATTCATAGGTAAATGGCCATTAAGTGATTCCATTTAGAATATAAGATGATAAGGGTAGAATTTAGTCATCGAATAGGATTTTTACATGTGTTAATTTAATTTTATAATATTATTTTTACCTTTAATTACCTGATTTACCTTCAACCATGGAAATAAAAATAATTACTAAAGATACTATTTATAATGCCCAAAAAATAAAAGTATCCTATTAACAAAATTTTGACATAATGATTCCAAATATGGAGTCCATTTTTAAAATTTCAAAACATAGAAGTTTTAGTAATTATTTTAAAATCAATTCCATTGTCAGAATGAGAGAAAAAGTTTTTTAAAGTTAAAACATTACAAAATATTGAAATGTTTTTACATATAAATTCAATGTAAAATTAATGATAATGACATAAATTACTTTTAATGATAAAAATATATTCTATTTATACTTTAAAAAAATCTATATTATAATTTAACCATAAAAATTATCTTGATGAAAAATTTGTTTTCACTTAAATTTTTGTGTGTTTTTACTATTCTTCAAAACTTGAATGTTATCAAAAAATATCATAAAATCAACCAAAGAAAATTTTTATATCCCTCTTTAAAATAAAATATTTATGTTTTCATATAAAAATTATTAATGTTTCAAAATCTTAATTTAAAAGGGGTTCTTCATTCAAAGGTGTAAAATTAACCTTTAAAAAATAAGGTTTTTTACATCAAATTGGGTTTTATTCATACCCTATGACTAAAATATCCATTGGATAAATATAAAAAATATTTTATTAAGTATATTACACACATTTATCTCATTAATTTATTTACCAAAAGTAATTAACTCAAAAATAAAAATATCTAATTAGTTCATACTTTTAATAAATAATTGATACCCAATGAATTCACAATGCATTTTCATAAGTTAGGTATAATTATTCTTGTTAACCTAACAACTATGATATAATGGTAATTTTATAATAAGGGAGTCTTTTACTTCGTTTAAACTCATGATTTTATGAAAAGTAAGCTACTGAAGAATAATAATTATTTAAATAAAATATTTTATAAAACAATTTGGGTGTTACAAAATATGACAAATTATATTTTTTAAAACATTTTTAATATCATTTATTTTATATTTCAACTAATTAAAAATTTACCACATCATTATTTTTCAAGACTTTAAGTTAATTATTTATTTATTAAAAATTAAAAATAAATATTCATGATGAATATAAAATATTTATCTTTAAAATTACTATTTAGAATCAAAAATAACTTCTGAATTTCCACATATTAAAATTTTAATACTTGTTAAAATTTTGAGAATGACATATTTGGCTTTCCTTAGAATAAAATACTATAAAAGACTTAAAAATAATTAAAGTGGATCTAAGAGGCTATAAAATATTCTAAAGGAGGACTATTTTTGAAACTAACTTATCAAATAAAATTAGTACAAGTGTTAGGATAATTTTTTAATACTTATAATATTATTTTTACACACAATTACCCTACATACCCTTAACCTCATTAATTTTAAAAAATAGTAAAGTTAATATTAAAATTATAAAAATTAAATGGAATTATTCAATAAATTTTAATATTATGATTCCAAATATGGAAAAATTTTTTTAATTCAATACATATATGTTTCAGTAATTAATTTAAAATTAATCCCATTGATTGAATTAGTAAATGGGGTTTTAAAGATAAAACGTTCAAAAGATTGATATGTATTTATATCCAAATTCAATGTGAACTTGATTAAATTTACCTACATTGGATTAAATTATAAAAAATTATCTAATTACACATTAAAGCAAATTTAAAATATAATTTAACACTAAAAATTATTAAGACGAAAAAGTTGTTTTAAATTAAAATTCAATGTTTTCTTACTATTCATCAAAACATGAAACTTGTTAGAAAAATACCTAAAATTAAATGAAAGTAATTTCTGATATTCCTATTTCAATTAAGTTTTTTATTTTGTGAAATATAGTTTATAAAAGTTCCAAAAGATAGATTTAAAACAAGTGTTCCATCAAAAGTTGTTAAAATTATCTTTTTATATAAATACATATTTTATGCATAAAATTGGATTTGTTCTTATATCATATCTAGAAAAAAAATACAATGACTGTTAAATATTATATTCAATATTATATATATATATTTTTAATATAATACAAAAGGTGAGATTTTTTTTATAAAACATACTTTTGCGCATTTAAATAGTTTTTTAGAAACAGATTTCCTTTTATTTTAAAAATGGATTTATCTTCATAAAAAATTGGCCAAAAATACTTCATTGTATATAAATTTTTAAAATATTTTTTCATAATTTAGTTAATCATTTTCATTCCCGTCGTTATAATGGCTAGGTTATAATGGTAACATTAAAATAATAATATTTTATTGTTCTTTTAATCTCAATGTGGCATATCGGGTATGCTATCAAACATAATGTTTTTATGTTAAAAACAATGGATGTTACAATCCAATATAATGGCCAGGTGAAAATTTCCAAATTAAATAATAATATCAATATTATATTATTCTTCGTTAACACTCAACCTTGTGTGTAACACAATTTATCGAAGAAACTCAATGTTACGTGTAATACAAGATAAACATGGTGTTACGTAAAACATAATCAACACTATTCATTTTGTATAACTCAAGATATTAAATAATTTTAATAAATTTGAAATAATATAATTCATAAAATATTAGGATGTTGCATCCTATCCTTCTTAAAATGCATGTCCTCACAATTTGAACTTTATCTCAAAAAACAATAGTTAGAAATTTGAAAATACCATTGTTGAAAATATCATATTCCTAATGTTTAGGAATTATTTTATTGTATAATAATATAATTAAATATAATTATTTGATATATTTCTATTAGAATAATTTCTACCTCACAATACTCCCTGAAATATGATGAGCATCCTGAAAAGTAACCTTAATCATCAAAGATCATATAAACCCCAAAGTTTATCAATATCTTAGAAATCATTTCCAAAAGTAAAATAATACTTGTCATTAAAATAAATACTTACATAAACATAAGACCTACTAAAAATATCCCAAAAATTCCTTAATCACTTTATGATCACATAACTTAAACCCACATAAGGAGTGTTTAAAACCTTGAACTTGTGGTTAAACTTAAAAAACTATTGAGATCTTTGGAGATTCCATAACTTGACTATATGGCCCAAAATCAACTATAGTATCAAAAAAAGATTTTACAATACATTACTATTTCTGATCATGATAATTTCCACCCTTAGTAAGTAATTTCGGAGACATGTTTTCATAATTTCCCAACACATTGCATCTAAAACATGTCATTATTGAATGGATATATGTTATCTCACTCTTGGATTGTTCATAACTCTCCTCTTTATAGTCACGAACCTTTTTAATAGACATAAAACACTGTTAACAATTTCTAGATCCTAAACTACATTAGGAAAGATGTATTTTTCCATACTTGGAATATATTTTGAATATTACCTCCTGAATTCTTAGTTGTATGCTTCTCAATATCCTACCACATTGACCATTTTTTAATCCTTTCATCTCATAGACCATAAGTGTTGGAAAACTCCATCTCAATATTAACATTACAATGAACCACATTCTAACAACTTTTAAATTCTCTAGAGGCTAAATCTCTTCATATAATTGGTTTCAATCCTGAGTAAAATCTATCAATTTTACTATTAATATGTAGAATAAAATATGGAACATACCTCGATAATATTGTGATGTTTTATTCATACACAACTATTGATTCTTAATCATTTTTATTTAATTATAATAATTGTTTCTCCTTTCTAATCCAGAAAACATTAGGGAAATATTTATTAGGGAATATATTCTTAAATATTTCCCATTAAATGAAATCATGATCATCTTTATATTTATCATTATTAAATAAAATATACCATTGATCAAATTCACCTTCAAAATGATAAATGGAAAGGATAACCTTTTAGTGTTATGGACATCCCATTACTTAAAATATATTCTCCAAAGAATTGATCCATCCTTCAGCTACCTCTAGGTAAGATGATCCATTGAATTATGAGGTATGTTGTCCCATAAAATCTCCCACTATATACATGTTACTCCATTATATATTAGGTTCCTCTCTATCATGGATACCACAACGATTAATAGATTGTTTCAACCAATCCATTAATGAAACAAACTATTACATTATAATTCCAAACATCTTGTGATGTTATTTTGGAAGGATATTTCCTCTCAGTTCCTTCTCACTACTTCTTTCATGTTTACTCTATAGAAAACCATTCTTAATAAACATATTTTAGATGAAGAAACATGAAAATATTAAAATTATTTATCATTTCAACTTAACTATAAATTTAAATCTTCTTAGAGCATGTTGTTAACCTTATCCTAACATCTAAAGTTGTCTAAACCAGTCCTTTGATACCAACTATAAGGAAAAAACCTTAAGCATTAAATAATATAGAGTTATATTCAAGAATTTTACTTTATTTAACAATGAGAATATTTTCTTTTTTATTGTTTTATATAATTAGGACATAACACATACATAAAAAAAATATAAAATACAAAGTGGAAACTTCCTATTTATATGTATTTTTCCTATAATATAAAGATTTTAAAATAAATCATGAATTATTTTTGTGGAAAATATCCATGACTCCGAAAATGACTTCTTACATTCCCTTATCAATACATAAACCCTGTAAAAACATTTTCAAAACATAGGATTGTATGAAAATCTCAGTAAGGTATATAAAAATAAAGTAAACCTTTATTCTGGTAAAAACAAGAAAACTCATATAAATATTACCTTTATCTTAAATTTTTTTTGAGAATATAAAATAAATTTTTTTTCAAATGAATAAAAACACACATTTTTCTCATTAAAAATCATTAAAATAGATAACAATCAATTAAACTACTATTTGGGACTTGAAGCATCATATACATAAACCCTTTTAAAACCCTTTTAATTTGATTAACTATAAGGAAGACTTACAACATTATCATTATACAATGCATTGGAGATATATAATGGGGATCACCTTTCATATAAGCTATATCAAGCTCACCTGTGGGAAATGATGGGGATCAACCCTTCGTGTAAGATATATTGGGTTCACCTATTTCTCATGAGCATTAAAGGGGATCAACTGTTCATATAATCTATATCGGGCTCACCCGTGAGCTATAATAGGGCTCAACCCTTCATATAAGTTATATCAGGATCACCCGTTTCATATAATTATCAAGTACCACATCAAGATTAAAATAATTTCACTATAAAACCCTTTGAAGAACATCTTTTAAACCGATATGAAAAACTCTTTTGGATAAAAGTACCCTATTATTTTTATAAAACATTTTCAATAAAAAAACACCATTTTCATTGAAACCCTATTTTAAATACCAAAATAAAAAAAAATTAAAGGATGGTTTCTCATTTAAGTAAATGGGAAATATTTCAAATTAATCCAACAATAAAATAATGGTAATTGTGGTGGAATTGTCAATGTCATTCTGTACATTAGGAATGAAACATTCCTTTTGTCATTTATTAAAAAAATTTGTATGAGGCATGTCAAAATATTCCTTCTGAAGAAAATTTAATAAAATAAAAAATATACATAAGATATACTTTATAACCCTTTTATGTCCATATAAATAAATATTTAAAGTAATATAGAGAATATTTTCCTGGAAAAAATATTTTGAAATTAAATCTTTAAACATTTAAAGTATCACATACCACTTTGAACACTTAAATCATAATCCCCAAGAAAAAATCAAATTTATCATAAAATTAAAAAACATAATATTAGATAATATATATATATATATATAATTTAAATGTTAGTGTATATACACATTATAAATTAATAAATTTTTATATCATTAAGAAATTACTGGATAAAAAGAGATTGAGACGAAATCCCTTAACTTGAGTCTGAATTGTCACATGTGTCTGTATATTATTGAATAATAAACTTATATTAACTATTTAATTATATTATAACCATATTTATGTTCACCCTAAATTTTATTTCACTTATTATAATTTTATATATAACTACTTAAACAATTAAGTTGACATCGGGTGCTTTGACAATATTTGGTTTAGGTTTCAAAACTAATATGGTTGGTTTACATTGGTCAGAAGGCCATTACATAAATATATACAGAATAAAAATCATGAAATAATTATAATATTTATACATAAATTTTCCTTTTAGAAATAATAATAAAATATGTTTATGAAAAATGAACCAATGTTACAATTATGGAGATGGTAGGACATACATTCGCATGAGTAACGATCCCATTTTTCAATGATTGTTATAGAAATAAGGTAAGTAAAATTTATCTTCCAAGAATGATAATTATATCATGTATACCATATTATTTAATAACATTTACTTATATATATAATTATTATGATGTATAAGGAATCACATCGCTTCTAGGAGGTGGTAGTCCATACATCTACGAGCGACGTTATCACTTTTTTAGTGTGTGAAAAGGTAATAAATAAAATGATATATTAAATTTATAGAAATGTAATTATTTTATAAATATAAAATATATTTAATTTATATGACATATTTTCATTAAACCCATCCTTAATACATTTCATGTAATGTGTGAACATATCAGATCGCTTTAAGGTGGCAGTAGTCCACACGTCCACAAATGATGTTGTTATATTTTCACAAAATTAAAAGCATGAAGGTATGTATTATATAAAAATTTAATAAGTACTATGAAAAAATAAAAATAATATATATTATATAAAAAACAGTATTTCCATCATAATTACCAACCATGAGAGGTGGTAAAGAAAGAAATAATGGCATCGTTTCGTGAGGAGGTAGTTCATCGTACACACGAATGATAATTTCGTTACCCATTTAAGGGAAGTGTGTGTAGGTTTATGTCAAAACCTTAGAATAAAAACATATAAGTTTATTGAGGAAAATTATTTTGTTATATAATCATGTAATAAGAAGAATTTAATTTGTCAAGAAAGAAATAAAACATAAATTCACATTGAATAATGTTACCTCATTTCGAGTAACTCCATTTGGTTTGAACCAATGGGCTTCCTTGGATATACTTTTTCCCATATTTAGGCTTATATAATGATATTATGGATGTTGGAAGATTATTTGAGTAGGTTTTGGATGAGAAAAAAATCAATTTAGAGGTGTAAAGAAAGAATAATAGTGAATACCTTTTTATAGCGGTGGAGGAGTGAAATTCATGTAAATACCAAAAGGTAAACACTCTTGGGAGGTCTCCCGTAGATAATATTCTTAAAAAATAATAAATAATGTATTAATGGATAATTATGGTTGATAAATATTCACATATAAACTAAAATAAAATCTTTTTTGTCATTTTTTATATAGTCTTTAATTTTCCTTATTTTTTTAATTTTGGTTTTTCATTCTGGTTGCTAGTTTTCTAACCTATGAAATTAATCCATTAATACTAAATTAAAGTGAGAATTATAAGAAAATTTAGACCCAATGATTCATAAATATTATAAATAATTTATAAAATAAAACAGTCATATGTTCTAGAAAGTAATTTTAACAGAAACACATGTAACGTGCAAAAACAATAATTTAACCCAAACTACGCTAATAATGATTTTACAATTTATGTGTCAATATGTTCATTATAAAAGATAAATTTTAACATGAATGAAAATGAATTTTATTTATTAACACTTATAAATCAATTGGAATAGTATAATATTTTTTGTAATTTTGAATCACTTGATATAATTTAATTTAATTTATTTAATTATTACTTAAATAATTAATGTGTTGGAATTTCTTAATCATTTAATGTATTTATATCATCTATAAAAATAAAATATAAATTATTGTGATAATAATAAATCATTTATTTTCAAAATTAATATTTATAACCAAACCTTTATATCTTCTTCCCTACTATAAATCCTTATTAGTGTTATAGGTAAGGAGGGTTCCTTTTTTCCTTTTCCTTGCTTAACTTGTTATAAAAATACATTTCATGGAATATTATCAAAATAACACATAAATATATATAATAAAGTGGTGAGTGTTTAAATATTTCCATAAAATGGGTTTTGAACAAGTGTAGGGTCATTTATATACATTATATTCTATGTTTATTCATTAAGTAAGCATGTTCTTACTATAATCACTGTAATTATTTTTAACCATTGTCACTAATAATTTTGTCAAAAAATTAAGTAGATATTATTAAATAAAAATTATACTAATTCCAAATATAAATATCCATTTTTTAAAATTCAATTCACTTATGTGGAAAAAATTAATTTAAAATTAATCCCATAGATGCTGCGAGAGAATAGGTTTTGAAGAAGAAAAGTTCAAAACTTTGAAATGTTTTTTTCTCCAATTTCAATGTGAAATTGAATTAATTGACCTAAATTGGATTTATTTTTATATATTTTTACTAATTATACTTTAAAAATAAAACAAAATATAATTATCTATATAAATAAATTAGATTAAAAAATATTTTTCAATTGAAATATAGTGTTTTCACTATTCATAAAAAATATAATTTCTCAAAAAAAAACCAAAATCTCCTCCAAAGTATATTTTGATATTATTATTTTAAAAAATAAGTTTAATTTTTTATATATAATTTTTAAATGTGTAAAATTTTAATTTTAATACATATCTTCCACTAAAAGGTGGGAAAACAGTTTTTTTTTGAAAAATACTATTTTAAATGTAAAAATGGATTAATTGTTTTCTTATTCCTATAAAATATATTGAATGAATGTAATTTTTTTATAAACATGTGTAAAAATAATATATTTATTTTTATTCACAACCTCCAATATAATATTCAGGTGATAACTTCAAATTACATCGTAATATCAACAATATATTATTGTTTGGTAAGACCCGGGCTTGTGTGTAACACAAGTTATCGAAGAAACACAATGTTATTTGTAATGAAATATAAACATGGTGTTGTGTAAAACACAATATAAACAATTTATTTTGTGAAAATAAAGTGATCAAATAATTTAAAAAATTTTAACGAATATATTTCACAACATATCAGGATGTTACAGACAAATCCCTGTAGGATAACACCACAATCACATCCTTACCACCTCACACATCACATAAATAGAGCCCCAACCTATGAAAAAATCATGAATCACATCATGAGTATCCATAACATGGATAACATAAACATTAACAACAGTCAAGGTGACCTAGAAATGTCACAAACAACATCACATCATAAGTGTCATCCAAGAATTCATTTATACCATAAAATTTTTGAAATACATTTTTAGAATGATTTGTAATTAACAAATAATTAAAAAATAAAGCATAATAATTCATAATAACTACCAAATAAGATAAAGGTAAAATCTATTTTGAGTTATAAAATAAATCCACCCATTAAAATGTGAAAAATCCATTTTTAAAACATAAAAGGGTTACACACTTTAGAACCATATTTGAACCAAAGCCCCATGAACAAGTGAATTCCACAATGAAAACACTATTTTAATTTTATCAACCACATAGAATTCATAAAATTAAAATTTCAAACCAAATCCCATAACACAAGACAATTTACCCTTATTTTCCAAAATAAAATAACTACCCAAGCATGAAAAACATTTGAAAATCCAAACTATATATCATATACATAATTAATTTAAATATAAACACATTTAAATAACCAAGATCCAATTTAACTCTTAAATAAAATGAAATGAACAAAAAAACCTACCTCAAGTGGTGTAACATTTTCTCCATAGATGGAATCCACTAGAAAGAAACTACTACTTTGGATCCCAACCCTTAAAACCCAAAGCCCCAGTTTCTACCAACCCTAACAATGAAAATCATCCAAGAATTACCCCTAAGTTTAGAGGATTTTTTAAAAAAATTATAAAAAATGGAGATAGATAATATAATCTTATACCTCTTGATCTAGATGAAAACCCACTAAAGAAACACATTGAAATAACCAAAGAGGAGCTTGGAAGAGGAGAAATCCCACTTAGAAGAAATTTGGGTTGGCTTTTTCAATTGGAGGTGGATTAGGTTATAATTCCTAATTAAATATAATTTTAAAAGAAAAAATACCCCAGTTTGAGTAGGATTCACATTTCACCTTCACAATTAAATAAACCTTGAAAAAACATTGCATATTACCACTGTTAAGAGCTGTATAGGTTTCACACTTAGGATGCATGTTTAGTTTAAGTGTTCACCAACCATGTGACCTTGAAAATTTCATAAAGTTATAAATTTTCATCCAAAAACTCTTTGAACTTAAGGGAAGAACCTACCCATAAATTACCCTCACATAAAAGTGACAATAAAAGTTTCACAAAATCCCTAACATATGACATTCTACCCCTAAAAAGTACTATGGAACTCAATAAAATCGAGAATTCTAGGAATACCTACCTTTTAATGAGGTATTAATTTCACCCAAATTCTAAAAACATAAAACATATAATATGAAGAAGGAAAACCCCATTCCTCAAAATATAAACTATTGATAAATTTTAAATTCACCAAAAAAAAACGCATCAAGAGTGTTAAAAAGAGGACACCCTATTAAAAAATGTGAAAAAATATGGCATTGAGATAGACCCTCCAATGATTTTATTTTTGGTTAGGATCAATAAGATTATCATCATTACTCTTAATAGACTTCCAAATTCAAAACTAGATCATATGAAAAAAAACAAAGAACTACTTATGAAACACATAAGGTCACAATGAAAAATGAAAAAACACCCCAATAAAATCATCCTAAAGTATAACCTCTCAATAATGGGGATAAATGTTTGGAGACCTGGAGCAAGTCTTAACATAATTTATAATTCCTCTAATATGGTGAAACATTATCTTAGTGCACCCACAATAACAGTTTTCACCAAAGAGGCTTGATTCCACTAACCATGATATCCAAATAAATAGAAAAGCCCAAAATAAGGAGATCAAGCATCAATCACCCCAACCTTTATAATTAATCTAATATTGTGAGACTATGAGCCTCCTATTTTCCATAAATAAGATGATTCCATTAGAAACCATGTTCCCAGACTTTGTAAATCAAATCATCTAAACACCAATGGAGAGAAGGAGCACAAAATTCATGCCTTTATAATAAATTATAGGCTCTAACCTATGGGTCACAACTGAAATTTGAGGGTGACTAGATCCAACTCCTCATTATACCATGTCATGGTAATCCTGATGGAAATAAAAATCTGGTGGCATCCATATCCTAACCAGAAAGAAAAATACACCCAAAGTATCCCGGTATATACCTTAGGTTCGTCCCATGTACAAACCCTTGAATTCCAATAAATAATAAGAAATGAGAATAAACATATGAAAAGATACATTACTAGATCCAAATTACTTTTCATTTATTATATACAAGGGATCTGAATACACAAAATATGGGACAAGCCCCAAGCCAAAAAGAAATACTCTAAAATAGGAAGCTCCCAAATCAACACTCAGCTTTAAACTCTCCCATGGAAGTGATGATTTTGAAAAATGGAAGAAAAAAACTAGCTCTGAGACTTTTTCTTCTTCTAATTACTTACCATCACCCAAAACCTCTAATTGTATCTAGAATAGAAATATAGAAAAATGGTCATTGGAATTATCAGACATGAAGATTCAAAACGCATGGACTTACCACACTAAAAACACACCAATGAATTACACTTTACTAAAAAAAGGAAAAATTGGTATAATATGTTGTGAAGATGGATACCCATTAGGACCACATCCCTAATTCCCCTTTATGCCATCTAGATCATTTTTACCATATCTAGGGGGAATCGATGTATCAATGATCACATTTTTCCCTACTATGATTTTTTCAATAACAATGACTTTATAAAACACTTTCATAATGTTTTTCAGGACACGCTGAATCAATTATTAACATAGTTATGAATGAAGTTCTTGAACAAAGAATAATTACTTCTTTGAATCATAAATAGATAACTCCATATAGAAAGGCCCCAAGCTGGGGAAATGTTCGACATAATATTGTACTGACTAATCACCTTGGAGGATTCCCAAAAATAACATTACCTTATCAAAACTCTCATATTCAAGATAAAAATATTGACTGAATAAAAACTTGATGTATTACCAATAGAGAGCCTTGAATGGTTGGGAATGAATTTTATGTTTCCTCCCTTCAAATCCTAATCCTTCGAATAAAGGAATAGTGAACCTCACCCTAAATGTTTCAAGAGTGTGCATCAAGTTAAAAATATCTTCAAACATGGATAGATACACAATTGCATCATGAGATCCTTTATCAATATATAATACTAGTGGGTAAAGGATAAATAACTCTCATTAATTATCCATTAAATATGAAGAACATATATATACCACTCCATTGTGAATCTGGATAGAGTTATATATTGGAAGGATAACTTGTGGAACACTAGGAATACTACCCAAGGAATTCCATTCTTCACATTCAAGGTATTTCTTAGGGGGGTCATTCTAAAACATCACATAAAAAATCACTCAATCAAACCACTATTAAAATATATCAACAGAATGAGAAAAAATTAAAACAATCCAACCAACTTATAAAAAACTACAAAATTACAAACAAGGGAACCAAATCCCAAATAAATCAAATCGAGGTCACAAACACCCTTTCAAATAATCCTTAGAATCATTTCTCACAATAAACCCAAGGAATTTTTAAATTAAATTAACCCAAAATCACTTCATTTTTTTCAAAACACTTTCCTTGAGATCTAAAACTTTTCATAAAAATACCCTATCTCACCCAAAACACTTTAAGAGATCTATCACCCAAGAACCCATGAAATTATTTCTTTGAAAACCAATCCAACTAATAATCATTTTCTAGAATTCAAAAAATAGTCACCCTAGAGAAAATAAATCAACAAAAACATTTTTTTAATAACAATTAAAAATATTAAGGCATAAAATATTTCTTTTAAACAACATTAAAAAGGAACTAAACATCACTTAAACATCCACAAACAAGATCAATAAAAAAAGGGATAAAACCAATAATAGAGGGAAAAACCCAAAACTAAAAACCTTCTTCATTGTGAATTTTTTTTATAAAGTGTTCCAAGCATGAATGTTATACTATAATTTTATATTTAATGGTATGCATGGTTTATAAATGGTTTCACAGACTATGTTTCTTAATAGTGTGACCCCTGAAATTATTCCAATTTTCACTCCGAAAAAAGTTATTTCTCAAGATCTCTCCCAAAAAATATCTAAAACTCAGATTATTTTCACTTAAAACCATAATATCTCAAAAAATATCCATAAAAACCTAAAAAAAAATAAGACTCCCAACCACTGATGGAAGCTCAAGATATGACAAAAGGAAGATTGGGCCAAGTAGTTCCTTGGACCTACCACTTGTGTTCTGATGGTCTTATATCATTTCTACCATTGGCCCCAAAATAATGATATGGAATATCCCAAGAACCTAGGCCCCTTTAAAATAACATAGATACCATGATTCCATTATATAACGAACCAACCCAGGCTTCCATCCAAACCGATGCCTGGATCAGCCTGCCACATACCCGAGAAGCATCCTCAATCCCCTAATGCTGAAAATAAGAATCAAGGGTATTAAAGACAACCATTGGGGATTATTTAACTATCAAAAGATGAAAAATAATAAATACTATAAATAAATATAAATAAAGTGTAAAATTTTAAAACTAACCAAAACACTTATAATACATAATCATTCAATACAAAGATATAACAGAAGATAAGAGAAACAAAAATAGAAGGCCAAAAAAAACTTAAGGCAATTGGTTGTACAAACCAAAGGTCTGATCACCATATCCTCATGAAACTCAATTCACCACCATGATCACAATGACCAACCACTTACAAGGAAGATGAAACTGGATCCAACCTGAAATCCAAGACCTAAAAATACCTACAAAATACATGCATACTACATACTCACCAATGTGAGTATATAAGGTGTGAGATGTAGCCAATAAGATACCACCATGAGTCCAGTCCACTAATTTTATAAAATAAATTTTGTTTTTTAGTTTTTAAATAATAGGAAAAATATGTTTCCATTATAATTTATATTATATAAGAACATAACAACATAGAATATTCACTTTCACAAAGCACCACTTTTAAAATACATGCCATAATTTTTTTTACCAAAAACCATGGAAATTTCATGTGAAAATCATTTAGCTTTTAAAACATCATAATTTAAAATAAATAAGACCACACATGGTTTAAAATTATTTGAAAATAATTTTACTAAGAGCATCACTTGAAAAATATTTCCCTTTTCCATTTAAAATATTTTACACCCCTGACACAAAGTTAGTCAAAGAACATGGGAAATTAGAATAAATCAGAACCATAAAAGGTCATAAAAGTGATTATAAAACAGATGGAACCTAACTAATCAAAAATATGAATAAATAATAAATTTATGATCACACCAAACAAGTTCATCGATAATAAGAAACACAAATTCCAATACCTAAAGAAAACAGAAAAGGCATAAAATAGGATACATATCATGAGGTCACACTGTAAGTACTACTGAAACAACATAAGACACGAGGTAAAAGTGGATTTAACTACCAAAAGGTAATATAGTCACATATAACTGCTGATCAATTCTCTCTTTTCTAGCCTCATCGGTGAAAAACCACTAGAAATCACATGAATCTCAACAAGAGTTGATTAGCCAGTGTGTAATATTAAATCTCTATATTGACTTCTCACAACGTCCCACCTAGAATCCTCGGTTTCTCAATGGAATAATACCCAGAATTAGTCCATGATAAAACAATGGCACCACATGAAAATAACAATTCTTTGTGTGTTAGCACCACAATCACATCCTTCACACCTCACAGGACCCTTAAAGATATCTATATCCTATTATCACATTATCAATCACATGATGATAATCTATAACATTGATACCATTAATATTAATAAAAATAAAGGGAGATCGATAAGGGAATAAAATACATCACATCACAAGTTCAAACCGGGCCTTCATTTATAACATTCACATTTTGAAATACCCTTGTTAAAATTATTTGGAATTAAAAAAATACAAAATAAAGCATAAAAATTCACAAACGCAACCAAATAATATCAAGTGGAACTCCATTTTTTCTTTACAAAATGAAACCACACTTCAAAATATGAAACATTTTTTTTAAAACACAAAAGGGTAACCCACATTAATGCCATGTTTGGAAAAAATCCTCAAGAACATGATCATTTCATGATGAACAAACTCTTTGGAATTTTATCAAGCATTAAGTATAAAAAAAATCCAATTCCAATCCAAATACCGCAGCATAAGAAAATTCACATTGATTTTAAAAATGAAAAGAAATACCCAAGCATGATACAACTTTGGAAATCTAAACTAAATATCATATAACTCATAAAATTAATTCTATAACATATTCAAATCATAAAAACCATGGAACTCATAAATAAATGGTAATGAACTGGAAACGATATCCTTATGTGGTGGAACCTATTTTCCTTCAACAAAATCCACCTTAAAGGGACTCCTACTATGGATTACAGCCATTACAAGCCAAAATAGCCATTTTCTACCAACCCTAACAAATAAAATAGACCAATCATAACCCCTAGGTTTAGAGAAGTTTGAGAAAATTGAAAAAAAAGAGAGGTTGTGAAGAGAAGCTCATACATCTTGATCCAAATAAAAATCCACTAAATAAACACCTAAAAACCATCAATGAGAATATTAGAATAGAGTAAAACTCCCTTAGAAGGAATTTGGGTCAGTTTGTTTGAGTGGGGTGGCTTGGGGTAGAATCCCTAATGAAAAATACATTTAAATTGAATAAAATACCCCTATTAGAGTGGGATGTATGGTTTTCCTTCATAGTTAAACTAACCATGCACAAACTATACATTTATCCATTATTGAGAGCTACATGGGCTGGACATATAGGTTTTTGGGATAGTTTAACAGGATTCCAACTATGGTACAAAGAATAAAGTACAAAAAATTTCACATTTTCCGCCCAAAACTCCTTGGACTCATGGGAAAACCAGCCATTAATTACCCCCACATAAAAGTGACACTAGGAGTGTCATAAATGAGTTTTTAGAGAATTTGGTTCCACATGAACTACAAGTGAACCATTATCTTCTTTTAGATCATTGTTATATATTTCTAGGATTTTGATAAAATAAATAAAAATGATAAACTAAAACATGCTAATTATTCTAGGCAGTTTCAAAAATAGAATCCGCTAATATTTTTGTGGGGATTCTAAACCTGAAAAGGTAGAAGCATGAATTAATAGAAGAAATCAGATCTTTGATTTCCTTAGAACCCAAACTACATTAAGGTAGAATTAATAGTATAAATTTTGGAGGATCTTTCACATAAATGGTGGGATTTATTTTTTCCAATATAAATTCAACTAAGGTCTTCTATGGGAGGGATTTGAAGAATTACTAAAATAGTCTATTTTCACACATTCGAGATAGCCAGAATGATGAATTTATTTAGTTGTAAGAAATAAAATATATTATAAATGAAATATGGATCTAATTTTATGCACTTAGTTTGTTTTTATCTAGAAGTATTTTTTTTTCACAGCCTTGAAGGAACACATATTTGAGTCTGGATTATAGCTATAAATCCATTATAAGTTATTGGTTCCATATATTACTAATTATATGGACGTAGTTAATAGAGAAACAATGAAAAGAAGGGATATCACTAGGAATATTACTAAAGGAATTATGTTTTTCAACATGACAATAGGTGGGAGATCTAATTTCAAGAACAAGTTTAAGAGATACACCTACTTCCATGGTGGTATAAAATCATAGAATCAGACCATTAGATTAATTGAATTTCCTTCATACCCTAATAGCAATCCTAAATGTTTCCAATGTGGTTTTTTAGAGTATAATAAGTGATATTTTTTGATACCACTAAATTATATCACAACTATAATCATGTGGGACATATTCAAAGTTATTTACCTAATGTTACAATAACAATTTCTATAAATATAGCTCATGTGTCTTAGAAATCATAAAATTTGACTAGATAATCACATCAGAATAGTTCTCATCCTCGGAACCGAGAAAATTGGGGTGATTCTAGGAACCCCAAAACTTCTTAGGCAATTATACAACAACAAGGAAGTAAAGAACTATTGGGAGAGAGTAAGAAAATATATGGTACCAAGTAGATGATCACAAATAATCAATTAGATCCTTTGACTATATGAGGAACAATTATTCTTAACTCAAAATGTAAATTATTTTTGGTACTAGTAAATCCTTTTATTTTACTGCTTCATGAATTTTTAATCAAATAGGATTAAATATTGAGTTGATGTCACACATTGTGATTATCCAGACACCTCTTAGGTGGAGGGTGTGTAGTGGATTTAAAAGAACAAATTTTTTATAACCATTAATGGAGTCTAGTTTGTTTGGGAATTTTCTCTTCTAGACATGGATATATTTGACTTAATCATGGGAATATATTGGTTATTTTTTTTCAAGGTTCATATCAAATTTTTATTCCTAATAAGTATAGTTTACATATCTTTAGGGGATTTTCATATATTTAAGGGAGATTCAGATGAGAAGGTTAGAGAAAAGACCTTTATCACTCATGGATTGAATTATTTCTTATCAATTAACATTGTTCACTTTGGGGGATAATGAAATAATTGAGATAAGATATTTTCCTACCCTTGAGTATTTTTATGTTTTTCCAAAAAAATTCATCATCTTCCACCTAAAAGGTAAGTGGAATTTTTATTGATACTAATTTAGAGAAAAATACTATTTCACTTCCATCATATAGAATGATACTAATGAAATTAAAGTAATTTTGGTCCAATTAATTGAATTGTAAAATAAGGGTTTCATAAAACCAAGTATATTTCTTTAGGCGACTCCAGTTCTTTTCATTAAGAAGGAAGATGGTTCATTGTGGATTTTTATTGAATATCATAAACTAAATCAAGAGAAAATACAGAATAGATATTCGAGTCTATGAATTTATGATATTTTTATCAATTGAAATGCTCTCAATGGTTCTATAAAATATATATATGGTTCATGTATCACCAATTGTGAGTTTGGAAAGAGTATATTCTAAATACATTGTTTAAGAGTCTTTATGGTCAATATGAAAATTTGGTTATTCGCTTTTGTGTTACAAATTCACCATCATTTTTCATGGTATTTATGAATCATATCTTTCAATGATACCTCAACACATTTTTTGTGGTATTTTTGGATGAAAATATGGTGTTTTCTTGAACTCGAGAAGGCCATGGAGAAAATTTAGAGAATATGTTGTGCACTTTGCGATAAAATATACTTAAGAAAAAATTATCAAAATGTGATTTATGGATAAAAAATGTTCTCATCCTTGGCCATTTCATATCTAATTGAAGTATATTAGTATATCCTAACAAAATAGAAGTTGTCATCTCTTGTTAACAACTGAAGAATGACTTTGAGATGACTAGTATCTAGGATTAATAGCTTTCTATCATCACTTCTTTCAGGTCTTCTCACATCTTGAATCTCCTTTGAAAGTTCTTGTGAGAAAGGTAACTATTTTTCATTGGAGTTATTATTATCAACAATCTATTTTATAGCACAAGGTTAGGCTCCATTCGACACCAATTATTGTCTTTATAAAACCTAGAAAAGGTTATGTAGTATTTATTTTATGCATATGGATCTGGAATCAGTTTTTTTCTCATTAAAGGAGACCTTTTGATAGCATATAGATAAAGTTAGTTGTATATTCATGAATATAATTATCCGACCCATGGATTTGAATCACTAGAAGTGGTTTGTTATTTGAAAACATGGAATCATTATCTATTTGGAAATAAATTCACCATGTTTACAGACCATAAAAGTTTGAAACATGTATGTTTTAAAAATATATTATAACCGGATACAAAGATTATGGACTGAATATCTACAAATGTTTGAAATAAATTTATTTTATACATTGGGAAAATTAAATTATATGGTTGATGACATAAGAAAAAGTTAATATAATCAATTATCCAAAGAAGCTCACGATTAGTGGAAATTACCAAGTATGATTGATGATATGAATTTGGATTTCACTAAGAAGAATGAATTCACAATATTCTTTTTTAGATACACTGATACATGATTTTAATGAGAAAGAGATGGATTTTCAAAGGCTGAATATTTATTGCCTTACCATTATATAAAAATTAATAGTGGGGAGACCATTGAAAATTGAAAATAATACGGGAACTCTCTGTTTCTTTTTCAGGATTAGATAGCCATTCTATGCTCTTATGAAGAACAATATATTCTTTATTATCACTATTATAAGTGGTAAATTAATTAAGGGGTCCAAAATATTAATAATCCTTTAGGGATCTATTTTTTTTTGTCATGTATGAAATGCAATATGGTTGATTATGTAACGAAATTACAAACCTATCAGCTGGTCAAGGCTACACATCAATGATTATATGTAATGTTTCAATATTTACCTATACCTATATAGAAATGATATAATATAGATATAGACTTTGGAACAAGTTTATTGAGAACTATGCAGAAGAATGATTCAATCTAGATGATTATAGACTGACTAACAAAGTCAATATACTTGATTTTGATTCATAAACCAAATACAATAGAAGACTTGGAAATGATCTTCAATTATGAAGTGGTAAAATTTCATGAAATTCTATTTTGGATCATCAGTGACCAAGATATTAATTTTACCTTTAATTTTGGGGGAACAATTCAATAAGAATGAGGTACCCAATTAACCATGAGCACAACATATCATCCTAAAACTAATGAGAATTCATAATGAATGATTCATACATTAGAATAAATTCTATGAACATGTGTTTTTTATTTTTATAAATTATGGGAGGATATTTTTCCCTCATATAATGTTTCATATAACAATTATTATTGGGCCATGATACAGATGATTTTATTCAAGGCATTGTATGTCTATATTTTTTAATCTATAACTTTTTTGGGAAGAGGCTAAAGAAAAGGTTTTATTGAGGAATATAATTACTAATGAGGAAACTAATAAATTTGTATGATCATAAAAAGGATGGATACATCCCAATATCAACATAAATCTTATGGGTATAATAATGATCAACCATTATCCTTTTCCATGCGAGATCACGTTTTAATGAATGTATCTTCATGGTTTGGACATTATTGATTGTGTAACTAAGGGATGTTGTCTCCTTGATATGTTAGATATTTTTTAGATACTTGAAAGAATTAGTGATCTGGATTATTGAATGGATATATTACCATAAATCGGTTATGTTCATAATATCATTCAGGTATCTAAACTGAGGAAATACCATCCCAATCCTAACCATTAGATTTGTTAGGATCATGTTGATCTTGAAACATATACTATATATATTTATTCACCAATTCATATCATAGAAAAAATATAAAGTTTTTATTATAATTTTTTTCCATTGGTTTGAATATTATGTAAAATTAGTGAAATTCAAGAGGATTTATGAGAATGTGAGAAAGCGACAAAAAAATGGCTATAAATTTTTGAAGCATAGATAATCTCCATTTTTTTTAATATAGATATTCAAATGTTACGTTGAATTTAATAACCCTTATTTGAGGTACTTTACCCTTTCATTTTATATTTTTGATGTTATTTCATGTTTGAGTTGAGTTACATGATCTTCTAGTTGGTTTTTATGTGTTTCAGAAGCATTTTTAAGGGTACACAACTTGATCATGGTTAGGTAAACCGTGAAGATTCTCTAGGAAATAGTACAAGGGAATCTAGGAGTTACTAGGTAGGCACATGGTTATCCAAACCATATATAAAATCATGAAATCTTGATATTTTTGGGATAGAGGTGATCCACATGTTTGGAACATAGTTTTTCAAATTCTGCAGCAAAACTATGACCCCCTAGGTATTGTCCTGTAACACTCACACAGTTGGTCCATGATTTATCAAACTTTACACCCTAATCATGCAATGTTAATTAATAACATCCAAAAATTTTATTTTAATTCCATTTTCTCCCAAAAACTCTCACTTTTCCCCCATTAAACTAGGATCTCAAACTATAGAACTCATCAATGTGATATTTTTGATTCCCATTGTTCTAGAAGACTGTTTTGATAAATCTAAATGAAATAGATCTCCAGAATAAATTGAAATTATCTATTTTTTATTTCACTATAGATATTATCATCCCATCCCATGGAAAACATTAAATCATATCTATTATTGATAGATCTATGATCAATGATGAGTTTTTATGAAATCTTCATTGGATCTATTGAAGGAATGATATTTTGATCCCAGATCTAGAGGTTGTATTATGTAGTTCATCAGTTTTATCAACTATTGTGAGGTAGGTGTTTTCCTTATCTTCTTCACTTATTTTAGAACATGAATTATTAGTTTTTATTAAAGTTTTTACATTGAGTTTCAAATAAAACTCATGTTATTTTTTTTCTAGAAATCAATTTGCTTGAAATTAATTGAAATTTGTATTTGAATAGTTTTTTGGAAAACCGATTTTGTTCCATATTTGAAATTTTTATTTTTAGATTAAACTTGAAAAGTGTTTTATTTAATGGTTTAAATATAATTAATGTTTTAAGGAACTAATTGGTATGGTAACTTAGCATACATGGGTGGTGTGTGTTCATTATTTCATGGTATGTGGCCTTGCCTCTACGAACAAGGGATTAGGTTCTAGAATAGATGGACATGGTGAATGGAAACATAGTGTAAAATTTGCGTATATATGATTAACTTCTCTAAATAATGGGGATATCACCAGGAATGCACGTGAGCATGATAATGAGGATGTGGTTTTGGAATTCTAAGTGGAATAAATAGATAATTTTTTTATGTTTAAATTTAAAATATTTTATGTTGGTAAACTAATTTTATGTACCTCTATTTTGTTTTAAATTATATTTTTAACAATGAGCTAAAATTTTCTTTTACTTATGGAATTTGGGAGAATATTTTGCTATATTTTCTACTATGTAGTATTACTTACCCCCTATATATATACTTTATTGAATATCAAAGCACTATTTTCGATAATATAGGTAATGAAAAGGTCATATATTTATATAGTGGTTCCTCTTGATAGATCTTTGATGAGTCAGAGCTTTGGAGTTAGTTATCTCCTTATAGTCTAGAGTAGCTCCTCCTTTGTACCTCATTCATGTTTTATTTAAGTGGTTTTTTGGTCTAGTTTATTGTTTCTATTGTTACTTTTATATCATTGTTTTTTTTTATTTTTCATTTGGGATGAATTGTTTATACATGATGAATTATATAGTATGGATTGGTAGATTGTATTTTACCCTTATAGGTTGTGATTTTTTAAATTAAAAATCATCCCCCAACATTTTAGTAATCTCTTGGTATTTATTTTCAGCCTTTGGTGTCTTTGGGACTCCACCTAAGGCCAGTGGACCCTAGACTCTTTCCAAGACAATGGTTAGGCTTGGGATATTACATGTGTGATGTTTTAATTTGATATTCAAAGAAATTTTAATGCAAAAATTGTTATATTAAAGGAATTTTTATAGTAACTCAACACTTTTATTCATATTATTACATTATTTTTAATATAAACATCCAATAAATGCATCCCAAAGATCGAGAGGTCTAATATCTTTGGAAGACATGTTTTATAATACATAAAAAAAGAAACTAAAAATAACATATTTATTTTATTATTAATAATGAAATCTTAAATCCATTGAGCTCCAAAAACATTATAGGACAACCTGGGTAATGCATAAAATAAAATAGTGATCTAAAATCCTAGTAAGGGTAATAATAATGGACATGAATCAATAGTACGTGGGAGAGAATAGTCAATATAATCATATCATAAGCATAGGAGGATCATTATAATCATGAGGGAACCATATGATAATGGAATGGAATGTATAATATGCTTAATAATGAAACATTATTACATAGTGGTCAAATACCGAACATAGTTGTGAATAAATCTAGTATCATGTCCATGCATAACATATGTGAATAAATCATAATATCATAGTTGTGAATAAATAGATAATCATGTTGACACATAATATATATAATATCATGATATATATCACATTACCTAATTAATTTAGGTGATATAAAAGTATGTCCCCACCCCTCACATCATAAAATCATCATATTCATACATGCCACAAGGAACGTTAAACAATCATAGTCATGAAATAAACCCAAAGAAATGAATGGGTTTCATAAAGGTTTCATAAAGAATAATTTAATGAATAAAAATTAAGGTTCAAAAATTAATTTGGGAAATAATAATTTATCATAAAACAAAAAATTTATTTAATGGTTAAGAAACTACTCAATAAGATTCAACGTGATGTTTTTGGAAAATAACATCCTTTTCGAAAAAACCATTGTAATTGGCTTATAAAAACATTCATAAGAATATAAACATGTATACCACTAGTAATAAATGTTAAATAATACTTAAATTTCATTTTAATGGTTTTATAGAAATATCCATAGTGAAATGATGTGAAATATGGATAACCCAAAAAGAAGGAATTGAGTTCAAGAATACCCTTACCTTAAATCCTTAATTATTTCATCGCTTTCTACCTCCTGAATAATAAAATTGGGTTTATTAAAACTTGTAAATAAAAGGGATTTATTTAAATTTTTTCACTATTTATCTATTAAAACAAATTAATTTAATTTCTTAATTCCTGTTGTTAATTATTAAATGTTTTTATATTATATTTTTATTAAAAATTTCTTGTTTTGTTTTGATATCACTATTTTTTATGGTCATTCATACCTAAGTATAATTAATTGAAAAATCCTAAAATAAATATATTTATGAACTTATATATCATAAATAATTTAATATAATCATTCGTAGTTTAGTTATGAGAAAAGATTTGGAAACATCCTCATTGGTGGTTAGTAGTCCATTAATGGGAAATTGTCCAAAGAAGTTGAAAGAGAAGTTTGAAATATAAATATATAATAAATATAATTATTATAGTAGTTTAATGTAATTAATATAATTTTTATATAATTATTAATTAATCTCATAATATTTGGTTTTAAAAGGAATTTGGAAAAGGGGAATATATGAAGAAAATTAGAGAAGAGTCAATAAAAACTTATTATTTTCTCGGTGTTTCTTCTCTTATATGACACTAAACTACCTTGAATATTAGACATGGATTCCTCCAAAATTTACATAAGTTTTATAAGGGTCTTGATAGAGTGTATTTGGGTATATAATGGGATTTTATAAGTTTTTTAGGAGTGTTTCTCCATGGGGGGGGGGTGAGACGAGTTATTTATACTTGATAAAAGGGGTATTTTTAGGGTAAAGTATTGAATACAATAATATATCCATGTTAAACCTTATAATGTTGATTTTCACATTATTAATGTTATTTAAAAAAAATAAAATATATTTTGGACTTCAAATAACTTTATAAATAGAATACTCTAGTTTATTAATTAGGAAAGTTGAAAAAATGAATAAATATTATTTTAAGGGAACACTTTTTACTTTATAATTTTAAAAATAATTTTTAGTTTTGGGGATTAATTTTATTATTTTTAAAAGACGCATTTATATTATTAACATTATTTTGGCTTAAATAAACAATTTAATAATTTTTATTTTATTATTAAATCATCATTATGTCATAAAACTTGTAATTTTTTAAATGAGTATTTTTACTATTCACATAAAAATGATGTGTTTTAAAAAGATACTAAAATTTCACACTTGGAAATTTTTTACATGATGATTCTAAAAATTACATTAATTTTTATTAAAATTAATTTATAACAATGTTAATTTATATATATATATATATATAAATTATTATTTTTACAAAATTCATTAAAATACAGTTTATTAAAAATGTGAAAAAAAATTCTTTGAGTTTTTAATCATGATATTTATTTTATGGAATTAAAATATTTATATTTTCTTAAATTACACATGATAAATATTATTTATGTTATATTTTACTACTTTGAAGTCAAATTACCATTCTAACGACCAGTTTACTATTCCCAATAAGAATGTTACTATTTCAAATAGTTATGTTTCCATTCCAATGACCACGTTACTACTTCAATGAACACATTAATATTAAAATAATAATATTAAATCCTATAAATAAAATTTTATTCCTTCATTAATTATTCACTTTAATTCCTCCCAAGTTCCTATATTTTCATTTTCTATGATTTCAATTGATTTACTAATATTCTGTTTCTTTTCTGTAGTATTGTTTATGGGGGTGATGATTTTAATATATTAGGAGGATTTGAATTTTCTTATTCTAATTTTATTATTTTATATTTTTTTCCTTTGTAATGTCTTGAATTTTTATGTGTTTTGTTTCATACTAATGTAAAGATCTCCATTAATCAAATAATGTGTTGTTAGTTTTCAAATGGATTGTATGTGTATAATTATATGTAATATAATATAACACACATTAATTCAAGAAGAAGTATCATTTATAAACTCTGTTTTATTACATTCCTCTCCCTTTAAAAATTTCATCCTTGAAATTTCAACTCATATAATCAATTTAAAATATATTAAATTACTTATGATTCATTGTTTCATATAGTTCCCATATCACCTCTTCATATTTAAGGTTTTTCCACAACACTTTGACAAGGTTAGTTGTCTTATTGTATAAAACTTTGTCTCTATGGTGTAAGATCTCCACTAGACATTCCTCATAAGAGAGAAAATTTTCTCTATGTACAACCACTAAATTTAGTATATGTGATATATCTAGTATGTAGTTCCTCCAGATTAATACATGAAATATGTCATATACTTGAGATATGGTTGGTGAGAGTTCTAGTCAATAGTTTATAGCTCCGATACAATTGGGAGTCTCATAGGGGATGATGTACCTGGTACTTAGCTTTAATTTTTCCCTAGATATAATGAATCTCTTCCATGGGAACATGAGTAGGAACAACTTATATCCAACCTAAAAATCTAGGTATCGTCGATGATTATTAACATAACTATTTTTTTGACTTTGATCCACTATAATGTGATATTGAATGGTCTTGACCATTTCTACCCTTTCAGAAACCATTTCAATTCACAAAATATTTCGTTCACTAACTTCATCCTTATATTTAGGTATTATAAATGTATTCTAATAAAGGGATTGATATGGAGATTTCTAGAATCTTTATTTGAAACGATTATTGTATTAGAACTTGACCAAAGAAAGATATCGATTCAATCCTCCTTTGAAGTTTATCAATAATTCTCATAACATTTCCTCAAGTATCTTGATTTTCCACTCAGATTGAACATCATTTTGGGGGTAATAAGGCATATTAAATTTCAACTCTTTGTTAAGATCATGTTGGACACACTTCCTGAATTTAGAGGTAAATCTTGGATCTCAATCAGATATAATAGAATGGTGTTTCATGCATCATCACCAATACTTCGATGTATACCCTTACAAGTTAATCGAGTGATAATCTTTATCTAATTTCAATTAAGTTATAAATATTATTAATATAATCCACTAAAAACCATATAGAAATAATTATTACCTCTATAAAACTTTATAAAGCCAATGAAAAATTATATAGTGATTTTTTCCCATTTCCATGTGGGTTGTTTCATCATCCCTTGATTATTTTTTCCATTCACACTTCACTTGATAACATACCAAGAACTATGATTTATATTCCATGATCTATATGTTCATATTTTCCCACTGATATTTCTCTCATAGATCATGATACATCTTTATGCTCAATTAGTGGATAGATATGGTTGAGATATATGTATCATTCACTCACTCTATTTTTTATCTCTAAAATTTGTGGAGCACATAGTGAAACCCAAATATTATAACACCTTAATTAATTTTAAACATTTTGAATTTCCCATTTGTTATAGATTCCACATTATTTATATTTCCACTTCTTTTCTTGGATCATCATTTATATTTTTCAAAAGGTATGGTTGAGAAATAATTTCAAAAAGAATTAATGATGTTCCTTTCCTTGTGATCTTCATTACCATCCATTTCAAGTCTATGAAAATTATATACTTCTCAATTATATTCTCTGATAAGGTTACTTGATCCTTTCTACTTATATCATCTACCACATTACTTACTTTTCTAGTTTGGCAGGGGATTTAGTAGTTATAGTCCTTGATCATGTATTGCTATCTTCACTAGTGCATATTAATCTCTTTCAGTGTGAATATATTTTTTAGGATCTTATGTTCTATATATATATCGAACTTTCCCCATAGATATAATGCCACTAGATATTCAGTGCAAATATCATTTCAACCAATTCTTGATTATTCATTAGATAATTCTTATCGATAACATTCAACTTCCTTGAGGATTAAGATATCACTTTATTATTAAATATTAGTACATATCCTAGGACCTTATTTGAATCATAATTTTATACCATGAAAAGTTCCCCACTTGAGGGTAGCATGACGGCTAGTGTAGTGATAGGCCTATTCTTTAACTCCTTAAAGATCTATTCATATTCAATGGTCCAGAAAATATTTACTCCCTTCTGGTTCATCTTGGTTAGTGGGTTTGAAAATTATGAGAAGTTACACACAAATCATCTGTAATACCTAGATAGGACAAGGTAACTATGGATCTCCATTACAATTTTTTTAGTCAAATCCTTAATATACTTTTTCTAATAAATTTCTATATATATATCTCTCTACTGTTGATAATGTGCTCCATGAGTAACACATCCTCTATATAGAACTCACATTTATTGTACATTGCATATAGCTTATCCTTTTACAAATCCATTTTAATATTATTAAAATTATGACCATGCTCTTCATTGATTTTTTATTATATTAGAATACCATCTATAAATACTACTGAAAATTTATCAAGGTAATCTATAAAGACTCTCTTCACTAACTCCATAAATATTTCTAGAGAATTAGTGAGTTTAAAGGGAATTACTATGAACTGATAGTGTACACACATTGTTTGACAGGTAGCCTTAGGAATATATTCATTATTCTTCTTTAATTTTTTATATCCTCGCCAAAGGTCTAATTTAGAGAAATACTAGGGCCTATTTAGTTAATTGAACAATTCATGCATTTGTGGTAAGTGATACTTATTCTTTCTCGTGATTTTTTGACTTCATAATAATCAATGAAGAGGAGATTTAAGCCATATGTATTCTTGAGAAAGAAGATCAGTTCATCCCATGATGAATCACTAATGAACATAAAAACCTTTTCAAGATTCTATTGTTATTACTTTTTTAGTTTTTATAACTTAATGGTCGACATTGTATTGGGATCCTATGATATGTGCAAAGATCTAGGTATAATATAACTTGATAACTCAACCTATTGGTTAAGTGGAAGAGTAAAAAACTCTTCAAGGAATAAATTAGTATAATCCCTTATAATGGGAATGTCATTGAGGAAGATTCTGACATTTTTCTCAATTATTTTGGCTAGATGTACTTACTCAGAAGGTAATAATATCCATACATAAGAAGCATTTTCCAAATTATATTCATCATATTTCATAAACTTATGAAAAATTATAGTATGAATTATGATTTGAAGAGTGATATCCCTCTTTTGGTAATTAATTTTGGATTTATATAATATAAAATAGTCCATGCCTAATATAGTACCAAACTACACTAAAGTTAGTAAAAAAATATTTTTTGGAAGGTATATCCTGCATACACTAATTAGGGAGGAGTTATATACTTAGGATGAAATAATTTCTCTATTTTATGTTCTAATAGATAGATCAACCCCAATATTTAGGTGGTTTTTGAATAGTTTTACTAGACTTAATGGATATAAAATAATACATAGAACCATAATCAAAAAGTATATTCACTATTTTTGAATGAATAACCAGTGTACTTATCATGACGTCAACATTAGGATCCACCTAAATAGTAGTGTTATCATATTCCCTTCCTTGTTATATAGTAATATAAGGTTGTTTTCATTGATTTTCTCTGATAACCCTTAGCTTAGGTAGTTGGTTCACATAATTCCCAAGTTCCTTGTAGTTGAACAATTTTACTATAGGATGAGTATTGATCTAGAACTTCTTTTCCTCAATCACATTACTGGATTTTTCCATCTTTCCTCTTCATTTATTAACCAGATACCTCTCTTATCCACATTTGAATAATCTCCTAGTTATTTTGAGATATTTTTTATGACGCTTCTTCCTATATTATCAACACATGGGATATTGGGTTTTCTTTCCTCCATGAGATTTATCTATTGATCCTCCCAAAGAAAACTACATTTTATGCTTTTTATATCTGACCCCACGAGACCATTGAGGGTCACCATTCTCTATATCAACCTTAAGGGACCAATGAAAAGTCTCTTTATAGCTTTTAAAGTCTTGAATCACAAAACATTTTCAAAGAATCATCTTTAACCCACTAAATAAATGATAAACCTTACATTTGGTGTTGATAGGGAAGTTTAAGGCATACCATGTGAGCCTTATTAATTTATAATTATACACCACAATAGAATAATATTCCTTTTAATTCACTCCTAGAAACCCATATCCATTTTAAGATGAAGAGTTCAAGGAAAATATTTATTGAAAAATATTTTCTTCAAGAATTATCAATCCAAGGAATTAATTTTCTCTTTTGAATTTGTGTTCTTAATCAGTGTCGACTAGTAATTGGATTCCCATTTAAGATGATTGAAAATCATAATAAATTTATCTTATTTTGAGTATTAGTAGATAGAGAATATCTTCCTAATTAAGATAATATATTTTTCCTTAATTAGAGTATTAGAAGATCCACTAATGTTAGGAGGAATTTATCACATGAAAGACTCGACCAAAACTTGTTATTTGTTTGTAGAAGAAGGATGTTCGAAATTATTCAAGTTATTATTCATATAATGAGTCAAAATAGATAGTAATCCCATGAAGTTACTATATAATAATCCTATAATGTTAAACATATCATTAGGGACATCATCACATTTACTACCACATTAGTTGTTAGCATGGTTCCTCCTATTTCCTTCCTTTAACTAAAATAAAGGTAAAATTGGATGAGAATAATTTTACTAATAAACATAAAAATGTGAAACAATGATCTTAGAAGGAATAAATTTAAATAAAAATAATATCCTAACTTATGAGTCATCTGGTTTAAATCTAGGTTATCTTTGTAAATTCTTCCTATTAGGTTTTCTAACCTAAAAATATGTTCAATTCATTCATAATGATTATTAAAGGGTTTTTGAATTTTATAAAGATTATCACTTGGGAGATTCAAACTGAGTCTGCAATAAGGAAACCTTTTCATAAACCATGTGATGATCTATTCATATCCCAATGCGTTGTTTTTAGGGTTGTTACCCCTATGTAAGAATGTTCCAGAGCCACATCCACTTATAGTGTTCAAACATGGTTGTATTTTCTTAGAAACCAATTACTCTATACTTCACCAAAATTTCATGATATCTTACTGTAATTTGATATATCCCTATTGTTCTCACTAAATTATTCTAGTCTTAATCCCAAAAGATAACAGTACCTTACTCTGATACCAATTATAGAGACTTAATCCTTTTCTCATATTATTAAATGATCTTTAACATAAATATCTAATAAATAAATACCAAATACTGAGAGGTATAGTGTATTTAGATGAATTGGTTTATAATACATAAAAAAGAAACCAAAAAATAAAATCTTTATTTTCTTCTCTATAATGACCTCCAAAATCTCTTGAGCTATCAAAACTGTATATTACAACCTAGGGAATACATAAAATAAATGGTGAGCTAAAAGATCATTAAGGGGTGGAATGATGGACATGAACCAATAGTACATGAGTGGGCATAATTAACATCATCATATTATAAACATAAGACCCTCATTATAATCACTAGGGAAACATCTTAAAAATGAATGAAATTTGGAATATAAATAATAATGAAACATTATAATATAGTGGTCAAAAACCACACACTATTGTAAATAAAGAAAACATCTTGTCCATAGATAACATATTTGAATAATTCATTACATAATAATTGTGAACAAATAAATCATCATGTTCATGCATAATACAAAAAATATCCTGATATAAATTGCAATGCACAATATATTGGAGGGATATGCAATTCCCAACCCACCCATCACATCATAAAATGCTCATAATCATTCATTCCACTAGAAACATAAAAAAATCGTAGTCATGAAATAATCCCAAGGAAAGCAATGAGTTTCGTAAAGGTTTCATACATCACAATTTCATGAGTAAACATTTATATTTTTAAATGAACTACACAAATAATAATTTTTCATAACATTGTAATGTTCTTGAGTAGATAAGAAACTACTCAAGTGGAGTAAATGTGATGCTTTAGGAAATATAGAGCCTTTTAAAAAAATTGTAACTGGATTAATTTTTTTTAAATGTTATAAACATTTATATCCTTGAAAAAAAAGTAAAATAAAATTAAAATGAAATTTCAATGGTATCATAGGAATATACATACATAAAATTTTGTGAAATAGGGATAACCCAAAATTAAGGATTTGGGTTTAGGAATCCCATCATGTTAAATCCCTCATTATTTAATTGCTTTCCCATTACCTGAATAATAGACGTATGTTTATTAAAAAATGAAACCAAAAGTGAATTAGATTACTTTTTTCACTATTTATCAATTATAGTAATTTTATTTCATTTTTTAATTTCAATCATTAATGATGGAACATTTTGATATCATATTTTCATTAATAATTTCCCATTTTGTTTCGATTTCACACTTTTTGTTCAAGGTCATTTATAAATAAGTACAATTAATTATTAACATAAAAATACATTTTTTTATAAATTTATATATCATAAATAATTTATCATAACCATCCATAAGGATGGTGTTAAGAAAGGAGTTGGAGACGTCCTTGTTGGATGTTAAACAACCATTAACGAGACATTTTCCAAAGAAGTGGAAATATATGTATGAAATAAAAAATAATTCATAAATATTATTAGTATTGTATGTTAAGATCATTAATATAATTTAAAAATAATTCCTAAATAATATAATAATATATTTCGTTTAAAGTAATTGTAAAAAAGGTGAAGAGAATATGAAAATGAGAGAAGAGTTGATATAAATTTAAGCATTTCTTGGTGTTTCTTTTCTTGTACGACACTAAAATCCACTTATTCTTGGAGTTGGTTTTATATAGAAGGTCCATAAGTATTATAAGGTAATTGAGAGATTTTTTTTAGTAGATATTTTTCTATGGTAATTATGGGAGGTGTGTTCTATCAAGGAGAGGTAAAGGGGTATTATTAGGATAAAATATTTAATAAAATACAATATCCATGGTAAACCTTTTCATAGTGAATATTTGACATTATTAATATTATATAAATAAAATAAATTTTATCTAGTACTTTAAAAAAATTTATAACCTGATCTAAATTTATTAGTTAATTAAAAATGAATGTAAAAAAATCACTACTAGAAACTGCCTGTATCCCCACGGATCTATACCCACGGTTTAGAGAAAACTTGGGTATATATTTTAGGCCCAAATATGTACCCATGGTTTTAAAAATTTGTTGGTATAGGTTTATCTATACCAATTATTTTTTAAAAACCATGTGTATAGACCTTTACATAGGTAGGCTCGCTTGGGCTCCCCCTCCCCTCCTCCTCATTTGAACCCTAATTATATCCTCCCCTCCTCAAGAAATTTTGGAGTCACCACTCTTCTCCTTAGGTAATTTTGACATCCCCCCTACCATCCTTAGGAAATGTTGGCTTTCCCCCTCCCCTCCTCAGGTGAAATTACACCCATTAGTTAGGTGGCATTCCTCCACTTATGGAAGTTTTTTTATTGGAATATTTGAAGGAAATATTTCATTCCATCCTATCATTTTATCTTGTATCTTCCTCAATTTTAAGGGGAATAATTCACATTTATAAATATAATTTTATTCAACATGTTTATTTGTTCTTTTTTTGGATATTTTTAAAATTAATTTGTTTTCTCTATAGTTTTTTAAAAAAATTGAAAATTGTTTTACATTAAAAAGACATGATTCTCTATTTTAGATTACGTATTTTGTGGGAAAATAATTACAGAATCGTTTATTTTATCACACAACCCTAGTTTTTAACCACTAGGGATGAGGTTAGTGTGATTTAGCCTATATGAGAACCTAGTTAAAGTCTCAAGACATGGGTCACCAAACTCATTTTCTGTAGTCTAGACCATTTTAAATTGTGAATTTACCTGATAATGGTGGTTTTTAAATTGAGAGATCAAATGGAACCCATGTATTGAAGGATACTCTATAGAGTGGATGAAACATTAACTTTAAAATAACTAATTGACAGATAAGTCAGTTTGAAGACACTAAATCAATAAATTTTTGAAGGCAACCCAAATTTATGAGTTTTTTTTTATAATTTTTTGATTTATTTGTTTAGTTTTCATGGTTGGATTCACATAATCATGAAACTAATATTTTATTTTTCAAGAGGGACATGAATAAACATGAGAAACTATAGAAGTATTCATCTACAAGAACCACTAGAACTCAATATTTGGTTGCATCTCTTATGTATTTATGATAATTATATCCCATATTTCATTCGATTAATTTCTTATAATGAATTTTTAAAGAACAAGTAGATTATATAATTCATGTATTGGGGATCTTATAATATGTTTTAATGGTCATCACAATTGCATAATCCATTTATTTTGAAAATTGTGAGTAATATTAACCTTATCAAATACTATGATGACTAAATATTATCCTCAATTATGTTTTCATAAGAGAATACCTATATGGATAAGAAATACATATTTTTCTACCAGTATTCCTTACTTTTTAATTATTTTAATACATTAACCATGTTTGAATTTTTATGAGTATTACTTGGTTTTTTCTTATGATATGCCTTATTCATTGTTTGGATAGATAGTAAAGTATTTTTTTATTGTCACTTACATCATTAATTTTATTCAATTTTTTTCCTTTTAGTGTTATTTAATTTCCTCTAAACTATAATTTTAATTTTTCTTTGAATTTATGAATCAATGTAATTGTGGGTTATATTGTTGATAGGAACATATTTTTTGCCCTCATACTAGAATGGATAGAAGATTTATATTTCATACCGATCATATTTCAACTGATCTTCAAAAGATTTTTTTTTTAATTTAAAAATTATTTAGATGGATGTTGTATAAAATATCCATGTAATAATTTTCAGGGAAGACCGTGGTTAACCTAATAATAATTTAGCTACCATATAACAATACATGGATTTCAAACAAAGTATTATAGTTAGTATCAAAATTGAGAGATTAGAAATCATCTACTATTCATAAATTGAAAGAAACAAGTGGTATGGAAAAGTTAATATTTTATCGATTTCCTTTTTTACATCATCATGAGATAGATATTTTTCTCATGCATGAAGGTAATAATATCAACACACAGGAGGAAAATATTGAAGATGGTGATATTGATAGAGTAAAAAATTTACTAGATGATGCCAATAGTCATGTATATCATGAATGTAATAAAATGAAAATGTTTGAATTTTTAATGTCATTATATCATTGAAAAACCATGTATGAAATTTCTAATACATCCATTGATTACATTATTACCTTTTTGATAGACCTGATTCTAAATGCTGAAGATATTCCATCGAATAATTATAATGTGTAAAATATAATTAATAATCTAATATTTTCGATTAATAAAATTCATACTTGTCCAAAAGATTACAATTTTTTGGGAGGAAGAAGATGACCTTAATGACTATAATGAATATGGTACATCTTGATGGAAGGAAAATGAGGATCGAACACCACCTCACATTCTACATAAAGTAATTTTGAACCTTCCATTAATTCCAAGGCTTCAAAATCTATTCATGTCTATAGAAATATCAACCAATATGCAATAAAATTATGTTTAGAGAATTAAAGTTAATGATGAGTTGGTTCATCCTATAAATGGATTATCATGGAATACATTTGATGCGCATCATCCAAATTTTTTAGCAGAGGTGCGTAATGTTAGTTTGGGTTTTTCCCATGATGGTTTTAATCTGTTTGGGCATATACTTACAGTTCACATCATGTAGCCAGTTTTTATACATATTTATTATCTTCCTCCATGGATCTGTAGGAAAAAACATTTAACTTTCTTGAGTATACTAATATCTGAACCTTATGATATATAGACGTCTACTTTCATCCTTAAATAAGAGAGTTGAAGTAGCTTTGGGATATGGGTGTGTTCACGTTTGGTATTCCATAAAAAAAATATTTTATATGCATGATTCCATTCTATGGACAATAAATGATTTCACTTATTATAAAAATATTTCTAGTCAAATCATAGAGATAAAACTATCATTTCCTATTTATATGAATAATACACGATCTAAAAAGATTAAATATCATTGTAGTTTCAGTTTCATGGGGAATCGATTATTCAAGTTAAAAGATCATCAATATAGGAAGAATCATTAGAGGTTTGATAATACTATTGACACTGAGCAGCCACCTCTATATATGTATGGAACTGATGTGGTTAATGTATTGAAAGATTTCATTTTTTTCATTAGGAAAAGGTCAAATGAAATCTAAAAAGTAGAAGAATGTTGACACTGAATCCACTTACCGTTTGAAAAATATAATTATCTATTTTTATTTTCCATACTGGTCTTCCAATTTGTTACATAATTATTTATATGTATTCACATCGAGAAAAATATCTATAAAATGTTTATTTCAATTCTTCTAAATCTCAAGGGGAATATCAAATATAACTTCTGATCTCACTAAGACTTATAGGATTGGGGTATTCGACCGGAACTACCTCTTGTGTGTATTGGTGAAAAAAAATGGAAAGTTATTTTTTACTTCTTATGTGATGATATCTTTAGAGAAAAATCAATTTATTGATATATTGTACAATATCAAGGTGTATGATGATAATTACAGTAATATATCTAAAAATTTAAATAAAATGTATTTGAAACTAGAATCACTAAAAACTCTGGATTATCACATCCTTCTTCATGAATTTATTCCAATAAAAATCTGACATTTTCTATCTAATAATGTAAGTGTGATAGATATTTGTTTGTTATATTTATTAGGATAACTTTGTTTCAAAATTTTACTGAAGTCTTTGTTGATAAAAACGATGCAAGAGGTGCTGTTAAATTTGTGTGTGTTGGAAAAAAAATTTCCTCTATCATTTTCCACATGTATATTATATTTAACAATTCATATTTAAACTGAAAAACTTCTTTAGGGAACTATTTATTTTTTATGGATGTATCTTAATAAAAGAAATATTTGAAAAATGAACTTTTATATCCAAAAAAAGATTCATCCTGAAAGTTCCATTGTGAGAGGTTATCTGGTTCAAGAATGTATGGATTTTTATTCAATGTATTTTTCTGATATGAGAAAAATACATTACCGAACAATGAGAAATGAAGATGAGAAACATGGGGAAATTGATCCCTTGTTTCTATCTCTTCCTCAAATAAGAGGACTTCTTAGGTCTTATACAATGGCTACACTGAGCCTTGAATAAGGGGATATGGCACCTTGTATAATCTTGTTTAACGTTGTTTTGTTCAATGACTATATCAAGTAAGTAATTCGAAAATTTATATTTTATCTCATACTATATCATTTCACAAATAACATAAACATTTATTATCATTTTATGTATTGAAAAAAATTATATATAGAGTTTATCGATCTTTTACTTTGAGAAGGATAGAGGCTTTACATAGCCAAGAGTTTCTTACAGGGTTGAAATCATAGGTATCACCATTAAATTAGTTAAACTAAAATATAGATATTCACTTAATTTTTTTATTAATATATATTTCAGGTATTGGATTTACCAGTTGAATCAATTTCTCAAGAATTGAGAACTTTTTCTTTTATTCCAATTATTTGGTTCTTGAATGGAAATATTTAATAATTAATGTGTATAAATTTGTAAAAACTGATTGAGGAGTGAAAATTAGACCACAACATGATGTTGTTATGTTAACTGCTACAATAGAATGTTATACTAGTGCATTAGATAGTCATCCCTGATATAAAAATGTGTCTTAATTTTTACTTTTTATGAAATTATTATTATTGGATTACTATTCTCAAGGTCGAGTCGCTGCAATTAAATGTAAATGGTTTGATTCAATGGCGCAACATGGTACATTTATTGATGATTTTGGATTCAGAGTTATTGAAATGAGTTGATTATTAGTAAATGATGAACCATATATTTTGGAATAAATGGAAAACAAGTGTTTTATGTTAAGGATCATTAGAGAACTGACTTTGGTTTCAGTAATTAAGTAATCCAAATACATGTTATTCATGACACTAAGGAAACATTGACACCATTGATTCCCCCTTGGTGTTCACAACAATATTTCATTTGATAACTCAAATTGTCCCATTGTGAGATTTGATGTTGAACCTAAAGTAGCGGTGGGTAATATATTGAAGAAAATATATATGTTCTCAGTTCATTCAGTTTACCATGACATGGTTTTTTGTGTTTTTATTACTGTGATTACTTTAATTTAGTTTCATTTTGGAATGATTTTTTTTTTCATTGTTTGGTTTCATTTTATTTAATTATACTCATTTAAATTCATAAAACTAGGTTTAAAATGAGTTTTTATAAATTGAATAACTTTTTTTTAAATTATTGTTACTAAAATATGTTATTAAATTATTTATTAATTCTTTTAATTCTAATTTTTATGAATGATTTTTAAAAATTGTTTCTAAAAATGTACATTTCATTCTTATGTAGATTATGAAAAATACTATCGATGTTAATAGGATGTGATTATTTTACGTCGATCGATAGATGTGGGAGCATGGGTTGCCTACTCTACTTCCCTTAATGAGTATAATAATTGTAATATTTTTCTTCTACATTACATATAATGTGATTTTCATATTCCATATCAAATTTTTTTGGGCATAAAAATCCACCATAGTTTACTCCTTTTCCTACTAGGATGGGTCTGAGTGCGGATGCCTCTAGACATAGATAGAGAACCCGTCATACCCATTCCCACCTTGACCCACCATAGGACACCCCATATACAACACCTTTCCATCATCTTCTTGATCCTCTGGGGATGTTCCCACCCATGCCTCCATCATCATCTCATTTGGCCTCTTCTTCTCATACCATGTCTACATCGCCTTCGAGGATGTTCCCAACTTTACCATATTCATATCCATTGATATATCCCCAACCCTACTACCCATATTCTTCTATATATACGCTACCTACATTTCCTAATATACATCTAGGATATGATGATTTTGTTCCTTTAGATTCCACTATAGTGCATTCAAATCACCTAGATCATGCATTGGAATAGACACATCCTTTAGAAGATATTGATTCAGGAGAGCACATAGATCTATCAAAGCCCATTGAACAACCTTTATCAGGTTTTTTATTATATGTGTGTCAAATTATATCACATCATTTTTTCCTATTGTACCATGACTTAATTCTTCTTTTCTCCATTTTATCTTATTTAGAGGGATCTTCTAGTATGTGATGCGGGCACACCCTTATGTGGGAATCATTTAACCTCCAAACATGGATAATGGTGGATTATAATTATCAAAATAAGATAATAGGTAGAAATTCGAAAAACTGTATATGTTTCATGGGAACTTTATCCAAGTACCACAATAACATTCTTGTTGAACTAGTTTCATGGAGATATATCAGTAACGACTAAAGAAAAAACATTGGAAGATGTATGGGTAACAAACTTTGTAAATTTATATCTATATTATTGTTGTATTTATATGAATTAACATGTTCGTTACAGTATCAGTTTAACTTTCCTAGAGATTAAGCAGTTAAGGTTGCATTTTTTATGGATCTTGGGGAGTTCTGGTGATCATATAAGAATGAATTATATGTTTGTTGGAGGAGTAGAGTCAGTTCTAATTTAGAGGGTGTGCCCATAATCCCTAACTGTCCAACAACATAATATCTAAAAATGATTATATACTGGAAGAGTGATGAGTTTAAGGTATTCTTAATATTTAATGGTTAGCATATAATATTTAATTATTATTACATTTATTGATTTTTTGTTTTTAGGAGGTGTTGGAAAAAAAATAACAAAGATTAAATTATGTATTTTTCATATTTTGGGAACACTACAATTCCTGATCATGATAAGTGCTAGCAACTAAAATTTGAATAGAAACAATATCTAGATTTATATTGTTACTTAGCAAGAATAACTTGCTAAAATATAATATTTATCATCATTAATACCTTTAATATAAGGGTGAAAATACCCCATTAAAATGGCCTAATAGCCAATTGGCACAATGGACTAATGGCCTAGTGTACAATTGGAATAATTGGACTAATGGACTAATTCCCAATTGGCCAATTGTCCTAGTGGCCTAATGGAATGATGTCCAATTGTCCCAATGGACTAAATTCCTAATAGAAAATTTTCTAATTTGACTAATGACCCAATTTAAAATTGTCCTAATATGATAATATCTAATTGGATAATTGGGATAATAGCCTAATGGCCTGATGGCCAATTGGAATAGTGGCCTAATTTCCTGATGTCCAATTGGCCTAGTGGACAAGTGACCCAATTGGCTGATTTTAATTTAGTAAATTAGACCATTAGGCCTAATGTCCTAAAATCAAATTGTCCTAATGACCTAATGGACAATTGGAGTAATGTCCTACCAGCTAATTGTCCTAATGGACTAACAAAAAATTGACATGATGGCCTAATTACCAATTAACCAATTGGCCCGATGTCTTAACAGGCAATTGTTCTAATGACCTAATGTCCAAATATCCAATTTTATTAATATCCTATTAGAATAATGGCTAATTGGATTATTTTCAATTGGACTAATGACAAATTTTCCTAATAGACCAATTGGCCTTATGACCTTATGGACTAATTACCCAATTGGTCTAATGTACCAATTACCCTAATGGCCTAATGGCCAAACGACCTCATTTTCTTAATGGACTCATGGATAATAATCCTATTATCTTAATGGAAAATATGAAAATTTTCCTAATGGCCTAATGAATAATTGTATTAATTTCCCAATGGGAAATTTTCCCAATGGCTAATTTGAGAATTTCCCTAAGGGCCTAATGGAAAATTGTCCTAATGGCCTAATGGAATAATGACCAATTCGAAAAGTGGCCTTATGGATTAACAACCAATTGGATAATTGGCCTAATGTTATAATGTACCAATTAGACAATTGTCCATTAGGCCAATTGACCTAATTCCCTAATGGACTAATATCTAATTGACCAATTGGCCTAATGGACTAATGGACTAATGGAAAATTGGCCAATTTACCTATTGGTATGATCACCAATTTTCCAATTGGACTAATGGACTAATGGACTAATAACCTAATGTCCTAATGACCAATTGGAAAATTGGCATAATGGCCTAATGGACAATTAGAATAATGGGATCTTATCCAATTGGCTAGTTTGCCTAATGTCCTAATAGGCAATTGACCAAATGGACTAAGGGACAATTGACCTAATGGACTAATGGATAATTGGCATAATTTCATAATGATTAATTGTACTAACGACCTAATGACCTAATGGACAATTATCCTAATGGAAAAACGACCTACTTACCAATTGTACTAATGCATTAATGTCTGATTGGCCTAATGAAAAAATGGACTTATGGACAATAAGAAAATTTTCCTCATGGCATAATGACCAATTGGTATAATTAACTAATGGCCAATTGGCCAATTGTACTAATAGACTAATGACCTATTGGCCTAATAGACTAATGGCCAATTCGCCTAATGGAATAACAACCAATTATCCTAATGAACTAATGTACAATTGTCCAATTAACCTAATGGAATAATTACTTATTGGCCAATTGCCCTAATGGAAAAATTTCCTAACAACCAATTGGCCTAATGGTCTCATTCCCAATTGGAAAAATGGGAAAATGGCCTAATTTCCTAATGTCAAATTGGCCAATTAGACTAATGGCCTAATGGACTGATGATCAATTATATTAATGGAATAATTTCTTAATGGACAATTAACCTAATTGGACTAAATAAGAAAAATATTCTAAATGAACTAAATGGTCTAGATGACCTAAAAGGCCTAAGTGGCCTAAATTTTCCTAAATGGCCTAATTAGCCTAATTGACCCAAATGGTTTAAATGGCCTAATTGTACTAAATAATCTAAATGGACTAATTGGACTAAATGGAATAACTATCCTATACGGTTTATTTATCCTAATTGGCTAAAATGGCCTAATTGGCCTAAAAGACATAAATGGGATAATTGGCCTAAATGGTTTAATTGGATGATGTGGCTTAAATGACCTAAATGGATTAATTGGATGATTTGTCCTAAATTTCTAAATTGGCCTAAATGGACTAATGGTGCTAATTGGAAAAATAGATATATTTTCAAATGACCAATTGGCCAAATGACCAAATGACCAATTTACTAATTTACCAAACAAGCTAACCTAAAATTGACCATAATGACCAAATGATCAAAATTACCATGTGTTTGAATAACCAAATAACATAACACCAATAGAATTAATTTTAAATGGACATAAAAGAGGAATCCATATCGTACCCATATTTAGAATGTGAATTTGTATGTATTGTTTATGTTATGAAACTTGTATTAAACTTAAAATTAAAAGTATATTTAGATATGTTGTAATTTTTTGTATTTATTCAAAATAAATAAGTTTAATTAATTATTATGTTATCAAATTCATGTTATTAAATAATGTTGTATTTTAATAATTTATGTCATTTTCGATAAGTGTTTCTGGGAATCGTAGCCCGTGTGCCTTAAGAAAAATTATTTTTCTCAAGTAGGAAGAAAAAGGGTGGAAGTGAAGTAAATATAAAAACATAAGAAAATATTGTAAGCTTTTTATTTATATTTAAAATATTTATATGTAATTCATAATTAAATATCTTATTTTTATTATCAACAGTCTACCCTAGAGGCCCTTCATGACAAATAAGATGACATGTTTGGGGTGAATGATCATTTAAGTTTGGTATTAGGTGAGGAGCACTGGGGGAGAGTCTGATGTAAACCAAGGAAAAACATCATCCATACTAGGCATTGGTCATAATTAGGCTCATCTCAAACCACTCAAGCCATGAAGATAGAAAGGGATCATGTAAACGAATCCTTGATAGAAAAACTAGTTTTATAAGAGTGTGAGAGAAATAAATCGATCACCGAAAACTTATTGAAATATATGTCAATTATAATTAAATAAAATCTATTATAGGATACTACTACTATTGATTCATATATGGAATTATTTCACCCTTTAAATGATGTCTCTAATGATGTTAATGACGGTCCTAGTGGAATTCGAGTTGATAGTGGTGGCGACGATGGTGGTGGTGATGAGGATGACGACGACGACGTGCTGGTTCAAATGATGTTGTCGGAGATGTGGATGTTGTTGATGGAGAGGAGGATATTGTAAATAGGGGAGATATTGATCCCCTCCATTTTTTACTAAGCTGTTTAGAGACATGTGGATGTTGTTTAATGACTTGAATTGATTGGTTGTATGGATGTATATGCATGTTATAATATTATAAATGGTTTGAAAATTATGACAAGTAGTTGGTTGAATTGTAAATATACAATATATGTATTTAATTTAATATGTACTATGGTTTTTATTTTATTTATAGGTTTTATATGGGCTTGAAGAGCGGTTGCGGCTGCCAAATGGGAATATCCTCATATACCCATGGTTAATTGAACGATGGGTATATATTTTCTACTAGGAAATGTTATTCCCGCATTATGGAGAATCATGGGTATAGATATATACCCATGGTTTGGATTAAACCATGGGTATACTAAAAACCTCTAAGGCTATACCCATAGTTTCCATATAAATCATGGGTATAGCTTTATACTGATGGCTCCCAAAGCCTCATTTCCTAAAACCATGGGTATTTTCTATACCCATGGTTTTAGGGGCTATACCCACAGTTTGAAACTATGGGTATAGGTTATTTTTCCATAAATTAATGGATAATTACTATTTTAAGGGAACACTTTTGACTTTAGACTTTGAAAATTATTTTCTGTTTTGGAAATTAAATGTAGTGTTTTTAAATGCCCCATTTATAATATTAAATTAATTTTGGACTGAAATAACCAATTTATTATTTATTAAGACATATTTTCATAATCAATATGTCATAAAACATGTGGTATATGAAAAACAATAATTATTTACTATTAACATAAAAAATAATTATTTCTAAAAATTAAAAAAATCACCCTTGGAAACTTTATATGTTTTTATTCTAAAAATACAATTAATTTTAAAAAAAAATATATCATAGGTAATTTTAATTTTTAATATAAAAAATATGTTTTTATGATATATATTTATATATAGATCATTTAAAATGTTCTTATATTTTCTTTGAGTTATTAATCCAGATATTTATTATATATAATTATAATATCTATTCTTTTTAAAATTACTCATGATAAATATTAATTATTTATAATTTTATTATTCTTAGATCAATTTTCTATTCTAAAGATCATATTACCATTCCCAATGTTCATGTTACTATTACCAATGGTGAGGTTAGTATTCCAACAGCCACATTACTATCCAAATAGTCACATTACTATTCTAAACATCATATAACATCCTATAAATACAACTTTATTCCTTAATTATTAATTATAATTCCTCATAATGTTATATATTTTCCTTTTCCAAGATATATACCACTTTTCTAATATATTTTTTCTTTCTGTGGTGTTGTTTATGGGGATGAAGAATATTTTATATTGAAAGGATGTCAATTTTCTAATTATTATTTTCTAATTTATTTATTCCATTATAATTTTCTTAATTTTTATGGGTTTATTTTCACACTAATGTAACAAATTCAATTAATGAAATAAAGTTTTGTTATGTTCTCTATGTGTTTTATGTGTATAATGCTATTAAATTTAATATAACACACATTTATTCAGGAAAAAAAATATCAATTATAAACTTTGGATCATTACAGTTGTGGATAGTTCAATATTAAATCCAAATGGTTTTGTGATAATGAAATTGTACGTTTTAAAGAAATGGACTGGGGTTCCTCATTGTGATAAAACCAAGAACACTATATTTTTCACAAATTTCATAGGTGGATCTACCATGTGATGAAATAGAGAAACTAGAGATGGTTCCCGTGATTTTTTTGAATAAGATAATAGAATTACTGAGGAATGACTCAATTATTGAAAACAATAAATTTTTATCCATCCAATGCTTCAATAGAAGGGAAATGTTTAGAAAAGTTTGGATTTTTATAGACTACTTAATCAAATTAAAGGTTTCAATTATTAGAGGATCACATTGGTTGATTATGGTTTCTTCCACATTGTCTTTCCTTTAAAAGATCATAAGATGAAGTCATGGAGGATGGGTTTTTTGACACTAAAATATATATTCCATAGTATTTAGGTATGGGACCCCTTTTTAAAACTAGATCTAGTAAAAAACTATGTGACTCAAATATAGATCCAAATCAAAGTGATTATCTATTTTTTACAGCATCCCAAAATTATTTGGGATATTTCCTCATATGTAGGAGTGACTATCAAAATTGATAGGGAGATATAATGGGGTAGGTATTGGATTTTTTTCCCATGTCTTGACTAATATTGATTTATGTTATTTGATTTTTTTCATTGTTATTCTTGTTTTACTGATAATTAATCTGAATTAAATATGGTATTTTAGAAATTATTATCATATTTTATGAAGTGAAATTGAATTAGGAATTCAATTAATGGGTGGTTTGATAATTTTTTATGTTAATTTCATGAATTATGGCCATTTGTATGAGAACTAAAAATTTAAAGTACCCAATGTTGTAGTAACTACTAGGGCATATCCTCAATGATAAATTGTCAGTAGTGATGCATTGTTATAGAGGATGGGGACCCTTCACTAATTAAAGTATGTGTGTCCTATAAGAACATTATGTATTCTTCCATAAAGGGTCTACGTCATGGGTCCAATAACATAGCTCTCTCAATGATTTTAGTGTAGGATTTGGAAACTACCTTTGTTAATATTAATTGTAAGAAGACTAATGATGTTGGTTTTAAATGATGGATAAATCATTAAAGTTCAATTATTGTGACGATTGTTGCATGATAAAGAATTATACTAATTAGAACCACTCACTACAGACTGGGATGGATGTGAGGATGGATTAGTAGAATATTTGTTCTTGTTTGATGATTTTGATTGGATATTGTAGCTTTTTGCAACTATGAAGTAGGGAAGTTAATGATATGTTGAATTTTTTAATAAATTTGACCAGTAATACATGATTGAAATCTACAAGAAGGTTTTCTCTTTCTTAGGGAGTTTAATAGCTGACCTTGTAGAAATATCAGAGGAATAATTTATGAGTTCTCATATTAGTATGGGGGAAACTCCCTTATCAGAAAGGATAATTATTCACCTATTTAGGAAGTCTTAAACATGTTTTAGAATACTTCTAGTTTTGATTCTCATGTAATGATTACAACTATTAGGGATTATAAAGGTGATAAATTTTAGAATTATGGCTTCATTTCAAAGTAGGAGGATGTTAATAAATATCACTATATTAAGTGAAAAAACAACTTCATCAATGGGTTAAATTCCTTTTTTATTAAAAGGAATTATTATAGACATCTAATGATAAGAATGATCCATGTAAAGATGAAGATCTGAGTTAGTCTCTCGCTAATCATACTGGGAACGATATTAGTGTCCCTTCCTTGAGAGTTTATTCTGTGGTGAAAAAACACATGGAGGCAGTGGATATTACAACTACTGTTTTGATAAATAATATAAGATAAACTGAACCTATTAAATCTAAGAACTCTATAACCTCTTTGAAACTATCTAATATTAAAAAAAAAAATCCTAGGCTTTGAACATTTAAGATGTTATTCCTTTTGGGAAGTCTAGGAGTTCCTATAATATTAAGAATGAATCTCCTTCAGTTACTTCCCTAGATAAATTTGGGCATGTTTATGTGTCCACACAAGAGACATGTAAAAACCCAATGATAAGTGGGAAGTACATTTTTACTATACCTGATTTACTAAATATGCCTTATTTTTTTGTTTTTTATGTTGGAATCATATAGAGGTCCAGGTAAAAAAATTATTGATACTCTTAAAATCCCGTATATTTCTCATTTAAATATGAAATGGGATGGATCTAAAGGGAATGTGAATCATATAAATACTTCTAGAGGAAAGTATGGGATGGTTATCGATAGCTAGTACCTTCATTTCGGGAAGCATGATATTGAGATCACCACTAAACAGATTATTGATGAATCTGCAAGTAAGGATATGAGGCTTCATTATAATGTGAACTACCCAATTAGTACTTTTTATCATATAGAGTAGGTACTTTGATTATCTGATTAGATTAATTCCCCTATAATCAGATCATATTATACTAGGGACCCTATAATGAACCTTGAAAGAACGTATGCACTATGTATAGTACCCCTCACGAAGAAAAAATTATTTCATTAGGGATACATCCCCCATTCCATAACTAAAAGTATTAAGATGAATTCCACTTCCCAGTGTTCTAACTTGAAAAAATATAAAGAATCACTACTTAGGTACACATTTTAAATCTCTTTAAAGTACATAAGAACTATCAATAATACACTGGATAGAGTGATTGTTAATCTAGTATGAAACTTATTTTCTTTGATTAATGTACTCAATTAGTTTGACAATTGTGACTCTATTTTTGATCAAACCAAAAAGGATCATGAAATACATATGAACAATACCTCAATTCCAAGATTTTTGGGATCAAATAATACTGTTGTTTAAGGTAATGACTATAGATAATCCATAATGGTTATTGTTGATATCATAGTGATGGATCGATATGATGATGTACTTATTGATTATGTTGATATGGGTATACCTGACCGTAGTACCCTTGAGGATCATAGATAGAAGATCAATTATTTCAATCTCAACTAAAATACTACTTTACTTAAACATGATAACAACCCATACAAAATGGCCAAATCCTAGAAGAGAGGTTGCCACCCCTGTAGTAGAAGTGCTTCTCACAAGGTGAAGTTTTTCCAAATGTGAAGGATGGTCTTACACACTCTATGTGGATATTTTTTTTGTTTTTTTGGTGGTTTTGATGCACTTATTATTCAATCCCTTTCACTCTCTGTGTATGTTTCTTCTTAATAAATTTAGACAGGGCCATGGGTTTTTGTCTTCAAATCTATGGTTTGTGTTTTTTATGATTGTTATTATTAAAAACTAATTATTATCATAAATTCTTTTTGACTCAATATTATATTTAATAATTATTAATACGTTGTATTTTAATAATAACTTATTTTAATCTATTTTTATATGCTCACGTGTTTTGTATATGTTTTAATTATCAAAATATATTAGGATCATAGAACCCTCTTATTAAAATAAAAAAAAGGAAAGGATGGGGTTGAACCTAGCAATAATGCCCTAACCCAATGAAGGTAAACCATGAAACAGTACAAAATAAATAGAACACAATGAAAAAGATTTTAAAAAAATCAATAAAATACTGAGGAATAGGCCACTATTAGATTTATATTCAAATTTTAAGAGCATTAGGAAATGATCAAATTAGAAACCAGTATCTACAATTGAATACAACCCAAATAACATCAATTAAAAATATTTACGTATCTTTAGAAAAGGTACCCATGTTATGAAAGGAACCCCAAACTCCCTTATCACATGGATTTCATCCTCTCTCTAACTTATATCATTTTCCATATATTATTTAGATAATATGATTCTTATTTCATAGGATCATCAAGAATGTTGTTGATCAAAATTTACATATTATTAGAGATATCTTGTACCCCAACATTAATGCAATTTCTAGATTCAAGTATCCTTTATCGGTTAGCTAAAACATCCATCGAGTCAATAAAGTCAAAATAATTATATTTGGATACCTAAATTTTAACAATACCTACAATAGGTTTAGAAAAGTCCTTATCCATTTTATAAGACACTTGAGTTGAAGAATAAATTGAAACATGAGTTCCTATATCATAAACCTAAGAGTTTACTGGTTTTAAAGCTAATGATCATTTATATGCACGAAAAATTGCATAAAAATTAGTTCTAGCATGGTGATCCACCCGGTTAGTTGAAACTACCACAATATTATAGCCTTTGACATGAGTAGAAGGTGGACATAGCTATTGTTAAGATTTCATTGGCCCAGTGGACTTCCCCTACACAGACTGACCCTCAACAATCTATGTTTTAATTATGAATTTATTAATTCATATATTAATTATGAATTCATTAAGTCATTATTATTAATTTGTTTATATAATATATTAATTACTATGACATCCTAAAAATAATATATTAAGTATTATGACTTTATTAATTATGGATATATTAATATCATTAATAAATATTTTAATATATTATTATTAATTACGAAATTCTGTTTATAATATTTTATAATTATGACATTATTATTTATTATTAATATAATATTATTAATTGAGAATTTAATAATAATATAATTAAAATAATAATAATAATTATTATTATTATAATTAAATATAACATATTAATTTTTTTAATTAATTATTTAATTATATTATTATAATTATGTCACATATTATAGTTGGGGGTTACCTGGGTGGTAAATCCACCCCATAATCCTCTATCTGACCGGGGTTCAAATCCTAAAATCCCCCTTTTCGAGGGAATTATTAGACCATTTATGGGAAAAATAATTTGCTCACTTGTGAGCAACCGATAGTCGGCACGACACAACAAGGGGAATAACATGATGTGACGGGTAAATGATGTGACATAGTGAAATGTAGATGTCATTGTATGGGTAGCGTGAAAGAGAGATGAGTGTGTTAGAATTAATAAATTAACCCTCCACCCATAAAGATTCTTGATGTGGGGTGGTGGGGTGTCCTGCCACGGCATAATAGAAGGTGGTGTAACACGATAGAGGCCGACATTTTGTCATACATACCTATAATACAATGTGATGGTATATTGAAAGACACTATGTGGTAATGGTGTAAAATTCTAGTAAGGGGGGTTGCACAACATGAATATTAGTCTCACGACATGACACATCCTACTCAATTGGGAATTTTGGTCATCCTTCAAGCTGTGGGCCACACTCAACCAGGCATTCAGGACAACTCCTACAAGGGCCTTTGGGCCTCCATCAAGAAGAGTTTTGGGATATAAATTGTGATAAAATAGGCCTAATGGGTGTTTAAAATTCATTGGGGAAGGGATTATAATTTAACCATTATTGTGATAGGGTTCATGTGTATTTTTTGTTTGTAGTCACATCTATCTATAAGTAAAATTTAAATGAAACTTAAAACATAATATAAACATATAAAAATAGTTGAAAATAATAAATTTTAAGAAATATAATTAATGAAAAATAATTTTCAAAACACAAACCTTATAGTTAAAAAACATAAAATTTGTTCTCTAAAAAATTTAAACACATAATTTTTATTATGTATTACATTTTTAATTACATTATGTTTTAACATTCCCATATTAATTAAATTATTTTTTTTAATTCTAATAAATATTTAATATTTATTAATAATTTAATTAATAATATTCAATATTTTTTTAATGTCTTAGGGATTATAAGTAAAATAAACACACAAGAAGTGGGCTATCAAGACTCAGACCTCGTCGCCCAAAATTATAGAACCACAACCAAGATAACTCATAATTGTTTTTTGAACTGAATCCCCAATGGCCCTAAGGCCTGGTTTTTTTATCCCATAGGACATCTAATTATGTAGTTCATTTTCTTATCTACATCCCATTGTAAATGTGAATTCCACACCCCACATTAAATTTTAATGTTTTCCAATACACCGACCTATTTTTAACATTATCAACAACCCTTGTCCATTGTCTTCAAAAACTTACAAATTTACCCAATGTGTTCACATGTGCAGCCACATTTTTCAACTGCCTAAATCATCATGTTGGCCAACCAATTTTTTATCATGATCACTTTTACTTCATCCTTAGATATTACAATCCCAACATATAATCCATTTTGGAGTTCTATCCTAAAAACAAAGGGTGATACCAGGAATTTTCCATCCAAGCATACATTTTAGTCACCATCAATTATGAAATATGATGTCAGCCTTTGGTTTTTGCCCAAATATACTCTCCTCAAACCAAATACCACACAATTGAGTCTCCCCTACAGTGATAATATATCAGATCCAACTATCTTTCATCACTATTTTCTAATCACTATGACTCACTGCCTAAACACTATTATTAGGAAAACTTTTGACATAAGGCACCATATATCCACATGCATCAAATGAGACACTATTATCATTATTAGACTAGTTTGGGTGAAATTACACCCTACATCAAACCTGGTTGTGCTATGGCTCTGATACCACTTATCAGAATCATTTTTCCTCTATCCCTATGTCTTCTAAGCCAACACTTAATCCCTTATGGGGATCCATCCTAAAACCCTTGGGTAATTAGAGGAATTTCCCATCCAATAATATATGTTTTCCACAATCCTTTGTAAAATCTGATGTGGGACTTAGTTTTGAACCCAACATTTTTCTATCATCAGTACTCCCCTTGGTTCAATCCCATAACCAACCACCTAATATAACCTTCATCATCAAAAAATATGTTCCCATAGACATTATACTACCCCTAAGTCCAAAAAATAATCACCAATGACAACATAATTCATGTGTTCTACTGCATATTAAATCCTCCACAAACTGAGCTCCGACGACATCGAAATACACCTCATGGATCCACTGGCTATCATTTATGAATAAACCATGTCCAACCACCTATATGTGTGTGATATTTACATTACTAAAAATATCAAAAATTCACATCCTATCTCCCTATATTTACAACACCATGAAAACTAATCCATGGTACATGCCTCTTGGGTTAAACCATGATCACAAAGTGATCCAAATTAATGAAATTCAGGATTTGATCCCAAGATATGTTAGATATGGAACCACCATTGACTACCATTCAATATTGGACTTATCCACATAATATTTAATAATAATAACATAATAAATAAATATTAATATCTTAATTAATTACTAATTATTAATATAATTGATAATAATAAATTTAAAATAGGCTATGGTAGAGCCTGAAGTACCTATATCCTTTATTAGAAGAATGTATAAAGTAAAAAATGTGAAAATTGGGTTATACATGGTAGGAAATTCAATCATCAAAAACTAAAAATAGTGAAACTATTTTAGAGACACCAACAACAAACTCTATAAGGGAAATTAAATACCTCAATATTGACCTTTGCTATGATATGATCCCCACACCAACCATGGGGCATAACTCTTCCACAAAAATAATGAACTCTATTCCATATCTAGGGTTGTTTTCAAACTTCATCTTCATTCGATTGAGAGTCAAAAATCAAACCTTTTATTTTTCCATCTAGTGGGGCATGATCCTTAGAATCCTAATAATATCGATCTCAAATTCAACCTATCATGGGTATATCTATTGTGATCCAATATTTTCATACATAGATAATACATATTATTAGAGTAATATTTATTACATAAAATAATGATCCATTACAGAATCGTATAGGCCTACTGCCTTGAGAAACTTGGATACATAAACAACTGATTCATAAGTGAAATACATCATCACCCACTAAGTTCATCATAACTATAACTCTTCTTATAAATATCATACTTAATACCTTTCTTCATAATTCCTGAAAGGTAAACATAAGAGAGGGTGTGTTCAGATGATCATTAAGGGTAAACAAGGGAGATATCAATGATCACTTGAACATAACATGAGAATAACAGTATGGGAACATGATCATAACATTTTAAAACCATACCCTATATATCATAGATCATAATCTTGATTAATTTATTAAATAATGGTAGCTCATAAGGCATTTATCATAAAGGAAACATATAACATGAACCATGAGATCATTAAATTGGTATAATACATAAGTTTGTGTAATATATATAAGTTTAGAAAATCATTTCTTTAGTAGTCAAGGATCATTTAAAATAATATTATAGTGGATTGAGTTCAATCCCCAAACCATCATACTAGTAAATTTTCATTTCTAAGTCTATCATAGTGGATAGAGACCCTCATTAATGTTGGAAATAATGATGTTGTTTTTACTAGAAATGGATTTCGGTTTGTGTTTGTTGTCAATACTCAGATGGAAGATAATGGAGTACATGGTAGATCATATATTTTGAAATAAAATGGCTCTTATAGTACATGATGACAAAAGTATTGATGGTGGTGTTTTTTTCCAATGTTTATCAAATTTTTGGGGTCCAAAATTTTGAAAATGGATAGCATTGCAAAAAGTTATTTTTTCTTGAAGGCCTTATAGAAATAAGGAAAAGTCACGAGTTTTGTGAAGATTTTCATTGTGAATTGTGTTTCATGAAGTATCAAAGAAATATGATGGTGATCTATATGACATCGACAAAAATCATGAATGATTAAGAATTGAAACATAAAAAATGGTGATGGTGATATCCTTGATTAGAATAATTGGAGATTTCTTTGGTGTAAAGGTTTTAATGGAAAGCACCACGATTACGATGAGCATCACGAATGGGGAATTTATATGAAGCTTTGCGATAGGAGGACCACCACAAAAATATTTTTCAAAGATCCAGAAAATGTTATAAGAGGATTTGGATCATCATAAAGGCTGAGCCTATAAATATGAGGCTACCCCAACTTCATTTCAACAAAACATTTCAAGGAAAACTCGGAATCTCATTGATTTTTTGAAGCTAGGGTAGCTTTGAGAATCTGGGTTTTTAAGCAAGCTTGAGCATTACGAAAAGACTTGTTTAGTATTGATTGATGCTAATTCTTTTGAGTAAAGTGATATTCACGATGATAGGGTGTACCACACTAACTCGGTTATACTTATGAAGGAAATTTGTTCTACGATGGAAGGGGTGCTTCGTGAAGGAGTGGGCTTCGCAAATGAATTTTGTGAAAGGTGGTTTTGAATATCAGTTTTTCAGTGAATAAGGATTTTAATATGCATCAACTCAGGTCTATGGTGGAAGTTGAGTATCTTAATAGATAGGGGACATGAATTTAATGAAAAACCATTAAATTGACTTTTAAGTCGATAGACTGAGTTAGACTTATCTTAAAGTAGTGAGTTAATGGTAGTTAACTGAAGTGTTCTGGGGGATGTAGTGTGATGTACCTAAAACCATGTAAATACAATGTGATTGGAATAGATTTATTGTGTCAAAGCTTCTATATTCCATATCCAGTGAATTTTAGTGTATTTAGGAATGAACGAAACAATTTTAGAGTATTATCATAGACTAGACCTTAGTGGTGAACCAAGTAAAATCGGTTTGTTGTCTTACTTTTTGTGAATGATTTAATTACTATTAATTACCGTTACATAGTTCTAATAGGTTCCTACCAATGTGGGAACAATATTATTCTCTTGAGAATAAAATTTGACACCCTGATTCACCCCTCCTCTCTCAGGGTGTTCTCGGGTCCTTCAATTAAATGGGGTTCACTCCCCATTCCATTCTTATTTATCTCATGAGATATCTATCATTACCCAATGCATTGGAGGTATATATAACTCTTAATTAACCAATAATATAATAAAAACTGAATATATGTATACCAAAAGATCATAAAAATTAATCATATCATAACTATTTAAATAGAAATAGGTATCACAAACATTTCATCATAATATATCCCATTGAAAAGGAAAGGGTTTCATAAACATTTCATCCTTTCATCATAGCATAACCCATGGAAAATAAATGGGATTCATAAATAGTTTTCATTATAATTATAAACCATCTATAGAAAGAAAAACGATGGTATCATTAGATTATATACCTAGTATAAATTTGATTGTCAAAAAGGATATTATCATAGATGAAATATGTCTTTAAAAGATCAATTAAAGCATATCTTTAAAAAAATACCGAATTCACTTTGAAATAACTAATTTAAGATTTAAAATATCCTAAATATTAAAAAAAAAAAATTATGAAAATAACCTTGGAAAATTATAAATTAATATTTAAATCATTGAGTCATCATGATGGTGGGAAATTCCAGTCATTTCGTACATGTTAAAAGAAAACATTCCTTTTACTATTTTGTAAATACTCAAAATATACCTCATTTAGAAAATGAAAAGAATATTCAATATTAAAAAATTTTATAAAAAATCAATCATCGGTAAAAATAAATTTTAACAATCATATAGTAATATTAAAAAAATTATTCAATTTTTTTTATAATACAGGGATATGGAAAAAAAATGATTTTTGGTCGAAGATAGAAATAAACTCGTTTTCCTTAAAAATATTATTGCAGTATCTTAAGTATTTAAAGAGGAAAATGAAAGGAAAAAATATAGTATGTATAAATAACTTAAGGAGAATAAATTTCAAATTTTTCCTATGAGTTATATTATTATATTTCATCATCAGAAATGTAATCATAAACAATCGTGGTAAATAATGAGATTTTAACATAAAACATCTACCTCAAGTTCAGGTTAATTTGAAAGTAATTTAACTTTTATAATAATAAATATAAATTTATTATTATATAACATAGTCATTTTCATAGTTATAATATCATATATTATCCACTTATAACATTTAAATTCCCATTTATTAATAATTCCTTGATAAAATCATTGTTTTTGGTTGTTAACTATTTCATTTTTCATAAGAGTTTAGGTTTGGTAGTTATAGTACTTGTACTTTAATAATGTTTACTTAATTTATATAACTTTAATCATGATAAAATATAAAATATATTCATTATATATATATATATATATTTATATTTATAATCATTCATAAAATATTGATATAGGAAAATTAATTACACCGTTAATGGAGACGACTGGTCGTGTGTTTGCGTGAAAGATGTTTTCAATTTTCAATGAATGGAATTAAATAAAGGAGAATAATAATTCAAATTTATAAAATCATTACTATATAATATATATCATATATATTCATTAAATAAATACTTATTACCATCCAAGTAAAATTTAAATGAAAAATAAATAACATCACTTCATAGAGGTGTTAGTCTACACGTATGCACAAACGACATTATCATTTTCCAATGGACATGAAGATATGAAAGTAATTGTGATTTTTTAGTTATATAATAATAATAATTTCAAAAATTTCATATATAAACTTTAAACCCATCATAATAACCAGCAATTAAAGATTACGATGAAAGATGAATGGTATCTCTATGCGGATATAGTTGTCCACACATACACACAAGTGATACTTTCACTTCCCGTTTGATGAAATAAAGGGTATATATTTGTGTCTTCAATATAATAATAAAATTTTAGTATATTTTGGATACTTAATTTATTATTTTTTGATAAGTATTATAGATCTATAAGAGGAAAAATAAGATCTAAAAAAGAAAGCAACCAGTTAAGGTGATTACCTCTTCATTGAAAGAAATACTTTAGATCCCCTATTAATAAACCTAGGTTTGGTTTTTTGGGAATAAAATAACCTATATAAAATTTATAGGGAATTTTTCAAATTTTGATTGATCTACAAGTCTCAAAGTGGTGTAATGAAGAGAAAGGATGAATGTCCTTTTTTAAGGGATGGAGATGACACACTTATAATTTCTTAAAATATTAAAATATAATAAAGTCATTCTCATTAACAATGATTATAAAATTTAAAATAAATTTGAATAAAAATATACTAGAGTAAAAATAACATCACATGATAAAATTTATACTGGTTTTGGTGTCATTTTAAACCAATTATTTTTTATTAACCCCATTTGTAAACATTTTCGACCTTAACCATGGTAACAACTATTTCAATATTAACGGGTTAAGAATTTTACCCTAAATGGACAAGTCACTCATAAATGGAACTTGAATTATATTTTATACCATATTACATCCAATTTTCAGAAGATAATAATTTTATTTTTTTAAAATAATTTATTAAAATATTATTTATTGTAAAATATCATTAATATTAGTTTTGGAACTATTAATTTAATTTTTCTTTAAAGACACCAATAAAAAGATTTAATTTTAATATAATACTTTTATACATCAATGAAATGATATAATAAATTAATTGAACATAATAAATTTCTTAAATGATATTACTTTTAATTTTTTGTAAACCATTTATTTTATTTTTCTATTAATTGATGGAATGGCTTTCCGACATTATGTATGAGTTTAAGATAATTATATAATTACTCAAAATTATAAACAATATTATAATAATAAATATAATTTCGTTATTATAAAAATTACCATTAATATTCATTCAAAACTTGATTTTGTCCCTATGTGAACACATAATAGATATCTAAAAGTAAGAGTGTGGAATTATGATTTTTTCATTGATTTAAATATTATATAGGTAATTTTCATGAACAATTTTCCCTTAAACAATTAAATTTTGAGCCCTAGATGATAATTTTCAAATTAAATTAATATAATAAGAATTAAGATGAAAAATAGCGACCTTAAAATTTATTTGTAAGCTAGGTTAACCCAATTTACCCTTTATCGATGTGGTAAATTTTATCACTATTAATATTAACAATGCCTAAAAATAAAATGAGCCTCTTGCAAAAATTTATACCTCATGATTGTAAATATGGAATCTATTTTTTACAATTAAATTTCTTTAAGTGGTTAGAATTTATTTTAAAATAAGTGCAAAACATGATGAAATTATTTATTTAGAAAAATACATTTTTAAGCATAAACGTGGATTTATTCTTATCCAATGCCTAGAAAATAAATTAGATGTTTTTTAAAAAAATTTATAGAATATATAATATATAAATTTCATTAAAATAGCTCTCCAATTGTAATAAATATAATTTTACAATATAAAAACACATTGTGAACATAAAAATAGTTTTTCAGATAACATCTCTTTTACTTAAATATGTTTTTTATTTTCATTTCTATTCAATTGTTAATAAAATATTTTATTTTATATAAGTGTAAAGAATTTATTTTTCATTAGTTATTCCTATAAATATATTCAAATTTAATGTCTATGTTATAATGATATTATATATTATGGTTCATTTATACTTTTGTTACATGTATCACAAATTATATAGTGAATTGAATTTATTTGAAAATATATATATCATAAAATCTTAGGGTGTTGCATTATGCCCATTTAAAATGAATTTCCATCTAAAATTATATAACTATAATATAAATAAATTTTTATACCTCTATTTCACTACATCCTTGGGGTTCCAAAGTAGCTTCTTTGAATTTTTTATTCCTCTAAAGAACTTTAACCAGGTGAGTAATCATGTTCTTTAGAATATTATCTCTAAAATTAAATATTTCTATAAGGTTATCTTCATAAGAAATATCATGTTATAGTGTTAAAAATTATTTGTTTAATACATGTGAAGGACCATGTATGTACTTCCTCAAGATAGATTCATGGAATGCATCGTGAAGTTGTGAGAGGTTCGGTAGAAGTTCCAGGTGATAAGCTATCATCCCTACTCGATCAAGAATATTGAAGGGGCCAATATACCAAGGGATTAACCTTCCATTATATCTAAATATTATAAAATTATTCCATAGATAAATTTTTATAGACACCTTCTCACCTACTTCAAAACTCCAGATCTCATCGATGATATTCAACATAACTTATTTGTCGACTCTGAGCTACCTTGATGTCCTACCGAATAACTCTAACTATATATTCCATTTACTTATCCATATTAGTCCCCCATATGTTTTTTGTTAAAATTAATCCTAGAAAATTTTATTCCTACACTTATTTTAATATAGGTCTTTTATGGTTCCATATGAATACTCAATTGAAATATATTTTTGTAAGAAAACTAGGCTAGATGAAGGTTTTGATCCCGAATACCTTTGAAATTCACAGAACATGATCTCAACATATACTCAAGGGTTTTAATGGTTCTCGTATAATGACTGTATGTATAAGGAATATAATCTATAATGAAACTCCACCATGTATCCAGATCCTATAGATGAATTTCCCAGAACCTTGAGGTAAACCACATATCCAGATCTGATACAATAGAATGTGGTATTCCATGAAACCTTACAAGTTACTTTATATAAATTCAATAAATCTGATTTATAAATAAATATTATCTAATAGAAACTACGTGTGTTGAATTTTTAAGGAAATAAACTATAACTGGAATAGAATTATGTCTTATAGTCGTCTTGGGAAGTCTAAAGACAAAGTCCATGGTGATGTTTTCCTATTTCCATTCTGGTATAACATCATGTTATACTTATGTTTCTCATCCATAATATACAAACATACCAATCACCAAGATGCGTACTCTATAATATCCCTCTTAATATTGTCCAACTATAAATACTCCTTCAAATCTATATATATCTTCATACTTCCAGGATGAAAGGAGAATGATTAATTATGAGCCTCATCCAACAACTCCTTCATCAAATCTGGTATGGATTGACCACATACATGGTTCTTGAAACATATCATTTTAACACAATAAATGTTGAACTTAAGAATATTTATGACCTTATTAAACAGTTTTTCATCTTCCTTTTATTCCTCTTTAATCCTCACATGGAAGGATTGTTGAACAATCATTAGAGAAATATAATATTTCTCCTCTTACATAAATATTTCCATATATATCCTTTGAAAATATAGAAATATTGGATCTTTTATGATTATCATCAAATAAATATAGTATGATACTTTTGAACAAGAGCATCTACCATCTTGTCCACTTTCCCAGGGTGGTAATGTATTGAGCAATTATAATATTTAATCAACTCCAACCATCTTATGTGGTGTATATTCTTATCTTTTTGAGTGAATATATACTTTATAATTTTATTATCAATATATATTTCACACTTTTCTCTACATAGATAATTCCTCCATATCATTAATGAAAAAATTATCATATCTAAATGATACTTAAATTTTCTTGAGGTATAAGCTATAACCATGTCATTATGAATTATAACAAATCTCTGTCCCTTCTTCAATACATCACTATAAATTAAAAACCCTTCTACACTGTAGGATAATGTAATAACATGTGTGATGACTAACCTTCTCTTTATTCCCTTGTAATTTTCTTCCTATTCATTTATCCAAAGAAACATGTCTTCCTTATAAGTAAAATTATTGAGTGGATTATATATCCATGATAAATTTTACACCAAGTGTTGATAATATATATCAAAACTAATAAAACTAAAAATATCAATCATGGTAGTTAGTCTGGGCCAATTTTCAATAATCTCCATCATTGATGGATCTACCGAAAAATCCTTTCCTGTGATTATATGACCCAAAAAACAAATTTTTTATATCCAAAATTCACACCTTGAAATTTTTTCATATAGATTCTCCTTCATTAGGTTCTTTAGTATAATCCTCAAGGTATTTTCAATCTCTTCGTTGATATTTGAATATATATGAATATATTCTATAAATACTACCACAAATTGATCAAAATAAAATATAAAGACCTTATTCATTAAATATATGAATATAAGGGGGAATTATTTAAACCAAATGGAATAATTTTTTATTCTTAGTGTCCATAACTTTTACGGAATTTTTTATTGGGTATATATTTCTTATATAACTTCAATTAATGATACCAGGAATGAAGATCAATCTTGGAAAAATATTGACCACTATATAGTTGATCAAACAAGTCATCAATATGAAGAAAATGATTCATATTATTGATTTTGATCTTGTTAGGTTACTTATAATCAATTCAGAGTCATATTGATCCATATTTCCTCTTAAAAGAAGAACATATGCACCCCAAGGTGAAGAAATTGGCTGAATAAATACCTTGTCAACATTATTTTAGTGTTTCTTATTCATTTCCCATAACACAATCGGGTCTATTGTATATGGAATCCTTGAAATAGGTGTAGAAATAGGTATAAGTTCTATAGAGAATTCAACATCATAATTTAGTGGAATACTAGGAAACTATTCTATAAATTCATCAACAAACTCCCTTAAAATTGGAATATATTTTATTTTAGTTTTCTCTCCAACCATTTGAGATAAACACTCCTTTGGAATAAGAATCAAGAACCATATAATGGATGAATTTTCTATTGGATGTTCATATTTATAATCACACAGATATATGATCATTTTTTAGATTATAAAATCAAATGTAGATTCCTTTCATTGATAGTTGATGAGTGATTTATATAAATAAATCCAATCCATGCTTAATATTATATCAAATTCAACTATATGGTGAATAACGTGATTTTTAGGAATAAAATTCTCAAAAACATCAATTTTAGATGAATCATAGACTTGTTATGTGGCCATCGTACCATTAAATGTTTTCATTTCTAATTAAATATCAAATAATTGAGTTGGTATTGTGATACCCCTTAGAAAATTCATCAGATATAAAAATGTGGGTAGATCTAGAATCAAATAAAATATTTTCAGTTCTAAAGTGGATGGTAATTTTATCTTTCACAACATAGTTATCCAAATCAGTAATAGTGATCATATGATATTTCTCTTTGTATATGGGCTTAACAGGTTTCTGACATCAATCATTATCATTAAACACTGGGTTTCATAATTGGTTGTAATAATGTATATACTCCTTACTTTTGAAACACTAGAGTGTGGGTGGTGTATTCTAGGGTCGTTTTCCTCCATAATTGGATAAATTCTTCCCATCACTTGGATATTTGATTTCCTGATTACCATTCATTCCACAAATAAAATATCTACCAATTCCCTTAATAAACATTCCACCATGTTTCTTTATACCCTTTGAGCATAAATGAAATCTCATCTTCTTCTCACCTTGGTTTTTATAATTCCATCTTAATTTTTTTATAATTTAATATCCAATCCATGAGATTAATTGGTAACTCAAAACTCCATATCCAATATTATTCGATATAAAAAAACTTATTTAGAGATAATAATGTCTCTTACAGATAAAAACCATAATAAAATTGGTTATAATCCACTTAAGAATTGATAAACATTATTTTCTGGTACAATTATAATACAATAAGAATACATTGAATGTCATGTAAAATATTCGTCATATTTACTAATGGATTCATCATCCTTCTACTTTATCTCAAAAAATTCTTTATCTAATTTCATTTGACGAATATAAGGAAATTACATATTGAAAAATAAAATCTTGAGCTCAACCCACTCCATGGAGTCAATTTATTCTCATTTCCTTATATTCTTAACAAGATTTCACCATTGATCTACTTCACCTTATAAATGATAGAAAACCAACATGAATTTTTCATGATTTGAAAATTGTATAATGTAAAATATCTTCTCAATGCTATTGATCTATCCTTAGAAAACAAATAGATCAATGATCCCACTAAAATAAGGTGGATTTTGGATCATGAAGGTATAAAATAATGTTGTTCCCTAATTTTCTAATTTTGAAGTTCATCATGATTCCTAGCTTCAGAATTTTGTGTAAGAGTAACCATGAGATTTTTTATTCCAACTCCAATAATATTTGGTTCCTAATTAAAAAAATCATTTCATTGTCTATCATATTTATCATTAATATGATTCTTTGGGATTTATCCATTAAAAAATCCAAAAATTAAATAATAATAAATAATAATCATATTGGAAAACTACATAATCATAAAAAATCATTTATTGCATGTCTATTTAAAGACACATTTTTTCAATTTATGTAAACTTAGGTTTAATTTAGGTCATTAATAGTCATTTTCTATTCAAATACTTCATGATGGTTTATAAATAAAATATGAATTAATCTATGAATGTCCCCTAAGAGTTTCAAACTACGTGAATAGTTAGGGAACACTCACCATGTACCATAAAAACGGATGAGATATACTCAACTAAATAATTATGGGGTTATCACCCCAAAATGCATATATACCAAAAACATTTCCACTTTTAGTATCTAGATAAGAATGTTTTTCTCAAAAAATCATACCTATTTCTTTATAATATCTTAAGACATTCTTTTATACATATTATTATCTTAAAATTACTCAATAAATTTTTATCATACTAGTTTTTATAGGTATCTAAACCTTTATCTGATACCAACTATATCTACATATAATTTTCATTAAAATATTTTACATCTAATTACATGAATATTTAATATATAACATAATAATCCACTCGAGAAAAAAATAAGTTCAGTGCCTTTAGAAATTTTGATACATAAACAAATGGTTCATAAGTGAACTGCATCATATCTCACTAATTTCTTCATAATTAGAACCCTTATTATACATTTCATACTAAATACTTTTATTCATAACCTGGGGAAAGGAAATCCATGAAAGGGTGATCACAAATTCTTAGTAATGATAAATAAGGGAGATATCAATGATCACCTAAACATAATACGAGCATAATTGTATAAGAACATGAGAATAACATTTTAAAACCATAACCTTCATATTATATATTATAATATTGATTCATAAAATAAATCTTTGTATTTTATAATACATGAATAATAAAGGAATCAAAGAACATAACCCATGATATAATTACATTATCATAATATATAAGACATAAGTTTGTGGAATACACATAAGCATAGAAAATCATTTTCTTAGTAGTCATGGGAAATTTGTAGGAAAATCATAGTATATTGGATTCACTCCCAAAAATATATTAGTAGTCAAGGTTCACTTCCATGACTCTCATAGTGGATAGATACCCTTACCGAACTGGTTTCACACCCCATTATTGTCCTATTTAACTCTTAATATATCCATCTTTACCCAATGCATTGGAGGATTATATCATTATAGAATCAACTGTCATATAATGAAAATCATACACATGTGTTCCAAAAGATAAGAAAACATCCATCATATAATAAAATGTAAAAAGTAAAATGGTTTCATAAAACTTTCATCATATTAAAACCCATTGAAAAGAAATAAGTTTCATAAAAATTTCATAATTTTATTATATCATAACCCATGGAAAATAAAAAGGTTTCATAAATAGTTTTTCATCAAAATTATAAACCATCCAAATAAATAATAGTGATTATATTATTCGATAATATCCATCATATGAATTTAATTAACATCAATGTATGTTATTATAGATGAAAAATTCCTTTAAAAGATCACTTGAATCATATCTTGAGGAAAGTACCATTTTCACTTTGAAATAAATTATTTAAAATATTAAAAATTTCCAAATATTAAAGATGAAATTTTATTTGAAAATAACCTTATAAACATATAATGGAATTTTAAAATCATTGAGTGTTCATGATGATGCTAAATTCCATTCATACTATTTAATTTAAAAGAAAATATTCCCTTCACATGTGTAAAAAATAAAAAAGTACATTTTTTTAAAACATAGAGAATATTACTTTTTAAATTATTTTATAAAATTTAAATGACAGGTGAAAATGAATTTAATAAATCATATAGGATTATTAAAAAATTTATTGAAAACATTTTTAGAAAACATGGATATAGAAGAAAAATGATTTTTGATCTAAGAGAGAAATAAAATCTGATTTACCTAAAAATATTATTTCATACTCTTGAGTACTTAAAGAGAGAAAAATGAAATTAAAACATGTAATATCTAAAAATAAAAAGATGAAAATATAAAAAATGAGTTTATTGAGAGGTAAATCATAAAATTTAATCATTATAAACATTATCATAAACAATCCTGATAAATAATGAGATTGTAAAATAAAACCCTTACCTAGAGTATAAATTTATTTGAAATTGATATCAAATAAAATATATTAAATTTATATTTTTTTAAAATTCAACAATTGGTTCATATAAATAATTATAATATCATATATGATCTAATTATAACATTTTAACGTCCTTTTATTAATAATTCATTGTTAAAATCATCTTTTTCAAATGTTAGCTGTTTCATTTTTTCATAATAATTTCACTTTGATAGTTTTAGTCCTTATAATTTGATCATGGTTAAATCATCTATAAAATGTTAATAAAGATATAAATATCATAAATATTCAATGTATGTATTTATAATCTATTATAAAAATAGATATTGAAAAATTAATTACATCATTCATGGTGAATGTAGGTCGTACGTACGCATGAACATTATTTTCACTCTTCGGTGAATGGAATGAAAAGAAAGATAAATAATAATTCAAACTTATATAATAATTATTATATAATATATATCAAATATATTCATTAAATCTATCCTTGTTATCATTCCACTAAAATAAATGAAAAACCAATCACATCGGTTTGTGGAGGTTGTAGTCCACACGTACGCACGAGCAACATTATCATTTTTCAATGAATTAAAAGGTAAAAAGATAGATGTTATAATATAATTTAAAAACAATAATTATGAAATTAATATCATATATAAAATTTAAACACATCTTAATAACCATCCATGAATGATATTGATGGAAGATGAGTTGCATCACAATGTAGAGGTGGTAGTCCACACAAACACACAAATGATACTTTCACATCCCATTTGATGAAATAAAGGGTGGATATTGGTGGTTACATAATCATGATATAATATTAGTATATTTATGATACTTAATTTATTATTTTATGATAAATATCATATATCTATAGGAGTTAAAATAATAAGTAAAAAATAAATTGATTGGTTAAGGTGATTAGCTCTTCTTTTAAATAAATCCTTTAGATCTCTTATTAAAGACCCTAGGGTTGGTATTTTTAGAATTAAAAAAATATAGAACATGGATATGGAATTTTAATAAGGAAAGTTTATAGTTTTTGTCCGATATTGTAGGCTAAAAGTTTTGTAAATGAGAGAAAGTAGGGGTTTCCTATTATAAGGTTTGGAGATAAGACACTTGGAATTTCTTATATGATTAAACGGTAATAAATTAATTATCAATAAAATTATTCCAAATGGAAATAAAATTGAAGAAAAATAGGTTAGGATAAAAATAAAAATATACAATGAAATTTATACATATTTTGGTGTAATTTTAAACCTAATAATTTTTATTAACCCCTCCTTTAACTATTTCTAACCTTAATTGCAGTAAGAACTATTTCAACCATAAATTGTTAAGAATGTTACCATAAATGTAAAAGTTACACATAAATGGATAATGGTTTCTATTTTGAACCATATTCATTTCAATATTCTGAATTTTATATTTTTATGCATTTTAAAAAAATGAATAAAATATTATCTATTATAAAATGTCATTAATGTTAATTTTGGAACTATTCATTAAATTTGACTACACATACACCAAGAAAAAGTTAGAATTAAAATATAATCCTTTTATATGAAAATAATATTTTAAATTTATCTACCAAATTTTTTGAACACAATAACTCCATCAAATTATATTACATTAATAATTTTATAACCATTTATTTTATTTTTCTTTTAATTGAAAAAATATTGTGCTGACATTGCGTACAAATTTAAACTAATTATATAATTACTAAACATTTTAAATAAATTAAAATCATGAAAATAATTTCATTGTTCCCAAAATAACTATTAATTTTTTTTAAAACTTTCTTTTTTCCTTATGTTAACACATAAGTCATATTTAAAAGTAGGAGAGTGACATTTTGTATTTTTCGTCACTTTAAAATTTATATAGGTCATTTTAGGGATAGGTGTCCATTAAAAATGTAAATGTTGAGAATAAGGTGATAATTTTTTAATTAAATTAATTCAATAATAATTATTATTATAAGTGATGACCTAGAAAAATATTTTAACATAGGCTAACTCGATTTACCATTTATCTAGCTGATAAGTTTTATCACAGTTACTATTCATGATGCATAAAAATAAAAGGGGCCTCTTTAAAAAATTTCGATCTAAAAATTCAAAATATGGAATCTATATTTCACAATTAAATTTTTGTAACTGGCATATATTTTTAAATTATTTGTGAAAAACACGATGAAAAACACTTTTTAGGGAAATGCATTGTTTAAGCGTAAAAATAGATTTATTCCGATCCAATTCCTAGAGAAAACATTTGATGAATGTTAAAATATTTTAATTTAGTATATAATATATAAATGTCATTAAAATAATTCTACAATAGTAATCAATTTAATTTATTAATATAAAAACACACGATGCACATAAATGTTTTTAAAGAAAAAACATCTCTTTTACTTATAAATGTTTTTTATTTTCATTTTTATTAAATTTATAACCAAATATTTTATTTTATACATATATAAAACATATATTATTCATAATTTGGTTATTCCTATTCATACAATCCAATTTAATGAGTCTCTTATTAAGATATACCATATTATGGTTCATTTGGACCTAGGTTTTCATGTATCACAAGCTATCAAATAAATTAAATTTATTTGAAAACAAATAAATCATAAAATATCAGGGTGTTATAATAAAATCATAAACCAATTTATAGGTAGAAACCATCTCCACCATATTTTTATAAACCTTAGACACCATCTAAGATTTAGATACTTTTGGATTTTTGTGCAACATCCTCCAAAGGAATGTCATCAGATGTCCCAAGAAATATAAAAAAATTACCGGTGACCACCTTAGTGCTCATAGATGTCGTTTATGAAAAACAAATCTGAATATTACATATTTAGTTCATAGAGTCTAGTGTTTGAGTAATTACCACTCCTGGCCTTATCAATTTCCGTCAGGGCATGTGGACCCATAGTGCTCCTTGTAGGAGGAGATTGGATTGTCCCACTTCCCTTTCTACTAGAATATTTTCCCTTATTGTGAGGGTTTTTATAGTAGAATGAAGGATTTTTTTAATAACTAACTTCTACATAACCTATTAGTTTCTCCCTCTAACCAAAATAGGCTCTATTATAGATACTATAAGCAACACAAAAATTACCCAGATCAAGGACCTTCCTAGGTTTTGACTTCAAAGTCACATCCTCTTCTGTTTTCTTTTTTCTTTTATGATCAAGTTTAATTAGAAGTTTGTTCTCAATTGATAGATGATGATAACTTTAATATTTATCACCCATATCACACATTGATTTTATATGGTCATATTCAAAACCCTTCCTCCCATAGGTCCCAACTAGAGAATCCTTAAATAATGTCTTAATGTCCTCATCATCCTCCCCTGGACATGAGGCCGATACATAGAAGGAATCTAATAAAAAAATAGGAAGTACCATTCCTAATACAAAAAGAAAATAAATCATGGGATTGTTTATATATAAGGATTAACCCTCATATAAGCAATGATCATAATACAATAGTTCTTTCCCATAATCAAACTCATCAGTTGTATAATGAACCATCCCTTTTTCCCTCAAGGTATAAATCATTTGTTTTAAGTTTAATTTTTTTGTTCAATCCTAGTAAAAGTTTACTATAGCCAAAGGAAGGTTCTATGAGCATTTATGCCTTGTTTAAATATCAGAGCTCTGATAAATTGGAAAACACTGTGGGATGCATGTTTACTGTATAGATAGTACTTACTGTGCATGGTACACAATGGGTTGTAGGAAACTACTTGTTTGTCTGCAAATGTGCGACCCCAATTAGATGAATATGAAGATTTAAAAAGGTTTGGAATATATGTTCTATGAATTAATTTCACACGATTATCCAAAACATGCACTTATACCACGTAGGGTCCCTCCTTGGATAGTGAGGTGCGCACAATTGGTGCACAGTTTGGCCAACTGTGCGGCCAAACTGACACCCCTGTCTATGTGGGTAAAATTACAATTTTTTACATTAATTAAATTTAAAACGTTTTTATTCTTTCCTAATTCACATTATAGTTTATGGATCTTATCTTCTCTTATTATGGCTTCTTGTAACTAATAATCTAGTTTCCTTGATAACTCATAGTTTTAGACTCCAAATCAAGATCCATTGGAAGTATTTGATAGATTGAGGTATGCTCTAGATTCCTCTTACTTCCATTATTCATTATTCTTAGAATTTATTTCACTATTTAGGATCAATATCTTTTCCCCTATTTTCATGGTATTGGACCGTTTCATTGATTTCTTATAATCTACTTCAAATATGAAGATGATACTAGAAGAGAAGTTGTCCATGACCCTAAGGTAGGTGGTCAAGTTGTTTTTCACTATATAGATATTGTTTAATAGCCTTGCCATTATTACACATGATATCTTTTATCTTGCATTTCCTATAAATTAGTTATTTGATTACAAATTGATATACACAAGATTTTATACTTCTGTTGAGCCAGGATTTGTAATTAGAGGATGTCGACCTCAATTCTAGCCACCCATTTGGGTGTACTAAGTGAATTTTCATGTCCAATTTAATTGTCTAAAAGAACCAAAGAACCTCCTATATTATTTTATTGACTTATAAATTGAAATTTTCTCGTTATATAATTGATTAAATGGACCAACCACATTCTATGTGGGTTGGCATGCCTTGATTTTGGAATTTTCTTTGCCTTGGTTGATTATATGGCTTGTTTATGTTGAATGGATTACTTTATGGATGGTTTAATTTCTTAAATTAATTAAATGGGATAATTAAATATATAAGAAGGGTGTAAAATCCATTCTAATAGATTCAACCCATACTATATGGACCATATTAATTGTGACACCATTTTTCAATACATTGGGTTTCATGATTATAATGATTACATGATGATACATCAATTTATTGTATTATTATGATTATTACATTAAGATTGGATATGGAATGATGGTTAAGTGACTTAATGATAATGGTATTTCACTCTCCCTTACATAGGTTGTTGAACATAAGGTCTCTCACCGTTATACTATTATCTAGGTGATGGGCATGGCGTTCCATGTTCAGATTTTTAGGGTGTTGGGAATGACTTATAACCCCACCTATTTCGAGTGTTGATCATGAAGAATCATATTCATTATGAGATTCAAGGAAATTTCCATCTATTAGAGCCTATCAGCTTATTAGACTTGTTATGGATGCTTGTGTTGCACCCCGAGTCCTTCCAGTACCTAGTATCCAGGAATATGGATACTTGCATCCTCACATAATTAGTTCATATAGCTAGATATAGTACATAACTATGATATATATATATATATATAATAATTTATATATGGTTATTGATCAAACACTCATTCTGACCTATGTCGAAGTAGGTAGAGCCATCAGGTGTCCTTTAAGAACATAAGTTGACTGGTATTTATTTATTCATCATTATTTGTTATTCTCATTTCCTAGAAACTACCATTGCTATGAAAACTTATGAATTACTTATAGAAAATGTTGTTAATGGTATACTGAGATTTATATTACACCTTACTTGGGATGACTTTGGTACCTGAGTATATTACTTTTCTATAGGTATGGATAAGGGAAATTTCCCTACTGTAGATTCTAGATATGCACTACTTATAGTTGGATCATGGGAGAAAAGGATTGAACATATGATTGAGATACTACTGGAGTAGTCTTTTTCCCTTTTTTTATTTTCCATATCATATTGTATATGTATGTCACCAATTTTTTCCTTTTTTTATATCATCATTCCATGACATCGTGTATATGACACTTCATATTATTTTATTATTATTATTACACCTGTTGGTTATTTCCTCTTCCAAAATTATTTATGATATCTGATGTATTTTTCTTCCACTACGGTGAGTTAATGATCCATTCGTTTTAGTGTCTGTTTATATATTATTCTTCTATTGTCTATTAATTATTATTAATGTTTTGAAACATTGATATGAGGGTAGAGTCTACCCAATGAACCACCTAAGAACCTTTATACTAGTCGGCATCCTCTAGCATATGAGGAGGTGCGCTTGAGGCCATGTGACCCACCAGAATGGGGTCATAGTTAAATGGAAGTTGGGTCGAGACATTACAAGTTGTCTCTTAGTTAGACCATGATTTACCATGGTGAATGATCCTCAGTAAATCAGTGTATCCCTCTCAAGATCCATATAAAACTTATCTTACAAAGGAATTGATGTAGAATTCAGACTGGTTACATGATTTGATGACTACTGGAAGGGGGATTACAAGATGTTAAACTCGTGACCCAACAAGATGTAGGCTTCTCCACTAGGCCTTTAGGCCACATGCTAGGCCTTTGGGACATGTTACGACCTTTAGGCCAATGGGACTTTGAGACATTATATGTAATAAAATAGGTTTAATGAGTCCATTACATTTCTTATAGGGAGGGATAAGGCTTGACCTACTAAGGTTCTTGGGTATGTTTTTTGTTTGGTTTCTTGCAATCCCCTGTACTAATACTAAAATAATTAGTAATAATGTAATAAATAATAATTAATTTCTAATAAAATCAATTAATTAATTAAAATAAATTAAAAGTAATTGGTGATAATAATAATAATTTTTAATGTAATTAATAATATAATCAACAAAAAATTACCAATTATTAATAGTATAAATAAAAATTTGATTATTATAAATATTTAACAATAAAATTAATATTTTTATGAAATTATTTTTACTTTCAATTTTTTTAATGTGAAGAGTTTTTTATTCAAATTTTATATAGACCGGATTTATATTTCATACATTATAATATTTTGATGTTATCTACCTCAAACATTGTTTTGTTTCAAGTAGGTGAATTCAAAATCTTATAAAATATGAAATAATATACAACAAAAATTTAATTTCACATGTAGACTGTACACATTCAATGCAGTGTAAAAAAAAATAAATTCATTAAAAACTATAAAAAATTATTATTTAATTAACATAAAATATAGTTGTTATGCATATAAATTTTTTAAAAGTATAATTTTATTTAATAAAAAATATTTTATATCATAAGAATAATATATTTTTTATTATTTTATCTATATTTTCTATGTTTTAAACTATTTTTATGTATATAGATCATGTGTTATATTATATACCATTTTTCATATTTTATCTTTTATAACCTTTCAATGCCACCTAATTGAAACAATATTATGTTTCAACTAGGTAAACTTGAAAGCTAATAAAACATAAAATATAAATACAGCTGAAATGTAATCTAACACATAGATTGTATATATAAGAAATAGTTTAAGATATAAATAATTTAGCAAAAATACAATACATAAAATAATTAAAATGGAAAAGATATTACCTTTTAAATACATAAAATTCATAACTAGTTACACTTTTTATTACATTAGTTTTAATTATTACCTAAAATATCAATAGTTTTCAATTATAATATTAATTAGTATTTATTATAAAATAGAAAATAATAATTACATAATTAAAAATTAACATTTTTATAATTATTAATTATTCTATCAAATAAAAATTAATTACAATATTAATAACTAATCAAATTATTATGAATTAAATTATTGTATTTCATTATATGCATTAATTGTTTATTAATTATATTAATAATGAATATTAATTACATTGTTAATATTAATTATAAAATTATAAATAAATACTAATTAATTAATTAATTAATAATTAATAATTGTTTTTTAATTGTTGTTTATTAATTGGAATGTTTAGTAGAGGATCAAGAGGTATTGACCCTCATTAAAAAATGAAAAGGTTACACAAGCCTTCATGTTGCAGTTTTATAAATATCACATTCCAAAATTCTAATGTTTTTTGTGGAACACCTTCCAGCCAAACCAAAAAATTATAGGCCACCCCTTCATTGGTGAGGTAATTCACTAGTGTGTTAGCCTCCCAAAAATTATGAAAAACAACAAAATTGATGTTATAAGGGTCCTAAAAATATATAACTCACTATAGAAGCGGATCACAAGAGGGATGAGTCTATTTTTTTCTTTATTGTTTACACAATGATAGTTGAGTCATATTCAACCCATAGTTTCACCCATCCCTTTTTCATCCTGATCTACATTGTACTAATCAATGCCTTCATTTCTACTTCATGGGAATAAGTGAGGCCAAAAAATTCAATGAAACTTCCCATAATGTTTCCCATGTGATCATTAAAGACTTACCCACAACCAGCTTTTCTTAGATTCCCTTTTGATGACCCATTAATATTAACATTATTCAAGACCATAATTGATGTTTTTAGATCATACTGATATTTTTTATAGGTGATTTGATGTTATTATTGATTCCCAATATCCTAGAGATATAAATATCCTTCAACTTGTTCCTTTATTTCCCAAGTTGCAGTTTCTATTGAAATTGAACCACTACTAGGATCAGATTGAACAATCACTCAGCAAGAGGAATCTTCCAGCATAAATGATGTTGTTTATACTCTTATATATGATTTAACATAATTTTATAACAAATACATGAAAAATATTTGAAATATATCTACAGAGGCCTTGAATCCTCACAATTGTGAACATGTCCTCAAGGATTCTAGCTTGTTGAAGTGGGGTCCCAAATAGGTCAGCAGTGGACTTCGAAAGGGTATTCACCAAGGGAAAATTTATTCCAAGGTAACCCTCATATTAATTTTTGACCTATATAGGATAAATATAGAACAACCATATAAACCAAAACTCTTTATTATTTCCTCGATTGAGATCATTTTATTGATAATTCTCCAGAGAATCCAGGTTCTTGAGGGATTAATCCGTGGATTTTTAAAGTTATAAAATCATTTCCATATTATATTGGGAGAGATATTCTTGAAATATTCTTATGTTTTTTGGTCAGGATCCCATTTCTCACCTTTTTCCCTATAATCATATCCTCTTGGAAAATGGATATGTATTCTACTAATTCTTACCTGATGATAGAGGGTAAATCCTATAATTTTTTTGTAAATAACTCTAAATTTTTAATTATAGGTTCTTAGTATCTAGGTTATAAATAATATCACTTATATAGAACTCCATCCAATTATCATGTAAGAAATTTATAGAGGAATATCTGTTATCCAACCATCTTGATTGCATCATTATATTGGCACAAGTTTCACTTTGAGATGTCCATATGAAGTAGTCAATTAAGTGGATATTTCCTACTCTAATTATCTTGATAAATATTCTCTAAATATAATCCAAAGTTCTATATTTTTATGTCAGAAGATTACACATAAAGTGTTCTTGTATGGAATCATTAAAGTTATCAAGATTCTTAATTCTTGTGCCCCCATTTGGGGGGGGGGGGTTATAATATTATTTCCTAGAAACAATAACTAGATATTTATAATGAATAATTCCCCTCCAAAAAAATCATTATGTGACTATGAATCATATTAATAATATTATTATGACACTTGTATACTATGAAAGTGAAATTGAGTTTATCCACAATAAAAGATTTAACTAGGTAGATCCCATCTTCCATGGAAATGGATTTTCCTTTTCAAGTGCATAGTTTATACTTTTTATAATTATTTATAATTAATTAAGAATAATTATATATTTATTATTAATAATTATTAATATTTCATTGTTTTTATTTTTAGGTTTATTGTTAACTAATTATTAAAAATATTATACTTTTTTGTATGTGCTGGAAAGAGGGAATGAGAATCCCACATGAAAATCATGGAAGGAATTTTAGGGTAGACTACCCTATAAAAGGATGGACCTAGTGGGGATTTAAGGTGTGTAATATTTTAATAATATTTTAATAAAAGCAACATTGGATAAAAAATTAAATACTATTTAAATTTTTGTTTAAATTATATATATATATATAACCCAAATAAAAAATTTATAAAATAAATAAATAAAAAACATTTTATGGGACAATGTTTTATCCCAGATTGAAACCACAGTCTCAAAATCAACCATTGATTGTGAAAGAGTTTCCAAAATTACATATTTTCCGATTTTTTATAATTTTTTTATATCTAGAAAAAAGTGAGCTATATGTTATAAGAAATGTCTACGAAATTGAATAAGTGATGAAGATGATACCCTAGGGTTCTTTAGTTGTTGGATGAATTATTGGGTCGAGTTCCATTTTTTTCACAGGATATGGGTTGCATGTGGTAGCCTCAGCTACGGGAAGGGATTAGATGCCTCTAGTGAACGTGGTAAATGACATGGGTGTGCTACTTTAATTTGAACAAGGTAGATTGCTATGAAGTTCTTTTCTGCAGTTGGTGGGGAGATTCAAAAGGTAGGTTGCGTCAAGCATGGAAGTGGGAAGATGAAGTGGGAAGAGATGAGTGTAGACATTTCAGCATTTCATGTAGACTGGGGGAGAGATGAGTGTGGGAATTTTTAACAATATTTAAAATAATGTTATTTTATTCAAAATTAATACTATTAAAGTAATCCATGAATATTACTAAAAAAATCTACTTAGGACACCTTTTTATAGGATAAATACCATTGACATCTCTTGTGTATTTTTATGTGTGATTTGGGTTTCACTTTTCCACCATTAAAATAATGATAAAAATAAAGATAATAATAAGTAATTGAAATATAATTACTTAAAACGAAATATAATTAATATAAAAAATAATTAATAATATAAATAATAAAAATTAACAATACCATACATATAATTTGTAATAAGAAATATTAGAATTAATAAATAATAAAGTGGCTTGACCTCAAATTATTTTGAATAATTAATAATAAAATATTAATAATTTAATTAATAAGATATTCAATAATTAATAAGATATTTAATAATTAAAAATATAATTAATGATTAAAAATTAAAAATAAACAATACAATTATTTAAAAATTTTATAACTAATAAAATTAAAATAATAAGTAATGATATAGATAATAATTAATATTATGACATTTAATTAATAATAAAACTAATATTATAATTATGTTATTAATTATTAATTATTAATAATACAATCACTTCATAATAATATAATAAATTATTAATAATTAGAAACTAATAATTTAAATAAGAAGATACTTAATACTTTATTCCAAATATAGTGGATTATAAGAACTAAACATTTAAAAACTCATACACCTTATGGAGTCAAGCATAACCCCTCTCTACAATGATTGTCAGACACTCACTAGAATTATTTTATTATATATCAATGGATCTTGAAGGCATAGGAAATTGAATCCTTGAAGGCCCCATGGTATGATTCACCAAATTACCCTGCTATTATCACACCCACATGTGCCACAGACAACTTTACTATTTCATGGTCCATTGGATAGAACAAAGTCTCCACAATATGGTGTCCCTCTTGACATCACAATGATTTGTACTACACTGTGGTGTGTCGTGAGCTAGTGTGGCCTACATTGTGGACCTCCCTATAGAACTCCAAAATGGGTCCCACCATGCCTATAGAAATAATATGGTGCCTCGTGTGCTAACCTAGTAATTCATATAGGGATCCAAATCATAGTTCCTAGTGATAAAGCAATCCCCATACATATAACAGAGGCTCCTCCTAGAGTTCTCCATGGTACACCTTGCATGTTCCATGAAGCTCCCCGAAAATCTCCCCAAAATGATCAAAACATCCACTTAGTGTTGCATCCAAAAAAGGAACTATCCACACCAAATTAGAAATGGATGGGGTGGGTTTAACAAATTAAGAGCACCCTCCTACTATCAAGACATCATCCCACCAATGCCATCCATCGTCGAACACTGCAAATCATGCCACTACCCACCAACTACCCTACACAATCCTCTTCCTCATCATGACATCATTATGAAACTTTCATGACCCTGCTATTTTTATTTTGACTTTCCATAGACCCTTTGGTTCTAAAGGAAAATTACATGGCTCAAAAGACCATTTTCAAAGAATAAAATGGTTACTAAGTACCTCTCTATAGTACCTTCTAAGGCACCCACACTACTATATTTAAATAATATTATTACAATACCATGAAAATTAATCCCTACCTATATTTGAATCCATTTCAGATACATGATTATGTGGGGTGTTTAATAATTAATTAGTCATAAGAAACTCAACTTATTAATAATATATTTAAAATTTAATAATATAATTAATAATTAATGATATAAATATTTACATAATTAATAATTAAAAATATATATTAATGAGTAATAATATAATTAATAATTGGAAATATAATTAGATCGATGGTTCAATCCCCGGCGACCCACGATTTCTGGTGATCTACCATTGGTATGCATCATGTAATATATAAACACTATAGAAATATATACTACTATATCGGTAGAGGGCACTATAGAGAAGTGGGTTCTATAGTACTGCTATTTAAATAATGGGTATTTGAGGAATAAATTTTTTCGTTTGGTCCATTTAATGAGGATTTCAATCCATAAGACCTTTGAACCATAATATTTTAATTGGTCACCTATAGTGTGGGTCCACCCATGTAGAGGGTGTGACTTTTCCTTTCTTACCCAATGGTGTGTGAGTCATTTCTTTTGTTTACAACCTCAAATATTACTACGGTTTAAAATCATGATGACCTATGATATGGATTTATTATTCGATTTTAAGGTGGTTTTTATCGGCCCCTCAAAGTAGGATGAGGTTGATAATGGCCTTCTTAAGATCCTGGATTGTTCTCTGAAAGCTAATTATGATTCAAATGAGTGGAATAAAACTTTTGGGACATTAGAAAAATGGTTAATATTCTTTGACCTTAGGTCAGACTCATCCATATATTATAACAGGATTTCATAAAATGATTCTCTTTATTTTTTGAGGAGAATACAAATGTAATTGAATAGATACTCAAGGAATTCATATTTTCTATTCTCACTTGTTTGATTATTTCACAAAAGTAGAATCTATAGAACCTCGATGCCTTTTATAATCAACTTTTATAGATATTGGGTTTTTATGGATAAAAGCTTACATCAATTGGAAAGGTATAATTTCATATTATCTTCTTTTCAAATAATCTTAAATCCAAGGCCTGGGGTTTGGGATTTGTCTCTATTAAATCGGGTTTCCTCAGATTTCATGATTGAGATCCTCTCTTTGACCAAGAACCATTATAGAACTCTATCATACAAATATGGAAATAGATCCATGTATTGAAATGTTTTTCTTGAAATCCCAATATTATTTGGATATTTCCTCATCTGTAGCTACCCCAATCAAATTTGATAGAGATATTGAGAGGGCTCATTATGGGAACTTTGAAAGGATCCCAGTTGAGATTGATTTTTTTAATAAATTGGTATAGGATATCATTTTAGTTTTTGGTGATATTAGAATTTATTTTTATATTAAATGTGAGATAATTCCTTTTTTTTAATTGTAATTTCATTGAAAATTTGGATGAAAAATGCAATAAGAATTTTCTCTAATCCAATTTAAAAATGAATTGATAGCTAATTGAAAGATGAAAGTTACAATTAATGGTTGATGATAATGGATTATCTGTAAAGGATATAATAATTTTAGTTGAAGAGTGAGTCATAGGGAAGAGTTCCTCCCTCACTATAACTATGACTAGAAATTTTGTACTAGTTATTAGATTTAACCAGAACCAAGGTGATACATAGAAAATTGATTCTAGGAACTCACTTTATGGTGGTCCTCAATATAGTCATAGGACTATGTCTAAGACATTATCCATTGATTTAGTGGGTATCTACATTTTAGGGAAGAGTTATCTAGGGTCTTCGAGATCAGAGGATGATATTGACCTGGCTATCCTCTAAGAATAAAATTACCCAAAATCTGTTAACATCAAGGTAAAATAGCCCCTACATTGGAGATTTATTATTCATCTGCCTAGTTAAAAAGAAAAAACATAGGAACTAAGAAATATCGGAGTATTAAATATCAATAAAAAGGATACTATGTATAATTTAAGGATATATCTCATGAGAAATATTGTAGGTAGGGGCTAGATGCACATAGTGGAGATGGAAGTTCCTTGACTGTGGTTATGATCATTATTTTAGTTACCAAGGAACATGAGGGGTGCAATTATATATGTGATTCAAGAAGACCCCATAATGTGAAGAATAGTGAACAAGATAATTCATATATTGGTAATTTTTTACTAATCCATTATCCAACACTACTCCATGCAAAAAGAACCAACTGGGTTTGGCTAAGAGAAAATGTACTTTCACCAAAGGAGTACCTGGTGTTAATTTTTTTTACATGTTAGAATACTTTAGATTATTAGAAAGTAGATAATTCTAGAAGAAGTTAAAAAGTACATTGAGAAGTGTAAAATTATATATATGACCTAGAATAAGGTTTTTTATGTCAGGATAATATGAAATGAAGATGAGAAATCTTCCCGGACAAAGGATGTGGTTGATTTACATGTTTCCAACATAGAAACCTCCTCACTAGGTAGAACTAGATACCTCATTACAACATATATCTCTAGTCCTCATAAGTGGAAGGACACACAAACACACACTCCGGATGAGAGTGAAAGTAATTCTGAATCTATTAGAAAGGAACCTAGGCCTAAAATTTAGGTAGGGAACACTACGAAGACAAGCTAGAATGATCTTGTGTTTGTAGCTACAACATTTAGCTCTAGTCCCCATGAGAGTATGTTCACACACACAAAAAAAACTCCTAATGATATTTCAATTTATTTTGAATCTTTTAGGGAGGAACCTAGAATATAAATTTAGATAGTTCACTCTAAGAAGACATGATATAATGATCCATAGGTGCTAAAGGGTACAAATCTGACTAATTAAGGTGGTATTTGGAAGACACTGTAATAGAAAAGGGGCCACTAGCCTCAAGTTTGGGCCAACCCATATAATATAGGAAAAAATATGTAATATTTTTTCTTCATTATTGTGATTTTTTAGAATTCTCGTTATTGTGGAATATTTTATCAGGATTTATCTTGATCTCATTTTTTGACTTCTGTACACGAATGGATCTGGTTGTTGAAAACCCTAAATTTTTCATGGGTGTTTTTATTTGGGGTATTTTTTAATTTTATAGCATTATAGCCTCATAATATCTAGTTGTGCTTGTTTTGTTTTACTTATTAAAGTACTCAGGGATATGGGGTTTTAACATATAGTTCGATCCATTCTTCATTATTTATTATCTTATTAATTATATTATTAGTTGTTAATTATTAATTATTAATCATGTTATTAATAAATTATTATATTATTAATTATTAATTATTTTATTACTTATTATTAATTTTATTTTTGATTTGAGGAGAGTAGGGTTTTGGATCTCAAGGATTTACAATCACAAGTGAGATTAGGGTTAGAGTATGGGTATAGCATTCCCATGGGATCTTAAACCCAATCTTTTAGATTGGGCTTCTCCCATTAGTCCATCAAAGTAAGATAATGATTTTAAAAATACTGAGGCTTCCTTTTCTCACTATATTGGTAGGAATATCAAGGGGTAAGGAAACATCTAATAACATTTTTCCACTTTTAAGGATGATAATCCATATTTAATTCTCAATAGAGGAAACATAGATCATATATTCTCTAAATAAGATGTTATTTCTACGAGATTTGGTATCTAAAAATTTTCTATTATAGATTTTTTAGTTTTATCTATAGTTTCCAAGACAAGGAAGGTGGATGATCTTATGGTTTTGATTTTGAATATTTATGGTTTCAAGTAATGGAAATGTATTTTTATGGGAAGGGGATTACACTATTTTGTGTTCCCATTTGATGAATTGAAGATGAAGGCATACTAATTTAGTTCAATTTCTCTGAAACTATGTGTTCTTTTCATAGAGGGGTGGGATCCCCAGTTTAATCTATTTTCCATCAAGAACCACCAAATTCAATTATGTGTTCATGTTTTTGGTTTAAACAATATAATTCTATATATAATTATTTTTTTTATATTTCTTAGGATATTGGATTAACCATCGATCTAGATATAGATACTAAATAAGTGAGGTTAAGATACATATCTTAGTTCTTAGTGGAAGTGGATTTAAATTCCACCTCGATTGAGAAAGTTTTCCTTTACACTATAGATGATGATATCAATTTGAAAATTATTTTATGAACCTTTTCCTTCCATGTGTTTTTATTGTCAGTCTATAGGAAATTCCAAGGAAAATTATCTTAAGGAAAATGTTTGTTCTAATTGTTATCTTAAGGGACATAACTCAATAAATTTTTAAAATATGATTATAAAGGATGTAGGGTCCACCATAAATGATTCAAATACTATAGGTTTATAGGAGTTAGTATCCACTGATACTGAACTTCCTTTTGTGGTATGTAAAGTTTTGGGGAATCAAGACCTTTCTAGTGTGGTGAATTATTTTTTTCATTAACATGTGTAACTTGATTATCCCGAAATCTATTATCTTTAGGAATATTTGGTTTTAATTAATAATTAAGGTGATGGAGTGGAACAAAATTTATACTCCATTCAAGGATATGATGTTGGTGTATTCAATACAGGTGGTACTGCTTCTACAAATGTCACAAGACCAAAACTAAGAACTGAGGACTTGACTAACTTGCATATATAGGGGTTTTATTCTAGTTTTGGAACATCAAGGAAAACTCTAACCATTTTTTCAGATGTATTTTGTTTACAGGATATTGGGATGTCTATAGGTAAAATAAACAGTGATAAAAGAATTCCCACTCCATTATAGGTTTTGATAATCTTATTGGTAGTGTTAGGTAACCACAAACTCATGTCACTAGGGATTTTGGGCATAAGTATTTGGGTATGATTGAGCCCATGTTTCTTAAATTTTGAAATGTTATCCCAAAGGGCATTGATTTTTTTTCTATTAATAAAGTTACAGGCCTAGCTCAGGGTGGTTCAACTTTTCAAACTACATGGACTCAACTGTACAAGTTGATTCAAGTAATTTAGTGATATTATGGGAGGAACTTTCAATTTAGCATACACAAAATCCTATTTTTTATTAGTGAAAATAGATTTTGGGGAATAATTTAATTACTTTATCAAAGGTATGATTGTTTCTAGTTGAAGTTCCTGTAACATCTCACCTTTCCTTAGGTACAAAATCTTTTTAAATGACTTTTATATAGATATTTACATATTTTTTTGATAATTTTATGAAGTTTTGAGAATGGGGTTTAGTTGTTTAGAGTATTAGGATGCACTTTGGAGGATATTTCGTTGTAGTATAGGTCCACCAACCAGCCGATGTCATCCTAGAGGAATGGAATTCCTGTAATAATTGCATTATCAAGCTAGTAGGGCTTCCATATGTGTAGAAATTCTATATACTACCACTGGGTAGCCATTGGTCTCAAGTTGGGTTGAGTTAATAAAGGTATAATTAGTATATTAATACTATTAAACCCCCATTTAAACCCTCTAATAATACACTTCGACCCTAATTCATAGTATAAAAATTTAGGGGATCTCTAGGTTTGTTTTGATCTCTTTTATTGTATTCTCTTAGTGATTTGATCTTTGGTTGGTTGGTTTATCATATTTTAGTAAGTATGATTGATTCCTTTGTAATTCCTCCATTTATCATGAAATTAAAAGTGGTTATAAACGGTGTTTCTAGGATCTACTAACCATATTATGATCCTTCTACAATCTCTTCTAGATCCCACATGCATTTTTCTTCTAGTGGTTGATTCTCTTGTTGGTTATGGGGTGAAAAGTATGATTCTTGATATATATGATAATTTATCTTGTATAATGATATATTTATTATTTATACTTGATTCCAAGTTTCATGAACCATTTCTTATTACCTCATCACATTTTTTTATTATCTTCCCTTTTTTGGTGGGTGGATTCTGTCATCTTTATTATGCGACCTGAGATTGAGGTAGGTGGTCCTATCTTCAGCCTAGGTTCTATGAAATTTTAATGATTTTGTTTTTCTATAAAGTTTTCTAAATGAATTGGCATGATACTTGAATTTATTTACATGAATATGTAAAAAGAGTTTTGAGAAAATATTTCTTTTCTCTTTTTTTGGTAAAATAAAGGTGTTTTTTAAAAATTGTTCAATGGATGCTGAAACTGGTTTCCAAAGCATGTTTCTAATTAAAAATTTTTCTTGGATTTTTTTATGAAATGTGATAATCCATTTTTAATTATGTTGACACATGTCACACAAGGGATCCTTGGGTACGTAGGTGGAGGGTTTAGTATTGGGCCCTATACATTGAAATTGAAAGGGGGTTCACATTATGGGATGATCCTTTATTCCAAGATCATAGATACATTGAATCTAGTAACTTGATATTTAAATTTTAGTGGATTAAATTTTTAATGTTTTCCTTTATCCTTAGTCCATAGATTCATTATATCTTGTCACTTGAGTGTGCACTGGTCATTGTTTGTGATTTGGGTACAAGTGACCTAACTAGCATAGTCATTGCTACCCTAATGTTGATTACTATTGTGTTTTTTATTTTTATTATTTTTGGATTTTATATGATATAATTAATTATTTGATAAATGTAAATGGCTTATTGAAACTATTCTATGGATTTATATTTCCTAGTTTTTTGGAATGTTTGGAAAAGGGAGTATTTTTTACCATGGGCTTAATATAAATTTTTATAAATGGTTATTATGACAAGTTTTATTTTAAATTGAGAATATTATAAATATTTGATAGAGTATTGTTATCAAAAACCTGGGCAGGATCCTACTAAGTCACTTTATCTCACACCTTGCACATTCCCTTGGGGGTATGTAGATCATGTGTTATCTAATACAGAAAAGTGTTGGGTGCCATATTGAGGTGGTGAGGTTTTTGGTTAATTGGATGTGGGAATATATTGGTGAGGTAGTGGTATGTTTCCCACATATCATATGGAGTATCAGGGAAAAGTTTCGAGTGTCCCTTATTTTAGTTGTTTTGTGGACATGTACCTTAGTTTTATCTATATATCTTTGGTTTTATTTCTAACTTTTTCATAATTATGATTATAGAATATTTATTTTATGATTATATATATATATATATATATTCCATGTATCTTATTTCAGGTTGGGAAAATAAATCCCTGTGGTTTTTGTTGGATGCCTAGGTGTTAGTCGGCAGTCCATATGGATTGGGAAGACTATTTGGGTCTTTCCATATTCCCGATCAGTGCCTATTTGGATGGATTATATGTGTTGAGTTGTAATAATTTGGTACCAAATAATTTTTATTCTAAGTCTTGGGATTTTAGTTGAAAAGATGTGGGATTCTTGATACTTGAGTGGTGGTTTGTGGTGAGTTTTTGACCAGCTCTTGCCAGGATAATTGTAAATTCATAATGAGGTGTTGGGTTGTTTGTCTTCTAGGATGATTTTTGAACATTATCTTAGTTTTTTCATATATTATTTTGGTTTAAACTAATATTGTTTCATTTTTTGATTTTTTCCATATACTTTTGGTATGTATTATCACACCTCCATGATGTCTTCCAAGGGTTCCTCAAGTGGGTGCAGTGGGAGATGCTCCTCAATAGAATCCTCCTCTGGATCAGAATCTATTAGAGGATATAATTCATGTAGTTTATTTCATGGTCTATAATATACCACGTTTTCAGAACCCAGACATTGGGGCACAACTCAGAGCAATAGGAGATACGAACCAAGCGTGATATTTTCTAAGTGAGAAGCCCTCCAACTTTAATTATATGAATGAGCCCAAATAGGCGAAGGACTAGATGGAAAATATTGATCAAGTCTTAAAATTATTAGAGACACATGATTCTATCAAGTTGAAATGCATCAAATTAAATATCAATGGTCCTATTAAGTGGTGGTTGGATTTCATGGTTTAGGAAAACCAACAACTGGGCTTCGAGTGGAAGGGCTTCAAGACACTTTTATATTAACAGTTTTTTCCTAAATCTATGATGATAGTGGTGTAGTTTGAGTTACTCTCCTCGAATAAAAGAGATAATTTAGTGTTATAGTAAACCAAATATTTTTTACTATTTTTTTAGATGTGATGATGAATGATCAATTATATTCTTAGAACTACCTGCAGGTTTTGCATCTTGACTCCCCTCTTATAATGATTTGATCTTGGATAACGTCCTTTCAATGACCTATACTCTCACCAACACCTCATAGTATGTCAAATTCATAAATGGGGTGACTTGGAGCTATATATCTAGGCTCAAAGCCTCCTATAAATTCCTCACCTTGTCCCCCTCATATATGGGAATTGGTTTGAATTATAACAAAGAGGGGTACAAAAAAAGATCTTAAAATCATATCCATTGGAACTTCCCTATTGAATGGTATATAAATCCCATAGACTCATCACCTTCATGGTCCAAAAAATAAACACAACTAAAATATGATCTCTGAACTTATCTTACAATACTGATAACTCCTACAAATACACAAGTAAGAAGAACCACCACTGCCTCACTACTCCACACAATATCATCACCACCAATGAAGCCTAGTAATCCTTCGAAGCACAGATTAATTTGAAGGCTATCTCCACCAACTCAAATTAGTCCTCCATCATTGAGTCTAAAATAAATACTTCATACTTTTTTAGACTCTGTAACTGAAACACCTATAGTGTCCTCCTGCAAGTTTCATCGTCATCAACCTCTATTATGAGGTGATCTTTTAGCATGTCTTGTTGAACATATAGGGCATAAATTTGATGAGGACATTTACCTGGATCCATACATTAAGAATAAAAAATGGTTAGGGACTCCTAAACCTATAATATAGAATATTTAAGATTAAATTAATTAATTAATTAAGGTTTAACCTAATCCCAATGTCTACCATTTAAAACACATTTATTAGAAGAATGATGCATTATATTTTATTAGGTATCTAACCTACAAACAATATCACCTCACTTAGTAGTCTCAGAAAACTTATAGGTTGTTGCATCAGATCATAGGGTCACCAAATACCTATATTTAAGATATTATCTAGTTTTTTTACATTTCTTTCTAAACATAATTGACACCATTTATCTACTAAACCATGAAGTCCTAACCTATCACTACCTCAAACTCCACCATATCTCTCAACCTAGACCTTTGATACACATTTTTCATGAATCCATCCCCCTAAAGGTACCCCACCTAGGTAATTAATGGTTGAAGGGAGATAATGATTCCCAAATCATTACTCTAATAATACATGGGTTGGTAATAAGCACTGAGTTTATAAAAGACACACAGATGGGAAAAATTTCCCATTATGATTTGAGAAAATGAAAGATATGATAGAAATGCCAAAAATATCCTACTCAAAACATAAGTAAGATAGATCCAAAAATATTCATGTAATCTTTTACAATGGAAAAACTATAAAGTAACTAAAAATTACTTAAAGGCAATCCTCGATAGTAACCACAAACCCCAAAAACCTATTGAAAAAAACTATAAGTCCGTAATGTCCAACCTAATCACCAACCATATCTTGTAGACCTAAAAATGGTTTATATATATGCAGGGTGATCATAACACGTATACTCAGTAGGATCCTTCCTGGATCCTCTCATGTAGAAGATAAAGAATGAATATTAAAGAATAATGAATAACAAATGAAGCTAACTCATCACTTAAACAGGTATGTTAAGTACCCATCCTAACTATGAATAACTCACTATGTATCACATATATGATATCAAAAAAATTAGTATCAAAAGTGGGTACCTGCTCCCACTTCCCTATTGGTATTTTTATTTATCCCAACATCACACATCTTAATCCATATCTCTCTAAAACAAGCCAGCCTAAAGAAACATAGGATAAAGTATAATAATATGAATCTCATGCATAACATCATCTCATCATCACTACCATGCACCCTTTTAATCACATAATCCCATGACATCTCTAGATAGTAACAGTGTAGTTTGTGGGAACCACCGAATCTTGTATATCATGTATTATACCTCATGTCATTACAAACCATACACATCATACCTATAATAAAACATAAGATACTATTTTCATAGATACTTGTGTGTGAAATAACAAAAAGTAATTACATCCCTCTATAAAGATATATGGGGAAATATAGCCACCACTCATACCAATATATAATACTAGCAGGATAAGAGAGTGGGGCCAGAAAGGGTAGTCACCCATTCACTATTCTCCAGCAAGTATTTTGGGGAAAACACACTCCCAGAGCCACTGAATATCAATCACCTTACTAACATGGGTTTTTTAGAACATGAAATCATTAAAATTAAAAGAAATAATATATCTCATAACCACACTATGATAATTAACCTAGTTTTAGAATCAACTGTAATTATCGTCCATCGGGCTCCTAGTTTCCACTTCTAAGATCCAGATATCCTATAATTACAAAAGTATTTAGAGAGATTAATTTAATTAAATATTCTTTTTATCATTTTACTTTATGGTAATTATTTTATTAGTAATTAATAAACTTCAATCCATTCACATTTCATTAACTACTAAGTGAATTCTATACCCTCCAAGAATAATCTAATAGATTCCATGGTTCTATAAGATTACCATTAATTTAATTCCAACAATACATCAACCCCATGGGTTAAAAAATTCATTAATCATTATCATTCTATAATTCTTGGTACTCTAGGTAACATCCTGAGATATCATAAAATATATGCATAAAAAAACATAACCAACTTCCTTAATTAGTGGAGAAAATAACACAGGTATACAAGAAACCCGATCTCCCAGAATTTAAATAAAATCACTAATAAATAGGAATCTATATTTCATTATAACAATGAGAAATCTATAATTCATCTAGTTCCATTAATATTGGTTCCATCCCTGAAATCACCATGCATATCACCATGTATCCCACCATATTAGGCATCGACTACTTACAAAAACTCAGGACAACTAAACCATATCTCTCTAAACTATAAAACATTCCACGATCACATCCCATCATATTTAAATTCTCATATCTAAAGAAAAAAAATAAGAAAACAAAAAACAAATTCAATAGGGAAAATGGTCCCTAGAAACAAGGCATATAACTTTCATAAGAAAACATGCATACTCATCCCAAATAAATTATATTTTCAAAACAACCAGTACATTACCATATTTAATTAACTGATTAATTTATTATTGGTTATAACCATAATCAAACTAAAACAACTAATATTAAAAGATATAAATTATTTAAACATTTTTTAAAGAATAACTTTCGGTTTCAATAAAATTTAAGGATGAACAATTACATTAATATACCTATTTATTATTTTCAAAAACAAAAATTTATAGCTTCATATTCTTTATACAATTCCATTATAATATGGGATAATGGTTTCAATTAAACATGCATCCATAATTACCTTTATTTTATTCAAAACATAAGAAGAACAATTTATTTAAACAGGCGTATTTATTTATTTAGTGGAGAACATTATTGACTTTATGTTTTAACCATTTTAATTAAAATAAATGACAAAATAAATCATAAAACACATGATAGCCAATGCATAAACATAGATAGAACATTATATAGTAAAACAAGTGGCAGACCAATATCATGGTGGAAACACATGAAATCGTTAAAACTATAAATCATTTATTTTCATTAACCCAGTTTATTATTTAATAAGGTTAAGTCCACCATCACACAATAATATAAAGCATGATTGATTTATGATATCATAGAAAATTATGGTTGAATTAATTAATCCACATCCTTAAGGATTTCAATATTATTCAATCGAGAATGGACCAATAATTTAGATCTCATATTACTTATCCTACAAGGTAACTACAACCCTCCAAGAATTCCACACCACAATTTTTCGAACAAACATTAAAATAACTATATAATATCAAAGTAGATAAACCTCTATAGAATGGTAAGAAATAAATGGTTGGAAAAAATTTATAGAAGAAAAAACTAACATATAAATAGCAAAACTCACCTCGGATCACCATACATGGAACATGGAATGTTGAGGATCAATCCCTCTCAAAAGAGATTAAAAACACCCTCAAGAAGAACCTACAAATAGCTAGGATTGGTAGGGTATTGGAGTTTTGTAGAAAATTTGAGGGTCAAATATGGTTTATATAAGTTCTTCTAGACATAATTTCATGCAACGAATGGGTTATTCACATCCTGAATATTCAGAGATTAAGACCCACCGAATAAAGTGTCCCCCAGATCCAACAAACCTAGTGTTAATTTACATCATGAAATTAACATTCACATCATGATTTTTTCAAATATATATTAACTAAATATGTTCCTCTACACTTTCAAGTTGTGAACTAATGATACAATTCATGAATTATACCCTATGAACATCCCTTATCCAATCATGAATTCCTATTTTGTCTATAAAATTACATCTCACATCATGAACTATTGTTCACATCATGAAATTCCCTTATAATAATGTTATTACTCCCAAACTACACCAATACTCTTATAGGATTAATCCAAGTCCCACCAACCTCATAATACACAAAAGAATGGACTAAAAGGATTTGATCCTTTTCAATGGATACAACACAAACATACTAATTTTAGAGAGACTTTTACTCAAACATGGATTTTATGTGATAACACCAATGATGTTTATTTATATAAGTGTCCATAACATCACTAAGAATCCTAAAAATATATTTAATATACCACTTCCCTCAGAACCATACATAAAAGGAGATATTGTTTCCAATTTTATTAAAATTGAAAAGTATTGTATAGATATTTTTAGAAAAAATTTATAAATTGAAACATTTGAAAAGATAAAATAGAATATTAGTATGATAAAATTAAAATTAACCTCTTCCATTTTATTAATATATTACCCTTATAATGAAAGACTCCTCGAAAAAGGTGGTAGACATTTATTATATAGATTTTTGTAAGTTTCATTATATGTTATATATATTTTCTAAAAGAACATAAAATCTTATGGAGAAACTCTAAAATATTTATTCCTAAAATATACCATTCATATAAGGATGGGAATATTCTATATTAGAAGAAGTATTTTGAAAGGGACTAAAAATTATTATAGTATTATATTTTTTAACCAAAAAATAAGTAATATATTTTCATATTCCACATTTATTTTTAATTCAGATAATAAAAAATAACATAATTATCTTGTAATTTGGGATTTATTTTTTCAATTTGATCGATGGTTCATATTTCAAAAAATTTACTATCTATATACATAAATATATACAGTCCACATTCCCAAGTTATTTCCTATATATGCATCCATAAAACTCTTTCATTGATTTACCATAGTGAATGTGAAGAAAATATCTACAAATTATTCCTTTTTCTCTTTTGTTGTATGTTTGTGGAGAATCCTTATATTTAAATTTCATTAATTCCAAGATATCCTTTAATTTTTTTAATCCAACTTGTAATCAGAATTATTATATAAAATAATACCAAAAAAAAGTTTCTTTAGGGATTAAACTTGAATAGATTGTCAATATATAATGGTATAATGATAATGAATCTCTACTCATACAGGTGTTCAATAATTCAAAATGGTATGGAATTACTCTACCATAAAAAAGGTATAACCTTATTATGTTGTAATAATTCATCATATTTATAAAAATATTTTATATAAATTTGTATGATGTGAAAAATATTAATGTTTTTTAGTAGATAGTCATAAATTTACCATGACCCTATCTCAATTTTTGGAAGTAGTCAGATTACCGCTAGAAGGAGAGAGCCTTTAAATCACACAAACATCTATAAGTATCTCAAATATTCAATAAAGATAAATCTATAACAAATATATTTTTACCTGAAGGTAAATGTAATGACCCTAGATTTACATTCATATATGTTATATGTTTTTATGTGAATATTTCATAAATTTCTCAAATACACACCCGAGGACTAAAATGGTTGAGTTTCTTTGGAGACTAGATACAAAATAATCTTATCTCATGAAATATATTAAACATCTTCCATAAAGATCATACCACATAGTAAAATTCATAGATATACCTACTTAAAATATTTATTCATAAAATCAGTAAAGGAAACATAAGAAAGGGTGATCTCAAATGTTCAGTAAGGGAATTCAATGGGCATATCAACATGACATAAGCATAAGAGAATGAGGACATGATAATAGCATATGAAAACCATACCCTGTGTGTCATAGATTGTAAATATGAGTCATGGAATAAATCTTGGAAGTTCAAAGGAAATGAATCATAAAATAAAAAAAAATTATTAATGAAATCATAACATTGGAAAAATACATAGAATTGTTTCATACACATAATAATACAAAATTGGGAACATGTTTAAATAGATACAGGTTGAATCATTAAGTTAAGGTCATAAAATAAATCCCTCACATAAATTTATGGAAATGAAAGAAGGTATACACATGATATTATGTAAATGAAATTAGATCCAAACAAAATATTATGGATATAAAATTGAACCCATGAATAACCTTATAAACTTGAAAGAAGGCCCAGACATAACCTTTTTGACATGAAAGAAAACCCACACATAAAATTAAAGACATGAAAAAATGTTCATGTAGAAAATTGTCAACATGAAATCAAGTTCACACATTACATAATTAACTCATGAGTTATCCATCGTTTTCTAATGAATTAGAGGGATATATAGGCCTCACTCATCCTTGGTTATAATGTAACCATCATCCCTAGTTATAAAATTACAACTGTCACATAATGAAAACAATAAAAAAGTGTGACATAGGGTCATAAAACATTCATCATATTATAACTCATGAGAAAAAATGAGTTTCATAAACAATTCATAATAGAATATCCCATGGAAGAGATATGGGTTCCAAAAAAAATCATCATTCATCACAGAATAACCCATGAGAAAGGAACTGGTTTCAAAAATATCTTGTAATCATAAACATATACATAAACCATCTAAAGAAATAATTAGGATGGTACCGTTAGATTGTATCCCCGGTAAATCATATGTAATATCAAAGGATTCCATTTTTATGGAAAATTATTTTTAAATATCACTTGGAACACTTATTGAGGGAAATAGCCTTTCCACTTCAAAATAAATCTTTTAAAAAACAATTAATTAAACATTTTTGTAAATCATTTTATTTTGAAATAACCTTGTAAAATTATATAGAAATATTTAAATCATTGATTGATCATGATGGTGGAAAAATCTATTCATTTAATACATGTTTAAAAAATATTCCTTTCACCTCATTGGTCAACTAATTTGTTACGTCATTTCGTAGACCCTGCCCCTACCACTAACATACCATCTATCCTGTATTCTAATCTTGGTGTGTTTTTAGGGACACATGAGATATTTAGGCCTCCCATGTTTTCACCACCCTTTACATCTGAGTCTCCTCACCCATCTTTACCATATCCGATGATGATTCCCACTTTCCATCCAGTATTCATCTAGTCATCTATGTCATTTTCTTTTACTTATACTTCCTTCTCTCTAAGATTCCATATTCTTTGACTCTTGCTCCACCAGAGTCTATCCCTATGGAGAATACATTAAGACCCACTCCACCTTCATAGGGTGTTCCTTCATTTTATGCGGATCTAGTGGCGCTCACTGATTAGACTTCCGCAGGTACATTTATAGAACCCTAACAAATTTTTATACCATTATTTATTTTCATTATAACATGTATTGATAAAATATTTGTTTTTTTTCATAAAATATACATATAATTATAGGAGGAGGGGTGGGGGAGTACACAAATGTGTACAGTGTGGAACCCCCATACACAGTTAATGGTGGACTTCAATGAATATCGTCTAATGATTGAAAAAATAGGGCAGCAATGTCAGAGTTTTTTGTAGATGCTTTCCAAATACTCTGACATCATTCATGTCAGCCTTCTCTCATAGAGATAGTTTCCAAATGAAGTAAAGGATAATTCTTGGGCAGATATATGGGTAAAGAAAATCTGTTGTATTTAATGAAATATATATATTTTCACTTATATGAATTAATATTTTGGTGTCAGCTTCGGTTTAATTTTCCCGATGGCGAGGGTGCACAACCAGAACGTCTAAAGGATTTAGGTGAGAATTGGAGAGACTATAAGTATGTATTGTATATTGGTTAGTGTGCTAGAATTGGTGTAGAGTTATAGCTGGTCCATATCATTGATGATTTTCAGATAGAACAGTATCGACAGATTATTACGCATTGGATGACTACCCAGTTTAAGTTATTAATCACATTTGAGGTATTTAAATGAAAATTTCAGGTTTTGTATTAATAATATCTTTTTTATTATTGAATTTTATTTAGAAATCATTTCGAATAAATAAAAAATTAATTGATTCTAAAAAATAACTCCACACATTGGGATGTACTACGATGACAGGTCATGAGAGGAAGTTGGTATGAAAGTTGTTAATAAATTTTCTTTATGACTTGCACTTTCTATTATTTCTCCATAATCTATTTTATTTCTAAAGTTGTTATATAATTTTATTTATGAGATTAATTATTGGTAACCTATTTTTAAGTATTGTTATCTAAATTCAATGTCATTATAGATAGAAAAATTGAATATTGAAGGATGGGTGCCTTGAGAAAAACTATTTTGCTCGAGTCAAAGGAAGAAAGATGGAAATGCGGTTAATGAACTGACTCAATAGCATATTGTAAGTTTTACATTATTGATTTCAAATTTAAATATCTATTTTGTAACTTAATAATATATTTATATTTGAAACAGGTTTCTTTAGAGTCCCTTGATGCCCAGGAACCTCCCAATTATGGGCCAAACGATCACTTACATCATGTGTTGGGAGATGAGCACCCTGACAGAGTATGTTGCTAACCTTGTAAGAGTATATTCGTGAAGAGATATTGGCCCTACAAAGGTACGAGTTGCAGTTCCATCGAGTTCCATAAGGTTAATTCACATGCATAAAAGACTAAAAAAGGGCCATAGAGATGGCAGAATAGTTTTCTAGGTCAAACACTGCATTTGTGAAACTGATGGCAGTTTTACGTCTAACACTTCCACAAGAGGCCAACACATGTTTTTATGAATATATTTCGTCGATGAATTCTATATATGGGGAACCAGGTGGAAGTTCTAGTGGTGGTCGAGATGATGTTGAGTAGGATTCTGAGGAGTAGGAGGAGGATGGGAAGGGTGAGGAGGAGGTCAAGGTAGAGGAGGAGGTTGAGGAGGTGGCTGAGGTGGAGGAGGAGGTTGAGGAGGAGGCCAAGGCAGAGTACGAGGGGGAGGAGGAGGGCGTTGAGGAGGGTGGGGATGATGATGGGTATGACGATGAGGATGGTGGTGAGGCTAATGATGATGGTGACGTTAGTGATGGTGATGAGGTACATATTGATCTGTTACATTTTTTACTTATATTACTGACATTTGATGTTTGATGATTTTTTGTTCCTAAATATATGTGTGATTAGTTAGGTCACATTATATTTATTTCTTTATCAATAAATAATAAAACCTGACTTGATGACTTGTTGTGACTGATCCACCCCTCCTCTGGACACCCCCCACCACCCTGGACCCCCCCCACCCCCATTGGACAGTCCCAACATCCCCTAGACAACCCCCACCCCTGGACTCCCCCACCCCTTGGACATCCCCTACCCCCTTGGACAGCCACCCCACCCCCTGGACATCCCCCACCCCCCCCCGGACACCCCCACCCCCTGAACACCCCTACCCCCATGGACAGCACCCCCCCACCCCCACCCCCAACCCCTTAGACACCCCCACCCCTTGGGTACCCCCACCACTGGACACCCCCACCCCTGGAAATCCCCCAACCCCCTGGACAACCCCAACCCCCTGGACACCCCCTACCCCCTTGGACATCCCCCCACAAACCCTTCTGCACCCCTACCCCCTTGGACACCCCCACCCCCACCCCCTAAACACCCCCCTCCCAACCCCCTAGACTTCCCCCCACCCCACCCCCACCCCTCAGATAGACCCCCACCCCCAACCCTCTGGAAACCCCCAACCCCCTGGACACCCCCTACCCCTTCGATAGCCACCCCCCCAGAAACCACCCCACCACCGGGACCCCCTCTCCCACCCCCTGGATACCCCCACTCCCAGGGACACCCCACCCCACCACACTGGACATCCCCCCCACCCACCCTGGACACCCCACCCCACTAGACAGCCCCCAACCCCATCGACAGACTCCACCCCCCCAGACACCACCTCACCCCCTTGGACACCTCTACCCCCTTGGATAGCCCCCCCCCCCAATCCCATGGAGAGCCCCCACCACCCATAGACACCACCCCACCACCTAGACACCCCCCCCGGACACCCCCTACCCCCTTAGACATCCCCCACCCCCTAAACACCCCCAACACATTGGACATCCCCCCCGACACTCCCATGGACACCACCCCACCCCTGGACAGCCCCCACCCCCCTGGACACCCCCACCCCCTTGGAAAACCCCCCAAACCCATTGTACACCCCCACCCCTAGACACCCCCACCCCATAAACATCCCACCACCCCACATGGACACCCCCAACCTCTTTGGACAACCCCCAACCCCTTGGACATCCCCCACCACCCTAGACACCACCCCACCCCCTGGCCACCCCATACCCCCTTGGAAAGCACCCCAACCCCCTGGACATCCCCCACCCCATGGACACCACCACCCCCATGGACAGCACCCCCCCCCCCCCCACTCCCTGAACACCCCCCCCTGACACCCCACCCCCCTAGACACCCCCAACCTCCTGGACAGCCCCCCCCCCTCCGGACACCACCCCACCCCCTTGGACGGCCCCCAAACCCCCTGGAAACCCCCACACCCGACCCTCACTAGACACCCCCACCGCCCATGGACAACCCCCCAACCCCCTGGATAGTCCCCCTCTAACCCCCACCCTCTAGACACCCCTACCCCCTTGGACAACACCCCCAACCCCCTGAACAACCCCCCCACCCCCCCCCCCCCCCCGAGACACCACTACCCCCTTGGACAGCACCCCCAACCCCCTAGATAGCCCCACACCCCCTGGACACCACCCCACCCCCTGGACACCCCCACCCCCATGGAAATCCCCACTCCCTGGACACCCTCTTTGTTCCACTCCTACATCAAAATGGAAGTGTCTAAACCTAAAATGTATATTCTTCCCCTACTAAAAGAACTATTTATGTACACAATGCAGAGTGAGTGAATCTAAGTGTCATGGGGAAATACTGGGACACCCCTCCCCCACCCACCCCCTTAGATCACATTTTCAATTGTTGTGTTTATGGAGATGTTTTTTTAGGGTGTTCTAGTTTTTAGTGGTGTATTTTGTTGGGTGTATTAGTGTTATTCTGAAATCTGTATAGTGTACTGAAATTTAATTGGTGTTATTCTCATGGAATATTATTTGGATCATATTTTTCTTCATCAATGTTATTTTGAATTATGTATAGAGTATTGAAATTGTAGGTATTTTCACAAGTAAATATGTATTGGTTTGTTATTATTGGAGGAAATTAATTCTAATTTATGTATAGGTTTGTTAATTATTAATTCTGAATAGAACTAATTCTTAATTCTGTAATTGTAGGGGAGGATGGTAGTGATTCTGGAGTTGCAAAAACTCTATGATGACGTTTTTTAAACCGTTGGTAGAGATGTAAAAATCCAATGGATACCAATGGTTTTATCGAACCGTTGGTATAGACTTGTGAGATAAATTTTTTCCAACGGTTTCTTCAACCTGTTGGTAATGTTATTTTCCAACAGTTCATAAAACCTTTGTTATATATATAAACTGAGTTTTTTTGCAATGGTGTAAAACCGTTGGTACAAAGTTATACCAACGGTTATCGAAAACTGTTGGTATAATGTGATGTAACATGACATATCCCTACGATTTATGAATAACCACTAGGATATGTCTATCTTCACAGCATAATTGGAAATGGTTTGGACAACCGTTGGTATATATTATAGCGACGGTTATCCAGCCTATAACAGTAGTTTTAAAACGTTGGTATATCATAGATTTCTTGCAGTGAATGAAGATCTGAGTTCTTACACCAATTCATTAAGATCTATAATGTGGATCACCCTTCGTATAAGATATATCAACATCACCTATTTCCATAATCTATAATGGAACTCTAACCTTCGTAAAAGATATATCAGTCTCACTTGTGATCTATAATGGGGCTCATTTCTTTGTATAAGCTATACTAGGCTCACCCGTTTCATGTAATTATCAAGTACCATGAATAAAAAAATTCATCATAAAAATCATTAACACGTGATAAATACAGGGAAAATAAATGGTTTCTATAACAATATCTTTTCAATAAGATTAACCCACGTAAAATAAATGGGTTCCTTAACATTTTCTTTGAAACAAGATTAACCCATGGGAAATAAATGGGTTCCTTTAAAATATATATGAAGCATGATTAACCCAAGAAAAATAAATATGTTCCATAAAAATATATTTTAAACATGTTTATATCATGGAAATGGAATGGGTTCCATAAAAATATCTTTGAAACATGGTTAACCCATGGAAAATAATTGGCTTCCATAAAAATATCTTTGAAACAATATTAAATTGTGGGAAGGAAATAGGTTCCTTAACAATATATTTGAAACAATCATAATCCATAGAAAGAAATGATGAGGATGGTATAAATAAAATATATATCTATTTTAGGAAAATTAATAACAAGGGTTGTTGACGTTGATGAATGTAAATTCCCTTAAAATATCATTAAAAACATTCTTGAGGAAAAATAATCTTAAAACATTAAAAGTGTCACATACCACTTTGAAGTGTTGGAATCACAATCCCCATGAATGAATATCATTAAATGAAACTTATAATATAATTAGAATATATAGTTTCATGAAATAAAATTTTAAAGTATTAGTATATAAACCTCATAAAATACGATAGGTTATAATATAACAAACGTCTCAAAGAAGGAAAACTATGACCAAAATCCATTACTGCTTTAGTAATTTTAAAACTATAAACACCATGAAATATAGATCATAAAGTGGATATTTAAATCCCCATTAATTCAAGTATAATAATAAAAAAATACATTAAATGGCATTATATACACCACACAACAAAAATAAGTGGTTAATTATATACTAAATAAATTATTATTTAATTATATAAACTTATATATGTAATTATTTTTATTTAAACGGAATCACATCACATAAAGGAGGCGGTAGTCCACGCATCCATGAATGATGTTATCACTTTTTCATTGTGTGAAAGAGGTAATAAAGAAAATGTTATATTATATTTATAAAAAGTTAATTATTTTATTAATATCATATATATTTCATTTATATCACATATTTTTATTAAACTAATCCTTAATACATTCCACTTAAATTTTTAACGAATCCCATCACTTTGAGGAGGTGGTAGTCCACATGTCCACAAACAATGTTATCATATTCCCAAAAAATTGTAATCATGAAGGTATATGTTATATAATAATTACAGAAGAATGAATACATCGTAATTATAGAATATATCATATAAAAATAGTATGTACATCATAATTCCCAACCATGATATGTGGTAAATGAAAAAAAGACGACATCATTTAATGAGGCATTAGTCCTACATACACACGAATTGTGATTTTGTTACCCATTTTATCGAATTGTGGGTATTTTTTATTAGAACCATTAAAATAAAAAATAATATCATTATATTTAGGATACCGAGGTTATTATATAATCATGATATAAAAATAATTTAACATGTGGATAAAGAAATAAAACAAAATACTAATTGAACAATGTTACCTCTTCTTCAGGTAACTCCTTTTGGTTTGTACCAAAGTACTTCCAGGATTATTTTCTTCCAAAATTGAAGATTATAGGATTATAAGAGGGGGGTTTTGAGCTTATTTAGGTATTTTTTGGATTATACAAAGTGATTGAGAAGTTTGAATAAGTGAGGGGTGGTGAGTTATCTTTTATAGTAGAGGAGGAGTGGAATTATTATATATATAAAAAGGTAAACACTATTGGGAGATCTCCCTTGCATCACGTGTCACGACCCATCTCCCGGGGCTCGTTTCCTGACTACCCCAAGCCCGCCTTCCATAGGTTGGGGGCTAGAGACTAGCACCGAAAGGCGTATACCCTATAACCAGGAAGACATTGCCTTTATAACCTGTAAGCACACGCAACCAAGCACACAACAAGATACGAAGACAAGTCAACTGTATTGAAAAAAGAGTGTTGAAAGTAAAAAGGGGCCAGAATACAATACCAACTATAAAGATAAAAGTACAACTAAAATACAATACAACTGAAGAAAGATAAAGACATATACTGGGTTGTCCTCCGATGTTCCTACCTGAAGGGTAGGTACAGATCGCCTCCTCAGCACTCCACATCCGCATGTATCCTCTGCGTACCGACACGCCATATGGTCCACCTCTGGGCACCGATCAGTCCTGGTACCCTCTTTATCAGTCAACTTTCTCCATCATCTGCACCAAACACAACAAGGTGCAGGCATAGCCCATGTAGTGGTGAGTATAATGATACTCATTAGGGACCCCGAGACCCTCAGGGTCTCACAAAATCAAAAAGGATAATCCACAAAGCATGAAATAAACTGAAAACCCTACTTAGGTATATGCACATACATATACCTAAGTTATCAATTATACCCATCTCAATCATGAGGAAACACAAGGCCCGACTCTTTAGCCCATAGATCAACTGTTCCACAAAGGAAATAAAACTATGAAGGTAAGTACCGCACAGGTACGCCACACAGAAGAATACCACTAAGGTATTACCATGAAGGAAAGTACCACACAGGTACGCCACACCGAAGAATACCACCAAGGTATTAATACTAAGGAAAGTACCACACAAGTACAGACTCAGCTCGCACCAGGTATTTCTTAGGTATGGTAGTAAAGATGATTATATATAACTACTGAATCATTTTAATCTATTAAGAGACAGACCCACGAAGGATCCTAAATCATCATTAGACCCACACAGGATGTCTAGGTGCTGACCCACATAGGATCGCTCGGCGCTGACCCACACAGGATCGCTCGGTGCTGACCCACACAGGATCGCTCGGTGCTGACCCACACAGGATGTCTTGGTGTTGAACCACATAGGATCGCTCAGTGATGACCCGCACAGGATCGCTAGGTGATGGCCCACATAGGATCGCTCGGTGTTGACCCACACAGGATTGCTATTCATTCTTCTCGTCACAGCCAGCTACTGGGTTCCCACACTAAGTTTTCTTGTCTCCAGGAGGGTCTTCTTGAAAAGCCACTAGTCGATACTACAACTTCCATGAAGTCCCTCGAAGAAGTATCTCATATGACCATCATGTCATAGATGTCTCAACGTAACAGACGATGCGTCAATCAGACTCCCGGTCTGTGAGTTATTATCCTTTCTGTCCCGAGGGCCCGGTTGGATTCATGCTCGATCCAACCCGACTGTACCCTATCTTTATCCAAATCTCTAGTTGGGTATACCAAAGGAAATTTCTTGCTCCATGGTTTCCAGCACCATTTATAGTTCATCAAACAGACATCCGGTTCAAAAGTTATGTCCAAAATAGCGTAAATGGGTTATAGTGGGTCCGGGTCTGGTCCGACCCGGTCGAACAGACCTGGCCTAGGCCGACCCAGTCTGGGTCAACCCGGCCCGACCCAATATGTTTGTCTCGGCCTGTTGTTCAGTCCGGCTAGCACTGAACGTCCCGACCTATTGTGCAGTCCGGCAGGCCGCGAGGGCCACGCGGAGGCCGCGAGGGCCGTGTGGAGGGCGCGAGGGCCGCGGGGGGCTGCGAGGTGGCGGTAGTGTGGGGTAGCGTAGAAGGCCGTGGGGTAGTGAGACCGTGGGGGACATAAGAGCGGTGCATAGCCGTAGAGGCCGCAAGGGAGACGCGAGGCCACGAGGTCCGCGAGGGCGGCGCGAGGCCGCTGGGAGGTGGTGGTCGCGAATGGAGGAGCGCCGTGGGCAGTGGAGGTCGCGGGTGGCAGGGGTCCCGGGCGGCGGAGCACCATAGTGCGGCAGGGCGTCGTGCCTTCACCGGCGGCCGGATTGACCGGTCGCCCTTCTTTCATCACCTTCGTCGCTGTCGTCCATGGAGTCGTCCACGGTTATCAAGTTCCATCGGTGCCATCCGCCAGCACCAGTCGTCGTCGCCATCATGAAGATCACATAAAAGAACCACAAGATTTGCAAAGGGGCTGGGCCATTTTTTTGGCCCGTACCCTCTACGTTAGGGCGATAGCTTACGGCTCGAGGAAGATGATTCAATGTGAGAGGGAATTTAACATTGATCGATTTAAAACATACCCCTACCTCATTTGTTTGTTGACGTCGATGAGCAGGGAAGTATGGTCATCAATTGAAGGTGTACCATGTTGGAGGATGTCCTGAGGAAGAAGTCAAAGTCGTGCGTCGATGTTCTTCATTGGAGGAGTGTTCTTCATGGAATAAGTTCTTCGTTGGAGAAGTGTAATCCTCCTAATAGTTATCCTCTCCCCAATTCCACCAAAAAATGCAAAGTAGCCAATATGTTGTGTTTCCCTCAATTTAATTGTTGGCACAATTCCAAATTGGCTTCATTAATTGTTTGAATTGGTATAATTAATCAAAGGTGGTGGCACCATTAAAGTGGAGGAAGTTTAAGTGGCTTCCCCAAATTTAATAGGGAGTTCAAGGGGGTTTTAGTCTTGGGTGGTCCCCACCACCATTACCTATGAGAGGTTTTAGTTCAGCTGGTCCCCACCTCCATAACCACTCATGGGATGTTTAGTTCTGGTGGTACCCACCTCTTAAACCTTCCACATGGGAGGTTTCAATAAAAAGAAAAGAAAATAAAGTTTATTTTATTTTATTTCTGTTTCCACGAAAAACCCAAAATTCTATCTTTCACCCTCAACCTACTACAATCAAGGTGAAGGTCTCCTTCAGCAAATATCGGCGATGCGAGTTCAACGATGCCCTCAGATTTCAATTCTAAGCACCAGTTCAAAAGTTAGAAAAACATGCTCGCACGTTTACTAAAATCACCTGAAATAATGTTCAGAAATTAATTCTGGGCACTCCGAGCCTCGGAATCACATGCTTTTAATTTTCTCAGACTCGTAAATTTACCATATATTTAAAAAAAAATTACATGAAATTCCGAGTCCTTACATCATGTGCTGCAAAAAATGACACCTAATGAATTTTATGAATTTTATGGTTGATAAAAACAAACACCACACCAAAATACACGAATTTATATCAATTTTTTCCTTAGTCTTTAAGTTTACTCAATTTTAACTTTATAGTTTTTACTAAGGCAACTTGTATTTTTTTATTTTCCTAAGTAATTTACCATTAATACTATAATTAAAGGATATTTATTAGATAATTTATACCTGATGATTATAAATATTAAGTAATATTTATTAAATAAAAATCCTATATGTGTGTAAAATTATTTCTAAAACAAATGAATGTCATGCACAAAACGTTATTTTAACCTTAATCACATTAATTATTTATAATTGTTTTCACTAATTATTATGGTCAAAAATTAAGTTGACCATATTAGATTATAAATATTATACTCATTATAAATAATTACACCCTTTTTTCCAAATTCAATTCACATTATTGGAAATTTTTTATTTATGTCTAATCTTGCATAGGTGGCAAGAAAGAGGGTTTTAAAAGTGAAAATGATCAAAAGTTTACTATGTTTTTATATCTTAATTCATTATAAAAATGATTAAAATTACCTCAATTTGATATATATATATATATAATTTATATAACATCACTTTAATTCTAATTCAAAATATAATTTAACTATATAAATAAATTATACAAAAAATAAGTTTTTAATTAAAATTCAGTGTTTTCACTTTTCATCAAAAAATGAATCTTCTCAGAAAAATAAAAAAACATAAGATAATTTTGAAAGTATTATTTTAAAAATGTAGTTTTTTTTAAATAAAATTTACATATGTGTAAAAATTTATTTTTAAAACATGTATGACATTAAAATGTGATAAAAATGTTTTTTAGAAAAATACGGCTTTTTATGTTTGAAATTGGGTTAATTATTAGGTTAAACCTATAAAATCTATTTTATAAAAGTTAAAAAAATATAAAAATTTTGAAAGATAATATAATTAGTCTTATTTTTACCCTCGAATATAATTTCTAGGCTATAAATTCAATATTAAATAATAATATTAATAGAAAATTATTATTCTGTTAAATAGTGCATTGTGCGTAACTCGCGTTATCAAATAAATTTAAATTAATTTGAAGGAAAATATTTATTAAAATAGTTTGATTTTATAATTATACCCTCTAAAATTATCTAAAAACTACTCTAATACCAAATATATTTCCCTCAAACCCATTCTCCCAGATTCGGTGCTGAAAAAGAATAATTTACAATGTTTTCTTTCATACACATCTATGACTACAATATATTTATCACATTTAAAATAAAAGAACGTTTTAGTTTATAGTTATATATAAATATTAATAAACACTAACTAATAAATGTCAAGTATTATCATCATCTAGACACTTATTTCTAATATATAAGAAGATAATAAATCCATAATGAGTCTTTAACATTTCCCATTAATTCTCCACACATGATGCTCTTATAGGCTTATCATGATTAATAGTTTATTTTATATCATGGGGAAAGGTAAAAAATAATTGGTTAGATCAAATTATAATTAAGAGTAAACATAATAATAAATCATAACATGAGAAACATGAGGTGTAACATGATGTCATAATTAGGATGATCATTGGTATAGAAACATTGAATAAATTTATTATATCATATGAACATGGAATAAACAATGTTTATTATATATGATCATGACATCATGGTAATGTGGGAACAACATAAAAAATAAATAATAAACATAAGTAAAGTCTCCCTACCTCTTTAACATAATATAGTTGGCTAGGCTAACTTTCCACACACCATATTTTTCTAGGCTTACTACCGAGGCACTATGATATCTCATAAAATGAAAACATTACCCAATGAATTGGAGGGATATATAATTATGGGACAACCCATCACATAATGAAAATAATACATATTTGTGACACATGGTTTTAAAAAACATATCATAAAAACTCAAGGAAATAAAATGGTTTTTATATCCTTTTCAAGTGGTTCCCTAAGGAAGTATTCACGATTTCATTAATAAAAATGGTATGATAAACCCATGAAAAAATGGGTATCTAATGACTTCAATAATCATTATTGGTAAATGGAACTCAAAAAAGATGATTATGTGTATGGTATTTTCACAATATAAGAAATTTATATTTGTTTTAGACAATAATTTCCTTAATCAATTGATGTATTATGCATTAAGATAAACAACATTCAATCTAGTAATGGAACATAGGTAATTCACATATTAAATGGATTAGAAGTAAATAATTCCTATAAAAATGGATGATTAGGAAATAAAAAAAGTAGTGATAGATCATTACATATTTGTAAAAGAGAATTTGATAAGACACAAATAGATAGATGGTTGATGGTATCATTTGAAGAATAACATTGATCAAGTATACGACATAGATGAAGAACACTCTTAGAAGCATTAGAAAAATTACTTAGAAAATAATAGTTTCTATTTTCCTTTGAGAACATTTTAAAAAAATATTTTATTAAAACATGATACTAATGATTTAATTTTTGGAAACTTATACTTTTAGAGAGTAATACTCTTATAAAATGACAAAGGTGGTGGGAATATAAGTTCACATGAAAACATGTAAAATATATTTGTTCTGTTGAAAAGTTCCCATGTGGAAATAGTTTAAAATATTTTATTTTAAAAAAAATTATGGAAAGTAAATTTAGTTAAAAATAAAATTAAAATAATCTTTATAGAAAACTTTAATGGAATTTATTACAATACTTAAAACTAAAACCTTTTTTAAAAACAATCCATATGGAAAATATAAAAAATACATTAGAAAATTATGGAAACCACCTCATAAAAATGATAATAAAACTTTCATTGGAAAATAGGTGAAGTTAAAATTGATTTTAACTTTATATGAAACATATTTGGGTTATAGATCACACTTTAAATGGGTTAAACTTGAAAATGGAAGAAAAATATCCATTGGGAAGTATAGAAGTTATTATTATCCACATCATGATTTTAATTGAGGAAGTACTTCATAAAATAATGGATATTAATTAAGAGAACTAATATAACCATATAAAAAGTAGATCTACCATTTTAAAATAAAATTTTTGTATAATAGACTTGTATGGTAAAAATTAATAATATATTTCACGACTCATGAGAAAAAATGACTTGAGTCCAAAAAACAGTTACGACTGGAGTAACATTTTAATAAAAATCTTTTAAGGATAAAGAGATTTAAAATGAACTAAAATAAAATGAATAAAAAATAATTCATGACAAAATAACAATTGGGTGGTATATGAACCATATAAAACTAAATTGGTTTATAAAGTAAAACGTGTCTCAATGAAGGGAGTTTGTGACAAAAATCAATTAATTTATTTCCATTATTAGTTGATCACACTCTAACTTCCTTTAAAATAATCATAACTATCACAATAAAATATATCATAATATTTTTAATATTTATAATACTTGTATACACTTCATTTATAATTATTTACTATGAATATGGTGGTTCATTGTAGCTTATTTTTAACATCACGTGTAAACACTTTTAATTTTATTTCTCATGATTTGTAATATTAATGTTGATCCCTAATCACTAGATTAATTTCATCATTCCTAGATTACCTATTGTTATATGATATATATCTCATGTTTATTTATAATTTTCCACTTCCATCCCATGAAAATTCTAATTACAAATCATGAAGATGAAGTCAAAGACAAACTCTTTTTGATAATTTTTAATGAATGGAGATGATATATTATTAAAAAGTTTAGATATTAATGTTATAACCAAATAAAATTTATAAAATATTTAATACCTTATTATTAAATTTCACTAGTATTATATATCATTACTTAATCATTCATTATATAAACATTACAACATCACTAAAGTAAGTAGTAAACCGACCAAAACGAAAGCGTGTCATAATGATTGAATGAGTAATAAAATTATATTAAATAATTTTAATATAAAATTTATAGAAGATTATACATATAATATATATCATATATATGTATAAAATTCATTCTTATAATAATTAATTATGCGTGGTTAAGACAAATGAACTTCATTGTTCATGGAGGCGATAATCTGCTTGTACGTATGATTAACAAACCCATTTCCCAATGGATGGATGGAGTGATGATATTTTAAAATTTATCATTTAATAATTATAATAATTTTATAAAAATTATATTAGTTCATTAATTATAATTTTTCTTCTATCCATTTTATTTGGTTAAGATAAATAAGACACATTGTTCATGGAGGAGGCAGTTCTCACATACACATGATTAATGATCTCATTCCTTAATGAATGCATGGAGTGATGGTAAATGTAAAGTTTGATCATTTAAGAATTGTATATGTGGCATAAAAAACGTAAATATTCATAAAAAATCTATTTTATATTATCCCTGATATGCGGCGATGAAAATCAAACCATTTCATGTCGTGAAGGTGGTAGTCTGCACATACGCACGATCGAGGCATTTTCTTAGATTAGTGGGTTTTAAGGAATGAATGAATAATTGATATTAAATTAATATAATGATATTTTAGTATATATTTTATATTTAATAAACTATATTACTGATTTTATGGAATATTAGGAAGATAAAAATTAAAAATAAAGAGTAAGAGGAGAGTATTACTCACGTCCAGAACTTTGGTTTCCCTTGGAACTATCCTTGGAAATGAAGGGATTAATATAATTAAGGGTGGAAAATAATGTGTTACATGGGAGAGGTTTATAGGATGAAAAAATCAGTATAGTTTCACCAGGTAATTATAATTCATGTATGTGTAAAGAAGGGGTGTAAGTGTGTTCTTTTATAAGTCAAGGGAAGGGTAGTTTTGGAATTTACTTAAATTATTAAATTATTTCTTTATACTATTCATGGTCAAATAGCCCTATACATATAATTTATAGATTATGTTAAATCATATGGCCTAAAATATTCCCACAAAATCATTTTTTGAACATCTTTGATTGATTTTGGGGTTTGTACTTTCAATTTTCTTTTTACCCATGTGCAATTTTTACCAAAGTAACTTTTACTTTCACTAATGTCTATTAATTAAAATGTTCTCAATTAGTATTAATATTAAAACTTTATTTGAGTAATATATTACTATATAAAATATAAAATTTATAAATTAAAATTTACTATGATTAAGAGAAGTTAATTTTTAAAATAAATATGTTTGACGCTTAAAAATAGTTTTTAGAATAATTGTGTTTTTATGCATAAAATTTATGTGTGATTTAAAATAATTAATGTAAATAATTTTTATGAAATAAGTTAATTTCTTATAAATAAAATTAAGGTTATGTGACATTAAAAACAATCCATGATCAAATTTTACCAAAATATTAGTCAATTGAATAAACCTAAAACATTTTTCTTCATTAAAGTAACCTTTTACTTTAGTTCTAAAAGTGTTGTCCGCGGATTTTATGAGTTCAAATAATATTTAAAAATAAATAATTTTATTTATTAATTTCATATTTGATCACATACATAGTTTTTTGACCTTTTAGGTCATTCTTATATACTAATAAATTTTTGAAAATTATATTATTTTGCAAAAAAATGCTCTTATGAATAAAAAACTATATTTTTAGAAAATGTAGAAAACATTATTACTAGTTATATTTTTATATTATATATTCGAAAGATTAATTGTATATAATTCAATTTAATTTTTTTTTTAAAAAAAATTTAAAAGAAAATAAAAAAATATAATGATAGACTACTTTTATTTAAAAATGACTTCCTTAAACATCAAGTGTTTCTAAATTTATTTCATAACAATTTTATAATTTAAATATTTTATATCATATATATATATATATATATCTTATATGTTATCATAGTGAAATTTAAAATATGATTAATTCAATTTACTATTGTATCATGACCTTCATTTTAGTGTGTTGATAAATGATATCAAACTCAGTATTATTTATAAGAAAATAAATATACTGAAATATCATGATGTTATAATGTCCATATAATCACTTACACTAGTAATTATCTACTTATCCACACATTCAAAACCCTACTAAGTTCTATCACACTACTTTTGTTAACCTTTTTATATACAAATATGTCTGGTGAACATTGTTTGATGGCCTGGATCCAGTCATCCAATGATGTTGGTGTACGGTCTCTGTATATTTTTTTTAAGTATAAATTATTAATGATAAAAAATATATCTTACAACACTTAACCTATAAAATATTTATCATAGAAAAAACATAACAAATAATCTTCCAAAATTAGTTAGTCTAATGAAGATTGTGTAAGACAATATGGTAACTATATAGATCATGTTAAAATAGAAGAAGAAATATTGAGCAATGAGTAAGAAGAATAAGATATCTATATCAAAAAAATCTTAAAAACTGATATTGAAGTGTGTCTTTAAAGAAACACTCACCATAGGAAATAAATAAAATCCTTAAAGAAAGAGGTTATGAAGATGAAGAAAGATAAATATTAATTCCATGAAAAATAAAATAATTATGTCGAGGAAATTAAACTTCTAAAATTGAAAGCTATTAATCATGAAATAATGTTAAAATATTATGAAAAGTAAATTACTTAAAAGGATGAATAAATAAAAATGATTTAGTTTATATGACTTAAATCTAAGAAAACCCTATGAAAATAAGAGAAGATTATGATTACATAATAGAAATAAGGTTTTATAAATCATGAGATGTTGAGAAATGTTATACACAAACTTGGTTTAAAAATACACCTATGATATATAATAATGATAAATCTAATTCATCTATCAGTGCAAGTCCTAAAACCCAATATATTAAGTACTTAGTAGATAATAACTCTAAAAATATAACTTTTACATTGAATAAATTTGCAAGAAGTTTAAGAAGAAAATATTCTTCAGAATATTAGAAAATAGAATATATAAATGTTACAATATAATAAGATATAATTCATAGGTAGAATCAATAATCTTAAGAATTAGTTTAAAAGTTTAATTTCTGTGTTATAGAGTATTTGGGTATGAAGGTTATGTTTTCTGGTATAATAAATGAACAAAACATTACCTCTGTTACCCATCCAAAATAGATTTGAATACTTTGAGGAGATCTATATAATATATGTCCACAAATTTCACAATGATAAGGAATGTATGACCGTAATTATAGGATATAATTAACAAGATATTATAAATAATAATATTCATAAAATAAACTAGACATAAAGGTTAATTATTGTTTAAGCGTCTCTCAATGATTGGAAGATAAACAAGATATTTGATAGTGTTTTCTCATCAAATATTATTGGAATTGTTAATATCCTTAATAATATTGAAAAACATAATTTTGGAACCATTATTTTTTGAAATAAACCATTCTTAGAGATCAAAAGAATTTTTTCATCTGAAATTGAACCTTAAAAATTGAAATATGAATATGTATTGTGTTTTAATGGGCTCAAACATAGCCTATTGAGAGTTAGACAGCTCTTAGATGGAGGAAATGAATGTATTTTTAATAAAAACAGAGGAATCATCAAGATAATTAATGATTTAAGGATTATCACTAAAGTTGAAAGAACTAGTTGAAAACATTTATAGATTAGTCATCAAATTAATTCATTTTTCCCCAATAAAAAAGAAGAAAATAATCGTTGGAATCTAAGTCTTGAAAACTTGGTTAGAAGATATTAAGAAACATTTCAAGAGAAAATCATGTGATATAAATTCCCTAATTATGAAAATATATAAATTTTGTTTTTAAATCTCTTTAAAAGGGTAATATGATATTGAGAAATCATAACATAGTGTAAATTAAATAAATGAGGCCACATGAACTAATAAACTAATATTTATATGGAACTATGAGAAATAAATTCACAGGATCTGATTTATACTTCACATTATTTGATGAATTCATAAGAATGACTAATATTCTATTTGGGGAACATAATTCATTGGTAGTGGAGATATTTAATATTTTCATGAGAGAAGTTGAGATATATTTGCGTGTTCCTATCAAATAATTAAGATCAAACAATGAAAGGTAGTTTACTATGAATGATATTGAATCTTATATTTCTAAACATGTAATCAAACACCAATAAAACACTCCTTACACAATCCAATGTAATAGTGTCGCTAAGAGAATTAATATAAGTCATGTGGAAATGGGAATAGCAGTGCTCTCTATGATCAAAAGGTCAAAATATTTCTAGATAAAATTTATATGTACATATATTCACATTTAAAACATGTTTTTTAGGAACTAATTATAACAAGAATACTTATGATAATTTGTGAAAAATATAACCAATTATTAAATATTTTATGTATTTATCTGTCTTTTTTTGATAAAAATTAATAAAAAATCTTGGGATGTTTGATAAAAAAGGTTGTGGAAGTTACCTTTCTAGGTCAGATATCTAATAGAAAAGGTTATTGATGTTATAAAAATAATATATTTAATATGGTTGAGAGTTATGACGTTATGTTTATTGAAAATAAATCCATCATAAATATTCAAGATAAAAATGGGTTATGAAGACTATAATGAATATAATAAGAAAATTCATGAGAAATTCGGTGAGTAATAATCTGGGAATGAAACACTTGTCGTTGATATTAAATTTTATCAAAACAGTTATGAAGAAAAGAGTTTTGAAGATGAAGAAAAATACAACAAGCTAAATAAGAATTTTGAAGCATAGAATTTAATGGGTGATTATAATTCTATAGTTAAAATAAGTAGGATATTGAGGTTTTACAATCAATCAAAACTTATCTCACATATTGACCCGCATTTATTTTTTAAGAATGTTAAACATGAAGAATGGTTTATTATTATGTATAATTTAATCAATCAAATTGATCATAATTTCTCTTAGGATATTGTCTCTAGACCAAAAGGGGAAAATATGATTGGGGTTAAGTGGGTATTCAAAATAAAATTAATAATAAAGGGTAAATTAAAAGGAATAACTTAGGGCTTGTATACAAGGGATACTCATAGGTTTAAAGAGTTTATTTTTTAGAGGTATTTTCACCTTTTTCAAGGATGGAATCGATAAGGATGCCCCTAAACATTATAGATTATAAGAATTATAAAATATATAAAATGGATGTTAAATCATCAATATTAAATGTAGAGATATAATAGAAAGTTTTTATTGAGTAGGATGATGGATTTATCCTTTAAAGTGGTTTAAAAAGTTTTTAAAACTAAATAAGGATCTATATAGGTTAAATAGACCCCTAGATCCTGGTACTCTAAACTGGATGGGTGCTTGAGAGAGATGAAGTTCACCCAGAGAAAGGTGGATATAAATCATTATATAATGGATTTGGAAGAATATACTCTAATTTTAATTATATATGTTGATGATATTATATTTATTATTGACTAATAGAGTTCTTGTAAAGAATTTTCTAAAAAAAAATAAAACTCATTTTGAGATGTCTATGCTGAGAGAATTGAGATATTTTATGAGATTGCAAGTGTTGTTAAAGTAAGAGACTATTTTTATTTCCTAGGAATATTATGTAATATAACTATTGATAAAGTTTAAAATAAAATATTCTAAACTAGTTTTCACACCCGTAAAGGTTGAGGTAAAATTTGTAAAGGATGATGAATGATAAAGTGTGAATCAAAGGGAATTTAGAAGGTTGATTGATAGTTTAATCCTTCTAACTACATCCAAGATAGATATTTTATATGTATTTATCTTGTGTACAATAAATAAAAGTGAACCTATGTAATCAAATTTAATGGCTACAAATATATTTATCAATTAGATCTAAGGAACCTTGAACTTTGGGATGATGTATCTAGAAAGAGAGAAGCTGAATATTTCAACTTTTACTAATACTGAGAGGGTGGTAGATTTAGATGTTAGGAAGTCTACTTAAAGTGGGATATTTCTTATAAGATAAGATTTTATTATCTATAACTATAAGAAATATAACTAAAATTAATAATTATAGAAGATTAATGTATGGATTTAATAAGTTCTTTTACTAATATGATCTAGATGAAATTACTGCTTGAGGATTTGAGAGTGTAGATTGAGAAACTACTTAGAGTTTCATGTGATAATTAAAGTTCTATTGACCTACCAAAAAATACTTTAAAACACTTTAATTATAATAAAATTGATATCAGGTTTCACTTTATCAAAGATAGTATTTCAAATAGATATATAAAATTGGAATTCATTCTTAATGGAAATGAACTTGTTGATATCTTTACTAAGTAAATACTTAAAGAAAAATGTTATACTTTGTGAATAAACATGAATGTTCATTAATTTCCTATCTAGTGAAGGACCTTGGTATGAAACCTTTTTATATTTGGATTCTCTTTTTAAAGGGAGAGTAATTACAAAATTTCATAAATTTTACTATTCTAAATCCAGATCTGTTATTAGAGAAAAGTGGGAGAAAGTTAAAAGGAGTTCATTGATTAGGAGTTATCTAGGTCACTTATCCAAAATTTTCTTTCCACCAAGGGATGTAATTCTCTCAAACGAAGTACTTTATCATGTGGTGTGGTGTCATAATTTTTCTACATGATAAGGGATGTGGTTTTGTGTCTCTTCAAGTGACCTGTTGTGGTTCCAACATATCTGAAGGGAGAGATTTAATAACCCAATGGATTAATGGAATAATGTTATATTTTTTCAACCATGAGTAATATTATTGGAAATATGTTTGAGAAATGTTTTGATTTTTTTAAAATTTATTGCGAATTCCCACAAAATATTAGAAGTGGTTATAATATTATTTTATAAAATCCTTGAATTCTATGATTGAAGATGAAATTTGGAAAAGGATTTTATAATAATTATGAGTAATTTCATATTATAATATGAGTTTTCAAAATATATTTGAGTACTGTATTAAATATTTTATTTTCTGACAAGATATTTTTTTCCTTTTTAAAATATTAAGAGTTCGTATAAAATATTCAAGCCAGTTTGTATGATACATGGGTTTCATAAGATATTTTTTCTAGAATGAATGATATGAAAATATTATACGATGTTTTAGGCATCATGTAATATATTATTCTACTTAAGATATTGTTTTTCATAGGAAAATTACTTTGTAAGATATTTCACTTTATAAGATATTATGCTTTGTGAAATGTTAGAGGATAGGTAGTAATGGAAGATATTTTTGAATATTAATTGGTATAATTATTTTCTAATACTCATTTCATAAAAACCAAAAAAATAAGATGGGTTGTGATTAAATCAAATAATGAAGAACAATTTAAAGGTTTTTCAATAAAAATAAAATTATTTAAACAATGATAGAAGGTTCCATACCGCAAGACTCTATGAATTAAAGCATTAATACTAGTGTGGAAAAATTAAAAATAACCACACATCTCTAGAATATTTTAAATAAAGAAATAACTCTAATATCATAGCATATTTAAATGATGAAATATTAACCAGTATTAAATGAGAATAAAAATTGGAAATATTGTTGACCGGTTTGAAATGATAGAATATTTCACTACAAAAAATATTAAGATATTTCCATATTTAAATATGGAAATATTATTCACAATACTCTTTGGGAATATAAAAGGAGAAAATAAAGTAGATAACAAGGGAGATTGATAACTGAGAATATGGGTGTATATATTTTGTTGAGTTGTAAAACCATTGTCTCGAAGGGAGATAAAAAATAAAATATTAATCGGTGATTTCTTCTGAACTAATCATTTTTGTCAAGTAAATCCGATACTATTGTTTTCTATATGAAGTTTAATTTGTGAGGAGTAATATTTATGGGTGTGTTCATGAACTCATTCACACTTAGATCATTCTAAAAACATGAGAGGAAGGATAATGTGCATTATATTCTATTAATACATCATTAGAAGTTGAAGTCCTAATTTTTAAGAATATATTTTATTTGATATAGATACATCAAAATGTACACTTGAGATATTGTTCAAATAGAAGAGTATAATTAATTTTTGAAGACTAGTCCTACTAGTATAAATAACACCATTTACATTAGGGAAGTGAATTATACCTACCATGGGAAGTGGGTGATACAGTCCCAATATTTATGTGTGATTGTTATGAACTTTTAATTACTAAAAACAATAAATAGTGATATAATTTATGTTTAGTAACAAACCAAACACAAAAAGGAGAAGGTTTCACTCATTGGAATCGAACCATGTAAAAAATTCATGGGTGTCTTTTCATTGTAATCATTCCAGTTGCATAAAGGTTCGAAAATAATAGAAAAAGAGTAGATTACAAGACTAAAAAGTCATAGAGGTTTATTTTTAAAATAAAATTTGAAAATATTTCACTACTTATTCACCCCTATTAGTGGTATATTTTTTTAACTTTGGAATATTAGATGTAAATCATGCCCTAGTGTAAATTGTGGAAATAAAATAGGTGATCTAAATATCTTTGATGAGGCTATGGGAACTATAGGATGAGAAAGACTGGATGAAGAAAATATGTCTTCTGGATGGTGGTTGTTAGTTAAAATTCATAAAAGTTTAATGATGTGAAATTATATGTTATGTAATTAATATATATATATATATATATTTGAAATTATATACTCACAGTGGGTACTAGAGTATGAATGCACATATCTCTCATGAATTGGTCATTTTTAAAAAATTACTTCCAATGTATCTCTTCAAAAATTTCATTTTCTCTACAGTAAAATAAAATATAAATTTAATTTAAAACTCATTAATAATTGGTAAGTAAAAAAATACATAATAAGTGAAATGATATAATTAATTTTGGAACCAAGGATATTCTTTGCTAGAAATGGTGTATGGTTTGTGGATGTTGTCAATCCTTTAATTTATGATTAGTAAGATTGAAAGTAAAGGGATCATAGAGTTAAATTCATAATCATTATTGAAGGTGACTTCATTTCCCAGTGTCTTCCAAATTTTTGGGGTCCAAAATTTTAATAATGGAAAGTATTATGAAAAGTGTTTTTTCTTGAAGATCTCATGAAAATATGGAAATGTCATGAGTTTCATAGAGATGGGTTTCATGAAGTTTGTTTCATGAAGACATGAAGATTGTGATGGTGTGCTCTGTGATTACAATAATTTTAGCATTGTGGCAGCATGAAGGTTTGATGGTAGGCTTTGTGATTTCAACATTGTGGCGGTGTAAAGAGATTTGACAGAGATATTTTTGGTTGCAATGAGCATTGAAAATAAGGAATATCATGGAGCTTCGTGAAGGGAGATGTGATTAGAAGACTTTTTTGACCGATCTAGAAATTGCATCGGAAGAAGCGTAGCTCTGTGTTCGGCCGCACCTATAAATAATATGCCACCCCTCTCTATCACGCGTGAACTTGAGAGAGAAAATCTAGAGTCCCTATGACTTCGAGAAGAAAGGGGTCATCTACTAAGCTAGTTTTCTATGCAAGCATTTGATTTGTGAAAATACTACTTTTTTATTTAATGAAATCAATTCTTCTAATTATTGAGTGTTTCATTAAGATGGGACATTCCATGTTGGCTAAATGACCTTTGCGAAGTAAGGTGTTCCGCGAAGTTAGTTTTCTTTGTGATGAAAGTGGTTTACGTAGAGGAAGATAGGATTTTTAAGGTGTTTTCTCTATGAAGGATTGAGATATGCATAGGGTTGAGCTCTGTGAAGTGGTGAGCTCTGTGAAATGGTGACCTCTCTGAAGTAGTGAGCTCTGCAAAGCAGTGTTCTCTGTGAAGGTGTGTGCTTTGCGAAGGGTTGTGATCTATGAAGGGTTGAGCTTCGTGAAGGGGGTTCACAAAGGAAATTATTGAATATCAGGTTTAATTGGATAGGGATTTTAGTGTTCATCTACTCAGGCCTTTGATTCAAGTAGTGCCTCGTGCTGAATAGAGATAAATACCTCAATGCCAATCTATTGAAACAACCATCAAGTCGATAAGTAGAGTCAGACTTCTCCAAAGGCAGTGAGCTAGGGGAGTCAAAAGAAGTGTTCTATAGGAAGCAATGAGCTATCCCTAATCCATTATAAAGGCAGTGACCTTGGAAAATAGTGATTTTGACCAAACCGTGTAATCCATAGCTAGTAAAGATTAGTGTTTTTTGGTACAACCGACACACTATCGGCGTATGCTCCTTGGACGTAGTCCTTTGTGGTGAACTAAGTAAAATTGATGTTTCCTCTATTTTCATTAATTTTTTTGATAGGTTTAATAGGTTCCTACCAACGTGTGAACAAGAACCATCATTTTAAAAGAAACATTTGACACTCAGATTCACCCCTCCCCTCTCAGGGTGTTCCGGGGTATTTCAATTATTCTGTACCAATTACCAATCCAAATAAGGGATAAGTAGTGGAATAACGTAATCATGTCGTATTCAATGTTAAGAAAAAAAGACTAAAAATTAAAATATGAATATTTTAGAAATTTTAACACAAAGAATATATATTTTAACACCAACATTCTAGATTTTAACATTGACCATCCTTATTTTAACAAATTTACCAAATAATATAAAGACATCAAGAAATTGGAATTAAAAAATATTTTTTCAATGAAAATGAAAACCATATTAAAAAAGAAAACATTTGAGAATTCCATATATTTACTATCATAAAAAATTATGTGATTTTCAGTTACTCATTTTAACACCTAGCTGCCAAAATTTGAACACCTAGATTAAATATTTTAACAATAATATTCTTACTTTAAAAACTGAAAATCTAAAAAAAAATCAATGATGAATAGAATAATGAAAAAGAAAGGGCTAAAAAATCTATGATTTTCAGTTACTCATTTTAAGACCCAGATTCCATAATTTAACATCTATCATGATATAAGGATTAAAAATAAAATATATGAAAATAAAAATATAATATGTTATAAAAATTGATTGTGTCAATTTATTCCCCACAATCATAAATAATATGTTTTGAAATACGTTAATGATTACACTGAACAAATTTTTTATAGGATATTTTATATTAAACACTTATTTCAATATTAACACCATAATATATGTATCATTAGTTATAAAAAAGGGATTCATGTCAATAACCCTAAATCTAAAATTATCTGTAAATGTTCCCAACCACTTCATTGAATCAAACTACGTACATTTAATCATAGAAACTAGAAAATGAGAGTAATGGTCTAAAATTAATATTTTCTCAACAAATTCATAATAAGGCAAATTTTATATCGAGGTTGACTATCTGTTTCACTAGCATAAAAAATTTTCATTTTTGTTAACATAACAATAAAAAAAATTATTCTCATGTTCAATCCTCAACAAGTTATAACAAATTTACATCCATTAGACACCATTTATTTACATTCAAGAACCACATTATTGTATCTAAAATCCAATGCTCTTATTTTAGGCGATATAACATCAATATATAAACTCAATACCTAAAATATAAAATCATCTTAACTTAAGAAGCACTATCAACATTTTATTATATAAAAGTAGTGGTCTTGCCTTCGATTTTAACTAAGATGAAAACTCTTTAATGTGAAAAGTATCTCTCATTATTAATGGTAAAAAATGAATAATTATACTAATTATTTGTTTATCCTCCATAAATAATATAAAATAAATTTTTTATAAATACACACAATTACACAAGATTGGATAAAATATGTATAGTTAAATTACTTACTTGTTATAATCATTGAACAAATCGTAATTAAATAATATCATTTGATGTGTTATCTACCGCTATTCATGGTTCTTATTACCCAATGAATATAATCCAAGAATTCCCCATGTTTTGGGATGTCATGGAAAAGTGGAAACAATTTTATCATATTTCTTATCCTCATTTTTCACTGGTTGGTTACATATTTTGTTTAAATCACCCAAATACACTGAAAAAAATAGACATCCTTGGGATAAATAGTATTTCACAAGGGAACTTTTGGCTGGATTATTTTTCCTAGAGTAATATTTAATTAAGGATATATTTATTTCATTTGGATACATCCAATCAAAATCAACAAGACCCCTAAGAAGAACATTAGTAAGAAGGTGGAAAATCATATGCAACATACAACTGAAAAAAGATAGTGAAATTTTTTTCTGTAACTAAGATAGAATTAATGGTTACTTTTACTAATTTCTTTTCAAGAAACTCTTACTTGACATTTAAAAAAAATATCTCTATAAAATTTGAACAATAAAATCACAAAAACCCTTACATTATTTGACAATATCTACAGGATTACTATTGGAATGATCTCATACCGAAGTATATGATAGATATGAGTTTTTAGTGACTTAAATTTAACATCTATTCTATTGAACTATTTTGATATATTTCTTGAATAACCATATGGAACTTACACAGTATCAAGTTCTTATAGTAATTATTTTTTCTCTAAATTTGTTATCGCATAAAAAGTATGAAACCCTTTCCATTTATTATGTTTTATAAACATAATATGTAGTTAAAATATGATTCCCTAATCTATTAAGTCACACTGAGATCATAAATTATCTTTGGTATTCCCTCAGATATTTAGAATCACTTAAAGCAACATTTATCTTATATTTTTTCACAATATGAATTACTTTTAAATATTGAAGTGGAAAATTGGTTGACCAAAAAAGAAAATAAAAGAATATTTTTTATTCCTCCAATTGTAATTGGATTAAATAAAAACATTCATCCTATTTTTAGATTACATCTAACATTTCTCAACTAGAAATATGACATCTTACAATCACTTAATCACATTATTTCTTATAATATGCTGATTTGGATTCTCAATCTCACTGGTATTGTCAAACATTAATTGATTTTTTCTATATGGATTATTCATTGGGAAGAGTCATTAATGTCCCATAAAATTTAATGTATGATAAAATTTAATCCTTTTGGATCAAGTATTCTTTAGAAATTTTTACAAGATAACATACCCTTTTTACTTCAACTAGACATAATTTTATAAGCAGTAAAATCATTTATCATTCACATAAACGCAAAATATGTATAAAATGTCTCAATCTAAGAATTATAATATATTCATATTCCCTCATTACAATGATGCAATAACTCTTTTATTAAATCTTTAAAGTACTCATTTATATCATTTAAGGGATCAAAATATTCAGATAAAACTATACTCATGAAAGTTAATTGTTTTCCATACACCTATAGGGATTAAAGTTTTAAATACGAATGAAAACTTTTCATTTACTATGTAGATTAAACATTTGAATAAACAAATTAAAACCATCACATGATAGAACCAATATGAAATTACATACATAATCTATAAAATCATGATATCATGCATCAAATGGAAGCCATGCTAATCAATCATTGAGATGAACCAATTCATCATTATCCTTATTTCTTCTTGCAATATTCCATCGCATATTTGTTGATATTATATCAGATATAAAATGATTTTAAATTCTATGAGTGTCACGACCCATCCCAGTGGGTCTCATGTCATGACTACCCCAAGCTTTCCTCCAATAGGCTAGGGGCTGGTGACTAGAACTGAGTAGGCATATCCCACAAATAGTAGGCATTAGCCTAAAGTAACTATACTTACACACACACATCTTCAATCCAAAAAGGCTAAAATATAAAAACACTAAGTAAAAAATTCATGAAAACCACTATATCCCACAACCAAAGTACAATAGTGAAATAACTGGAATGTAAACAGTCCCAAAACAAACCCACCAATAAGAGTATGTAACCACAAGTCAAATCTGTAAGAAAAGATATATTGGGAATACTTTCTAGAACATAGTAAAACCTTGTTTTTTGGCCTTTATAAGAACCTCCTAGTCCTGGTCCACCTAGGAATCTGTCAAAGGGTCGATTGTCTGCATTAGAGATAACATGTGTGAGAAAAGCCCGTGCAGGGGTGAGTATACCAATACCCAGTCGGAAACCCCAAAAGAATAGAGGAAAAATACCATAGGGGAAGTACTACAAAGGAAAACACAATAATATCCACACAGGTATATGTATATGACATATAATAACAAGAACATCTAGATATACTCATGAGAAACACCACACCATCGGTAAACCTTGTCAAAGTGTCAACAATTAGATTCTGCTCAAAGCATGCTCATTCTCGGATATCTCACTCCTTCAGCCATGATATCATCAGAGACACTAATGAAGAGGTCTATATCATTTGGGACCTATCCGAATGAGAACGTATTGTTCAAGTAATATTATTATAACACAGAGAGGGGATCCTACCCAACCATTATAGGAAATTACACTAACTTAATGTGGACAAATTCACAATGTAGGGGGTCATGACCAGTCAGGATAGGGATACCACATTCCCTACTGATGCATCCTGGTAGGTGGAGGATCAATTCCTATCTCATAGAGGTTATTTGATTCCAAAAACTCCACTATAGGTGATGGAAGATCACACTCCAGCCCTAGGGAGGGATTTCTAACTCTCTTTGGGACTCGACCTCTATAGGGGATTACAATCCAGTGATGTGGACATAATATCGTATTGAACCCTCTAGGAAAGGACCAAGGGAAAATTATGTTAACCTATACTGCTCCAAGATAAAAACTAATCAATATATATCAAAAATTACTTCCCCATATTCAAGGTTCTAACTCCATATACATCTCTTCAAATGGATGCATCGTTTGAAAGTTATTGCAGTTTGAAGTTTCAAAGAAGGGGGCCAATGGGCCATGGAATGACCGCACAGTCAGTCCGCTGACTGTGGTGGTCGATCCTCCCCATGGTCGACTACCCCGTAGTTGATCAATGTGGTCATTCTTTGGTATCTAAAGCTTATGTGGTGGTCTACCTTACAACTTCCCTTGGTCGACCTAAGGTCTGACCCAGATTAGGCCCGGTTAGCTGGGTCTGACCTGACCCCCTGGCCCCGAACTAGCCCGTCCCTTCTCCCCTGGCCTGAAAAGCTCACATGCGAGCCACCTAGGCCATCATATGTGGCCCTCCTGGCCATGTATTCCATACCACATGGTCTCCCGCTGTGACTTCAACCTCCACACGCGGTCTCCTGCCGTGTTCTGCGGCCCACCGGCTCCCATGCTGTCGCCCGACGCGCTTCATGTCAATTTCATCTTTTGAAGCCTCCTCACCACAGTCATCTCACCTTGCTATACCACCATGCTGGACTCGAGCTTCTAGTCCCTTCCTTGGACCACAGAGCCACCCATGATGCCTAGAATTTGAAATAGCTGCAGATATGGGATCCTCGGGTCCTGATCCATATTGATCCTTCATCTTCTGTATGTTTGCCTCCAATCCGGGGGTCCGGTCGCATTTGGATCCACCTAGGAATTCAAACCAGGGCCATGGGGGTCCAACAATGAAGAATTCGAAGAAAGGGGAATGAAAATCACAAAAAAAACCCTGAGGAAAAACCAATAACTTTTTTCTTGTCAGCCTCAATTCGTTCTCATTAGAACGAAGAACCAAGAAGAATAAAAAAAATCTCCCGAAATAAACCACACAATTATTAACCAGACTAAAATGATTAAATTATAGATCCATATATTTTTGGATTGACCAAAGTTTGTTGTGGAAATAAAAAATGGGGAAAACATAATGAAACAACCGCCATACATTGATTCATATCAGTCACTGATGAAGGATGATATTTGTGTCTTCATCATTGGCGAGGTTCCTTCGAATCGGTTGCACGTTGATCATTGATCCACAATCTATCACCATTTGTTCGAGATAGATTATCCAAAGCTATCACTAGTGATTCTCCAGCATTCCCAGGGTTATGCAGCTAACCCAAGAATTTCATCATAAGGATACATTTAATGGAAAATTCATTACATCAAAAAAAATATTTTTTATTTAAATAATTTAATGACGATTATGTCCTTTTTTAGATTTTCCACAAAATACCCATGATGACTAAGTTTATGTTGTTCCTAAGGAAAACACCACATTAAAAACTCAATGGTAGTCACATATTTTAAATCTGAGTCACCTTTAATAAGTTATTAGGATTTAAAAAATAAAATAATTTTATTTAAATATTTTATTTAGGGTTAAATAATTGTTGGATTTCTTTTATAGAGACCTCACGTTGAAAAATGTTAGGTCATTGAAAGGGTAAAGATTCTATTTTGATCCCAACAGTACCCTCAAATTTCTGATTTGGGCTCCAATTTTAGATTTATTCTATTTTTTTAGGGAAAATGTGCTTATGTTTTATTAAAAAGATTAATATTATTCAAACAATTATTTCGGGCACACTAGGCCCCAAAATCGCATTTCGTCTTTATGTCTAGTATCAAAATCAATCCATATAGTATCTAAAAATAATACATGGAAAATTTGAGACGTTAACTTCTCCCCACCTTCGGGATTTACCTCCCCTAAATCCTAGATAGAGGATACCCAAATAGATGAGGGTATTGAGCATGAATCTGAGTCTCTTGATCCCATGTTCTCCCCTGGAGATTGTCATGATGCCACTGGAAACAAACTAAAGGAATAATTCACCAATGAAAGATCATCCCAACTCTATCCAAAATCCAACATGCACGCTTGCAACATGTCCTCCAGAACCTGAATGGTCTGCTCAGTCTGGCCTTCCATTTATGGTTGAAATGCTATGCTCAAGCATAACTGAGTCCCAAAAGCCTCATGCAATTCCTTCCACAACCAATATTTAAATCCATCATCGTGATCTTAAAATATCATCAATATAACTCCATAGAGTCTAAATATATTTTGCACATAGTGGTATCTCAAGATCTCTACTGAACTCTTCTCTCGGATAGTTAGAAAGAGGGTCGACTTGGTGAGTTGTTCAGTGATCACCCATATGGAATCATGTCCCCGAGACATATGTGGTAAAACCATCCTGATCTCCATTTATATCTCATCTCACTTCCATTCTAAAACCTAAACGGATTGATCTAAACCCTCTGGAACCTAGTGTTTAGCCTACACATGCTGAAAAGTGAGGAATCTATAGACAAACTCTACAACTCCCTTCTTTATCCCTGGACTCCAAAACTGACATCAGAGGTCCTGATACATCTTCTACACACCTGAATGTACCACCAAATGGTATTTATGTAACTCCCTCAAAAAAACCTCATGTAATTACACTGGTACGACTGTGCGCCCTCTAAAAATAATAATGTGATCCCAACCTTTTAAATATTCATCAGGAGAATGTCTTATGGACATCTAAGCATGTAAGGCCTCACATTCGGTGTCCCTGAGTTGTGCCTCCTAACTCGATGTAATAGTGGATGATTGAAAACCATCAAATGTAGGTAAGCTTCTCCATCTCCATATAGAAAGGATACTTTCAACGAGGTCAACTACTTTGATGCCTTGATCATCAACTGGTATCTATATATCGTACTGATAGAATATTCCACCATATTCCCCTACCTAGGAGTATAGAAAATATCAAATTCATAGTCCAAGATAAATTATATCCATCACCTCTGTCTCAAGTTTAGATCCTTCTGATAGAAGATATACATGAGACTATTGAGGTCAGAGTAGATGATAAACTACTCTCCCATCAGGTAGTATCATCACATCTTCAATAAGAAGACTACTGCTACTAGCTCAAGGTTATGGGTTGCAAAGTTCTGATCATGCGGTACCAACTGGAATGAACCATAGGCAATCATTTCTTGCCCTAAATTAGGACACAAACATTATCAATCCCAAATGCATCTCAAAAAACCACATACTTGATTCCTTCCTCTGATAACTTCAGGATGGGAGTGTTCATAAACCTCTACCTAATGTCCAGAAAGAATAGATGGCACTTCTTTTTCTATGTGAAAGGCTTCCCCTTTCGTTTAAAATCTATCAAGGGTGTCGTTACTCTGGATAATATGGGTACAAACCTCTAATATTACCCTACCAATCCTAGGATACTCTCCTCCTCAATAACACTCTTAAGTTTCTCCCAAGAAAGCACTGCCTCAACCTTCATTGGATCCACTGAAAATCTGGCCTCTAAGATGACATGTCCCATAAAATGGACCTCTAGAATCTAGAACTGACACATAGATAGATTCTTGTAGAGTTTTTTTCTCTCGGATCATGTATAGGGCCATCATCAAGTGTATTTTTTGCTCCTCCTCGGACTCCAAGTACACTAGGATTTCATCGATGAAGACCACCATGAACTGGTCTAGGTATTGCTGAAAGATATGGTTTATGAGTCCCATGAACACCTCTGGGGAATTCTTCATACCAAATAGCATCACCAAGTACTCTTAGTGACCATAACTACACCTGAATTCCATCTTTGGTATATCCTCATCTTGTACTCACAACTGGTGATAGCCTGATCTGAGGTTGATCTTCGAGAACAACCGTGCCCCTTTCAACAGATCAAAGAGGATGTCGATCCTCGGTAGTGCATAAATTTTCTTCATTGTCACATAGTTAATGTGTATGTAATCCAAAAATAACCTCAAACTCCCATCTACCTTCATGGAAAACAAAACTGGGGATGCCCAGGGTGAAGCACTAGGTCTCAAAAAGCCTTTCCTCTACAAGTCCTCCAACTACACCGTTATCACATGAAGCTCTGCAGGATCCATCCGATATGCATGAATAGATATCAGGGGTGTCTTTGGGTGTAGGTAAATGAATAAATCCATCTCCTTATGGGGAGGTAAACCTAGAACATATTTAGGAAAGACATCCACATACTCATCCACCACTGTAGGAAACTGAGAACTCATATCGTCTACTTCACCAAGGGTCTGGCCATCCAATATGTGAGTAATCAGTTGAACCCTCCTATGTGAATTCCATCATGTACTTCATGTGTTTCCTTTTCACCAAAAAAGTAAAACATGGTTACATTATTATGGACACATTTCACTCTACCACTAAAATAGTAAATATGACAAGGAACTGTGGATAAGCAGCCTATACAAAGATTGACTTCATAAGGCCTTGACGCCTCTACCAAGAGATCCCAAATGAAACTATGACCTCAAATATTCATGCCACACTATCGACACCAGTGCATGATCATTGGGTATCCTCCAGTATGAGTATCCAAGTGTGAGGGTTGAGTCAATGGTTCAACTAGAATCTATGAGTCTCAAACAAGATTAGTGGCAAGAATATAATGAATAGAACATATTTCATTAAATATGAAATGTAAGGTGGAAAATACATAGATCATACCTCAAATAATTCCTAGAGCCTTTGGGTCATATACATCGACTACATGAATTTTTCCCCTCCCTTTTCCTCCATCTCCCTAAGCCTAGTGTAGACCACCTAGGGGTGGTGGTGATAACATTTCAAAGCATAGAACAACTCCTTATGCTCTCTTAGCTCCTCTTCCTCATCCACCACACTGAGAACCACCATGATCCTATCTCTATCTCTACCTCAGTGTTCCATATAAACTCCCCATGTCAGCAATATAATGAGTTGGACAATCTCAAGAGAGGTTGTGTATGTCGTTACATAAATAAAACCTTCTGTCCCTTGGCTTCCTTGAGCCACCCAAGGATCACCCCCTAAAGTATCTGACCCTCTTGGATCCCTATGACTTCCATCAGCTACCTACTTATGAGGTCTCTTCTCATTTCTACCCATTGAAAACTACCACTACCTGTATCTACCAAGCTAAGAAACACTCAACCACTAAGGATCACTCTAGTACCCCAACATAGGTGGGAATGAACATAGTGGTTATGGTGGATTGGATGTCCCTATGAAAACCTAACTTTAAGGTCTAAGCCTTGATGTGTGGATCTTATATCATATCCATCGAGTAACTAGAGAAGTTGGTATGCCTTGATGAATACTTAGATACTGACATGTCGTTCTTCAAGATCTGTAGAAGCTAATGGATACACATATACCTTATATTATAAGGTCAGAAATCCTATCTAAAAAGGTTATCAAACTATGCCCATGGAAGAGTCACCTCATCGAAAGATCAAGTAACCAAACCCCAATATTTCCCTGTTAATCCATGTAGAAGGAACGCTACCAGGACCACCATCTGATTTTTTGGTGTCCAGACTAGATGAAAAACTCAGGTCACATTCTCAATCTAGTCCCTAGATGCATGTGTGTCAGGATCACCTCTGAACTTGAGGGGTATCTACTGCTGAAACTCATGAAGTGCGATCAGCCTACACTCCTCATATGATAGTATTAAGAGTACCATGTGCTGCTATATAGTTGTTGGTATTGATATTTCACCACTTGGAGGTTCTATCTCCGGTAAAAATCCATGTATTGATGCCACATCACTTGGTGAATCATCCTCGTGATCACGCAATAAAATTCAGGATGGTTGTCTTCATTGAGGCATCCTAAAATAAAATAAGATTTACCACAGTCAATAGAGTATATTTGGAGAGATGACTTAACAAAAACATTGAAAACACAACCATTCCTATATGATGCATGTACCATTTTCTTTTCCCGCAACTAGTGTTTTCATGTACTGAGTCAAAAATTAGGTAGTCATAGTCCTACTGTATGGATACATCATCCACCGCACCAGCACTAGAGTCTATGGCCTGAAAGATGAACTCAAAACACTTAAAACATTTACCCAAAACCAACCTCTATGACTTCTATCCCTAAAGTATAACTGACCCCCTCTGATACCACTGTGTTACAACTCGTACTAGAAAGGCCCATTTCATGACTACCCCAATCCCAACTATAATAGGTCAGGGGCTAGTGAATAGAACTGAGTAGGCATATCTCACAAATGGGAGGCATTAACCTAAATTACATGTACGCACGCACACATATCCAAGCCAAAAATGTTGAAATGTAAAAACACTAAGTAAACAATCCATGAAAACCACTATATCTCACAACCAGAGTACAGTTGTGAAAGAGATGAAAAGTAAATAGGGCCAAAACAAGCCCACTAAAAAGTGTTTGTAACCACAAGTCAAATCTATAAGAAATCAGACATTATGACTAATTTATGGACCATAGGAACACCTCATTTGTCTGGACTCACTAAGAACCGATTGGTCCTGGTCCACCTAGTAATCCATAAAAGGTTTGATTATATGCACAAGACATGACACGTGTAGTCAAAGACCATATAGAGGTGAGTATAACAATACCCAGTAGGACACCCCAAAATCACAATGGAAAAATACCACAAAAGAAGTACCAAAAAGAAAATATAGTAAGCTCTACACTGGTATATGTCTATGAAACATATAAAAATAACATATATATATACTCATGAGAAACATCATGCCATTGGGTGGTGTTATCCATGTTTTATCCATAGTATTCTACTCAAATCATGCTCGTTCCTGGAGATCTCACTCCTAGATCCATGATATAATCAGAGACACGCACAAATAGTTCTAGCTAATTTTGTCCCTACCCAAATGAGAACATATTTTTCAAGGAATATTATGATACTATAGAGATCAGATCTTACCCATACACACTGGTAAATACCACTAACCTAATCTGTATCAATTCTCAATGTATGGTATTTTTCCCAGTCACACTGGGGGATACCATGGACACTATCGATGTGTCCCTCTAGGTAGAGAATCAGTGCCCTACATTTAGAGGTTATGAGATTCCACAGACTCCAATTGGGGTGATAGAGGATCTCACACTAGTCCCTAGGAGGGATTCTTGAATCTATCTGGGACTCAAAATCTAAAGGGTATTACAATCTAGTGATTTGGACAAAATACTATACTGAACCCTCAAGGAAATGACCAATGTAAAAATATATCAACCTATAATGATACAAGATAAAAAAACATCACACTATTTAAAAAAGTACCTCCTTGTCGCCAGGGTCCAAACATCATAGACGGATCATCAAACTGATGCACCGTTTGAAATTTATTGCAGTTTGAAGTTTTAAATAAGGGGGATCACTGGGATATGGACCGACCAAATGGTCAGTTCACTGACTGTGGTGGTCAAATGATGTGGTTGATCTGCCCCATGGTCAACCACCCCACGATTGATCTATGTGAAAATACTACAATCGACCACCCTAGGTCGACCTGAGGTCCGACCCGGATCTGGCCTGGTCAAGTAGGTCCGACCCGACCCGTTGGGCCTGGCCCACTCACACACAGGCCACCTAGGCCACCGAGCATCCTCCACTCTATAAACTCACTTGTTTCAACTTCCACCTCTGCACATGGCCACCCTCCACATTTTGTAGCTCGCTGGTTCCACTAGCTCCCACGTAACAGCCCTCCATGCTCCACACCACCGTTGTCTTCTGCAGTCGTCGCCGCAACCGTCACATCGTCTAACTGGACCGACACCTCACCTTGTCGGACTATCGCACGAGACCTGTGTTGGTGGTCTATTCTGTAGACCACCGAGCCAACTCTGATGCCTATAATTTTTAACATTCATAGATCCAGTCTCCTTGGGCCCTGATGTAACAACCCAAACTTTTTTTAATGAAAATCCCTCTTGATATAATTAAATTTATTCATATGTGAAATGGTTATACAACATATTCACTTCTTTTGTTTATGTTTTTGGATTTTAAAATACTATTAAGAATTGGTACCGTTTCTGTTATAGTCATTGAACAGTGATCACATGATTAGTATAAATATGGGCTTTAACAAATCCAATTTACTCAGACAAAGGAAGTGATGACCTCATCCAGTAGACTTTCCCTACATAAATCCCATTTTCCGGAGCTCAGAAAGGATGTGGCGTAATTTTACTTCACTCTTGACCAAACTCAAGCCAAGCTTGAACACGTTAAGCTTGAGCAGAACCGCCTATGGGAGAAGTGGAAGTTGATAGAGATTACCACCCGAGTGATGTTATCCAAGCCACCCAAAGAGTCTGTCACCATCGCACACCTCACCATTTGGTCTTATGTGGGTTTTTAAGGGGTTATGTAATAAGACCCTAGTACTATGTTTATTTACATAATATTGATTATATTTTCATTTTATTATTGTTACTTTGTAAATAGTTTTTAAAGCACAAATTGTATTTTTAGTTAATATTCAACTAAGAAATATATTTTTAGGAATTAATGGATTTTTGTATTAAATAATATTTTAATAAAATATTATTATTATTATTAAATTAATTTTATTAAATATAAATGATCATATAATTTTATGAATGCAATTGTAATTTTTATTAAGGTTTGAAAGTCATTTTTGTCAAAACCCATGAATTTTTTATAATTGTCGGTTTTTATTTTAAAAGTGAAAATTAACATATTTAGAAAATTATTTAGATAAAATGAATATTATTTCTGGAATCAGGATTTCAAAATTATCCAATGGTGAATTTTTCATAATTTTCTAAGACAATCAAATTTTTGGTTAAAAATTAAATATCGTTTAAATATATATTGTGTTTTATGACATCATAATGACCCAATATTGATGTAATAAAATACTATAAACATTATTTTTGGAGAATATATGTTTTACCATTAAAATAATGTTATTTTGGGTTTTTATTTATTTATTTTACAAAGCTTTAGTGGACCCTTCAAGACTTATTAAACATTTTGTCTTTTTAAATTATTTTCCTTGGGAGTGCGACTCACCTCCACCTAAGAGACCCTATTATTTTAAGAATTTCGGACTTTTTACTTGTAAAATATTGTTTTCCACTCCCTTTTGGAAAAAACCATGGGCAAAAACCATGGGCTGGTTTCTGGTTTTGATAATTTTAATGTGAGGTGTCCCAAACCTAAATAATAAACAATTCCCTCTCTTTTCCTATATAAACTCACCAAAGATCCCACTCCCTCCTCACTCAAATCCATTGGAGTTCGTCCAACCTCTTCCCTCCTCTCTCTATAATCCTCTCAAGTCACCTCATGCTCCTAAGAAGCCTCTCTCAATCCTCTCTAAAGCCTTTGGAAGCACACTTCCAAGTAAGGGTTTTCTACCTTTTTCATTATTGTCCAACATTCTTTAAGTTGTTATTCCCTTTTAATTTCAATTATAAATGTTGGGGTATTTTTTTACACCTCCCCCATACTTCCCTTTTTATGTTAGAATTGTGGGAGACCCTTTTCTATCTCATTAAAATCATCCCATGTACACTCATTACTATGCCGAAATTCCAAAAGGAATTTCTCTCTCCTCATTTACATTCAAGCAATTATTTTGTATCATGAATCTAAATTCCATTAAATTTTTTGGGAAATGTATCTATATGACCCCCTTACTGTCCATGTCATGTAAATATTATGAGAAACCACTTTATATCTCATCAACCATTTTTATAAGTCCTTAAGTCAAATCATTATGCTACCGAAATTACACCACGTTTTTCAATCCAAAGTAATTGTGTGGTGAATACCATACCCATTTCTCTATCAAGGGTATTAACCTTTATTAAAATTTACTTATTGTTAAAATAGTTTCATGTATTTATTCCAAAATTTTTTATCATGGAATAAATTATTATGTTTAATGATTCAATGTTTTATGATCCATGTGGCGCATTTATGCATGAAATGAAATGTTTAAGAAGGGTGCGCCTTGATAGTGCTCCAATGCATTGGGTAAAGTATAGTATTGTGATACGTCATGTAAAATGGGTGTTTACTCATGATAATTCAAGTGAAATGGGGGTTTACTCATTCTTCATGTGCAATGAGGGTTTACTTGTGCTTCATGTGCAATGAGGGTTTACTCATGCTCCATGTGTAATGAGAATTGGCTCATGTTAATTCCATGTTAAGTGTTGTTGCCACATTTCCATGTTATGATTATCATGCTTTATTATGAATTTATGTTTATGCTTCTCTTGTGCTCTATTGATATGCCTATTGTCTAACATGTATTTTTTTACTCATTTTATTCCATGTTTATTCCCTTACTGGGCTTTATATCTCACACTTTTATTATGCATGTCCTCAGGTTATCCCATGCAATGCTAAGTACGAGGGAATTTAGTGGTCATGAAAAGTACGTTTTCAATAAAGATGTTTTATTTCATGTTTTAAGTTGTTATGTAATGATCCTAATCCCCAAATACACTAGATTTTTAGAACTTATATGTTGTATCAAGTGAAGTTTATGTAATAAATTATGTTTAATTGTGTAATAAAAAGTAGGGTTGTCATAGTTGGTATCAGAGGATAGGTTTAGTTATTTTTGGGATTAGGATTAGAAAACCCTAATGAAGACTTAGATACAAGACTAAGTATAATAAAAACATCCCTATGTTTGGGTGGGTATTGAGTAAGTGGTTTATCAAGAAAATACATCCATGTCTGGATACGAGTAGGTAGAGTAAGCTCTGGTACAGATGTATCCTAGGGGTAAAACCTGAAAACACTGCTTTGAGCTAGACTCGAACGGGAACTGGTGCATGAAAACGGGCCTTGATACACTCTTGGTTACAACAATCCTATGGGATATTCTTTGGTATATTCACAAGATTAGTATGAACCATTATTAAGGGACACAAAAAAATCCCATAAGAATATAAGTTAAGAAATAGATTTAGGATAACCTAGATTTAAACATAAGAAATCACAAGTTAGGATATACTTCTTCTTTATAAGCTCATACTTTTATTTTAAAAGTTTCCTTTTTAGGTTCAATGGATAATTATTTAATACCTCTAATTATACGTTGAATTTATTAGTTAATGGAAAGAAATATAAGAACACATTCCAACAACCAATGTGATAGGCAAGGTGAAGATTTCACTAATTATATGCCTAATATGAAAGGATCAGGTGCTGAAAACTTCATGATAGTACTTGCTCAGCTGGCTCGAGTTATGAATAATAACTTGAATTAGGCAGAACTCCCTCCTCCTCCACGAAAAGAGAATGTTTCCATAGAATCCTTAATCTGGAAAAGGCCTCCCATGTTTAGCGGAACTTCTTATTACCTCCTCGCAGAAAAATGGATTAACTTCATTGAAAAGATATTATCCGTCCTCTAGTGCTCAGAAGATAAAAAAGATGAACTGGCAGTCTATCTTTTTGATGGGGAAGCTTATCAGTGGTGGACACTGATCAAGAATACAAAGTCCTATGAGAAAATTGATTCCATGAATTGGTTGAAATTCAAGGGGATGTTTTTAAAACAACATTTTCCTCGAACCCTACGTATAAAGATAGAAAGAGAGTTCCTCAAACTCAAGTAGAAGGAAGATGATTCCATCGGGGCATATGAATCAAACTTTACAAGGCTTGCAAGGTACGCCTCTGGATTTGTCATGAACACCGAAAGAAATGTGGATCTCTTCTTTAGTGGACTAATGATAATTCTACGAAAAGTGTTGGCAATTTGAAACTTTTACAGTTATGAGGATATTGTTCGTTGTTCCCTCAAGGTTGAAATTGGAGATTGGAGACTCTCAGTGGTCTCTTGGGCCTAGTGACAAGAAGAGGAAAATGGAGAACAACATGGGTGGTCCATCAAAAAATCTCATGATGGGAATAAGCCTGACATTTCCCCTTGAAAAAAATGTGGGAAGAAACATCCTGGTAACTATCTTAAGGGAACCAGGAATTTCTTAAAATGTGGAAATTTTGGTCATCTGTCCAGGAACTGCCGAAGGGATATGAAAAATCCCACTAATGTTGAAGAAGAAAGGAAGGTTCAGATCAAAACTTAGCCGGCAGTGCTGTGTTACAACTTCAAGGAGCTTGGGCATTATGCAAACAATTCCCTAAGCCTAGGGTTGTCAAAGGCAATCAACAAAAACCTCTGAGGAAACAAGTAAGGTAATATGTTATCACTACCACTGAGGTGGATCTAGACAACGATGTGGTGACATGTATTCTAGTTATTCATTAAAGAATAGCAAACATGTTATTTGATTCTGGTTCTACGAATTCTTTCATATCTTGCAAGTTCAGTAGAAAAATTCAAACACCACCTCAACATTTGGAGGAAAAGTTATCTGTGAGAACAATGAATGGGGAAATCGTTGCATCCATGGTTTATAACTCTTCCCTGATTAATTTTTACGGACTAAACCTCCCAGAAAATATCATCATACTTCCTTTAGTAGATTTTGACGCTATATTAGGAATGGATTGGCTGTCTTTATACAAATAAACTATCAAATTTCGGCAAAAGGAGATCACTCTTCACATCCTGAAGCATCCTCAAATTATTTACAAGTGCAAGGAAGAAGATGAATCTTTTTTCGAATCATCGTATCAAGTGTGGATATTTCTACCTTATGAGTAAGCATATCTAGCTCAAATGATTGAGACAAAGGAGAGAATCATTCTTAAAGACATGCCCATCATGAGGGATTACACTGATGTATTCCCTAAAGAGTTTCTTGGTATTCCTCTAGAATGTGAGGTTGAGTTCTCAATTGAACTTATCCCTGGATCTCTAACAATCTCAAAGAAACCTTACAGAATGACCACCGTAGAGCAGGAAGAGTTAAAGAAGCCGTTACAAGAGAATATGGAGAAGAGTTTTATATGCCCGAGTGCTTCACTATGGGGTGCACCGGTCCTCTTCATAAAGAAGAAGGATATACCAATGCACCTATGAATTGATTATCTTGAGCTCAATAAAACCATGATTAAAAAAAATTATCCCCTGCCACAGATATATGACTTGTTCGATCAGCTTTGTGGGGCCAGTTGTTTTTCTAAGGTAGACCTTCGGTCGGGATATCACCAATTAAAGGTGAGGAAAGAAGAGATTCCCAAGACTTCCTTTCGAACGAGATATGGACACTATGTGTTCATAGTGATTCCCTTCGGACTCACTAATGCTCTGGAAATTTTCATGGATTCAATGAATAGATTCTTCAGATATTACCTCAAAAAATTTGTGGTAGTCTTTATTGATGATATTCTGATATACTCCAAGAGCAAGGAGGAACACGAGGAGAATTTTAAAACAGTGTTAAAGACTTTGCAAAGGGAGAAGTTGTATGCAATGTATTGTAAATGTGAGTTCTGGATAGAGGAAGTATCATTCTTGGGGCATGTTATCACCGGAAAAGGGATATTTGTGGACCCTACCAAGATGAAGGCAATTGAAGAGTGGCTCAGGACAACTTCTGTAATAGATATCCATAGCTTTTGGGGTCTATCTGGGTTTTATCAACGATTTGTGAATAACTTTTCATGATTATCAAACCCAATGACCATGCTGACACAGAAGGGAGTAAATTTTTTCTGGACACAGGAATATGAAGATTGTTTCAAGGAGTTGAAAAAGATGCTTACCACTACACCAGTACTCACACTCCCTACAAGTGGAGAACTCTGTCTGGTGTATAGTGATGCTTCTAAGAAGGGCTTATGCTGTGTGCTAATGAAAAATTATAAAGTGATATCCTATGCCTCAAGGCTGTTGAAAATCCATGAGCAAAATTATCAAACACATGATCTGAAGTTGGCTGTGGTGATCTTCACTTTAACAATTTGGTGGCATTATCTCATTGGAGATAAGTGTGAAATATATACAGACCACAAAAGCCCTATGTATATATTCACATAGAAAGAGTTCAACATGCACCAACGAAGATGGTTATAGTTGATCAAAGACTATGACTGCTCAATCCATTACCACCCTGAGAAGGAAAACAAGGTGGAAGATGCTCTAAGTAGAAAGGACCCAGCGATTCTATACTTGATGATAATTGAAAAGGATCCAATCTTCTTAGATTTGATGAAGATGGAAATGGGAATCATAAAGAAGGGAACATCATAAATCCTTTCACAAAATATTTCTCAACTGTCTCTTTTGAAAAGGATAAAGGATGATCAAAAGGATGATGTGGGAATTCAGAAGAAAGTGAAAGCTATCAAAAAAGGGAAATTCTCAGAGTTCAATGTTAATGAAGAATGAATTGTGATATTTGGGAAAATAATATGTGTTCCATCAACTCCAGAGATGAAGAAAGAACTTTTGGATGATAGACATAGATAAAATTTCTCTATTCATTCAGGAAACACAAAGATGTATTGAGATCTTTGAGAGAATATTGGTGGGATAATATGAAGAAAGAGATTTTTGAATATACATCAAAGTGTCTGGTGTGTCAAAAAGTGAAGTCAGAGAGGCAAAAGTCTAAAGGGATGATGAAAACATTACCCATACCATCATGGAAATGGGAGAACATAACCATAGACTTTGTCAACGGACTTCCAAATACATCCAATGGAAACAATGCAATATAGGTTGTTGTGGATCATCTTATAAAGTATATACACTTAATTTCAATTCAATATGATTTCTCACTGGATCAACTGGCACAAATATATATCATAGAAGTGGTAAGGCTGCATGGAGTACCACTATCTATTTTATCCGATCGATATCCAAGATTCACCTCTATGTTTTGGAAGAGTCTTCATCATGCTCTAGATATTGATCTGAACTTTAGTACGACTTATCATCCTCAAACTGATGGTAAATCCGAGTGGACTATCCAAAAACTTGAGGACATGTTGAGAGTGTGGTCAATGGACTTCAAAGGAGGATGGGATCAAAATCTTCCTCTGGTTGAATTCTCTTATAACAACAGTTTCCACTCAAGAATCTGAATGGCACCATATGAAGCCCTGTATGGGAAGAGGTGTAGAACACCAGGATTTTGGGATGAAGTTGGTGACTGTAAGTTGCTAGGACTAGAAATGGTCGATGAAATAGTGTAGAAGTTGAAAACCATTCAGTAGTATATCAAGGCATCCCAGAGTCAACAGAAGAGTTATCTAGATAACTATCGAAGAGACCTTGAGTTTAAAGTTAGATAAATGTTATTTATACGCATATCACTATGGAAGAAAGTCATGAAGTTTGGAAAGAAAGGGAAGTTAAGTCCTAGGTACATCGGCCCCTTCGATATTCTTGGTTGTGTCGGGGTTGTGGCCTATCGACTAGCACTTTCACCAACCATGGACAAAGTACATGATGTCTTTCATGTATCCCTCTTAAGAAAGTACATGCCAGACCCTTGACATGTACTCTCTTCTGAGGTGGTATAGTTGGAGGATGATATTTCGTATGAAGAGTATCCAGTGAAGATCTTAGATCATAGAGACAAAGTTCTACGCAACAAGACTACTTATCTGTTCAAGGTACTCTGGAGAAACCACAAGTATGAAGAGTCAATATGGGAATTGAAGGAATCAATGAAGGAAAAGTACCCACATATCTTTGTGGCCTAGAATGTAAAATGAAATTTCTAGGGTGAATTTTATTAAGGGGGGAGATTGTAACGACCGAGACTTTTTTAATGAAAATCCCTCTTGATCTAATTAAATGTCTTAATATGTGAAATGGTTATACAACATATTCACTTATTTTTTTTATGTTTTTGGATTTTAAAATACCATTAAGAATTGTGACCATTGATATTATAGTCATTGAACAGTAATCACATGATTAGTATAAATATAGGCTTAACAAAGCCAATTTACTCAGAAAAAGGAAGTGATGGCCTCATATACTAGACTTTCCCCATATAAATCCCATTTTTTAGATCTCGAAAAGGAGGTGGAATTATTGGGCTTAGCTCTTGACCAAGCCCAAGTTGAGCTTGAACATGTTAAGATTGAGTGGAACTGCCTACAGGATAAGTGGAAGTTGATAGAGATTACAACCCGAGCGATGTTATCTGAGCCACCCCAAGAGTCTGTCACCATCACACACCTCACCCTTCGGTCTTTTGATGGTTTTTTAAGGGGTTTTGTAACAAGACCCTAGAACTATGGTTATTTACATAATAATTAATATACTTTCATTTTATTATTGTTACCTTGTAAATAGTTTTTAAATCACAAATAGTATTTTTAGTTAATATTCAACTAAGAAATCTATTTTGATGAATTAATGGATTTTTTAATTAAATAATATTTAAATAAAATATTATTATTATTATTATTAAATTAATTTTTATTAAATATAAATGACCATATAATTTTATGAATGCAATTGTAATTTCTATTAAGGTTTGAAATCCATTTTTGTCAAAACCCATGAATTTTCGATAAAAGTCGGGTTTTTTTTAAAAGTTAAAATTACCATATTTAGAAAATTATTTTGAAAAAATGAATATTATTTCTGGAATCAGAATGTCAAAATTATCCAACAATGAATTTTTCATAATTTTTTGAGACAGTCAAATTTTTTGCTTAAAAATTAAATATCGTTTAAATATATAATGTGTTTTATGACATCATAATGACCCAATAGTGATGTAATAAAATACTATAAACTTTATGTTCGGACAATATATGTTTTACCATTAAAATAATGTGATTTTTGGTTTTTTTGATTTATTTTACCAAGCTTTAGTGGACCCTTCAATACTTATTAATCATTTTGTCTTTTTAAATTGTTTTCCTTAGGAGTGTGACTCACCTCCCCATAATAAACACTATTATTTTAAGAATTTAGGACTTTGAACTTATAAAATATTGTTTTCCACTCCCCTTTTTCAAAAACCATGGTCAAAAACCTTGGTCTGGATTGTTTTTTTGATTAGTTTAATGTGAGGTGTCCCAAACCTAAATAATAAACATTTCCCTCTCCTTTCCTATATAAACCCACCCAATATCCCACTTCCTCCTCACTAAAAGCCTTTTTAGTTCGTCCAAAATCTTCCCTCTTCTATATATAATCGTCCCAAGGCTCCCCAATCTCCCAATAATCCTCTCTCAATCCTCTCTCAAGCCTTTGGAAGCAAACTTCCAAGTAAGTGTTTTCTTCCTTTTTCATTTTGTCCAATATTCATTAAGTTGTTATACCCTTTTAATTTCAATTATAAATATTGGGGTATGGTTTATAACCTCCCCCATACTTCCCTATTTATGTTTGAATGATGGGATACCCCTTTATCTCTCATTAAAATCCTCCCATGTACACCTGTTACAATACCGAAATTCCGAAAGGAATTTCTCTCTCCTCGTTTACATTAAAGCAATTCTTTTGTATCATGAATCTAAATTCCATTAAATGTGTTGGTACATGTATCTAAATGACCCATTTAATTTAAATTTCATGTAAATATTATGAGACACCCCTTTTTCTCTCATCTACCATTTTTATAAGTTCTTAAGTCACGTCGTTATGTTGCTGAAATTGCACCGCGTTTTTCCAAGCCAAAGTCATTGTGTAGTGAATACCATGCCCATTTCTCTATCAAGGGTATTCACCTTTATGAACATTTAATTATTGTTTAAAGAGTTTCATGTATTTATTACACATTATTTTATCATGGAATAAATGATTATTTTGAATGATTCAATGTTTTATGATCCATGTGGCACACTTATGCTTGAAATGAAATGTTTAAGAAGGGTGTGCCCTGATAGCGCTCCAATGCATTGGGTAAGTATAGTATCATGATACGTCATGTGCAATGGGTGTTTACACATGATAATTCAAGTGCAATGAGGGTTTACTCGTGATTTATGTGCAATGAGGGTTTACTCATGCTTCATGTGCAATGAGCTTTGGCTCATGCTAATTCCATGTAAAGTGTTGTTGCCACATTTCCATGTTATGATTATCATGATTTATCATGACATTATGTTTATGCTTCTCTTGTATTATATTTATATTCCTATTGTCTAACATGTATTTTATTCCTAATGTTATTCCAATTTTATTCCCTTACTGAGCTTTATAGCTCACCCTTTTCTTATGCATGTCCTCAGGTTATCCCATGCAATGCTAAGTATGAGGGAATGCAGTGGTCATGAAAAGGATTTTTTCAATAAAGATGTTGTATTTCATGTTTTAAGTTGTTATGTAATGATTCTAATCCCCAAATACACTAGACCTATGGATCCTCTATGTTGTATCAAGTGAAGTTTATGTAATAAATTATGTTTAATTGTGTAACAAAAAGCAGAGTTGTCATGCCTGATCTATAATGATCTAACATATTCTTTTTTTACTTCCAATCTGGGTGGTCTGATTGTGTTCGGAGCCACCCATCAAGTCAAACTATGTCCATAAGATTCCAATGGTGAATAAATAAAATAATGGGGGAAAGAAAAGAAAAAGTAACACCTTGAGGAACAAACCTCATCCCTTGTTCGTGTCTACCACAATTCGTTCTTCTTAGAATGAAGAGAAAAAAAGAATAAGAAAAGATCCTCAAATAAACCCCATAATTATCAACCATCCCAAAATGATCAAACCATTACTCAATTTGTTCTTGGATTGACCCTTTTTCTTCATGGAAATAAAAAAATGGGGAAACCATGAAGAAGAAACCACCCTACCTCGATTCAGATCAGTCATTGATGAAGGAAGATCGTTGTGTCATCGTTGTTGGTGAGGTTCCTTCGAATTGGTTTCACATTAATCATTGATCCTCAATATATCTCCCATTATTTGAGAGAGTTATTCCAAAGCTCTCACTGAAGATTATCCATTATTCACAAGGTTATGCGCCTAACCCAAGTATTTTTTCATAAATATACATTTAATGGAAACTTCTCTATGTTAACAGAAATAATTTTTATTTAAATTATTTAATGACGATTACGTCCTTTTTGATTTTTTCCACTGAATACCCATGCCTACTAAGGTTAAGTTGTTCCTAGGAAAAAATCCACATAAAAAACTCAACAGTGGTCTCAGATTTCCACCGTTCATGAGTTATTAGGATTTTAAAAAATAAAATAATTTTATTTAATTATTATATTTACAATTACTCCCTTGGTGACATTTTATATAGATGACCCATGTTGACCAAAGTTAGGTCGTTCATAGGGTAAAGTTACCATTATAAGATCAACAGTTCCATAATATTTCTTATCTGGGAACCTATTTAATAGTTATTCCACTTTTTCAAGAAAACATGTGCACATGTGCTATTAAAAAGTTTAATATTTTTCGAATAATTGATCTGGGAACACCGGGCCTCAGAATCTCGTGTCATCTCAGTGCCTGATCTCTAAATCAATCCATATAATATCTAAAAACAATACATGGAAAATCCAAGATGTCAAAATTAATCAAAGGAAAGTGAAACTTTACATTTTGTGGTATACAAGTTGGTATTCCATAATATTGGGCTTCCATCAATATGTGAAATATTTTTTTCACTCATTTAGTCCCATAGTTTCCTCCCAAAATAATTTGCAGTCATTAAAGATATCATGAATTTTATTTTTTGAAAATCCAAGGTGATCAATTAACTTTGATACCATATAATTATTTTTAGGAATATCTACATCATTAGGAAGTAACTACTTTGATAAGATAATTAGATAATCAATGATAGTATTAGAAATTATATTAAATTTTTACCAATGATATGGTCACATTAAAAACTCTAGCTTAGTCATTTTATCCCATGGATAATATACAAGTTTCCTTACATCATACATAAATTTTTTCACTCTCTCGACGTCATCATTATTGTTACTTGTAAAATGTGTACTTGTACCATTTTCTTCTTGCATAGTCCAACATTTATCCCTATGATAATTAATAAATTGAAAATAATCAGACATCAAAGTTTCCATTCCCTCCTTTCATTTCTAACATCAACTGTGTATGCTTTATTTTTTCTTCCATTATAAAACCAGACATGATGTTTAGTTTTAAAACTACCTATTTTAATATGGTAACTCTATTCTTCTCAACTTAACCATCTTCATCTAACACAAACATAGAATGGGTAGTGAATAAGATGTGCATCTGAATAATTTTGAAATGTAACATCTAAAAAATATCCAATTTATTCTAAAACTCAATTGATATCTAATCAACACCATACATCCACCTTCACTCCATTATGATACAAAAAAGTAATTTATTATTGAGATAAACAAATTAAACTATAATTAAGATATTTAAAAACAATAAATAACCTTAGGAATACTTTTAAAGGATGATTGGTATTAAAAGTTTCAAAATATATATTTTGATATAATATACCTCAAAAACATTTCCTTTTCATTGATATGTGTTTTAATTAAATGGTTTGGTTTTATGAAAAACATTATATATTCATATAAAGTTAGGAATATAATAATTTTTTAAAAAATATTTAATATTATAAAGTAAATGATTTTTTATTAAGTATTGTCATATGTGTTTATCTTGGATGTTAGTAGTTATTTTGGTTAAATTATGAGGATTTCATTTATTTCATACTTTAATGCATCTTTTTTGATAAAGGGAGTGTTTCAGAAAAAAAATATTTAAGTTGAGATGATTTTTTTTGTGACGTCCCAGACCTAGATGCCACTCAGAGGTGCCCCAAGATAGGCGGGGAACTAGTCCTCAAGCGCATCTCTTTGAATGCCAGAGGCTTCTGACTAGCAGTGAAGGCCTATGGTATATCTATGGGGAGACTATTCCCTCATTACTAGAGTTTAGAATATATAATCAATAAGAAATATAGGTAAAGAAATAGAGAAAGAAAAATAAATAATCATAAGTCATAGTAGAATAATACTGTAATAATAATAATATAATAGGTGAAATTAATATAAATATACAAAATTTGATGATGGAATATATCATATATCTTGGAAGTTGTAAAACATGAATATAAGTAGCAAAAAATACATGCTATAAAAAATTAGAAAAAAGGAATCCCAAAATGATCCCCAGCATCCTGAGCTCCAACTCAATCATCTACTATCAACTCCATCCTATGAAATCAAGCATTCAAGTGTGAGGAGTGATATGATTCCCTTTGTTGACACCTACATACATGTAGTCTTACCAGGTACTAATGGAATCCTGGATAGGGTGTGAGATAAATCTCAATAGGCCACCACCAATGGTGACTATAAAATCATGTTTGTGTAATATAAACTTAAACAGTGTGCAATCATAAATATATAAAATTATAGAAGTATAGTAATGTAAATACCCAAGTACATGATTCAGCCCTCATCTAGTGTCTAAACATGTAACCAAAAAATTTATTAATTAAGTTCCAGATTGTATAAATAGTTCATGTGAGGTAAAAATAGCACTGAAAATATACTATGATAGTAATAGTAGAGTTTCTAATATGTAATCGGGTAACCTGTGATGACATTAGTAATGAAAAGGTTCCAAGTATACAAGCATGGAAACCTATACCTCAAGGGTCACCAACTCAGTAGTAATTGTATCCTAGATATAGGGGTGAGAGTGTAATCCAAGGAGCATCATCCAAGGCATTCCACTATAATATTATCAAATAGATTCAAAGGAAAACATCCATAGTAAAATAGGATAAGCAATGGCTAGGCCCAAATACATAACCAAGGAACCTCATGCATGTACAATCCACGTTGGATCTAAGGAGTATATCCAAATCATCCTCTAATATTTGAGTGATCCTATAATGTTATATCAGGCATCCACTGATATATGGGGATTAAATTCCAAGGTAGGTATCAACCAAGAAGACTGGAATCCTTGAATCAGAATGGCATCCACAAGAACTCAAGGAATTCCCTTGAGAATCCAAAATCTTACTCGAGTTGAACCACTCATATCATAATGTAAATTTCAATATACAAGGAACCTTACAATTTAATTCATTTACTTATTTCATCCAAGTATTCATCATAAAATTTAATAAAGTTAAGGTATAAGCCTTTCCTTTCATTAGTGTGATAAGTCTAAGGGGCATGAAACCATTCAAGTCATAATCATTTAAGTCATATTCAACTCATTTATTTCATATTAATTTATTATGGTTCACTCCTCTAACTTACATCATAAGCTATAAGGGGTGCTACGAACATGAAACTAAACATTAATTTACATTTAATGAGGCCAAGCCATATATATATAATATACATTCCATTTCGATTCAATAGTGGTTAAATTGGTGAAGCACTTACCTTAGGTGGGATAAGTGTTAAGCACAACATGGTACTCTCCCTTCATAAATACAATATTCATCTATCATGGAAGGCTTACATTTAGCAATTTCAAGCTAAGACACACCTGAATAGTGGCACTGACACAAAAGTCAAGAACTAGAACACCAATTTTGGTTAACACCATACTTGGTGTGGTCAACGTTGTGGGCGTAACCACCAATGTTGAATTAAATATATAGTATGGGTCTTAGAATATGTTTCTAATGACTACAATCAATAAATATAAATTAAAAATACAAAACCCAATGAAATCGATGTACACATATAAAAATTTCTAAAATTAATAATCTTGATGAGTGAGTTATAGACCACTTACCTTGTACTTTTATGACTCTCCTCATCTAGTATCAGCCTCTATTCTTCCTATATTGGAATATATCTGAATAATGGATCAACGCATTGAAAATAGGGAACACAATCCTACATATAAATAGAATCTTTGATAGTAAAAATAATGACGAATGGCTAAAAAGGAAACAAGTAATTACCGATATGCATCCAATGAGATTAACGGTGATTGAATAGGACTATGAACAGGCGCTCGAGATCAAATCCAATAATATGACTTCAAATGAGCCAAAAGGGAGAAGAGAGGGTATTTTTTCAATTGGAAAACCAAGGGAAGAATAAATAGGTGTTTAACATTTCTTTCAAGGAAATTTTTTCACATTGTTTGGTTGTATAGTCTTCCAAGTTGTGCACTAACTGTGCATGGAATACTCTAGAGTAGGGGAACCCACATGGTTAGGTTTCATGATTAAGGAAAATATGTGAAATTCCTCTACAATTTTTCTGAGGTGTTTTGCATGGTCATGGGACCCAAATCACATGGTTTGGAAAAACTGTGTACCCCATATCACCCCACTTTTCAACCTTTCATGGTTAAAACTAGCCATGTAACCATCCTCGCATAGTTTTCTCTAACCGTACGACAAGCCATTTTCTCCCACTGGTCGGGGTTTTGAGATCTGAACAAGGTATGGACACCCAATAAACATTTTCTAACCCACAAGGCATCTTTATTATGTCCAAAATAAAGTTTTAGACCAAAATTAAAAGGATTTATACCAAAGTGAAAACTCAGGTTCTCAAAGTCTTCCCCTCTTAAAGGAACACATCCCTGAGTTCACCTTCCAAGGGAGAAAAAACACTGCCTGAGAACAACTCTGGCCACTGGGAATGTACATCGGCCTCTCACTCCCAAACCTCATCCTATACATGGTCTTTATTCAATAATACCCATACTAGATGGGAATACTAGCCTTAGTGATCCTTCATGCTTTGTTCAACCATGAGTATAGTATACTACTCAAATGAAGAATCAACATCTACCTCAACCTCCCCATGATCAAAAGTATGAGATGTTTTGGCATGTTACCAGCAAATCTGTGAAATGTGGAAGGCTTTGTGCATGGAATGGTACCTATGATGTAGTACCAACCAATATACTACTAGCCTGAATCTCTCAAAAATTTCAAATAGCTCGAAAATGCAGAGTGACTACTTCCCTTTACTTTGTATCCATCTATGCCCTAGCCTCAACAATACCCATTGGAAAACATGACCCCCGACCTCGAACTCCAGAGTTCATCGATGGTTATTGACATACGATTTATGTCTAGTATGAGAAAAATTAATAAACATTTTGATCAACTGAACCAGCCCCAAAGTCTCTTATAAGAGATGAGGACCTATTAGGAATGCATCTTCTGCCACTAGACAGCACACGGCTGATTGGAATGGCCTACCATATAATGCATCAAAAGGATCCATATGAATATTCACTTGAAATCTGTTATTATAAGACAACTAAAAGAGAGGTACATGATTCTACTAAGAACTTCTGAATTCAAGTATGCATGATTGGATCATTTCCTTTAAAACTTGTATCCTATGTTTTGAATTTCCACCAGGAACCCTACCCATATCCATATTGGCACTCATCCATCCATTCCATTAACTATCCATCTCCCCATGTAAACCCATTCAAGTGGTTGATCACAGAAATACAAAAGGTTAAAATAAAAAATCATTCCACTTTTCAAATCCAATACATTCGACTGACACTTCCTTTTTTTCAAAACCTCTATCCATAAAATCAAAACCCCATTCAAATATTAAAAACCCTTTTAGAAAATCACCAACCATTCAAATAAAAGATCACTTTCAAGTCATGCAAATTAATTTTAAAATATATCGGCTCATTTCGAACACATCTGGTTTTATAAAAAAAATCCATTTTATCAACACACATTTAATTAAAACTAGTATCTTCTTATATAAAACAAGGTTCCTATAGTTCATCAATATTTTCAAATTCTCACTAGTTACCAAATAAAAATCCATTTCCAAACTCCATACCTAACTTCCAAAACATTCAGTCTCATTCAAAAAACATTTTAATAGTTTAGAAAAATCTATTTGAAACATATTTTTTTAAACCCACTTTAAGATCATTCATAATTTCAAAAGAGGTGTAAACACACCATTTACCATTTTAAAACAAAATATCAGAAGACACAGAGATAGGAATTCAGTGTCATCTGGTGGCTTGGAAATATGGTTGTTGTCCATACGCCAATCACTTGACCATCACAGATAGTGTTTTAGGAAAATATCCTTGGATCCACATGGCTTTTTAGACCATGTGAGTTCAATAAGACCATTGAACCAACTCTATTTCCATTCCCCCAATCATAAAAAAATCACAAGAAACAAATAACTCAGATAAAACCCAACTTACCCAGGAAACTTGAATCTTGTCATAAGGTGTGCTAGCCAGGCACACTGCTCATAAACGGAATGTCAAGTCCGGATAATCCTAGATCCAATCTACCCAGACTCTTTCCAAAAATAATATGACCCAAAAAGAGTGAACCTCTTATAATACTATTTTTTCATGAACCAAATCTATTCATCATCAAAAATGGCACCCGACCCAGTAATAACAAAAAAATTGAATCTGAAAATTTTCAACCAAACAATATTTAAATAAAATTCATAATTGGATTATAATGTTTATATAAAAACACAAAGACTACCATAAGGGAATAAATCCAAAAATAATAGACCAAGAACCACCTCATTTCAAGTGGTCAACTACCTCAATCCATCTCCATGACACTGCATCAAGAAGGACTGCTAGTAACATGAACCACCTGTTCTAAGAGCATACCCAAAACTGCGACAAACATTACCAAGTCTACTTATACTCAAAGGTGTAAGTAGGGTGTGATCCTAATCCCAATAGGATCCCACCCAAAAATATTCCATGTGATAAACATTTTAAGACAAAATCTTGCAAGTTTTATAAACAAGAATGCTAGTAATAATTTCAAAGAGATGCAAACTTAAAATGAAAACAATTTTCAAGAGGGATACTTTAAAGAATGTACACTTTTAACTAAAACACACATGCTACTGAATTTTACATAAAAATAATCTGTATTACAATGGAAATTATAATAAATTCAATGATAAATAGTCACAGGAACACCCCTAGGAAAAATCTAGTTATGGGGCCCTGGGTACATCGTATCTTGTAGTAAAAGTAACCATAACACATATTTGTCTCAGGAACAAGCCACTAGGAGGGGAAACCCCAATGAAATAGTGGCCTCCAAACATCATCATATTTTAGTTAGTATTTTAATATTAAATCTTACTAAGTAATATAAGGATTAAACTAATACTGGATCACTAGAATACTAGTCCTAGTCTGCCCACTGAGATACCTGAGTTTCTCTCTTTGTGCTCAATCATGTTCCACATGTTATCAAATACACATTTCACGTGAAAATTCCATTTCCAAATCATACACACACCAAAAATACCTCACACATGTCACATAATACCCTTTTCCGCATTCAAATTTATTTTAACATCATGCTCACACCAAAATATCCCACAGACATATCTCACACCTTGCTCACAATTTAATAAATTGTTTCAACAATTTATAAAACGTTATCTAAACATTTGACACCACAAATAATTACTTAGTCTTTTAAAAACCCCATTATAAGAACATATACCCACCAAAACAGTAAAAAAACATGTTTTAACCCTTTTTGTAACTCAATAAATCATTTAAACTTTTCCTAAAACACTTTCAAGAAGTATAACATGGTTTTTCACATAAAATCCATTCAAAAACTCTCTTTTGAGGACAAAATTAAATCAAGACTCTACCAAACCATACTTGGAATCCCTATAAAAATTTAATAAACAACTTTCATAATGTATAAAATGACCTCAATGATACCACAAGAGTTACACATGAAAGACACAATTTCATAAAAAATTGAAAATTTAAAATTCAATGCTTAATCAATTCCACAAAAAAATGGTTTTCTCAATGTACAAAACATATGAGAAACATGATAAATAAGTAAATCAATAAATACTAAGTAATCAAAGAATTATTAAACCTAGTATCACCTTCCATAGATGTCAAAAACCCTACATTGTTATGAAAAACTTCAATCGCGCCATCGACGCACCATAAGGGAATGAAAAAAACCTAATCCAAGAAGATTGCATGAAAAATCCCAAGGTTAAACCCTAATGACTAATTCTTAGGTTATATAAACTTATAACCTCAAGAAAGAGTGGGATAAACCCTATGGGTAAGGAACAAACTAGGGAGATACTCACTTACTTGCATGATTTTGAAGTTTCCCCAACCAAATCCCCTATCAAAAGTGAGTTCCATGGGAGCTTGTGGAATCTTGGAGACCTTCCAGGGATTTTAGGGTCGAATGGTGGAAGAAAGGGTCACATTTGGTTTAATACTAGAAGGGAAGTATTGAAATAACATAAAAAAATTAATGTGTCGGACACTATGCATGGTCCGGATGCATGGTTTAGTAAATCGTGCAGCCAAACTGTGAAGCATGTTCTGCCAACCCAAACACTTGAAATTTTGCACCAAATTCAATGGTACCCTAGGGAGAATTCAAGTGTAACTTAGGTGGGTTTAAAGGGGAACCGTTTTTGGGAAAGATAGGACAAGTAAATAAGGAAAAGATACCCCATAATTTCAAACATGTCACACCCGACTCCCAAGGAAATGAACAAGAACCGAAACTAAGTGAAAACTAAAATCTTGAGTGTGACATAAAACCTATCACATTGTGTGTACTATGTTTATGACCACACACAATACATTTCTTATGGTTTATTTGATATAATAAATAAATTTTAAATCTTTGTAATTGGTAAAAGTACACGATGGGTAGATCCGATCTACACTTCATGTTCACCTCTCACTGTTTATCCAAGACACACGCCTTGGGAATCAGTGTGAAATTTGTGCCTAAGAAAATTTGGAATATGTGGAATGTAAAATGGACCACACACTGTGTGAAATCTGAGTTACATGGTCACCATTCAGGTAGGTCATATATGGAATACACGACCCGTCTGTGACTCAAAGGGACTACATGTCGTGTGCGTGGGCTACATAATGTGTAGTCTGGCTGACCATGTAACATTTAATTATGGTCAAAAGTGGTGAATTAAGTTTTTCATTAATGTAATAATAAATTTATAATCTTGAATTGATTTATGAATCAATTCTGATGAATTTAACGTGACCACATTTACTATAACTCTGATTACATGGCATGTAGTCTTGTGTTGTCCGGTCAAAAACCATGGCACCTCTTGATGAGATCCTTGATTTTATTTTAATCATAAAAGTAATAATTTCGATTATATCTATGAGAAACAAATGAAAAATAATCATATATGTAAATATAATTAAATGAACGATTAAAATTGAATTGATAAACTAAATTAAAATGCCCAAATCACCAATGATCCTTAAATAATTATTAATAATTATGTGGCTGTTGTGATACCACTTGAAGTTTTTGGGCGCAGCGGTAGCATGCGATGGGTGGTGCCCGACTTTGATTTTACCCATAATTGATGATCAATCCAAGATATATATGATGATCAATGTTGTGATCCATGAAATTGATTCAAATAAATAGACAATGAAGAATTATACTGGAACCGAGAAAAAGGATCATCATAACTTATTTATAATTAATTTAATTAAATAAAGAACTACCTTTGTTGGAATGTTTTCTTTATTGATGAATCTAATGATATATTTGCGGTCCACCATCAATGTGTTGTAAAAAACAAGTTTATATTTCCTCTAGCGGTGATCCACATGTGTTCCACATATCTCCAGACATCACCGAAGGAATCTCTGAGTGCTAGCATGGTAGATCCTTCACTTGCATCATTTGTCATTGATCGCTTCGAGAACTGCTTCCAAAGAGTTCTCCTTGATCTACTATAGGAGGATTTCTCTCTGTTATTGGGAGTTTGTTTGGATAAGGGATCTCTCTAGGTCTTGACAGGATTCTCCAAGATTGTTGTGCACATCCAAACACGATTTGACTCTCTTTTAAAAACAACATAATTCGGTATTTATATTTCTAGGGTTAAAATAAAATAATTTCACAAGTGCCCCTGATTATTTTATTTAATCCTTGAAAAAATAGATTCCAAATAATAATAATAATATTATTATTTCTCAACATGCTCTTAACATGAGAATTATAATTCAATATTATTTAATTAAATAATATTCAATATTTATTATTTCTCACCGGACTATTAAACTTGGTATGTCATTTCTCCACAATATTTGGCAGGCCATGAATAATAACTATTTATTTATCAAATAAATACCAATCCATTATTATCCAATAAATAAATAAATATTATATTCACTAAATAGAAAATAAATATTTATTAAATATTTTTCTCATAATAAAATCTCTAGAATAACTTGTGACAGATTAAATGTGATCAAGAATACATAAATAATTATTAAACCACATATGGGAATAAAATTTATTCAACCTATTAAAGAATAAATAATAATATATTATTAAACTATGATTCTGGATACACTTAGTGCATGACCCTCTGGGCCTCTTTCTTATTGGAATTAGGCTAAACATCGTAAAGTCCATGGTTAGAATCTAGAAACATGCTAAGGTACTCATGGAAAAAAAATTAATGTCGCAAATACATTTTACCTCATATGAATGCTTAAATTTTAATATAATCCCTTTACCATGAAATCTAAATTCAAGCAGGTTGCATATTTGTTCCATAAACCTATATGCTCAATGATTCTTTCTTTGACTTTATGGAAATATAGCATGCCTATAAGACAACATAGACATGGATTTATTTAAGATATATCATTTTCATAAAAGGGCCATAGATATCAACATCCATTAAAGAACTGAAGGGATAAATCCTTTCTTGCATTATTCATTAATGCAATATTAATCATGATGCATCCAATGTATCCTACTTCACTGTGAACATACATCATCACGGTTTTCATCAATACATCAAAGTACATGACTCATAATACTCGTTAATAATAATATTAAATTATAAGGACCAATACCTACATCCAATGACAAATATAAATGTGTATTTCCAACTAGTGTATCTCTTTCTCATAATATCCTACTAGATATTATGAAGGGATTACACCATGAGAAGGCGCCTCAAAGTCCTATGAGTCTCCACCTATGACAAACTGTATCATTTTTCCCTCAAATGATATCATATGGATATATAACATATATTCTAGAATAGTGTCGTAGCTCTTCTGGGTTTTCATCATAGTAGGGAACTTCTATGACCTTTTAGTGTGACATATACTCCTAGAACATTATCACATTATATGTAATTCTTAAGAACAAGCATGATGTGATAAGTAGTTTATTAATATTAAATATAATTAATAAATTTTTATTATAATGTAAATAGAAGTTGGTTCAAGGGAACCAAGTCCAAAAAAGTGCACAATCATTCATACACTACTCGGTATTGTTGTAACCGATGATCTACACCTGGAGAATATGGATGAAAAAAATTTATTTTATCTATGTGTATTTGGATGAGAAATTTTTCATGGTTCATCTCATGGGTTATAAATTTCATTGAAAGGGGGATTTGGTTTTTAAGTTGAAATGAAATATTTATGTCTTGAAGCATGCTCCAAGATAGTGAAATCAAAAGTTCAACACATTCATGATTGAGGAATGTTTCGATCGATTTAATTTTGATCATTATTTTTATAATAAGTAATGGGATAATATAAAATATATCATACTTTTTTTGTATGATGATGATATGTATTTATTGGTCTGTAGTTCCATCGTATTAAAGAAATTAATTGGAATTTGTATATAATTTTTTAGAATAAAAATATTATAGAAGCTAATAAGATCTTTGGGTTGATAATCGAGAGGGATTTGAAAGATGGCTCTTTGGTTTTATAATAGAAATAATACATAAGGAAGGTCATAATTTTTTTTGGAAAGATTGGTTGTAAACATATCTCAACCCTCTCACTAAACTGCTTAAAATTTATAAATACTATGCACCATTAATGGATAGAAAATTTCCTGACATGAGGAAGGTATATTTTTCCTCATTTATTTTAATTTTGATGTATTAATTGGATTGTACTTGAATAGACAATACATTTTTAGTGGGATTTTTTAGTTATTTCATGTAAAATCGTGGAAGGGTACATTGGGGATCTATGAAGTGGACCACTTGATACTTGAAATAGTTAAAGGATGCAACTTTATGTTTTAGAAATGATGGTCAGTTAAAGATATTTTTTGATATGGATTTTTTTGGATACATGGACTCATGGAAAAGCACTATATAATTTTTATTTACTTTTGATGGAACAATAATTGTCTGGATTCATTGTTTATAGATATTTTTTACTTTATCTAAAACATTAGTAGAGTATATTTATATTACTTAAGTGGGTAAATAGTTAATATTATTAATGTTCTGGATGAAGGAACTTAAAAAGGGATTTTACATAAGAATGTTATTATGTGATAGTCAGAGTGTCGTCAATCTTTCTTGAAATAAAATGTTCCATGTAAGAATGAAACACATCGACATAAAGTATCACTTTATATAAATAATACTATAAGATAAAGTGTTGCAGCTATAGAAAATTTATAGGAAGCCGAATCCCACCAATATTATTAAAAAGGTGATAGTACAAAAAAAATTAAGAGGCAACATTGTGCCTCAGTTGGACTTAGATGTTTATATGAAGTTTAAAACATTTCATCCATCAGATAGGCGATGATATCAGGTGAATAGTTGAAGGATACTAAAATCTTGAAGAAACTTCTACATGTGATTTTTTTTGGTTTGTGGAAATATTTAGTATCACTAGTAAGATATTTCTAGATGGAGATCAACACACAAAGATGATCGGAATTAGATCATAAAATAGAGATCATGAGACATATGTTTTCTTTTTATACAGTTTCAAATTCCATCAGACATAGTCATATGAAGGAGTTCTAATGGATATAGTTCACTGGGGGTGGTGACTCAATTCATGGGTTGTATAAATGGTGACCAGATATTTAAGGGTTCATAGGATGGTTCAACGGTTTATCTTAGGTTTCATAGGTCAACGGTAGGTTAACTGTGAATCTTGAACATCGATACAACTTGTTCACCAAATGGAAACCTAAATAATTAGAGCTGGTGGATCATCTCTAGTGCGCATGATTCACATGAGTATTATTCTAAATAGAGGATATTTTATGACTTAATTGTCTAAGACTTTGTAAAGTGGATAGGGTTTGAGTGATGTGTGTTATATTCACTCATATCTCCAAAAAATGAAATGTATGCAGTGTTCTCCCATTGATGTAGGACATTTTTCTAAACAATGTAAATATTTTTGATCTATTTGTTTTGTTGTTTGTGTGAAGTGTGTTCATGGAGTTTTATGTAGTGATTTGTTGAGCTCTCATCCTAAATCTAATGCACAAACTTGGAGAAGGAGATTATCAAAAAAACTAATGTCTGATACCATTGTGAATCTTTCAAATTCATAAGCTAAGGAAATTGGACAAATTTTTGTCTAGTTTATGTGGTGCTTGATGGCCCATCTAGTGGAATGGGAAGAGTACTTAATTTCCCAAAAATTAGTAGTTTTAGTTTTTTTTATTGTGAATATACTTTACTTAATAAATGCATATATATATATATACTACCGTATTTATAAAAATATACTAACAAAAATATATAATATATGAATTTATTTATATATAAAAAACTTACATCTAATATAAATACTAAAAAAATCACATAACATCCCTATTAAACTCCTCTTTTAATTTTATTTATTTATTTTATTTAAACTTAATAATTTAATTAAATAAAATAATCATGTTATTATGAATTAGATCTCATTATCTTTGATATATTCTTGTCATACAAACTCTGATTCATATTTGATATTATCCATTATAAAGAAAATCATACCATTGAGATGGATTTTAATAAATCAACTCATGATAATAATTATAAATTCATGTGACCACTCTAATACCAATTTAAGGAACTAGGGGAAACAAAAGTGGAAGGATATTATACCCAATTAAAAAACTTCCATCTATACTCAATGAAAATGAACCAAATCCATTAATGGCATCATCACACTTAATTTATAATTAATTATTTAAATAAAATAACATATATTATTTTTTCGATTTTATTTCCACCCATTTTTTGTGTTCTCTAATCGATCGACAATCGCCTTGATGTTATACTTACTTCAAGAATTCAAATGATACTACCTCTAGTGATATCCACATGTGTTCTATAAAATTATGAATAACTTTCTTCATATCTTTGGTGCTATAGTGTGAGAATCATGTGATTTATGTCATTCCCTCTTGATTTTATAAAGATCTATTTTTATTTATCTCTCTCTAAAATCTTGATAGATGCGGGAGGATTCCCTCTAATTATTTATCTAGGTCTTATGTAGATAATTAGATGAATGGGATTCTCTATTCAAACAAATAAAATAATTTAGTTCCTATACTTAGATCGAAAAAAAATCATTTAATTCCTTTCTTTTAATTTAATCTAACAAAAATCTTGTGTCGCCAATCATTAAATAACAATACAAACACTATTATTTTAGGAAATGTGTATTATTATAATATCATTTTAAAAATAAATAAACCTATATATTTAAATATATTTATAAAATCGTTAACTCAATCTAAATCCCCCGAAAATATTATCAAACCAAGAGAAATAAAATTATAATAATTCGATAAAATAGATATTATATTGACAGTACTGGTGAATAAATATTTATTTAATTCAATTAACTTATAAATAAATCAATATATATTATATTCACGAATATTGAAAGTAAATAAAATACAATATTATTTTTATTATGAATAAATAATAGAATAAATTAAAATAATTTATTGTTGTCTTGAATAATAATGTTATTGAATTTATGATCAATATAAATTTAATATATATTATTTTCCAAAATTGGAATAAATTTATTCTTAAAATTTATATTCAAGTGAACATAATGATATTTTAGATTCACTTAGTTTGTGACCCTCTATGAACTTTTTTTAAATGCAGTAGATCCAACCCAAAGACCAAGAGTAATATCCAACAACACATCATGTTCCCCATAAAGAAATGATGATTCATGGTAATGAAAATTTCTTATAAACAATGTTGTGTAATAAAATCCATTTTTCAACTAATTTCACATCAAATATGATGCATATACTTTTCATTGTACTATATGTGTAACCTGGCATTCTTTGACATTCTGAAATGATTTGGTCCAGATCACTTTTTCCATGGAATTTATTTATAACCTTCTATATCATCAATGTTTAGGGATATCTTATTCCGTTAACTTAGAAGGGTAAAATCCTCTCTTGGACATTCAATTAATTTCATATCACTTATGAGGAAACATATATTCTACATGTCATACATATACAACACACCAAATAAGATTAGGTCATAGATATAGTATGTTTCCTCATAAGTTATATGAAATTAATTGAATTTCCAAGAGAGGATTTTTCCCTTATATGTTAATGGAATAAGATATCCTAAAACATTGATGAAATAGAAGGTTATAAATACCTGATCTTATTTGGGATCACATTTTTTTATCTTGGGGGTGTTACTGCCACATATAGAACACACCAAAATGTTTTTAAATATGTAATATTTAGTTTATAATCATAAGAAAAATTCAATGAGGAATATTAATGATAGATTGATGTTATTATTTGAATTATTTTTTTGTATGAAAATTTTATACCTCTATACTAAATAGGTTATTATGTTTTTATAGGAACTAGTCTAGTGATAAGTTGTAGTTTCTTTATAAATGATTCATCTAGACTATTCTTAGAGTGAAATAATGTTGTAGGATGGTCAAAGCTTATTCCAATCCACAATTGATAGTTATTAAAAGCATGAAATCAATATTTATAAATATTATCAAGACAAATGTTCTTTTTTAAATAATATGGGGATTATTACCTTGACCATATTATTTTGGAAAACAACTTCACAAACTCTCAGTTACGAGTTGATAACAACCACACATGAAACTAACTAGTTGACACCTCAATCAATATTATAAAATATCAAAATTTTCTACATGGTGTCTAACACCCAAAAAATTTGTAAAACATTATTTTCAAATAAATTAAATTTTTTCGATATTTTATATTACACACGATGTGGATTTTATCTTGTGTCACAAATAATATTAATTTTATCTTGCGGTACACATAAATTTGAGTTTAAATGAAATGTTACATACTATTAAAATATTATTATTTAATATTATAGTTATCACATAGCCATTGGAATGGTGGGTATGAATAGGATAAACTAAATTATGAAAATATATGGTTTACACATGTATATAAAATTAATTATTTGGTGACCAATAAATTATAAATGAAAATAAAAACTATTTGAAAATAAAGGAAATCATTTTTTGAAAAACTATTTTTAGGAAAAGAAACACATTTTACCTAAATAAATTAAACAAACCAGTTTTGGTGAATAATTTTAATGAAATTTATATATTAAATATTCAATAAAATTTTAAAAATTTATCTTATGTGTTTTATAAACAAGATATACAAATAAATTCAATTTTACACTTAAAACTATATTTTTCTAAAAAGTTGTTTCATCGTTTTTTCTCCACTTATTTTAAAATTAATTTTTATTAGTTTTATAAAATTTATTTGAAAAAAATAATCTTAATTTCTTAAATCATCAGTCAAAATTATATTATAGTGACTTTTTGAGAATTTTCTAAAGAGATAAATTTTTCGATGAATAGTGAAAAATACTGGTTTTTATTAAGAATTGTGGTTTCTTTTAAAACATATAAACACATAAAAAAATTAATCTGGTTTTAAAATTAAATTTAGTTCAATTATATATCTATTAATACAATTTATGTAATTTTAATTAATTTTATATTTAATTATTATATAAAAACGTTATAATAATGTAAAATTAAATTTTTACCATAATTAATAGTATAAATATTAAAAATTAATTACCACAATTAAGGTAAAATGGGTTTACCCAGGGTTAAACTAAAATGATAAGGGTTAAAAATTACCAAAAACTTTTACAAAACCAATTGTATGGAAATATTTAGACCTTATATATTATAAATTGTATAATGGTGCATTGTTTATCCCTATTTCATGTGAAAAATGTGGGTAGACCTTTTTCTTTTTAAAATTTACAAGTGTGCCACTCACCTCACTTATAAAAGGTTACCCCATCTCCTGTACTCTTAACACATAAAAAACCAATTGGTTCATCCAATAAATTCCCAAATAAATTCTCTAATTCCATAATATCATCATATAATCCTTATTTTTGTCATAAATACAAAATAATAATATTTTCAGTGAAAAACAGAAAAAGTTGCTCGAATAAAAGGTAACATCCCTAACTGAGCATTTTATCATATTTATTTCTCCATCACCATATATTCTTATTAAACCATGATTATATAACAACATAATAATATTAAATATAATAATATGTTATTATATTAATTTGATAACCTAAATGATTCTCCTCAAACATAAAATGGGTTAAAAAATCATTATTTGTGTATACTGTAGACTACTGTCTCGCGAATCGATGTTATTCATTTTCCATCAATACCTATAAAAAATGGTTATAATGATGTATTTATTATTTATATATAATATTTATGATATTATTATTCTTATTTAATCATTATATCACACATTTATTCTTACCTTACATTCTTTGGGAATATGATAACATTATTCGTGTGTATAGCAGTCTACTGCCTTGCAAAGCAGTGCGATTTGTTCACGATTTACATGAAAGGTAATTAATATGGGTTTAATGAAAATGTGTGATATATATGAAATAAAATTAATTCTTTAATGTTAATATATTATTTACCATTATTTAAATATTTCCATTGGGAAAATGGAAACGACGTTCATGCATACATACAACCTACCGTCTCTATGAATGGTGTATTTCATTTTTTATCTCAGTCTTTTATAAAAAATTATAAATAAATTTATACTTAATATATATGATATTTATATCATTTTTAACATTATGGATATTATGTAACCTTATTCAATGTAATAGGAAAAAAATAACAAATCAAAACATACATGAAAAACAAAGTAGTTATTGACTGAAACATATCTTTAAAAAGGAATTGTTAATAAACAGGTAATGAAATGTCATAAGTAAATAATATATGGTATGATATATATATTTATGGTTCAATAATATATTTATAATAAAATTATTTTTTTTATAAATTATGTTCTAATGTGTATGAAGGAATTCAATAATTATGGTAAGGGATTTCCATATCACTTATATTTTTTCTATGAGACTCACCATATTCACCACGTGTTTATTTTATATGGTGTATATACTGTACATGAATGTATTTTATGATTATTGACCATATATTTTTTATTATTTAAATATAAATTTTATGATCTATATTTAATTTGGTATATGATTCAAAATTTACCAAATCAGTAAGGTATTGTTTTCTAAATTTTCTTTTTTGGGACATATGTTATGTTATGAACCTATATTATTCTATTAGGTTTATATGATATCCTTTTCACATGTAATATCATGAATCTATTTACTTTAATGATATTAAAATTTTTATTTGATGTTAACCTTTAATCGAGCCTTGATATAAAAGATACTAAAGTGGTAAAGGTTTGATGTTAAAATATCATTGTTTGTTTGATTGTTTATGTTTATGCTTATAATGATGAAATATTATGATTCATATCTCAAGAGACTCTTGAATTTTTTTCTCCTGTGTTTATTTATTGATAATAAATTTTTCCCTTTATTTTCCTCTATTTATTTACTCATGATTCCTAAATAAAAATTTTAATGAAAATAAAATTTATTTCCCTCTTCAATCAGATGCCTTTTTTCTTCCATATCCATATTTTTAAAAAATATTTTCAAAAATGGTTTAAGGTTACTACTATATTTTTTAAAATTTTTATTACCCTTTTTACTTTTTACAAAATTTTATATGAATTTTTATTTTTTAAAAAAAAATATTTTGAAAGAAATATTATTCTCCTCAAAAAATGTTTTAAATGATTTTTAAATCTTACTTTGTAAGTTTTCAAGGTTATTTTCAAACAAAATAATTTTTAGAATGTTTTAAGTTTTAGAAATTGTATTTCAGACAGGAAAGGAAATTTTCCTTAAGAAATGTTTTAAATTATTTTTGAAGGTTCATTTATATGTTTTTAAATTTTATTTTCAAGAAAAATTATTTAAAAATTATATTACAAAGTTTTATTTTTAAAAATTGATTTTTAAATAAATATTATTTTCCTCGAGAAATGTTTCAAGTAATCTTTCAAAATAATTTTCTATCTAAGTGAAATCCTTTTATGTTACTTATGTTTTACTGGGGATATGAACCAAGGATTCCATTATCATTATATGATTTAATGGTTTATTTTTATGATGAAAATATGTTTATAAAACCCATTTCTTTACCATGGGTTATACCATGATAAAATGCTTATTAAACTCGCTTCTTTTTCCATGGTTTATACTTTGATGAAATGATGAAATGATTATGTAACCTTTTTATTTTCAATCGGTCATGTCATGATGATATTTTTATGAAACCCACTTAATTTAATGATTTCATATATCGTGATTTTTTTATGATCTTGTGGCACATATGTGTATGATTTTCATTATGTGATGATTGGGACCTAAATCTACCTCCGAGGCATTGGGTAAATATTTATATCTCATGGGATAAACAAGGATAGAATGGGGAGTGAATCTAATTTATTAAGGGACCCTATACACTATGATAATCTTGGGAGCGAACCATGACTACTAATATAGTATAGGGAGTGAACACATTCCACTATGATAGTTTCGGAAATGATCCTTGAATACTAAGGAAATGATTTTATATGCATATGTGTATTCCACAATTACATGTCTTCTTTCAATGTTATGTTCTCATGGATAATTTTATTTTATTTCTTTTTTATTCATGTCTTATGACTACCAATATTTATTAAAAGACTCAATATTTTAATATTTGGTATAAAGGGTATGGTTTTTATGTGTTATTCTCATATTACCATACTCATATGGTCACATTATGTTTACTTAATTCCAATTTTTTACCATTACAAGTCATCTAAGATCACCATTTCTTTTTTTTTATTTACCCAAGTTACGAAGAAAGTTTTTAAGTAGGCTATGTCTATGAAGTGTAGAAAATGTGAAGATATTTTTAGGAAATATTTAATATATTTCAGTAAATTAGAAGATTGTGTAACTAGTGTACAAAGTCACCAAAACATTATAATCCTAAATAATGTGTTTACATAATTTATTGAATATTAATTTAAAATATGTAATATCTATGTATGAAAATTTTGTTTCACTACAATTAGTATCTAAGGAAAGGTCTCATTAACTTTTGGAAACTGGGATGAGAAAACTTTATTGAAATCCCTGGGGATATTTATAAGGATGATTCAAAGTATAATAAAATCTCTAGTAATTTTGGTAAAGTAAAGATCAAGTGGTTTCTAAGAAATTACATCCATGTCTGGATACTACAAGTGGATATGGCTCTTGCACATAGGTGACTAAGGGTAATAACTCTAACAAGGGAACATTGATCTAGACTCGATCATCACCTGGTGGATGAAAATGGGCCTTGCTACACACCTATTTTGACACTCCCGGGGTTATGATTTGTAAATTCATAGACTTATTATGAACCATCATGAAGTATTTAAATAATGACTATGAATAACCTAGGTTAATCCTAAAGTGTCATAGATTACAAAGAATGTTTCATGATTTAGACATCCAATAAGTGATTTTTCATTATTATGTGGTTTCCCACTATGAATATTGTTTCTCACACTATGATTTATGGTTTTAGTCAATAGAGTTAACCATAAGGAACTAGATTAAATTTTATTGTGATAGTAAATGTTTTTATGAGAAACCAAATGGGATGATGAATGGAGTGAAGGATATTGTGATTATTCCTAATCAGTTATCATGATATATGATTAACAACTCGAACCTTAACTAGCTCTTGGAATCACTAAATAACATAGGGATAGATATTATTGAGAGTTTGAGTGTTGGATACCATAAAGGAAAGGATATTTTGTTTCCTATATGTTTGAATGTGGGAAGAAGAATCTAAATGAATGTATTACAGGAATGATAGAATATTTTTGAGTATGAAAAATAATGGAAAACATAAAATAATTACAGAGGTAAAATGAAAAGTTTGGTTTACACAATAGATGAGAATAATGGTCTCCCTAATATTTCATCAACATTTAAAATTTTCAAATGTATAAATTATGGGTATAATGATAATCAATGTCCTAAAGGGAAACCCCATGAATAAAATCAACAATTTTTGTATGATTAATGGTTATATTGATGATGATGAAGAGACTAAAAATGGAATATGAAAGGAATGAAGTGTTAAGGACTAATAAAATAAATCTTGGTTAATGGTGTATGAATAAAGTGGAATTATTGATGTGTTTATGTATTTGGATTGATATAATTATAATTTTATCAATAATATTTTTGTTATTAGAATCATGAATCATTAATGGATTGTTCTATAGTATTTTTTAATTAAAGGAGTTTCAAGAATATGTTTAATGGTATTGATGGACAAGAAAAGTTATTTAATAATAAAGTGATATTTTTATTAAGTTAGTGTAACCTTTAATATGTTTGTGATTTTGAGAAAATGGTGTTTATTTTCGATAAATATATGATTGATATAGATAAAGTTAATTAGATAGTATATATTACCTTTAAAATGATTAATTATGTTTAGAAAAATTGGTTTATTTTATCATTTATGGATTTTAAAACATAATTGGATTTATAGAATTCATTTAATAATACAAGGTTGTATTTAAGGAATGAGGGTGTGTGTATTTTTTCCTTAGTTTTTATAGAAATTATGGTTTTTACCATGATTCTAGAGAATATATGACCAAGGTATTCACATATTTTTTATGTGACCATTAAGAGATTATTATTGATATTTGGGGGATTAATGTTAAGTTTATTTTGTGAAATATAGTGACATTATTTATTAATTTTTAATCGTTTAAGGGTCATAAGCTTAACCATTTATGTAATGGTTTAAATATAACTTTGGATGATGTTTTATATATTAATGTATTACTTCACCATATAAAGACTTATTTATATTATGATAACCATATTTTTATGATGATAACTAGAGATAAAAGGAATGAATTATCATTATATTATGGATCTTGTGATCCATTAGTGCTTCAAGAATAACAAGTTCATCTTAATTTATTAGAGTAAGGGATGAGGTGGAAATTGATCAAAGAACAACCAAAGTATGATTTTGTTCTTATAAAATGGAATAAAATCAAGTAAGTATATCTTCTCACAAAAATTATTTAACCTATAGAAAAGAATATAAAAAAATTATCTTATTGTAATAATTTATGGTGACCTCAATAACCTTTTCACACCTATTTAGTTTATAGTTTTGTGGTTTTTTATTTTCACATGATTATTCAATTTCATGTGATCAATGATATATACCGCTCTCGATAAATATTTGGACATTGCACCTTCTTCCATGTCCAAATATTCACTTCCCTCTTATGTTATCTTATTTGGTGTTGGATTTGGTACCCTATAAAAAATTTCTATGCACTTTATAATAACTTTTATTCATATTTTTGGAATATTAATAAACACTTTATCACATTATTATTGTTCTTATACATAAGATAGTATGTGATAATGTCCTAAGAGTAGCTACCATACAAAAAGGTTATAACAATTCCCTACTATGATGTGAACCCAGAAGTTTCAGAAAATTATTATTAAATATATTTTCTATGATCGGATGATATTATTTGAGGGGCATAAATGATATAGTTTATCAGGGGTAGATATTCATAGGACTTTTAGGAACATTCTCATAGTGTATGCCCTTGGTAATATCCATTGTAGGATATTATGAGAATGAGACCCACCAGTAGGAAATTCACATTTTTATGTGTCATTTCATATTCCCATATATGGATGTGTGTTTTGATTATTAGACATTAATATTATTATAAATTAGTGTTATAAGTCATGTACTTTTATTTATTGATAAGAAATGTGATGACATGTGTTCACGGTGAGGTAGGATACGTTGGGTGCATCATGAGTAATATTTCATTAATGAATAATGAAAGAAATGATTTGTACCTTCTATTCTATTTTTGAATTTTATATCTGAGGACCTTTTATGGAAATGATATGTCCTAAATAAATCTATGTCCATGGTGTTATATAGGTAATTTCAATTTCTAGAAAGTTAAATAAAGAGACATCGAGCACAGTGTTTGATTGCACCATCATGCAACCTGTTTGATTAGAGATATCAAGATAAAGGTATTCTATTACACAATAAGAATTAATATTATGTATTATTTAATTATTTTCTTAAATTATTTCTTTATGGGTACCTTGGTTTGTTTTTAGATGCTAACCTTTGACTTTAGGCTATTTCACTTAATGCCACTGAGAAAGAGGCATCGAGGGTCACACATTAAGTGTATCTAGGATATTAGTTAAATAATATATTATTATTTATTATTTAACAAGTTGAATAAATAAAATTACCACACATAGTTTAATAATTATTCATGTTTTCTTGATAACATATATTCTATCATAATTTATTCAAGATAATATTATGTGAGCTAAATATTTAATAAATATTTATTTTTTATTTGATGAATATAATATTTATTTATTTATTAGTGAATAATGAAGTGATATTTATTTATTAAATAAATAGTCCTTATTAAATTCCTAATAAATATTACGGAGTAATGGCTGGACCGAGTTTATAGGTCTGGTAAGAAATAATATATATTTTGAATATTATTTAATTAAATGATATTTAATTTAATTCAAAAGTTAAAAGCATGATGAGAAATAATAATATTGCTATTGTTATAGACATGGGGTTCCACATAGATTAAATAAATATTAAATGGGACTTGTGAAATTATTTATTTCTAACCCTAGTGGTATTTAAATTAATTTATATTATTTTTCAAGAGAGCCAATTCATTTATTTTTTTGTGCATAATGAATCTAGAGAATCCTCTTAAATCCTTCGAGATATCCCATATCCAAGAACGCTCCAAATAATGGAGATATATCTTCCTCCACCTTCCAATTTTGATTCTATATAGATCAAGGATAATCCTTTGGAAGATATTTCGAGGGAGATCAAAGGTGAATGGCGTAAGAGATAGGATCTATCTGGCCGGCACCCATGGATTCTGACAACGGTGTTAGTGGATTCATATAACACATGTGGACCACCTCTAAAGGGAATCTAATATTGATTACTATAATGAAATAACATTATGATGTAGATTCATTGTTATATCCATCAATGAAGAAATAATTTCATGTATGGTAATTATTTAATTTCTTAAATTAATTATAAATAATATATAGTGATCGTGCACTTTATTTCCATAATTTATCCATTTTATATATTTCTTGATTAAATTCTATTGATCATGGTGTTTATAGTCATGTAAATATAATATTAATCATCAATAATAACAAAAACCAAGGTTGGGCATGAACCATCACATGATTCCACTATTCCTAGAACCTACAAGTGGTATCAGAGCCAAGTTTTATAATTATTTATAATTATTTAAATATCATTAATTGATTCGTGTGTGAATTATCTTAAATAATAATTTTTATAATTTTATTCTAATTTTATTAAATTCATAATTCATTGGATGCATATGGATGATCATGAACCTAGATTGGACCTTTGTACATGAATGGTTACATTTAATTTATTATTAAAATAAATTTTGTTCTTATGTGTATTATCTCCTCTAATTATGTAAAAGAATGTGTGACTTTGATTTGTTTATATACACCCATTAACCAATACTTTAGTTCCCCTCACCTGTGTCTGAGTAAAAGCATATGTAATGGATGGAACTCCCAAGCTAGTAGAGTTGGTTCAAGTTTAGAGTCGAGTAAAAACCAATCCAAGAGAGATACATATGTGGACAGTTGGAAAGCTGCAACATGAACCATAAATGGTGCAATGTATTTTTCCCCTAGGTTTACAGTTAGTTTATCATCTTCTAGATAGACAAACCATTAGTAAAATCTCATGGTTATACCACTTTATTATTTTATTTATTTCAAGTTTCATGGTTTTTTCATTATGGTTGTTTGGTTGTGATCGCATAAATTAATAATTAAACAAGCATTCAAGGTAGAACTAAAATAAATTGGATTATGAGTAAATATTATATAAGTCATGGTTAATCACTTGAGTGAATCCACTTAATATTAACATGCATGTAATAAATATAATAATTGTAAATTTTCATATAAAAGATAAAATCCCTCAATTATATATATTAAGATTGCATAGCCTTACACTAATTCAGTAGAATAAAACCATAGTTCAAAGCACTTACCTATCCAAATTTGGGGTTCTTTTAATTATCAGGGAATTCTAACTTGATGTCTTGGGTTGATTTAACTTAGTTCACATCAAGAGTTGGCTGCCAAATCTAGACTTGGTGTAACTAACAGTCAAAGTTTGAGGAAATAAAATTTAACAATTTTAGGATTATGGAGTCAACTTAATGGATCAATAAACTATGAGTTAATGAAATTTTAATTTGGAATGGATACCTAAAACCCTTTGAATTTCTTGACCAGTCAAATTTGGGGTGATGAGAAGGGGAATATGGATCCTTACCACAAGAATGTCTAAGAAATGGAACATTATGAAGCAAATAGTGAGGGATATTGTGTTTTGATAAAATAGTTATAGATTAATAAATATTATATTTTTTTATTTTTTAAAATTTCATCAGATAAAGAACTAAAAATCTACTCATATTATTTTTATAAACAATAGAAAATACTTGAAACCTATCACTAAGATCAATAATTGAAAAGGAAAACCATATCATTGGTACAAATTTACAAGAATGTAAAAGGTGCTTATGATTAATCTTATTCCATGAATGTAAATTGTATTCTCTAGAAGAACCTATTACTGATGCGCCTAGTAATAAGTCTAGTGAGGAAGAGTTGTCACTCTATGAGAAACATTTGAATGACTCTACATATGTTCAATGTTTGATGATATCATCCATGTCCAATGAATTTGAAGCAACATGACATGGATGTGTATAGCATGGTGTGTCACCTTTTGGATATCTATCTAGAGAAAGTGAGACAAGAGATATATGAGATCTATAAATCCCTTTTTACAACTAATCTTGGAGGATCACATAAAGTTGGGCCTCGTGTAGTCAAGATTATTAGCTATATCGAACGCTTTCACATCTTAGGGATTAAATTCCCATATGAGTTGCACAGATATCTCATACATTCATCACTACCCAAGACCTTATACATCTTTATTGTTAATTATAACATGATAAATAATGAGAATATTCTTTCAGAAATTCTTACTCTGATTTTTCAAGCGGATAAGGACATAGGCCATGAAAAACCTATAGTCCTTATGATGAACAATACAATTAAGAAAAAGGTGAATGGGTCAAAGAGTCATAACAAATCTAAATATTTCAAGCACCATCCTTCCAAGAAGAAAAGGATCCGGAGGTGGGGAAAGGAAAAGAAGGTAGTATGTTTCGAAAGTGGCATGTAAGGACACTAGAAGAAGAACTGGACCCAAAATAAAGGGAAAGTTGAAGGTGTGTTTATTAATGAGTGTAATATTTTTATATCTTCACATTCAGTATTAGATGAATATTTTTTTTCTCACATATATATACAAATTAATTAACCAAGTAGATTCCAAAAAAATAGATGATAGGTGGATTTTTGAGATGCCAATGGCATGAGGATGGATGCTCTTTCCATTGGTGACTACCACCTTTCATTTCTAACAGGAATGATATTGATTTTAATATATATTTTTTATGTACAAAATATTACCAAGAACATAATTTTTGTATCATTCCTAGAAGAAAATTGGTTTAATTTAAAATTTTGAAATAAAATTTAATTCTTTTATAAAGAAAACATATTTTATGGTATGGAACATTTAAATAATAGTCATTATGTATTAAATTATGAAAACCAAGTACTGAAAATAGATAGAGAATAATTTACACACAAATCCTATAACACACAACTATGAAATAACCATCTTGGTTATATAAATGATAATTATTTGATAAATATTGGTTAAGATGGTTTTTTAGACTCTTCTGAGCTAAAACCACTTGAAAAATGTCAGGTTATTTTATTCGGGAAAATGACCAAATGACCATTCGGTGGGTAGGGTAAAAGATTCAAATAGATTTTAGGATTGGTACACACTAATGTGTATGGAACATTTACATTAGAATTTATAGGTGGTTATTATTACTTAATCACATTTAATTATGACTTGAGTGGATATGGTTTTGTCTACATGATGTGGTATAAGCCCGAGTCCTTTGAGATATTTTATGAATTCAATAATGAATTATAAAATCAACTTAGAAAGAAGATAACGAATATTTGATCTAATCGTGGTGGTGAACATATTAATTAAGAGTTTATCAGCCTTTTATAGGATTTTGGGATTTTATCTCAACTCCCAATGGAATGGTGTTAGTGAAAGGAAGAAATGTACCTTGTTATACATGGTAAGGTCAATGATGAGTCATGTAGATCTTCCATTATCCATTTGGGGATATTCATTAAAAACTATGGAATATAAACTAAACTAATTACAAACTAAATCATCAATTAAAATTCCCTTCGAGTTATAGAGTGGAACGAAATTTGTTTTGTCACACGCACGTGTATAGGGTTGCGAGGATTTTTTTTAAGGACTTATCGGGAAAAAAACTAGCACCCTATGGAAAAATGTGTATCTTAATAGTATATATCAAGTAAATAAAGGGATACTACTTATACAACCACTAAAAAATAAATTTATTATCGCTAGACAATTATTTTTTCTTGATAGGAAGAACATACTAAAAAAGTATAGTGGTAGAAAGATTAACTTTTATTAATTTGATGCTCAAGATATGCAAGAGTTAGTACAGGAATATATTCCATAAATCCTCATGGAAGAAGTAATTCCTAAAAAAAATTACTACATATGATAACTAGAGAGATAAGATAATCTGAGAGGTATATTTTTCTAATCACCGAATATAGTGACTCAATATTGGTTGAAAATGATGAAACACTCTCTTATAAAGTGGTAGTAGAGAGATAAAAAGATGAAATATTTTAAGAAACCATGAATTCTAAAATGGATTCCATGTATTATAACCAATTTTGGGTTCTGGTTGATGTTTCAATTGATGTATATCTTGTATGGTGAAAATGGGTATTCAAGATTAAACTGGACATAGAAGGTAAGGTAAATACCTATAAAGCAAGGCTAGTGGCTAAAGGGTTTAACCAGAATTAAGGAATTGACAATGATGAAACCTTTTCATCAGTTTCCATTTTTAAATCCACAAAAATTCTACTTGCTATAGTATCTTACCATGACTATGAAATTTGGAAGATGGATGTAAAAATATCTTTTCTCAATGGGAACCTTTAGGAATATGTATACATGACACAACCAAAAGGGTTTGCGACTCTAGGTGATGCCAAAAATATTTTAAAGTTTCATAGATCCGTTTATGGATTGAAGTAAGAATTCAGTTTATAAAATACTTGATTTGATGAAGCTATAAAATAATTTTATTTCATTAATAATGAATGTGATCTATGTGTTTATAATAGGTTTGGTGGGAATGTGTTCATTATCCTAGTAGTATATGTTGATGAAATATTACTTATTAGAAATAATATACTAATCTTATAGTATGTTAAGGCCTCGTTTAACAAGTGATTCTCTATGAAGGACTTAGGTGAAGAAACCTATATTTTAGGGAATAAGATCATTTGTGGTATATCCAAGAGGATTCTTGGACTAAGTCAAAGTATATACATTGAATATATAATAAAGAGATTTTTTATGGAACAATCCAATAAGGGGTTGGTTCTAGTGTCACATGGTATACATATTTTTAAGAAAATGTGCCCAAAGACACGGCATGAGAAAGATAAAATGAGTAAGATCTCATAAATTTTAGCATTAGGATCAATCATGTATGTTAGGTTATGTACTAGACATGATGTTTTCTAAGAATTGATCATGATAGGTATATATCAAGAAGATCTAGGAGAATAGTATTAGTATTTTTTTAAGTGTATCCTTATGTATCTAATAATAATTAAGGATATATTCCAAGTGCATGGAGGATATGAGGATCTAGTCCTAAGGGGTTATAATGATACTACATTTCAAATAGATGATAATGATCTGAAGTCACTATCAGGAAATTTTTTCTATCTCAATGGTGGAGTTATGAGCTGGAGGAGTTTAAACCATCCATTTGTTTCTGATTTTACAGTGGATTCTAAGTATATAAAGGATTCTGATGAATCCAAGGAATCAATTTGTATATGAAACTTTTTCTAGAAGCTTGATTTGTTTCTTAAAATTATATACCATATCACATTGTATTATGATAATATTGAAGCAATGGCTCTTACGAAAGATCCAAGGTCACATTAATGGAAAAATCACATAATTTGGAAATATTACCTTTTGAGGTATTTTTCATTAATGGGTAAAGTTTCAGAAAAATCAATTCCCATAGAATAAAACATGGTATACCCCTTGAATAAATTTTTATCTCATCATAATCATGATTATCATATGAGAGCTATTGGACAAATGGTTGTTAGAAGTTTGCTCTTTTGAAAGTTGGAGTCTATTGGAGTTGGTACCCTAGAACCAAATTTTATCTACTTTATAATTACATATATTAAAAGGTTTGATTATTAATAAACTCCTTATCATATAATTATTTTTATTCTATGTAACATAGTATGTGATAATGTTTTAAGAGTAGCTATCATACTAAAAGGCCATAGCAGTTCCATGCTATGATGAAAACCCAAAAGTTCCATGGAAGTAATCTTAAATATATTTTATATAAGTAGATGATATTATTTTAGGGAAAAAAATGATATAGTCTTTTAGGGTTGGATACTCATAGGACATTTAGGAACCTTCTAATGGTGTACGCCCTTGTAAATATCTAGTGTATGATATTATGAGAATGATACCCGATAGTAGAAAATTAACATTTATAGGTTTCATTGGATATTCCTATTTGTGGACATGTGTCTTGATCCTTAGACATTAATATTATTATTAATGAGAAATATAAGTCATGTACTTTGATGTATTGATGAAAAATGTGATGACATATGTCCGTAGAGAGGTAGGATACATTGGGTGTGTCACGATTAATATTTCATTAATGAATAATGCAATAAAGTATCTTTACCTTATATTATTTAATGGAAGTTTATATCCTGGGCCCTTTTATGGAAATTATATAGACTAAAAAATCATGTCCATTGTGTTCTATAGGAAAGTTCTATTTCCAAAATTTTAAGGAAAGAGTCATAGAGCACATTGGTTTATGGCACTAGCATGTAACTTTCATGATTAGAGATATCATGATAAAGGGATTATATTACATAGTAATCATCTATATGAGTTATTATATAATTGAGGCATTAATTTCTTTCTCTATGGGTGCCTTACATACTTTGAGACTATACCCTTGGAATTTATGCTACTTCGCCTAGTGCCACTAAGAAATATTTCTAGAGGGTCACACACTAAGTGTATCCAAAATCTCAGTTAAAAAGTATTTTATTATTCATTATTTAAAAAGTTGAATAAATATTATCACCACATACAGTTAAATAATTATTCATGTTTTCTTAATCGCATATATTATATCACCAGTAATTTGATAGAATATTATGTGAGTGTAATATTTAAAAGATATTTATTTGATATTTAGTGAATATAATATATATTTATTTATTAGCGAATACTATAGTAAGTTTTTTTTATTAAATAAATAGTCATTATTCAAGGCTCGATAAATATTGTGGAGGAATGGCTAGACTAATTTTATAGGTCCAATGAGAAATAATATATATATTGAATATTATTTTATTAAATAATATTTAATTTAATCCAAAAGTAAAGCACATATTGAGAAATAATAATATTATTCTTATTATAGACATGGGGTTCTACATGGATTAAAAAACTATTAAAGGGTACTTATAAAATAATTTATTTCCAACTCTATCAGTATATTAACCCAATTATATTATTTTTCAAGAGGGAAAATTTATTTCTTTTTTTGTGCATAATGAAATCCAGAGAATCCTCTTGAATCCTTGGAGAGATCCCTCCTCCAAGAACTCTCCTAAAAATAGAGAGAGATATTTCTCTAACTTACACTCTCGAGTATGGATAGATCAAGTAGAATCCTTTAGAAGTGATTCTTGGGGTGATCAAATGAAAATGACACAAGCGATAGGATCTATAGTGATAGTACCCATAGATTCTTATCGAAACATTCAGGGATTCTTGAAACACATATGGATCACTGCTAGTGTGAGTCTAATATTGATTCCTAGAATGTAATTATGGTATTATGTAGATCTGTTGTCAGATCTATCAATGAAGAAAAAAATTCATGTAAGGTAATTCTTTAATTTCATAAATTAATTATAAATAATATGTGATAATACTACACTTTGTTTCCCACATTTATCCATTGGATATACTCTATGATTCAATTATTTTGATTGTGGAATTTATAATCAAGTAAATATAAAATTAATCATTGATCATGATAAGAAGAAAATTTGGGCATAACCCAACACACGCTTTCACTGCACTTGGAAACTACATTTGGAAACCTAGTATGTGTTATTCTAGATAAACTTTTCACATCCCTTTCTCTCATTTCGAGATTAATTTTTATTAACTCTATTTATGGTATGGGTATTTTCACAAAGTTATTTTCAAATGTTAAACCCTTGTTTACCAATCATAAGTTCAAATTATGAGGACAAAATTTCTTTAAGGGGGTAGAATGTCACACCCTGAGATTTTGTGAAATATTTTTTTCCAAATAAATTTCATATTTTTGATATTCTTTGTTACACACAAAATAGAGTTTAGATTTTTTTTCAAAGATAACACTGAGTTTAGATTTCATTACATGTAACACTTAGTCTAAAAAAATGTGACATACTATTAAAATATTATTATTTGATATGATAGTTATCACCTAGCTATTGGAATGGAAGGTATGGATAGGATAAACTAAATTATGAAAATATATAGTTTACACATGTATATAAAATTAATTCTTTTGTGACCAATTAATTATAAATGAAAATAAAAAACTATTTGAAAATAAAGGAAATAATTTTCTGGAAAACTATTTTTATACAAACAAACACATTTTACCTCAATAAATTAAACAAACCAATTTTAGTTACTATTTTTTTAATTAAATTTAAATATTATATATTCTATGAAATTTCCAACATTCCTATTATGTATTTTCTTGACAAGATATAAGAATAAATCCAATTTTATGCTTAAAAATGTATTTTTATACAAAGCAGTTTTGTCATCTTTTTTACACTTAATTTAAAATTAAAATTTTCCACTTTCAAAAAAATTATTTGGAAAAATAAAAATTATTTTTGAAATAATCATTTAAAAATTATCTTGAAATGAATTTTTTATAATTATATGAAATGTTAATTTTTTTTGATGAATAATGAATAATACTAGTTTTTATTAACAATTTTCTTTTATTTTAAAACATTTAAGCACATAAAAAATGTTTTAAGATCAAATTTAAAGTAAAATTAGTTAAATTATATATTTATTAATCTAGTTTAGTTAATTTTAAAAAAAATTATAAATAATATTGATATAAAAACTTTTTAAACTTTTGAACATTTTCTCTTTGGAAAGTCGCTTTCTCGCCGCGTCTACAAGATTAATTATAATGTAAATTTTGACACATATATGAATGGAATTTAGAAAAATAGATTAATTTTTTTAATAAAAACATTTATATTATCTAATATGTTCAACTTAATTTTTGATCATTATTAATATACAAAATAGTAAAAATTAATTATCACGATTAAGGTGAAAATGGGTTTATCGGGGGTTAAACTAAAATTATAATGGTTAAAAATGACCAAAACCTTTTCCAAAACCCATTTTGGGCCATATTTAGACCTTATATATTATGTTTTCTATAATGTTACATTTTCTATCCTTTTTTATGTGAAAAATATGGTTAAAATGTTTTCTTTTTAAAAATTACATGTGTGTCACTCAGAGTAGATGTGGAACTCCCCCACTATTGGTATGGTTCCTCTATCTACAGAGTAGTTCTCTTGGGGTTGGTACTACCCTATTGGACTAGGGTGTGAGTCCCCCATATCATTCGGGTAGATGGAGACGAATCTCCCCTATAATATCATGGCATGGGCACTCTATTCTCATGGTGCATATAGAGTCGATACTCCCCTAAGGTTCTAGGGTGCAGGTCCTCTAACCATGGAGTTGGTACTCTCTTATCATAAGAGGGAGTGGGTCCTCTAGACATGATTCTCTCACAGAGTTGGTACTCCCGTATTGTACTGAGGTGTGGGTCCTCTATTCCATGGTCAATAATATCATGTTGTGTCAGGTTGAGGGTCTCGCACTATGATCATAAAAGTTAATTCAGAACTCTCCTATACAAAGGGTGTGATTCCTTTATCTATAGATTGGTACTCCCTTATATTTGAGTAGTGGCGGGGTTAGGTCCTCTATGGGAGTTGGGTCTCCCTCATCTATGGAGTGAAGTTTTGAGGTGTGGGACCCTTCACTTGTTATGTATGAAACCTTTTTCATGACCTAACCCAGGTCGGGGCTTGAGACGCAACTACCCCTAGCCCGCCACCATAGGCCAGGGGCTGGCGACTAGCGTTTAAGGCACCACAAAATCAGGGAGGCCTTTGCCTAAGAATCTATACACACATATACATCCAACTCAATTAAACTGTAAAGAGGTAAAGGAACAAAAGATGAAACATTTCTATGAATAAACCAAACATTCATGAACCACTAAATAGTATAAGTATGGTACAGTAAACTGAAAGGGGAAATGGAAAAAATACATGACCAACCAAAGAATTTCCACAACCTAGAATTAATTGAAAATTATAATAGATGAGAGATCCATAATCCTAGATCATAAGATATGACCATCGTACGCCTTCCGAGCACCTGTATCCCTAAGCTCCTCTGAATTCATGATCAACCTGTATGTCATTTTCATAAGGCACGACACGTGTGGGAAAATCCCATGAAGGGGTGAGTACAAAAATACTCAGTAGGATACCCCAAAAAGGTGAAAGGGGCTGTAAGATATACTCAAAAAAAGGGAAAGTGGTAGATATGACAAGGTACAATAAAATGAGTGCAGCTCAACCTAATAAGAGAGTGAAGTAAGCTCGTCCAAACACAAGAAGATATAAATGGTGAGAAGATGAACTTATCGTCGAGTCTTTGCTACCTATAGTAGGAGAGTAGACACGTCTAACCACAATAAGCTAGACATGGAAAGAACATGTCATACCCCATGCATCCTCAACTATCTTGGAAGAAGACTAACCAAAACCCAAGGAGTGGGAACTAAAAATAGAATATTTATATATGCTCAATCAAAGAAACCCAAATGAGAGAGTAAGGGGATCTCCATCTCACAGCTCAGCCCATGAAAGTGAGTATCAAATAGTACAAAAGTAACCACTATCAATGCCTAGAATCCCACATGTCTTCTATAAATTACAAGTCAAAGGGCCTCAATCGCCACACATTGATACTATCCTCTTTGGGCGGCACTATCTCACCCCCACGGTTTTAGGTCACGCCATAAGGACACATCTTGGTGGGAAAAGTGTCCCATATTCTCCTGAGTCCAAAGGTATGTCAAAACATGTCTCATCATGATTCGTTGGAAAAGACCATTGCCCAACCCCACAGAAGGGTAAGCCCAAAAGAGTAAACTATGAATTCCACTACCCATCCTCACTGAAGGGTGATACGTTGGAGGTTAATCCCTGAAGAGTAAATGGAGAACACCACTACGCAACCCTGATGAAGGGTGATACACTGGACGGTAAGTCCTAAAGAGTAAATGTTGAATGCCCCTACCCAACCCTGCTGAATTGTGATACACTAGAGGGTAAGCCTTGTAGAGTCATTGGAAAATGCCACTACCTAGCCCCGTTCAAGGGTGATATGTTTTAGGGTAATATGGTACTAACCTGTTGATTCTGAAAAACTCACTACCATTAATACCATCATCGAACACTTCTAGATGAGCATCAATCATGGAAGACATCGAAAATGATATTCCACTAATATTCCTTTCATGTTTCCACAATTAATGAGATTAAGAAAAAGGATTTTCACATCTAAATGGATCGCACTATTGTGATCCTTGTGAAAAAAACACACAAGGTAGACTATCCAATCATTCCAAAAGGATATACGATGAAAAATTTGTACAACGACGTTTTACACTCAAAAGGTATCTCAGGGGACCCATGCCTTGTTTCCTAAATTAATTACACGGATCATGCTATTATGACCCTCTTGAAAAATACACTAAATTGACTACTCATTTTTCCAAAATGGATATATGATAAAAAGGCCGCATTTCATGACAACACAGGTGAACTAGGCTAATTGGGGCCCACACATCATCTTTAGTTTAAAAACTTGAAATTGTCTTGAAAATTATTCCTCAATGTCAGGATCCTAACGTCGTTGAAGGCTCTCTAATATGATGTCATATAGAAGAGTTATGGCATATGAAAGATTCCATAATAGTACTATTGTTATTATCATTGGGTGTCTCATGAACTCAAGACACAAAACCAATGTTAACATCCAAAAATGTTCTTAAAATGATCGTCTTAATGACATGGTTATTTTGCCGCTGATGACGCATCAATTGGACGTTGTGGACAGGATTTGTGGAGGGTAGAAGATTTAATAATAACATTAACTCTATTAATTCATGGGCATTTCATGGGACCAGGATGTGAGTCATAGAAATTTATCTAAAATGGTCTTAAAAGGACCCTATCTCAAACAAGGTCATGTCACCACAGACAACGCATCAATCGGACTCCCCAAACGGAAGTTGTGGGGGTGTAAAGATTAATAATAATAATATTATTAATGTTGTTGTTATTATTTATTTTTTTATTTTTCCCCTACAGTTTCTCATTAGCCTATTTCATGCAGCTCTCCGCACCTACACACCCTGATCACTGCCCATTCGGCATGTCGTCATCATCACCTTCGGCCTTCTACCCAACCGGCCTCCTCCTTGCTCACCTGAAGTCGCTACCTGACCACATCCCTATGCTGCTTCCCCTGTCAGACTGCCCCCATCCACCTCTACTCGACCGCATGCCACCAGACCTACCTGGAGCTTCCATGACCTTCCGCCACGAAAGATTCCTGCATCACCTCAACCTACCATGGAACTATGTTAGACCGCCACCGCCACGGCCTAAACCGCGCACTACCGCCACCGCATACTACCTCGGACTCACCGAATCACCACACACACACTGTCGCACATTCAGCAAGCTATAGAACCTTATTTCCAACTATAAATCCTAAAATAATAACATATCTATGATCCTCGGGTCTGGATCTATGTAGATCCAGTCTCTGGTCGGGATTTCATCATCATTACAAAAATCCACCTCGAATCTGAGTGCTCGGTTGAGCTCGGGTCGCCCAAAAATTGTTGATCCAGGAACCGCATGGTTCCTATGGTGAATAACGTGAAGATTTTAAGGAGAAAATCACCATAAACCAAGGCTTAAATGTCATTGGCCAAGTGTTCTTGGACAACAATTAACAATGTGAATCCAGGGTCAGATAAACAATTGATAGACAATTAAATTTTCAGTAATTAGGTAAATGAAAGGGGTGTATATTGAAGAAATAATTATCAACATGCTCAATAGTTTAATAAAATTTTTAAAACACCAAAGAAAATTCATACCTAGTTCGGATCAATCGTTGTTGATGAAGATCACACTTACACAATGATCAGAAGAAGATACTGCGTTCGTCATGCTTCGATCTGCCTGGATCCAGGGGTCTCTCATAATTCTTCGTTCGTCAATGTGAAGGAGATGATAGGAGAGGGTTGTCATCATTGGAAAAATAGAATTATGAGAAACTTTTTCTAAGATATGAATTTATATCCATAAATTAGGTTAAATGATTTTTAATCAATTAATTAAATTAATCAATTAATTCACTAATAACATTTTTCCAATGAGAGAAGGATCTGGTCATCCTATGCCGACTTATTTTATGTCTCTCCTAAGGTGAACACCACATTTTGTACCCAAACATGGTCTCAGGATTTTGATCCGATCAACAGTTTAATATTTATCATGTCTCTTTAATTAATTATGCATGCATAATATAAAATACCTTTAATATTTTCATAAAATTAATTTCATTCACACCGGGTCTTGAAATCACATGTTGTCTTATCGTATAGCTCTAAAATAATATTTTGAAATATTTAAAAGTTTTATTAGGAAAAAACGAGTCTCTTCATCATTTCATCCTTCAATATTTTCGTCCCAGAAAAGAAACATTAAAAAAAAATACTCAGGATACTCAGCTCACACCTAGATCTCCTGCTCTCAAGAAAACTTGCATGTTTCTGTGATTCCAAAAAATGCAAACCAAAGGGATAGACCATCCTCATAAGGTATACTTCTATCAATGATGTGCATAGAAACTCACATGTATCTCCTCAATTGTGACACATGGAAGATATTGTGTGCCAACTCTAGCTATTAGGGTTAGGGAAAGGTAGTAGGAAACCTCTCCATCTCTTTGCATGGTCTCGAACGACCCGATGAAACTTGGGAGATAGTTTTCTTCCCCATTCGGATCTCAACATCCCATGTCACAACTGGAATCACTATTTTTCCCTTGAATAGGGTCTTGTGATTGCCTCCTTCATAATATCCATATGGTGAAACACCTAAGGATGTTTAGTCACGCATGATTTCACAATCGATGCATCACAACCGAGACCCTCTTATACGCTCGGAAAGTAAAGGTGTCATCACCATAAACTGAAGAAAATTATACCCTCCTGCTCCACCAGGGTCACCTGCAGGGAAGTTAACTGCTCTAAAACTTCCCACAATAGGAGAGGTTGGGACTTCCCGCTAATGGAATCTGCTATAACATTTCCCTTTCCCAGAGTACAGACTATCTATAAGTCGTAGTCCTGGATTAATTTCTAACCAGCATCGCTACATTAGGTTCAAGTCTCTATGAGTGAATGCATACATGAAACTCTGGTGGTATGTGAAAACCAAAAAGTTTTCTCCTAGACGGTAGTGTATCAACACCCTCAGGTCAAAGACTACTACTGTAAGCACTAAATAGTGAGTCACATAGTTCTGTTCATGGGGTCACCATCACCTCGACCTATACTTGATAATCGTTGTGTCAAGGTTGACATTGAGCACAAAAATGTACCAATGAACAGGTAATGTGAGTAAACTCATCCAACCTCAAGAATCTAGAGATGGAAATCACGTGGAATACCCCATGTGTCTTCGCTCCCCTTGGAAGGAGAATAGTCCCCAAACCAAACACTCTGTCGAACCCACTAGTGGCATTCCATGCAAAAGGAGGTCAAGAAAAAAGACTCCATTGGAAATGTCAGGACCTACTCTGACACTCCATCGCACAACCTCTCGCTGAATGCACAAGTTAGAGGTACTCTTCCACCACAACTCGATGCTATCCAATTTGGGCAGCACTGAGTCTTCCTCATGGTTTTTTTCACGTCACAAAAATGTGTCTCATTGGAGGAAGGACCCATCTTCTTTGTTAATTCAAGGTTACATAGAAAAACACCAACATAGGGTAACAATGACACCCCATGTCACCCTAGTAAAACCTCAAACAATGATCATGGAGAAAATAGTACTTCACTTAGTTTCTAACAAGTTATACTGCAAAAAGTATTAAATACATAGGGTGTACCTCTGACAGAAATTTCTCTGTAACCAGTTTATAATATAGCACCCAGACATAGGTGGGGATGCACAAGGGTACTATAATAGCATGGATCTATCTACGAAGTCTTTGCTCGAACTTCTATGCTTAGAATTAGTCATCATGGATCATGTCTAGGGAGTAGTGTAAAAGGTCTCTGAATCTCGTCACGTACTCAGCCACCATCATCCCTCCCTACTAAAAATTAAGGATCTTCTAAATCTGAACAGATCACAAGAAGGAGGGGTAGTATTCATCACAAAATAGCAGCTGGATATTATCCCATGAGAGCACCAACACATCGTGTATCTGAGTAACTAGGTTCGACCATCGCTTAGCTTCTCGATAGAAAATGCCAGCTACCAAATCCACCATCTGATCTACTGGTGTCCGCACAAGCCTGAAGAGGTGGACCATCAAATCTAGACAAACCTTTTCTACCTGAGGGTTTGGCTCATCGTTGAACCTCAGTGGTATCTATCACTGGAAATCGTGAAGTTCACTCATCCTTCACACATCGTCATCCAGAATTCATAGGGTTTTCTACTACGCAACAGGTGGAGGTTCTGCTACATGACCACCTATAGAAAAGGGATAATATGATGGTTCTTTAACAAAGGCCTCATTTCTCATGGAATCATCGTCACAAACCAGAGCTAGTATCCTGGATGGCTGTCATCGCGGAAGCATCCTAAATGTTATCAGGGAGTATTGCGGTCAGATGAGCATATATATGTATATATATTTCAAAAACACTGGGGAGCTGACTCAATAAGGATATTCAAAGGCTCAATACTATATGATTCATCTAACATTTCTCCCTGCAACAAGTTCCTCAGGGTTTCGATTCTACAAGAGGGTAATCAGGGTCCTCGTGAATGGATGCATCAGCCACTCGTACCATTGTTGGACTCCCTGGCCTAAGAGCATCTCTCAAGACACATCGACATTGTTTCCATAAACCCAACCAAGTCCTTTTTAGGGAAATTTTCGAACAACATCCCAAGGATAAAACCATATTTGATACCACTTTATCACAACCCGACCCATTTCGGGGCTCGAGCCGTAACTACCCCAAGATGGCCTCCATAGTCCAGAGGTTGGTGACTAGCACTGAAGGCAAAACAAACTTGGGGAGGCCTTTCCCTAGGAACCTATACACACACATATATAAAACTCAATAAAAAATTGTACTGGGAAAGGAAAAAAATCTGAAACAATACTATGAATAAACCAAACATGTCTGAACCACTAAACAGTACAAGTACAGTATAGTAAACTGAAAGGGGAAGAAGGAAAAAATACATGCCCAACCAAAAAAGTGCCACAACCTGGCAGTAATTGAAAATTAATATAGCTGAGAGAGATCTTATCCTGGATCCCAAGAAACGACCATTGTACATGGTCCAAGAACATGTATCCCTAAGCTCTTCTGAATTCATTAACAACCTAATCACTATCTTCATAAGGCACAACATGTGTGGGAAAATCCCATGCAGGGGTGAGTATAAAAATACTAAGTAGGATTCCCCAAAAGGTGAAGGGGGGGTTTTAAGGGATACTCAAAAAATAGAAAGTAGTCGATAGGACAAGGTACAGAAAAAGGAGTGCATATCAACCCAACAAGAGGGTGAAGTAAGCTCATCCAAACACAAGGAGCTATAAATGGTGAGAAGATGAACTTCATGTTGAGTCTTTGCTACCTATAGTAGGAGAGTAGACTCCTCCCATCATAAGAAGCTAGACAAGGAAAGCACATGTCATACTCTGTGCATCTTCACCTCTCCAGAAAGAAGAGTAACCAAAACCAAAGGAGTGGGAACTAGAGATAGAATATATATATATATATATATATTCTCACTCAAATAAACCTAAATGACAGAGTACGGGGATCTCCATCTCACAGATCAACCTAAGAAAGTGAGTAGCCAATAGTCCAAAAGTGACCACTATTGATGCCCAACATCCCACACATCTTATTTGAACTACAAGTCAATGGGAATCAATAAACACACCTTAAAACTATCTAATTTGGGTAGCACTATCTCTCCCTCATGGTTTTAGGTCATGCCACAATGACACATCTTGCTGGGAAAAGCGTCCCTCTTTCTCGTGAGTCTAAAGGTATGTAAAAAAATGTATCGTCATGATTCGTTGGTGAACACCACTCTCCAGACCCACTGGAGGGTAAAATTAGAAATGTAAACGGTTAATTCCATTACAAAGCCCCGCTGAAGGGTGATACACTAGAGGGTAACCCTGAAGAGTAAATGAAAAACACCACTACCCAGCCCCACTGATGGGTGATATGCTTGAGGGTAATAACTAATGATTAAATGGATAATTCCACTACTTATCCCCACTAAAGTGTGATATGATGGAGGGTAATCCATGAGCATTCATTAGTGAATTCGACTGCCAAGCCCCCACTGAAGGGTGATATGTTAGAGGGTAAGCCGGTACAAACCTAGTGATTTTGAAAACATTGCTGCCATTACTACCATCATCAAACACCATTATATGAGCATCAAGCTCAAAACACAATGAAAAGTATCTTCCACTGATATTCCTTTCATGTTTCCTCAGTTAATGAGATCACGAAAAAGGCTCTTCCCTTCCAAATGGATCACACCTTTGTGATAGTTTCTGAAAACACACGAGGTATACTATCCACTCGCTCCATATGGGCATCCGATTGAAATGTTGTAAAATTCCACATTACACTTGAAATGTATCTCATGAGTCCCATGCCTCAGTACCGAAATTAATTATATGGATCGTTCTATTACGATCCTATCAGGAAATACACATAATTGACTACTCATTCATCCAAAACAGATACCCGGTGAAAAAGACACATTTCATGGTAAAAAATGTGAACCAAGAGAATTGGGGCCCACACCACATCTTCAATTTAAACACCTAAACTTTTTCTTGAAAAGTATGCCTCAATGTTAAGATCCTAACATCGTTGATGGCTCTCCAATTTGATGTCCTATGTCCTATGGAAGAGTTACGATAGATGAAAGATTATGAAGCAATAATATTATTATTATCATTGGGTGTTTCGTGAACCCAAGACATGAAAACATATTTAATGTCCAACATTGGTCTTGAATTGACTGTCTTAATGATAGGGTTATATCTCCACCGATAGCGCATCAATTGGACGTCGTACGAAGGAGTTATGGACGGTCGAAGATTTAATAATAATATTAAATCTATTAATTCAAGAGTGTTTTTTGTGTTCAGTCCATGAGTCAAATAAATTTATCTAAAATAGTCTTAAAATGGACATATCACAAATAGGTTCATTTTGCCACTGACGGCGCATCAATCGGACTCCCTGAGTGGGAGTTATGGGGCTTTAAAGATTATTATTATTATTATTATTATTATTATTATTATTACTATTATTATTATTATTATTGTTATTATTTATTTATTTATTTTGTTTTCTTTTTCTCATAGGGTTTCTCCTTCCCCTGTTTCACATGGACCTCCTCTCTTGCGCACCCCAGTCACCGCCCATCCGGCATGTCACCACTACTGCCTCTGGCATGCTATCGTGCCAACCACCTCCTTGCTTGTCTGAAGTTGCTGCCTAAATGCCTCCATATGATGTTGTCCTTGTTGGACTGCCCCTAGCCACCTCCGATCAACCAAATTCTGCCAGAACCTCCTAGAGCTACCTCGGCCTTCTACCTCGAAATTTTCCCTCCCTGCCTCGGCCTGCCCTAGAACCGCATCAAACCATCCCATCCACTACCTGCTCCTCCAGAACCATGCATCGTCGTCGTCGTCTGCTGCCTCGGACTCACCAGATCACCTCGCACACATCGTCGTACCTTCAGTGAGGAATTTCACATTTTTTACAACTGAAAACCCTAAAAAATCATAGATATTTGGTCCTCATTCCTCATCTATGCATATCTAGTCTTCGCTCACGATTTCATCATCATTCCACAAATCTTCCCTGAATCTGGGCACCCGATCGAGCTTAGGTTTCCCAGCAATTGTTGAACCGAGAACCGCAGGGTTCCGCCAGTGATTAACACAAATATTAGAGTGATAAAAGCACTATAATCCAAGGTTTAAATTTCATTGTCCAAAAATTCTTTTCCAACAATCAATAATTGGAATTCGGGGTTAGATGAACTATTTATAGACAATTAAATTTTTAGTAATCAGGTAAGTGAAAGGGCCGCAAATTAAAGAACTAATTATCAACATGATCAATAATTTAATAAAATTTGTAAAACACCAAATATGAGTCCTACCTAGCTCGGATCAATCGTTTTTTACGAATATCACACTTGTTCAATGATCGGTTTAAGCTTCTCTGTTCATCACGCATCAATCCGTCTAGATCCAATGGTTTGTCTTCATTCTTCATTCATCAACAGAAAGGAGAGGATAGGAGAGGGTTTTATTAATTAAAAAAATATACTTATGTGGAATTTCATCAAAGATATGAATTTATATCCATAAATTATGTTAAATTATTTTTAATCAGTTAATTAAATTAATCAATTAAATCACTAAAAACATTTTTCCAATGAGAGAGGGATCTGGACGTCCCATTCCGACTTATTTTATGTTGCAACTAGGGTGAATATCATGTTCCGGATCTAACTGTGGTATCAGATTTCTAATCCAATCAATGGTTTAAGAGTTATCTCATTTTCTTTAATTAACTTCTCATGTTTAATATAAAATATCTTTAACATTTTTATAAACTTAATTTAGGGGACACCCGGCCTCAGAATCGTATGTCGTCTCAGTGCCTGGATCTGGAATAATATTTAGAAATATTTCCAAGTCTTATTAGGTAAAAATTGGGTCTCTAAATCCTGTTTTAGAGTTAGTTCTCCCACAATTTGGTGTGGTTTGGGCCTCTCCCTACAGGAATTATAGAGGTTTCACGAGATGGTTTGGAATTAGTACTCTCTCAGCTGAGAGGCAGTAGTGAGGTGTACATCCCTTCTTACTCTCACTTTATAGAGGATACACATGAAGTGTGGTCTGGAGGAATTTTCCCTTGACTTTATGTATTTGAGATGGGTAGGCCTCTCCACTTGGATTCATTTGAGCTTGAACGGGGTATAAGATAATGGTTATAGGACCTTTGGTGATGAGAACTAGAGTTGGACCTAGAGAGTTATTCCTGATGGATCGTAACTCTCGGATGAGTTCCATCTAGGATGGTAGGTCTCATGGAGTGTGTTCTTCAAGATAAGAGTTACCCATGTGCCTTGAGTATAATCATGTGGATAGTTTTGTGGTTGGTACTTTATGAGACTTTGAGTATGCGATGAGTATATCTAGGTGTTTTATGGGATACCTTATTTTTATGTCACATATCTTAATTAACACACCATGTGGTTAGATCTAACTATTAATGTATAATTCAGGAATGACCAAGATATATTTTCTCTCTCTTTTGGGTTTCCACCTCTGGTTGGTTCACGTAGACTGATGAATTTCAGTTTCTCCCTTTTATCTTGGGTTTTGGGGGTACCTAGTGGGTATTTTTATACTCACCCATGCATGATCTTTTCACACACTTTTCATGTCTTTTGTCAACAAAAGGTCTCTCAACAAAGTCCCAGGAGGACCCAGAGAGGGTGGATATTAGTGAGCTAGAAAAACTAGTGTATATTCTAGTTCTTGGATGATGATATTTCTGGAGGCTGTATTTGTTATGTGTTCCCTCCTTCTGAGCAGGTTTTACTCTTTTTCAATTTTGGTGGGCTTGTATTTTTCCGTTTGTATGCTTTCAGTAGTTTTTATATAATCTGATTGTGTGATGGATGTATGCATTAATTTTTTTAGTTATTATTATCTATACACTATTTCATATATATTTATGTGGGTATGTTCATATAGGTATCATAGTCTAAGGTCTCCCATGTCTGTGATATTCCTAATCAGTGCTAGATTCTAGCCTTTGTACTATTGAAAGAGGGATTTGGGAGTCATATCGCGGGCCCTGGTGGGTCGGTTTATGACAGAGTGGTATCAGAGGGGTTCCACATTGGAACTATAGTGTAAAGGTCATCTAGATATGATATTGGTTTGAGATTGATGGAAAAAATGTTAAGGTGTTTTGAGTTAGGCTTTCAGGATAGGGACTCTAATGGTGGTGCATAGGTTGACATATCCATTCACCAAGACTCTGATAAACTTATTTTTGGATCATTAAAATTAGACACTTGTTCTAGGGATATTTTGTTACATGCATCATATTGGAATATGTTGTGGGTTACATGTCCTTATTTGATCATCTATTCATATATACTCTTTGATTGTGGCGCATATTGATTCTATTTCAAGATTCCACTGTGATGACATCCATACATGGTTCCATGGAAGGATTGTGATGATGATCCTCCATGTTATGAGACTTCAGTGCAGGGACCTAGTCCTAAGGTAATACCTTTAGGTGGTCCTCTAGTTGAGCAACTACCCATTGATTAATAGGTTGTATCGGAAGTTCAGGTTGAGGATGCACACAGGTTTATTGTGATGAATGAGTTTCAAAGGTAGAGACCTCCCAGGTATTGGGGTGATCCAGACCCCCGAAGAATTTGATGATTGGATTAAGAAAGTCATGTGTGATTTTATCCTTGTGAGGACACCTGTCAATCATATGGTGGTCCTAGAAAAACTTATTTTGTAGGGATTATCAAGATTATGGTGGACTCTAGTGACATATACCCATGATGAGATGATTCTCACTTGGATGGATTTTTTATTGAATCTTTAGGGAAGAGTCCAATCCATCCACATTGAGATTGGTGCGTATCCAAGAGCTTATATAGCTTCAGTAGGGTAGAATTTCCATGTAAGGGTACTCAGTAAGGTTCTCAACCCTTTCTTGGTACTCCCTATATAAATTTAGAGATCCATTTTTTAGGAATAGTCCCTTCAGGAGGGACTCCATAGAGACATCCAAGTAGGTGTGGTATCCTTGTGTCTTCCCTATTATATGGGGGTACTCAAGCATGTTTTGGTGTTAGAGGTATTTCTATTGGAGGGTTAGGTAGATGGAGCAAGATATGCTGACCAAGGGGCTGAGTTATCTATAGAATTTGGTAGATGGAAGTTGAAAGGATCACAACGCATGAGGGATACCCATGACCAGACTCAGGAACATGTGTCTGTAACATAGGAGTTTCATTGGGAATCTAGTCAACCATAGGAGAGGTGGAGTTATTCCTATGATGTATGGGGATATCTTGGTAAATATTGTCTAACATATCATGTTGTTAAGAGGGATATGGTCGATGACCACCCTGAAAGAGGTGTTTTTTGGAGTATGTAGTTCCACATAACGGTATATGTGGTATGGGAGTGGGGAGAGAAGTAGGAGGTGGAAGACAGTTTAACATTTTTCCAACACCACCCCCAGGTGGTTCACGCCATGTTCAATGAGATGAAGGTTGAGGGCTAGGATAACAACAGACCACAGAGGCCTATGACCTGGAGGTTCTGAGGATAATTAGAGGTATTCTCTGTGTCCTTTATAATTTTTTATTAGTATTTTTATAAACTATTATGTGGTAATATATTCATGACACTTATTTCTCAAGGCTTATCTAGGGTGACACGGGGTGTCAGATGAACCCTATGATGGTTTTGTTTGATGTTTTTTTGGACTCGTAAGAGAGAGGGATTCTTCGTCCATAGAGATGTGTTCCTGCAATGTGATTAAAATTGTGTGGTAGAGTCTGTACCAACCAAATAAGATAGTGTTGAGGTGTCTAGGATGATTTCCTTTGATTTATGTGTTCAAGTCTAGTTTACATGTTAGTGTGTCATATCAGAAACTTGCATTACAAGTGGATCCTTCCTGGTCAAAACTTATGTTAGAGTGTTTTTCAGTAAAAATTAATGACCACACACTTCTATTGATAGTATGACTTGAATTTGGGAGGAAATTTTCCTGCATAAAACCTTTATGTTGTAGTAGATTTAGGCCCTATGATGGTTTCTCATTGTGGATTGGTTGCCTACCACCCATGATCAAGTGGTTTTACACTGGTGAGTATGGAAATGTTTCTATATTTTGGGATAGAGTTCCTCATTTAATTTGTAATAATCCCAAGGTGAGAAGGGAGAAATCCTATTTGGGATGACACAACTGACTTTTATTGGGTGGATAGTATAACCCTTAGAGTAGTGGAGCTAATAGGTTTTGGTTTCCTACTATAGTGGTGTTGTTTGAGGTTTATAGACACAGGTCCCGATATGACCCAATGTGTACACTTGGGTAGCCTTGTGTTGTTTTTTGGTATCCACATGTGCTCAAAATTAAAGTTGTACATGGTAATCATGAGGATCGAATGGTACATCTCATCCAAGGGAGGATGAGAATTGTCAGGTTACATCGGTATCTGTATCAGGTTAACGATGTGGTGTAGCACTAGACCCTATGACTACAAATGGACTGAGTTCTTAGTGTTTCCACTTATCACAAATGAGGAGACTCATGTACTCTTATTTTTATGATGTTAACCTAGTTTTACCTAGACTTTGGGAATGGTTTATCCTTTGGGGTTACCCTAAGTGCATGTTTTTACACAACACGAGAACCCTTTTTGCTAAGTTCACTAGCATGGGAGTCCTAGTTGAGAGTTTAGTTTTGATTCTTATTCCTAGGATTATGTTTTTTAGGGATGAAAATCCTAAATTTTGGGATTGTGTATCGACTCTATTTTTTCTATGTAAGACTTTGGAAAATTTCTAGGAAACTTTCTGAATCCAGACGCTGAGTCGGCGTGGGATTCTAGGGCTCGGATATCCTCAGTGTGGTGATATTAAAAATATTAAATATATTTTACAACATGCATGAAATATTTTGAAAAACATGGAAAAACCTGATAGGATTCTTAGATTATAAATCAGGTACCTTAGTTGAGTTTAGAACATGGTGTTTACCCTAGGCATGATGGTATGTGATTTCACAGAAGGTATGTTTTCAGTGTCCCAAATTGATATTACCCACTCTTAAGCTAGTATAACTTAAGTGAGGGGTCGATCCAAATGGAACTAGTGAGTGCATGAATTTGATTATGTTTTGAATTAATTTAATGAAATATGTTGAATTTAGAGTGGAATTTTTGTTTTTGATTATGACAACTGTTCTGATTACTAAAGTAAAGAAAACAAAAGTGGTTTTTAATGTGGTTGATAGAAAAAGTAGTGTTTTGGGGCTATAGTGATTATGGAGGTTATACAAAATTCTTATTAGGTTTTGTTTTTCATGATAACCCAAAACTCTGGGTTTCAATTGTGACAAGGTTCCCTTGGTCCGATAAACTATGTTTGGAACTGAAGAAAATGACTCCTTGGTCCAGTAGTCAGTGTTTCACAATTATTTATTTATATTAGTCCATTTGTGATTCTGTGAATACTTCCAATGATCATGAAGGTATTCATTGTTATTCTTCATTTGAGTCCTTCAAAATTATGCCCTTGGTCTGGCTCAGAATTTTCTGTGATAAAAAGGAATGATTGAAGAATTATAAGAAGAGTTAAACAGAACCAACACCAACATAATAATTAATCCAAATTACAACACTCTTTCATCACCCACAGCCCCAACACATGGGTTGTTTAGTTACACATGGAAGAAAATATGATAACAAAATCATCGATACCTGATGTGGTCATCACAGAAACTTCGAGGAGAGGTGATTTCTTTGGTAGGATGGTGGAATGGCAGAGTAGCAGAACAATGGTAGCACGAGAGCGGAATCTCCCTCCTTCGAATATTGTCTCATGTCCCATAAAATCTGAGGCCAATCCGTCTATATATAGAAAAAAAAGTACACAACGTGTATAGAAAGTACACGCCGTATAGTGTCGCCACAGTGATTTTGTTGCAGTTTTTCTCAAGTAGGTGCCCAGCTGCACCACCCTTGACTTCCAAGATGTCGACGGTCAGTTGGTGAAGGGTACACAACATGTGGTACCTCCACACATGGCGTGTAGTCTCTAGAAAATTCCACCAACCGCATCTTGAATCCTAGACATGGCGTTTAGGTATGACCAACATAGTGTGTTGTCTCTGTTCTGGGTGACTTGGGCATGTACTCGTCCGGACGATCCATTTATGAGTCTGAATGTACACGGCATGTAGGTATATACATACCGTGTAGTTTGGAATTTTTCTCAGAGTTCTCCTGATTTGTGTGTTTGTCCAGAAAACACTTGCTAGTGAATAAGATCACCAAAATCAAAGTATTTTTCAACTAAGTAGTAGGTATTTGCTGAAAACATGTTCTTGTTTTCAATTATATATGTGGAAATGTATACATAAATTAGGTGTATCAAACTCCCCCATACTTAATCATTTTCTTTCCCTCAAGCAAATCTCAACATCAAATTAAAATAGTCTATATTTTAAAAGGAAGGTATTCAACTAATCATAAGTATAAATAATACAGTTACAGGAGAAAATTCTAAAATGGTACAAAATAGATTCAATTCATAAGATATTATAATAATTCCTCATCTATAATTCAATTAACTACTTTCATCCTCTTTTAAACATATTTTTCAACCTTTAAAAAATAATAATTCCGCTTGATGATCTATCTTACCAGTAAATAACACACTCAACACTCAAGATATTTTTTGACAAAGTTATTCTAAATCTGAGGTATGTACACTCTATCCATAGGTTTTAAAGAAATCTAGTTCTCTACTTTAGATAATTGATTTACAAAAATCATAAGGGATTTTTAATAAGGTTCATATGTCTCTCTGGCTAAAAGATGGTAGGTAAATATGTGAAAAATAAACTATGAGGTTTGAAAAGGGAGGTTAAATTATTTAAATAACATTTTATGATATTCAGAATAAATATCAATGTAAAAACATCCTCAATAATCTCTAACAAATGCTCTCATCACCACCATCTACCTTAGGCAGGTAGGGTTCACAAACCATCAATTGAAAATAAGGTCCCCTTGTATTTATCATTTTTTTAACCAATAGGGGACCAATAAGGAATTCCACGAATAGAGTTTTGGAACCCTTTCTTCCCCAAATAAAAAAGAGGCACTCCCCCACACTTAATTTCATGACTATTCACAAAAATGTTCCATGTAGTGTCAATTCCTTCTCTAAATCTCAAGTGAATAATCATGAAAAGTTAAAAAGAATTAGGGTAGGACGGTAAATAGGTTTGTAATTTGTCTTCCTATCAAGGTTGTTCATGGTTTATATGGGTTTACGAAGATAAAATGTAGGGTAGGTCTCGAGATAAAAGGGGTTGAAATAATCTAATGCCTCAATCATTTTAATGCAATTCAAAAATTCTTCATGTTTTGAAAATAAAACTAGTAAATTCTGGTAGTCATGTATATCCTAATAATCTCTCAAGAAAGAGGGTATTAGAAAGAATACAACGAAGGTTTTAGAATACCTCTCTGATGTGGAAAAATAAAATAAAGATGCAATCAGATCATTACATGCATATAAATGATTAACCTAATCAATTTATGTATCCAAGTATTACAAGTTGCAATTTAAACTATATAAGCAATAATTTTAAAACACTTAAGAGATAAAATGTGCATGCAACCTTTAAAAATTTCCTACTTATAGCTTTATTATTTATAAATATGACTAACCAAATTTTATTCACATTTTTAAATATATCTTCCAATAATGATGTCTCCTAGATGATGGTAAGGAAAAATACTAAGGTGGTCGAGAGACTCTCACCCACACTTAATATGGCACATGGTCCACCAAGTGCATGATGAAGGGGAAAAATATAATGGTGACACCAAAAGGAAAAAGAGAGGGGAGTAAGGAGAAGAGAAACTAAAAAGACTAGTAAACCCAAATGAATACTCTAGTCATGATGTGGTAAGAATGAAAGACGTCCAAAAGGTGGTCCAGTGTACCTGTGACTGTTGATGGAAAAGAAAATTTCAAGCAAGCATATCATCACAACACAAAAACTGAAAATAGATATATATAGAAGAAAACCCAAATGTCACAGTCACATTGTGTCCTCAGGGGAGGCATTGTCTAGTACCGATGGGGAGGAACAATCAGATATAGTAGTAGGTGGAATAGATCCCTCAGCCTATGGTAGTGATGTCGCTGAAGGGGCATCCGTGATGGTGATCTCTATAAGAGGAGACGAGCCGGTACCTGAAGTAAAGATGAGTATAGAGTCCATGGCCATGTCAATGTCAGCAAATGGTACGATAGAAGCCGGAGGCATAGAAGGAGAAGTATTCTCTAGTGGAATGGGGATCATTGGATGCTATAGCAGTAGCTCCATCATCTGGTCAATGCGGTCCAGGCACTGAGCATATGTAGTCTATCGCTGAAGGATAGCAGCTTGTTGATTCTATAGATGAGCCAGGCAGTGGTCTATCTCGGCCAAGCAGATAGTGATGGGGGGTCATCCAAGGGTGCGGAAGGTGAAGGGGTAGGGTAAGGTCCAATAGGGGAATGGTAAAGGAAGTAGGGCAAGGGGAGGAAACTATAAGGGGTGGGGAAAGAGGTTCTGGTGTAGCCTCAAGGGAAGGAGGGTCGGTAGGGGGTGGTGTTGGGGCCTGGGAAAGGACATAAGTTCCCCCCAGCTTCTAGACCAATCCCATGCAAAAAATAATGAGAAAGTCCATCTTTTGGGGGGAACCTAACTAGCCGTGGGGGGAAGGGTCAAAAATGCCGAGGTGGTGGCAAAGATGGTTGGAATATAACCCATTATTCAGGTACCCCAGATAGACAGTGAACATGGCATGGAAGTAAGAGGCGGCAAGTTAGGGGAGGTACGGGTAGTCCTACCAGATGAAATAGGTGATGAGCTCTATGTTACGACCAGTCATAACTCCCATATCCTCGTGGAGGGGAAACAAGATGGTTCTAAAGCATTAGTTGGTGAAATGGAGGATGGGGTCAATGATGAGGGTTCTCTTTTGGGATGTGGTGGTGTAGAGGTGCTTAGGCCCAACAATATCCTTCCATATGACAATGAGCTCAGAAATCTCAGGGCGGGTTGGGGTGGAGACTAGGGGTGGGGTGGCTGGATGGGGATAAAAGCCAAACCCTCGGCCAAAATTGGGAATGCTAAGGGAAAAAGGTCTACCGCCAAGCCGAAATTGGACCACCGGGACTGTATCGCTAGGTTTCACCCAATACTCGGGCCTATCGAACTCAAAGGTAGAAGCGAACTCCAAAAATAAATCTATGAAAATAGGAGTGCTGACCTGGAAGATCGCAAGTAACGGCCTTTTCCCAATGACTTCCTCCAACTCCCCCCAAATACCCAACTATTGAGGCACGTTTCTATTAAGATATCGACTACTCAACTGGATCATGAGTCAAGAGAAGCGGCAGACTCGGTCGTGCACTAGGTTGTTGATTGGAAACACCAGGTAAAAATATGAGCCACTGGCAGGGGTCAGACAAGGTGGGTTAGTAGTAAAGGCTGGCTCTGGTGGTGGAGCGACCTCGGTAGGTGATGGTCCGCTGGACAGGGCAGTCGATGAGGGATTAGCCACTACTGAGGAGGGATTAGGAGGTGCGATAGCTGGTAGTGAATAAAGAGTGTTTCTCAAAGAATCTATGTGGGGTGGTGGAGGTGTTTTACTAGCATCGGCCTCTGTCGGGGTTGTGAGTGGTGGAAAGATGGCCAGCGGAGGAGGCTGGTATGCCAGGAAGTCCGGGGCTTCTGTTGTCATGGGCCGGAGTCATATCCCGTGAAAAGTTGTCATCTCTCCCTTAGTAGTGGAGGTGGGATACTTCCCACATGTAGGGTCTCCGTCTTCCATATCCTGAAGAAGAAATGATAACAAAACAAAATAAAAATAAAAGAAAAAGTAAAAGAAGAAAATGTGAGAAAACCAGAAAAGTAAAAGTACACTGCGTGTATATTCAGAGTACACGGCGTGTAGTGTAAGCGAGTTAACATCCTGTGTTCTCTAGATATACACGCCGAGTGGGCATGTCATTGGCCAGGGAAGGATACATGGCGTGTACAGAACATACGTGTCATGTACGTGCAAATGGTTTCCTGGTCGTGTGGTCCAAAGACACGGCTGCTGTCTGAGTAAAGCCAAAAATGACATACACACCGTGTGAAGGTATGATAAGGTGTGTGTAGGAACATAGTGCATATGGCCATGTGGAGTGCAGGACACGGGTTGTCCCATAGAAATGGGATACATGGCTAGTACCAAAAATACACGTCATGTGTGTAAACATGGCTTGCGTGGCCATGTAAATGAAGTACATGGGAACGATTTTGGATGGTACATGGTGTGTACTAAAGCAACACAGTGTGTAATTTTGAATTTCAAATTGTCCAGTGTGTCATCGTGTACAAAAGTACACGACATGGGATCTTATTTCATGCCTGTGTACTGTGGGAATCCGAACCATAAGCCGATCGAAAAATCACCCTAAACACTATGAAAACTAGGAAATAAGTAGTGTAGAATGATGTACCTGAATTAAGGATCGTAATAGAGAAGAAATCGGGTCTAAAAAACAAACAAAAATGGCATATTTGAGGAGGGGAGGCAGTGTGACTTCCAGGAGAAGAAAACGGAGAGGGGGGGTCTGCACGACACAAGGTGTGGCTGCGTAGGGTTTCCGGATTTTATAACCAGAGTACGTGGCATGTACTCTAGCAGACACACTTTGTAGTACCCTTTTTTGAGTTAAAAAGATATATAATATAATTATTATAGTAAAATATATAATAATTAATATTAATATTAAAAATAAAAATAAATATGTACATATATATAATTTACTAATAATAAAGAAAGAAACATAATGTATTGGTAAATACAGGTAGTGTCTTTAAAAATTGGAAAAAGAGAAGTACAACCTTTGGTCTGGTGCTTGGGACGAGGTATAAAGCGGCAATTAGCCATTCCAAACGGAATCCCTCAACCACTAGAGAAAATTTTGTACTGCTTCTCATGTTTATTAATTATAAATATTTAATGAAAATGGATAATACTACATGGGATAATGAAAAGGAATGGTGTGTGTTTTTTAATTGGAATAAAAGGGATGAAGCATGGAGATTAGCCTAGTTTAAACCTGGGTCTTTTGGATCCAAGGTCGAGACTCTTCCAATATGACAACTTCACTCACATGTATTCCTTTATTTTGAATATATTTTCTGTTTTTAATGAAAACATGTCTCACGCTATGTATCTCGAAATACACACCATGGAGTTTTATTAAAAGGAAAAATAATGGAAATGGGGCAGTTGTCAGGATTCAAACTCGGGTCTTTTGGAACCGGTTTGCAACTCTAACCAACTGGTCCATCCTCATTATGAGTTTTCTTGTGTTTAAATATATATATATATATATATATATATAATAAAAAATACCACACACTCCATGTAAGTAAACACAAGTATAAAAAGAATTAACCCCATGTTGAAGGTAGGTATGGAGGGATTCGAACCGGCGACGGATCGGATTTACTCCATTGACCATACCATCAACATTGACATCATCCCTGTTTATTATTTAGTCAATCTATATATTTATAATATTAGTAATATAAGATAAAATGACTTGGTACATGCCGTTTATATAGGTCATACACTCCATGTAACCTATCGGTTGCCTCCCAGGATGCACCTTTGTTTTAGGTCATTGGATTAACCGACTTACCTCTGCTTACCTAAGATGCATATTGGAGAGAGTTCCCATCATGTATTCCATGTGATAGTAAGTCTTTAGCCACTATCCATTCACCTTGAACGATTCACCATCCTCCCCAACAATTTCCACCACTCCATGGTGGAATACTCATATGACTCGGAATGGTCCCGACCATCTTGACTTTATCTTTCTTGGAAATAATTGAAGGAGGGAGTTAAAAAGAAGTACATGATCACCAGGTCTAAAGGATTTTAACGATATCATCGAGTCATGGATTTCTCTTATCTTCTCCTAGTACATCTTGGCATTCTCATACATATCTCATAAGATTTCATCATGTTCTGTTAGTTGGAACTTACGCTTCTCCTCAGCTACCTTCAGATCAAAATTCAGGGCCTTGACGGACCAGTAATCTTTATGCTCCAACTTTACTAGTAGATGGAATAGCTTTCCATAGATGAGGAAGAATAGGGAAATCCCTAGTGGCGTCTTGAAGGTGGTCTGATATTCCCACAAAGCATTGTCGAGCTTCTTGGACCATTCTTTCCATGAAGTGTTCACCATTTTCTCCAGAATCTGCTTGAGCTCATGGTTGGAGATATCTACTTGTCCACTAGACTGGGGATGATATAGTTTCCCCATATGATGTTTCACGATGTACTTTGATAGCACTCCTTTCATCAATGTGTTGTCAAAGTGGGTCCCTATGTCGCTGATCAGTACACAGGGAACGTCGAACCTACTAAAAATTAATTTCTTTAAAAAGGCCACGACTACCTTGGTTGTGTCATGTGTTGTAGCAGCGACTTTCACCCACTAGAATACGTACTCAATGCATACAAGGATATAAGTGTGCCCAAAATATGGGGGAAATGACCCCATGAAGTCAATTCCCTAGACATCGAAGATCGCAACCTCTGGGATGGGGTGCTGGGGAATCTCAGCTCTGCACCCCACAATACCTGTTCTTTGGCATCGATCACAACAGGTAACAAAGGCTTGGGAATCTCTATGCATAGTGGGCCATAGAAACCTAGACTGCAGGATCTTTGCTATAGTATGGTCTAGCCCATGATGTCCCCGAACTGTCAAGGCCTGAAATAATTCCAGGACTCCATGAACTTCAGTTTTCGGGATCTAACGTTGGATCACCACATCCACACAGGATCAGAACAGTAGAGGATCTTCCCAGAAGTACCTCTTGACAATAGAGAGAAACCTCTTCCTCTATTAGAATGAGAGGTCAGGGTGGATGGAACCTGTAAACAAATAATTATAAATATCAGCATACCAGGACTGAGGTGATTTTCAACTGAAAAAAGGTGATCATCAGGGAAATCCTCCTTGATATCTTGATCTTCATCTTTCTCCAAATGAAGTAGCTCTAGGATGGAGAGACAATCAGAAACAATGTTCTCACTCCACTTCTTGTATCAGATCTCTAAATCAAATTCTTGTAGGAGGAGTACCCATCAGATCAATCGTGTATTTGCATCCTTCTTTTTCAGTAGCTAATTGAGTGTTTCATGGTCAGTATAAATAATAACTTTAGATAGCACTAAGTATGAATGGAACATATCAAAAGAAAACACCACTACCAGCATCTCCTTTTTTGTGGTAGTGTAGTTCATTTGTGCCTCGTTGAGTATCCTTATGGCATAATAGATGGGTCAGAAAATTCGGTCAAGTTACTGTCCTGGGACTGCTCCCACTATGTAGTTGCTGGCATCGCACATCACTTCAAATTTCTCCTCCAAGTTGGGAGTAATCATCACTATATCTTCCACAAGTAACTACTTCCAGTGCTCAAAAGTTGTGGTGCGTGCCTCATAAAACTCAACAACGGAATCCTTGGTCAGAAGGTTGGTGAGGGGTTAAGATATATTTGATAAGTCACGGACAAACCACCTATAGAAACCTCCATGTCCCAGGAAGCTGTGGATGGGTCTGACGGAAGTCGGAATAGGAAGTTGTGAAATGACTTATATCTTTGTAGAGTCCACCTTTATCCCATTCACCGAGATTATATGGACAAGTACAATGCCACTCTGCACCATGAAATGACACTTTTCCCTGTTCAAAACTAGGTTGGTGTTCTCACCTCTTTCCAGTACCAGCTCCAGGTGCCGCAAGAAAGTGGTGAATGATTTCATGTAAATGGAAAAAGCATCCATAAAAACATCTAAGATCTGTTCCACCATGTCATGGAAGATTTACAACATGCATCGCTGGAAGGTGGTGAGAGAGTTGCACATTCCAAAGGACATTTTCGGTAAGAAAATGTACTATAGGGGAAGTAAATGTGTGCTTCTATTGATCCTATGGGGAAATGAAAATCTAATTGTAGCCAGAATAGTTTCCAAGGAATTTTTAAAACCCAAGCCCCGCTAGTCTCTCTAGAATATGATCCATGAAGGGCAGGGGGAAATGATCCTTCCTCATGGTGTCATTCAACTTTTTGTAGTCCACACAGACTCTCCAACCCGTGATAGTGTGTGTGGGGATGATCTCATTCTTGTCATTTGAAATCACAGTGATACCCCCTTTTTTGGGTACCACGTGTAGGTGAATCACCCACAGACTATCTGAGATAGGGTATATGATGCCTACATACAACAACTTGATTAACTCTTTCTTCAAAACTTCCTTCAAGGTGGGGTTCAAGCATCATTGTGGTTGCCGATATGGATTCTATCTTTCTTCAAGTAGCACCTTGTGGGTGAAAATGGTAGGGATGATTCCCTTCAAGTTTGCTATTGTCCACCCAATATCCTGCTTCCGCCACTTCAAAACCTACAGAATCAAAGCCTTCTGCTCTTGTAAAAGTGCTGGACTAATTATGACGGTTAATGTCTGATGGTCTCCCAAGTACTCATACATTAGATAATATTGGAGAGGCTTCAGTTCTTTTATAGGTGCTTTTATAATCAAAGGTACAAGTGTTTATACCTCTGACTGCTCCCGAATGTCAGGAATAATAGCATGCTTCCAGTAGTGGTCTCCCTGTCCTTCAAGGAATAGAAATTCCTATGGTGTTACATCAACTAGAATTTCTAAAAAAACAAGTCATCTGAATTGGAAGAACATACAAGATCATCTCTATTTCTACTCAATTGATCATCCACTGTGATCACTTCATAACAACCCTCATACTCTGGTAATGATTATTGCTTGACAGATTTGAGGACATTGTAGGATAATTTTTTGTCTCCTACTCTGAAAATCAACTTCCCCTGGTGTACATTGATCAATACCTTCCCAATGGCCAAAAAGACCTTCCCATAATGAGAGGCACCTCCTTGTATTCCTCCATATCGAGGATGGTGAAATCTATAGGGAGGATTATCCTACCCACCTTCACCATCATGTCCTCCAGTATCCCACTTTGATATTATATGGATCGGTCGGCAAGCTGAAATCTACTCAGGTAGGATTCAGGTCATTGAGCCCTAGTTTCTTAAAAACTCTGAAGGGAATGAGGTTGACGTTGGCCCCTAAGTCATAGAGGGACTTCCCAAACTCACATGGTCCAATAGTTCATGGGATAGTAAATCTAGCTGGATCCTGGAGATTGGGAGGAATTGAATGTTGTATGACCACTAAGAACTCCGTGGTTAGTTCAATGGTGACTAGATCATCTATTTTCCTTTTATTGGAGAGAATAACCTTCATGAATTTCGCATACATGGGCATCTGTGTCAGTGCCTCTACAAATGGAATGTGGATGTGCAACTTCTGGAACAATTCCATGAACTTGCTGAACTGGTAGTCCATCTTTCTCTGGTTCATCCTCTCTGAGAAGGGTAAGGCAGGCTTGAAAGGTTTGACATCAAACTTTCCTTTACCCTCTTCTGGTGGGACTTTGGATGAGAAGGGTTTTATAACATGGACTTCTTTATTAGCAGGGGTGTAGGTGCACCTAGTTGTGCCAATTCCTTCTGTTTTATCTCCTTTCCACTCCGAAGTGTGACGGTATAGGCCTCCACCCTCAGGTTCTTCTCAGTGTTACCTGGTAGTGTAGTGGGATGCCTCCATAAGATCTGGTTTGCTAGCTGGCCAATTTGGTTTTCCAGGATTCTAATGGAAGCCTCATGATTCTAGAATCTGGTCTCATCAGTAGATATAAACTTGTTCAAAAGATCCTCTAACCTTGAGGTGTTCTCCAGATGAGGTGGTTGTGTAGCTGGTGGAGGCGGTGGCTGACTCAGCTTCTGTGGGTGATGGTTTTGATACCCTTGTTACTAGTAAGATCCATGCTGATGCTTCTATTTCCTTGGGTACTAGCTCTGATACTGGGGCTGACCATAGTCGGGCAGTCACTGGGGCGGAGGATTCTACTGCTATGAGCCCAAGCCTATGTTCTAGTGATCACACCATGTCGGGTTCTGGTATTGGTTCATCCCTCATTTTTGAGCAATACAGCTCACCTATCTCATCGAAGGGCTGAATGTAGGTCCCAGACATTCTCCCATGATGTGGTTGTCACCACATTCAATGTACACTGGATGGTTCACTGTATGTACTTGGGATGCGCTCTTCAGATTCAGCGCGTCAATATTTTTAGACACAACATCCAACTGGGAAGCAAGCATAGTAGTGGAATAAATATTTTTCATAACTCATTTTTGCGTGCCCCGCTTGGAATTCCACTAGAATCTATTGGCAGACATGTCATTCAGCAGATCAAAAATCTCTTTGGGGGATTTCCTCATAACTGTACCTCTAGCAGTAGCATCCACCACGGGATTTGTGTTCGTCGTTAGTCCTCCGTAGATGTTCTAGACTTGCATCCAGAGTAGGAGTCCTTGGTGTGGGAATTTTCAAAAAATCTCCTTGAAACACTCCTATGACTCATACAACAACTCTGATTCGTGCTGCTGGAAGTTGTGTATTTCATTCTGCAAGGTCGTCATCTTTGAAAGTGGAAAATATTTTAACAGGAACGCCTGGGCTAGCTCATCCCATATGAGGATAGATCGTTGTGACAAACCTTTTATCTAGTCATTCTCCTTGTCCCTTAGAGATAAGAGGAATAGTAGAAGACAAATGGTATCCTCAGACACTCTGTGGTAGTGGAAAGTGTCGCAGACCTCTAGGAAATTAGAGATATTGACATTGGGGTCCTCACTGGGCAGGCTACCAAACTAAACTTTGTTTTGGATGAGCTGCATGATAGCAGGCTTGATCACGAAATGTGGGGACTGCACTGGCAGAAGGATGATGCTCGTGTCATCTTTGTGAACAGACGGTAGTTCGTACTCCATTAGAGTACGACGTGGAGGTGGATGCTGAACGATTGGAGTCTGCATATATTTCTGCTTTTGAGGGGAAAAGTATGGATGATGGAAGATCTGTTGCAGCTATTAGGTATGTTCGTACTCTAGAGGGGGTTGTTGTGGGGTCCTCTAGGAGTTCCCCTGAAGGAACTCCATGAATACTCTTTATGGGGCCTTCTCTGACAAACTTGTAGCGGGAGACAGCTGGTCCTGGTATGGGTGATCCACTGCATCTTTACTGGCCGGCTCTCCCTCCTCTTTATTTTCCATGGGTGGTGAGTTCTGGATGTGCTCTTCCACCAGTTCACATTGACGTCTCAACAATGTTCGTTCTATTTCTGGGTCAATCGGAGGAATGTATGATGACTCAACACTTCTGGACCATGTAAGGCATCCTCTCATGGACTTGTGACTCTGAACACACACATAACAATTACCATGCGTAAAAGGGGAAAAGAAAGATAAATAGAAATTGGATTAGAAAAAGGATTTTTGGGATATTTTTAATTTTTAATTTCACTAAATTAATTAGAATGGATCTAAATTTAACACTCTAACTGAAGTATCCCCAGAAATGGTGCCAAAGTTTATCCTGTCATTTCACCAAATGTATGTTATCGGTGTCCCAAATTGATATTACCCACTCTTAAGATAGTATAGCGTAAGTGCAAGGTTAATCCACAAAGAACTGGAAAGTGCATTAATTTCATTACGTTTGGAATTAATTTAGTGAAAGATGCTGAATTTATAGTGGGATTTTTGTTTTTGATTATAACAACTGTTCTGATTAGTGATGTAAAAAAACAAAAGTGGTTTTTAATGTGGTTGATAGAAAAAGGAGCGTGTTGGGGCTGTGGTGATTATGGAGGTTATACGAACTTCTTATTAGGTTGTGTTGTTCAAGATAACCCAGCACTTTGGTTTACAATTGTTACAAGGTTCCCTTGGTCTAGTAAACTATATATGGAACTGAAGAAACTGACTCCTTGGTCCGGTATTCAGTGTTTCATAATTCTTTATTTAGATTAGTCCATTTGTGATTTGATGAATACTTCAAATGATCATGAAGGTATTCATCATCATTATTCCTTTGAGTCCATGAAAATCCTACCCTTTGTCTGGCTCAAAGTATTCAGTGATAAAAAATAATGATTGAACAAAGAATAAGAATAGTTAAATAGAACCAACAAAAATATAATAATTAATCCAAATTACAACAGTCTTTCATCACCAATAGCCCTAACACATTGGGTTTTTAGTTACACATGGAATCAAATATGATAAAAAAATCCTTTATAACTAATGTGTTCATCGCAGAAACTTCAAAGAGAGGTGATTTCTTTGGTAGGATAGTGGAATGTAGGAGTAGCAGAACAACGAAAACACGACAGCAGAATCTCCCTCATTCGAATATTGTCTCATGTCCCATAAAACCGAAGGCCAAGCCCTCTCTTTATAGAAAACAAAATTACATGGTGTGTATAGAAAATACACACTCTGTAGTGTCTTCAATGTGATTTTTTTGTAGTTTTTTTCTGGTTGGTGGACAGGTGCACCACCCTTGACTTCCACGATGTTGATGGTTGGCTGGTGAAGGGTACACGACATGTGGCGCCATCATACATGGTGTGTAGTCTATGTAAAATGCCACCAACTGAATCTAGAAGCTTGTACATGGAATGTAGGTATGATCCACATGATGTGTTTTCTTTGTTCTAGGTGAATTGGGTGTGTACTTGTCTGGCCGATCCATGTCTGAGTCTGAATTTACACGGTGTGTAGGTATGCACATGCCATGTAGTTGGGAATTTTTTTCAGAGTTCTCGTGATTTGTGTGTTTTCTAGAAAACATCTGATAATGAACAAGATCACCAAAATCAAATAATTTTTCCACTAATCAGTAGGTATTTTCTGAATACATGTTCATATTTTCAATTATATATATGGAAATGTATACAAAAATTAGGTGTATCACATGACATAAAATTTTTCAGTTTTGGGAGCTCAGCCAAGAGCGCATTAGCTAGTGATTTGATGATATTAGTTTATTAAAATAAACTAATATCCTCCCCCGCCCCTATTATCACTCAAAAAATGGATAAAAGTATATCCCCATTGAGGAATGAATGGAACATGGCCAAACTGAGGAGAGGAGGAACTGCTGATCTTTCATCTTGATGGTGATCACTCCCAGATCGTAGTGCAATGTATTTGGAGCATGGAAATGCACCTAAAGATTTTATGTTTCTCCATGAGGTAGTAAGATTTTATTTTAAATTAATGATCCTCTTTTTGATGTATTTTTTAAGGTTTTATAGCCCTTAGACGACTTCTAAGGACACTACGAGGGTAGATCTGTGAGTTTCAGTGGGATCTGGGGTGTTTTGGGTGGCTTGTAGTGGATTCCCATTTTGAATTCTTGATCACACAATGTTTAGTGTAGAGGTACATACTGTTTGTTTTTACTATTTAGGGAAGATAATATTTTGGGGGCTATACATAGTGTATTAGGGTTACAATCCATGTAGTGATCCCAGGTCGTGCGACCAAAGGACAAGGTCAGACAAGTCTTGTCAAGTGGCATGGCTGTGTAGAAGTATACATCCAGGAGACATGGTCACGGGATGAATACACATCCAAGAGGCTAGTTAGCTAGAACACTTTGTGTACCAGGGTTACACATCAATTTGGAGACACATATGGTTGGTTCATGTGGTAAAATACATGGACAGGGGCCCAGGTGAGGTGAGACATACTATGTACACCATGTACACGTCATGAAAGATAACATGGATAAAAAAACCATGTAGAAGAAGAAATAACTAGGTGTTCAGGAGGGGTCACATGCCATGTGGACCATAGTACACATCATGGACTATTATTGGGAGCCTTATCCTAACATATCTTCTTATTTGGGGCTCAGATTTAGGCCTTCGAGTAGCCTATCTAGAGCATTTTTTCATGTAGTACATGATGGTAGCCTTCATGGTGGATTTTGAGTTAGGAAATGGTGTGATCCTATAATGATGTTTTATTACCGATGCTTAGTCATGGGAAGTGATCAGGGTGTATCATTGGGGGATGTCTGGGTCTACACCCATCCCTATCATCTTAGGATGTGGGTCCCCCTAGACTCTTTAGGTTGGTGGAGCAGTGTTCCATAACTATCAGGGTGTGGGACCATTAACTATTTCATTGTTGTGTTCTGATGTGTGATGAGAACAATGCTCTTTTTAGTGACACTTAACCGATGCTATAAATCAGTTTGGTTTATCAGAGAGAGACACCGGTACTGGTACTCTTCTATCATACCAGGGTGCAGATTTCCCTTACCTCTTGGATCAGTAGAGATGGAACTTCCCCACTATGTGTGTGGGTCCTCTAACCACAGAATAGTTCTCCTGGGGTTGGTACTCCCCAGTTTTACTAGGGTATGGGTCTCATATATCGTTCATGTAGATGGAGATAGATCTCCCCTATCGTATTAGGGTGTGGTCCCTCTATACTTGTAGTGTAGATAGAGTCAGTACTCCCCTAAGGTTCCAGGGTGATATTCCTCTAGCCATGGAGTCGGTACACCCCCGTTGTACCAGGGCACGGGTCCTCCACACTCAACTTTCTAGAAGAGTTGGTACTCCCCTGCCAATCCAGAGTCTAGGTCCTCTATTCTATGGTCGGTACTCCCCTATCGTTTCAGGGTGGGGGTCCCCCACTTAAATAATATAGGTAGAGTTGAAACTCCACTAAAATCATGGTGTGGGTCCTCTTTCTATAGAGTGGTACTCCCCCATCTTTGAGTAGTGGCAGGGAGTGGGTCCTCCATGGGAGTTGGATCTCCCTTGATTGTGGAGTGTAGTTTTTATGAGTGGATCCTTCCTCTTGTAATGTGTGAAACTTAGTTAGGAGGTAGTTCTCCCTAAATATGGTGAGGTGCAGGCCTCTCCCTATGGGTATTATAGAGGTTTCACAGGATGGTTAGGAGTTATTACTCCCTCATATATAGAGCATCATTGAGGTGAGGGTCCCTCTTTACTCTCACTTAAGATAGGATGCACATGATGTATGGTCTGGAGAAGTTCTCCCTTGAATGTGTGTAGTGGAGAGGGAAGGGACCCTCCACTTGGTTTCCTTTAATCTTTCATGGGGTGAAAGATTGTATTTCTATGACCTCTGGTTCTAGGAACTAGAGTTGGACCCATAGAATTGTTCTCGATGGTGCAAAACTCTTAGATGAGCACCATATGGGATGACAACGCTCATGGAGTGCATTCTCCTAGATGAGCATTATCTATGATCCTTGAGTAGAATCATGTGGCTAGTTGTGAGATCAAGACCTCATGTTACTTGGATCCTAAGATGAGTATATCTAGGTGTTTTATGGGATACCTTGCAGTGATGTCACATATCTTGATTGACACACCATGTGGTTAGAGAAGACTTTTCATGTATAGTTGAGGAGTCGTCAAGATGAATTTTCTGTCTCATTTGGGATTCCTCCTCTTGCAGGATCAAGAATATTGATGCAATTCAGTTTCTCCCTTGTATTTTGAGTTTTTGGGGTGACTACTAGGTATTTTTATACTCACCCATGAATGGTATTTACCCACACATGTTGTGTCTTGTGAAGATTACAGGAATTTCTATGGAGTCCCGGGAGGACCTCGAGTGGGAGGGGCTTAGAGAGCTAGAAACACAGAGGTATTTTTAGTGATTGGTTGAGGAACTTTTTAACATTTTCATTCTTTAAAATTCCCCTCTTTCTGAGAATTTTGGAAATTTTTGCAGTTTTGGTGGAATTTTATTTTTCACGTTTTATGATTTCAGTACTTTTTTTGTACTTTGATTGTGGAATAGATGTATGCATGCTTTTTTTGTTTCAGATATTATTATTGTTGTACTATTTCATGGAGATGTATGTGGGTGTGGGTATACATGTACCATAATCTAAGGCCTCCCCTGTGTGTGATAAGCCTACTCAACACTTGATTCCAACCTCTATCCAATTAGAGGTCATCTTGGGAATTCACAGATCATTACACAGTTGGTTGGGTCATGAGAATACATAGTCTATAAAGTAAGATTCACTATTTATTTATTGGGATTAGGTTCAACCTATGAAGATACCTAGTCTCTCAAACATTTTCAACATATGATGATATAGTATTATATTCAATTCAAGCAGTGAAATAATTTTATAAATCTTCTATCATAAATGGAAATCAAAAAAATAAGAATTTGGATAAATACCAGGGAAAAAAATGTTTCAAAGAAGAAGAAAGATAAGATGAGAGTTCCATGATGTGATAATTGTGGAAGGAAACATCCTGGTAAATTATTAAAGGGAATGGGAATGGGAATTTGTTAAAAGTGAGTAGATAATGTCTATTTGTCTCATGAATTCAAGGAAAGAAAAAAAATCCTCTCTTATATACCACTTTAACTATATGGAGATGGGGAATTATTAAAACTAATGCCAGAAGCATCAAGGGAACTAACCATAAAAGAGGATAAGTGGAAAGGCCAAGCTTATAAAATTTCTATATCTAAAGTTAAGTATCTAGATATATTGTGGATGATACTTTGATCATAAAATCAAATTTAACTGATGTTTTATTTTATTATGGATCTTTACACTCTTTTATATCTTCCATGTTTTCTAGGAACATTAAATAATTCCTTATATTCTTAAAAATGGATTTTTCAATAAAGAAAGATAGAGTTATTTATTATGAATCAAGATAGTTAAAATCCATGAATAGAATTATCCAACCCTTGATCTTTATTTGGAATTAGTAATATTTTACTTGAAGATATAGATTCATCCTATATATGGTAAAAAATGTGATATATATACAGATCACAAAATTCTAGAATACATATTTTCAAAAAAAAATCACAACATGATATAAAGGAGATGGTTAGAGCTACTCGAGGATTATTATTTCTCAATAAAAATTCACCCTAGGAAGGAAAATAAGGTGTATGCTGAATTGAGTAAGAAATATTATGGATTTTGGACTACAATGAGGGTCAAAAAAGAACCTATATTTATGGATTTAGTAAATTTGAAAATGGGAATCATAAGATAAGGGGAAATATCAATCCTTTTACAAATGATTTACAAACCATTTATTCTAGAGAAGATAAAAAATATTAGCTGGATGATAAGATTTTATAAAAGAAAATGAAATTTTTAAATGATGGTAAATTGGATGACTATGTTTATAAAGATGGTTTGTTTAAATTCAAAATGATTTTATGTGTTCCTTCGGTTCATGAGTTGGAGATGGAATTTCTTGATGAATCCAAAATATAAAATTTATCTATATACATTGGTAGTACCAAGATTTTCTTGTATTTAAGAGGATATTTTTTGTGGGATAATATAAAGTGATAAATTTGAGAATATATATTAAGATTCTTGTCATTTAAATAGGTAAAGGCTAAGAGACAATATCCTAAATTGGTTATGCAACCTCTCTATATTCTTATATGGAAGTGGGATGATATTATAATGGACTTTGTCACTGGATTTTAAAATACTCCAAAAAGAAATGATCCCATATAGTTTATTATTGATCACCTTACCAAGTCTACACATTTCCTCTCTAAAATGGAGGATTTTAAACTTGAGTACCTCACATGAAACTATATCAATAAATTTTCAGACTTCATGGTGAACCTCTTTCTATTTTATTTGATCTTGAACCATAGTTTACATAAAAATGTTGAAAAAGTATTTAGAAGAATGTTGAAATTGATAATTTGATCATTGCTTATCACCCTCGAACATATGTATAGTCTAAAAGGGCTATTCAAACATTAGAAGAAATTATAAATTCATTATCACTTGACTTTAAAGGTGCGAGGGATTAGTATTTACCTTTGGAGGAATTTTCATATAATAATAGCTTCTATTCACACATTCAAATGGCACCATATGAAGTGTTGTATGGTAAAATATGTAGTGCACCAATTTATTGGGATAATTTTGGTGAAATTAATATTTTAGGCCCATAAATTATTGAGGAGATAATGGTGAAAGAAAAAATATTCAGATTCATAATAAGGAAGCTCAAAGTAGGAAAAAAAATCAAGCTAATAACCAAAGGAAGGATATGGAATTTCAATTAGGATATCATGTTTTATTGAAGTTATATCAGTGGAATGGTTTTGTAAGTTTTGGTGATAATGGAAAACTAAATGCTAGGTATATCATTCTTTTGATATTTTGGAAGAAATTGGAACCGTGGATTGCCATTTAGCAATGTGACCCAACGTCTCTAAAGTACTTAATGTGTTCCATATCTCATTATTGAGGAAGTGTATAATATAACCAATGCATGTAATAACCACTAAATAAATATAATAATAGCCTGATTTATCTTATTTTGAATTTCCTATATATATTATTTACACTAGAGAATAAGTTTTTTAGAATCAAATGACTTAGTTGGTAAAGGTACTTTGGAGTAATCATAAGATAGAAGAGGAAATGTGGGAACCTGAATAAGTAATTATGAAGAAATACCCTCATTTTTTATAAGGTTACATTCTATAATTTTTAAGGATGGAATTTTTCATGGGAGGAAGAATGTAACACCCAATCTTTAATTATAGTAAGTCAACTTTTCATTCTAAAGAAACTATAGAATAATGCACATAACTTTATTCAAGAATATGATTAAAATATAAATTGAAAATTTTTATAATTTTAATTTGATGAAATTAATATTTTTTTTGAATTATTAATTTCAAAATTATCTTAGGGTTAATTTTTTATATTTTTCTAAAATAATTGATTTTTTTGGTGAATAGTGAAATTTTTTGATTTTACAAATACTACCACTTTTATGAAATTATGAGGATATAATAATGACTTGAAAGTTTATTAAACATTTTTTATATAATAAATATATATTTAATAAGTAATATATTTCATTTAAAAATATAATATTGAACTTATAAATCTATATCTATCATTTTAGAAATCCAAGTAATGTTTAGGTTCAAATAAAAAGTATTTTTTCTTCTTCCATTTTAATCCATTATTCATAAGGTTCCTTTCAGTTTTAGTTTTTTATTAGAGTAAAATAATTCTCATTTTATTTAATATAATCCAAATAATTCTATGGAAATCAACAATATACATGATTTTGGTATGAAATCATTTTTATGTTTAAAACATAAATTTTTTTAAAATTTATTTTTTATTTCATTTTGTGAGAATATGTTAAAATTAATTTCTAGAAATTATAGGAATTAAATGATGTAAAATGGATTACATATTTGTAATAATAATAAATAATATTATGTAATAAATTCAACTTAATTTTTTTCATAGTGAATTGTTACAGTGGTAAAAACATATCACTATAGTAAGTATTAAAAAGAATTAATGAGAGTATTGAAATAAATATATAAAGGTTAAAATAAACTAAAAGCTTTTCTAAATACTCTTGGTTGAATGGATTTAAGATATAAAGGTCAGAATAACCTAAATACTTTTATAAATACTATTAGTTGAATGGATTTAGAATCTATATCATCTCATATTTTAAATTGAGCCTATTTAGAGTCACTTTCCCATGAGAGTGACTATTATATTTTAATGTTATTAATATTTACAAGTTCACCACCAACATCACTTTTAAAAGGGAACCTTTTCTCACTTCTATACACTTTTTGAGACACTTATCTCAATAATACCTTCTCAAATATGTTCCCAACATCTATCTCCATGTCATATAGTTTTTTTTATCACCAATATACCACTTAAATAATGATTAATTATTATACAAGAATAATAAACATATACACAAGAGGGGTTTAATTGTGTCTTTTCGATAATCTTAATCGATTCTTGATTTTGAATCTCTTTTCAATTTATGCAGATATGCATAATTTTCTTCTATATGAAATATGAGTAGAAGATAAAAAAAGAATGAACATTGAAAATTTATAGTGGTTTGGGGCACAAAGATCCCCTAGTCAACTCCACCAATTCTCTCTTTGTGAACTTGGTGGATTTCACTAGAAAATTCCTCTTATCACAAGACCCTCAAATCCACAACTAAGTGCAAGTAGTTAAAACCATTACCAAAAGACTAAAACAGAGCCTTATGGTTCTTTTATAGGGAACCATTTATCCACAATTTAGTACAAGAAGCTGACACTTCACCATAACTGAGTACAAGGATTTGAAACTCCAATAAATTAAAATAGTTTTATTTGTTTATGGTTTGGTTTGTACTTCATAGTATCAGAAGTAGTAAAACCAGTATATGAATATTCTTCTTCATCTTTGAAAGTATTCAAGAAATAATAACTTTGAAGTGATCCTGGTTTCAAATTATATTCAATAAAAGTGGAAATAAACAATTAGTAGTTTCACAAAAGTATGATATTTGAAAATTTATATCTCCAAAGTGTAGACTCTTTCAAAAAACAAAAAAGTCGATCATTCTTTGCAGCAGTTCTATATCCAAAATATATTCACAGGTATATAGTCATATATATTTCAAAAGAAATTATGATAGAATATATAGAGACCATATAGTTATCTTTTATATTCTAGATACAACAAAGTTTCCTAGTAGATCACAAATATTAAAATATGAATCGAAGAATACGATTGATTTTATCCGATAAATATGGTTCTTTGAATTGATCATAAAAAATTTTGAATTGCTCGTAAGCAATCTTTGAATAGAAATTTATTTATCTCAAGACTGCTGCAGAAATATCAGATAAAAACATGGATTTTAATCTCCACCATTGAATAGTCAAATGTAAGGTTACTTCATAAAATGAAAAAATACCAAATGTAGGGTTCAACTCTATAGCTTAGGGTTCCTTAGAAAATCATTTATTCTTTTAATGTAGGTTTGAAAATGTAGGATTGATCATAAAAGTAAGGTTGATAAACCATATGTCTATTTCCTCAAACATATTATTCCTCACTAATTTTGGGTTCCTTAACCATATTTTCCCTCCTTATAAATATAAGGTTCCATCCAAATGTAAGGTTCTTTATCCATACTTTCCCAAAAATGTAGGTTTCATGATCCATACACATTGTTCCAAGCGTAGGTTGTATTCCAAAAGTTATTTTTATCAATGTAGGGAATGAAAAGTGTTTCTATAAAACATAAAAACACATTCCAAACACTTTGACGAATATTACTTGTGAATTAAAAACATGAATATAATTCCAGAATAAATATTACAATGATTATTAATTTCTTAAAATAAACTTAAAGTAATATCATTAGTAAAATAAACAAGGGTGTTTGTGAACATCAAAATCAATAAGATTTATAGGTTATTGTAGAGAAAATACATTCCCAACAATCACCCCCTTTTTAATTATCACAAGACCTATAAAATAATTTATAGAAAAATATAGAATTTTTCAACCACTAAAATAATATTTTTAAAATAAATACTTGTTTCTTTGAAAATTATTTTTTATAGTATTAGTTCAATTTCACATTATTATTTCGATTAAAATAAAATAAATACTTTAAAAATTTAGAATGTTGTGTTTACCCAATTTTCTCCCCCTTTTTGATATCAAAAGGAATGTATATGAAAAATGATTAAAGAAAATTCAATTTTTCAGAGAATAATAAATGAATGTTATAATGTATTGGTTACAAAAATGAGACATGGGTTGTAGTTTTTGAGATAATAATATAATAAAATATATAAATAAAGTAAAGAATATCAAAAAATGGGATTTTTATTATAAAAACTATAAAAAATACATGAGTGGTTTTGGATTGAGGAATAGGCTTAAACAACAGGTGTGGTAGATGGTGAAAGGTTTTGATCAGAAGAAGTTTCTAGTACTATCGGAGCCTAGGAAGCCTGAAAAACATCTTTCAACTCTACTATCTGACCTTGTAACCATTTCAAATGATTGTTTTCTCAATATCTTATCAAAATTGTTTAATCAGGACATACTTTCAAATTTTCAACCATATTGACTTTGAGAAATTGAAGAATATTTTCATCTATTTTTAGAAACTAATAAATATAATCACTAAATTGATTAAGAAGTAGATTGATGTCAAGTTCTATTGAGGTAATTTTCTCAAAAATATCTTTCTAATTATCTAACAACACTGATAAAAGTGAATTACTATACTAAAGTGATTGAATTTTCTCATTCATATCATCCATTACTAAAGTTATCTCTTAAAATATTCTGATCAGGTCTAGAGATGTTGGAGGTGTAGAGGTGGAAGCTCTAGACAGATTGATACTCCCCTTTATTGATTCTAATCCACTTCCCAAGCACCATTTTAAATCTACAAAATCTATTCTAGAAACATATTCTGATTTCAATTTTCCAAACTGATCCCACAAATCTCTCTTGAATGCATCAAAATGCCTTTCTGAAAAAAAAAATCTCTAAACTCTTGAAGCTAATTCTAGACAAACTCTAATTCCATCCTTGGAATAGATGAGTTTCTTAATTCATCAAAATATTTTATTATAGCTTTCAGTTCTCATCGAAGACAGTAGATTTCCCCCTGTACCATGTTCAACATTATAAGAAGATCTTAAAATTGATTTTTCAAATAACAATATGTTCCTTCATCATTATTCTTGGACTGATGATACAATTCCAAAATAGGAAAGTATTTAGCTAAATAATTCTCACTTGAAAAATATATACCTTTAAGGACTTATGTCCTATCTCTAGAGACAGATGTAGTTTTTTCCAATGATTGATCAATAGTAGAGATACCTTAAATTTCAATGACCTCAGTGATCTCAGTTAACAATTTATGGACATGTTGAACTTCTTGATTAGTTTATATCTGATGATCTGGTTGAGGAAAAACTTGAAGTTATTGATCTTGACTTTCTTTCTATTAATATACATATTGAATTGGTTCTTCCAAATGTACTGAACGAGTTGCATCATCAGATCCTAACATTGGGTCCTCATATTGGGGTTATTCACTGCTCCTTGTTCTTAAGAAAAGTTCCTCTCAGTTTTCTTCTTCTGAACCTTATATAGCAAGATCTATAGCATTATAAATGAGATTTCTTTTGGTAGGCTGAGTAAAACCTTCTATATGAGATTCTCCAATTTCTTCATTTCTCAAATGAATTGAACCTTCAAACCTAACGTTTTCTTACTCCCCCTGAGAAAATAGTTCAAATTATTATTGGTCATCCACACCAATAGGCAGTGGTTTACCTTTTACTGTACTCCAAAATAAACCAAATTTTCTTAGAGTATCATCATTCAAAACATTAATGTGGTGACATCTATCTCAAGAATCGATGTGACGAATATTATTTTTTCTCAATATAAGTAGATAAAAGATCTGGCCATAGGGATAGAATGGCATCCTTACCTCTTAATGAAAACAATGAAACATATATCTCATCATATATCTAGGAAAGTATAAAATGATTTCAGTGATAAAAAAACATAATATACATGTATGGGCACAAAATATTTTACATCACAGCAACCCCAGAAATTATAGCAGTTTGAATAAACTTTACTAAAACATTATAGTTAGTTTTGAGGTCCTTTACAAATATTTTACTTATATTTGTTGAATCAAAAAGAAATGACACAATGTTATATTATTTGTGAACCTTATTTCCAATTTATCAAAGATCAAAATGGAAATATCCATCATGAGGTAATTTTAAAATCTGATCAACTTCTTCTAAGGAGATCGAAAACTCCTTATCATCTACTTGTGAAGATATAGAATCTTATGAATCACCGAAACTAAATTGAATATTTCTATAAAACTATGTCAGTTCTATATAATAATGAAAATAAGTATTTTCATCATTAAAAAAAATTCCAAACCTTTAAATGTAATATATTTCATGAGAAAAATATTCTTCTCATACAACCATTCAAAATCTACAACTTTTACTTGAAGAATCTTCCTGAAGGGGACATGTTGTCACTTTGGATCTCTTGGTTCAAGTTCATTTGTTCTCTTGGTCTTCGTAAATTCTAAGAATATAAATGGTAAAGGTTTTTTGATTCTAGGTTTTGGTAGAAAGATGAGGGCTCCAGTAGACAAACTAGTTTTAAAACAAAGGGTAATTAAATATTAAGGGTTTTCTGAGGGATGGTGACGTGGTCTGGTTTCTCATGCCGATTACGTAAGGTGATCATTAAATTTTTAATTATTTGAAAAAAACACTGTTAAAAACCAAAAATGAGACAATTATTTAAACAAATAAACAAAAAATTGTTAAATTTAAATTTTAAATAAAAATAATTGACAAAGATATTAATAAAATAAATTAAAATTAAATAATAAATATTTATTTAAAATTAAATATTCCAAGATCCCCCTTAATAAAATCAAAACTTGTAGTGCGAAGTGGTTTAGTAAAAATATCAACTAGTTAATATTTGTAATTTACAAATTTTAAATATATATTCTTTTGAATAACATGATCTCTTAGAAAATGATTTCTTATATCAATATCCTTAGTCATATAATGACATATAGTATTTTTTTGAGATATTTATAGCCCTAGTATTATCACATAAAATAGGTATATTATTTAAATTTAGTCCAAAATCCATTAAAGTGTGTTTCATACACAACACTTGTGCACAGAAACTACCAGCAGATATATATTATGCATTGGCTATTGATAGGGAAACTGAGTATTATTTCTTACTCGACCATGATACTAAATATTTTTCTAAAAAGTGACAGGTTATTTATGTGCTTTTTCTATTTAATATGTATCCTCCAAAATCAGTATCTGATTATTAAACTAAATTAAAATAAATTTTTTTGGGAAAATAAGAGATTGAAAACTGTTTCTTTTAAATAACTAAAAATTCTTTTAACAGCAATAAGATATGATTATTTTGAATTTGACTTAAATCTAGCACAAAGAAATAGATAAAACATTATGTTTTGTCTACTAGAAGTAAGATATAATAAAATACCAATCATACCTCTATATAACTTGTTTTCAACTTGTTTTCTAGCTTCATCCAAATCAAGTTTTATATTTCTACACATAGAAGTTGTATAATTATTACTATTTTCATGAAAAAAAATTAATTAATTAATTAATAATATATTTATTTTTATTTAAAATATTTCCATAATAATTTTGAGATATTTGAAATCCTAAAAATAAATTCAATTCTCTCATCATAATCATTTCAAATTATTTTTTTCATTATATTTGAAAAATCATTGTAAATTTTTTTATTTGATGAACCTAAAATAACATCATCAACATAAACTTATTTAGTTGAATATTAGAACAAATAATTTTTTTATAAAAATAGAAGAATACACTAATCCCAAAAAACCATTTTTTAATAAAAAATAACATAATCTTACATACCAACCTTAAGTTCTTGTTTAAGACCGTATAGAGATTTAATAAGTTTAAAAATACAATTAGTTTTGAGTGGATTTTTAAAACATGGTGGTTGTTCAACATAAACATCCTCCATTAAATTTTCATTTAAAAAGACAGATTTAACATCTATATGATATAATTTAAAATTCATATGATATGCATAATCTAAAAGGACTATAATGGAGTCTAATATAGATATAGGTGTAAAGGTTTCATCATAATCTATACCTTCTTTCTGATTATATCCTTTTTCTACTAATTTAGAATTGTTTCTGGTTAGGATCCCTTGATCAACCTATTTATTTGTAATCATCCATTTATTTCCTATTACTAGATAATCATATGTTATTTCTAATAATTCCCAAACATCATTTATTTTGAATTGGTTTGGTTCTTCTTACAATTCTAACAGTCAACTCTCATCTTCTAAATCTTCATTAAAAGAATTAGGTTCTAACTAGGATATAAAGGAAGATAATTAAACTAGGTTTCCTATATTTCTTTTAGTTCTAATTCCTATATCTAGGCCTCCTATATCAGTTTCTAAAGAATGGTTCTTTAAGATTCTAGACTGTCTAAGTAAGACACTTCCAGGTTCTTTAGTTTCATTTTCTTCTCAACTTGATTGAATTTTATTTACTTTATTTTCAAAAATATTTTTATGTGATACAAGTCTCATGTTGTCTAGGGAGTCAATAGTATCATTTGTTTGATCATTCTTTTTATTAAAAGGGTTATTTTCATCAAATTTCACATGAACTGATTCTCCAACAATATTTTAATTTTTATTAAATACTCTATAGGATTTATAAGTATCAAAATAATCTAGAAATATTCCTTCATTATCTTTTGGATTTAATTTACCAAGTTTTTCCTTAGTATTCAAGATATATACCTTGCATCAAAAAACTTTAAAGTATTTTACTTTAGGTTTTTATTATTATAGAGTTTATGGGGTGTCCTTTTAATAATTGGTCTTATTGAAATTATATTCATGATATATAAAGTTATGTGTAAAAAATATTCCCATAAATAGGTAAGAATATTGTATTCATTTAGCATAGTGCTCGCCATTTCTTGAATAGTTTCATTTCTTCTTAAAAAATTACATTTTTTGAGGTTTTCTTGGTGTAGAGAAGGTCTTTTAAATACCTAAATTTGAGTAGAAAGAATTAAATTATTGATTCTCAAATTATTTACTATGATCACATATCAATGAAATTATTTCAAAATATTTTTAGTTTTGATCAATTTTGGAAAAGATTTAAAAAATAGTGAATACTTCACTTTTGAGTTTTTGAAAATAAGCCCAAGTAAATAGAGAAAAATAATCAAATAAAACATATAAATATAATTTTCCAACCAAACTTAAAAATCTTTATAGTAAAAACAAATTCATATAGATAAGTTATAAAGGTTTAGATGTAGAAATTTTGTTAATTATTTTGAAAGAAGATTTATGTTGTTTTCCAATTTGAGATGCAACACAAAATCTATCATTTTCAAACTTAAGAAAAGTAAAATTAGAAACTAAGTGTTTCTTATAAAATCTATGTATAGCATATATATTGCAATTTCCAAGTCTTATATGACAAATACATGACTCATTTTTCTTAGAAGTTAAACAGTTCACATTTTTTTACACAATGAATTAACGTCCAAAACATAAACATTCTTTGTTCTATATGATCTAAATTTAAGTATTTTATCTTTGAAAACTGAGTAGGAATTTTTATAGAAATAAAAATAAAATCCATCATCACAAAGTTGAGAAATACTTATAAAGTTGTGTTTCAGATATTGTACATATAATATTTTGTTGATTGAGATTGATTTTGGTTCTCTAATAGTTCCAAATTCAACAATCTTTCATTTTTAATTATCACCAAAAGTGACTAGAACTCCATCCATTTGATTTAATGTATGGGAATTCGATGAGTCTCTACTCATGTGTATAAAGTATTCAATATCCATAAAATATATAGATTCATATATTCCTGTGGACTTTTTCTTAGAAAATCAATTAAACATGTTTTTTCGTACCCATATTTTCTTGGGTCCAGTTGTGTCAGAAAGCAAAGATCTGAGAATCTAGATCTGCCTTATTTTTCCAAAATATTTATTATCATCTTCAGAAATATTTTTAAAAGTAAATTCCTTTTTAATACCACTAATTTAATTATTTCTTAAATAATATTTTTTGGTGTAGTGACCTTTTATTCCACAATAATAAGAGGTATCATTTTTCTAATTGAGCACAAAATAATTTTTGTATAATTTTGATTTTTTACCCTTGCTTCCTATTTCAAATTTTTCTCTGTTAATAAAATTCTTTCAAAATATCCCGTTTATAGTTTTTTCTCCTTTTTTAAAAATACTAGTAGCACTTTTATAAGATTCAACTTCATACTGCAATTCTTTAATACTTTTTTCATGATCAATACAGTTTGATGTGGATGAATTAAATTCTTCAATTAGATATTGATGTTTCTTTAGAACTATTTCTTTTTCACCTAAAACTACATTATGTATATTTTTTAATGATTTATGTTTCTTTTTTAAAGAATATTATTTTTCTTCTAGTATAGAACAGTAATCAGACAATTTACTATTTGAACAGCTATAAGATTTAGACGTAGAAGAATAATAAGATTGTACCTCTTCTTCTTCCTTAGACATAAAACACATATTAACTTTGAGATTCTGTGGCTCTTTTTATTAACCAAATTTCAAGGAGATTTTGGAGTCTTTATATATAATTCACTTAGATTTTATGGCTCTTTTTCCTTTATGCTCATAATCTATATTATTCTAATATTTCTTTTTTTTTTCATTTTTTTCATTTTTCAATGGGGGGAAATTAGGTCTGATGTGAACCAACATTTTTCATTTGTATCATCTTACTTATTTAGGATCTCTTTAATCCTTCTTAAAGTATATTATAAAGCCTCTTTTCTTCTTGTATAATTTACTAATTTTTTTGGCTACCTGAGCAAGTTCTATTTCAGAGTCTGCAGAATCAGAATTTTTTCTTTTGACTTCTTGTTTTGATTTTATTTAATGCTTCTAAGATGTTACCTTAAGTGCAGTTTTTCCCTTTTTTACTAAAATATTGTGATCTTAAACTTCATCTTTAATTTATACTTAGTACATAATAAATGTTCCAATTAATTACTTCACATTAAATTTCTTTATAGGTGTTAATTGATGAATAGATACATATATGTCATTCCATTTTTTAGGTAGTACTCTAAGTACTTTCAGCGCTTGATTTGATTGACAAATGATATCTCCCAAGGTATTAATATTTTTGAAAATATCTATTAATCATCTATTCATTTGAGTAATTATTTCACCGTAGAACATTCTAAAGGTGTTAAATTTTAGTTTTTTAGTAGTATACCTCATATGTATAATATTTTATGTTCCCTCATATGAAACAACAATAGTTTACTATATCTCATAGGTAGAAGGGAATTTTGATACATAATCAAATTCACCTGGACCAAGTCTATAGATGATATCATTCAATTCCTTTGATTTGATTCCATATTCAACATCTATTATGACATCTTGAGTTTCAGGTTTCTCAGGAATCACATAAGGAGTGATGATCTTTGAATAATATTTGAATCCAATATTCTTTAGATAGATGATCATTCATGACTTCCAACATCCATAGTTTTCACCATTAAAATATGGATCTCAAATCAAATACATACCTTCTTTCAGATCATCCAATGACATATTATTTTTATAGACCTTATTCTTTTGAGATTTCTAGATCTTTATCACAAAATCTCGCCTTTGATACCAATTGTCAGGTTATAATAATACAAATATACAAAATAAGGGGTTAATTGTGTCTTTTAGATAATATTCACTGATTCTATATTTTGACTCTCATTGCAATATATGAAGATATGCGGAATTTTATTCTGTATTAAATATGAGGAACAGATAAATAGAAAAAATGAAAATAGAAATTTTATAGTGGTTCAGGGAAAAAAAGATCCCCTAGTTCACTCCACCAATGCTCTCTCTGCATGATTAGTGAATTTCACAAAAAAAATTATCTTATCACAATATATTAAAATCCACAACTGAGTGAAAGAAGTTGACACCTTTACAAAAAGGATAAAATAGATCTTTCTAGTTCTTTTATAGGAAACTGTTTATCTACAACTTAGTACAAAAGGATGACACTTAACCACAATTGAGTACAATCATTTGAAACTATAATAGATCAAAAGAGTGTGATTTTTTGATGGTTCGGATTATAATTCATAGTTGTAAAAGTAACAACTGACAGTAGTTGGATTTTATTCTTCATAAATGAAATTCTTCAAGAATGAATAACTCTAAAGCGATCCTGGTTGAAATTGATATTCAATAAAAGTAGAAAAAAAAAGAATTAGTTTCACAAAATTATGATATTTGAAAAGGTATATCTTCAAAGTGTATCCTCTTTCAAAAAACAACAAATTCAATCATTCTTTGCATCAGATTTATTTCCAAAAGATATTCATAGGTATACAATATTATATATTTCAAAATAAATTGAAATAGAATATATATAAATCATATAACTTGATTTAATATTTTAGATCCAAGAAAGTATCATGATAGATCGTGGATATTCAAATATGAATCGATCAAGTGAGTCATAACTTCCCTTAATAATATGAGTGATTTTCTCTGATGAATAAAATTATTTCAATTGATCGTGACAAGCCTTTTAATGATTCATAAACAAGATTTGAATCGAACTATATTTCTTTCAAGACCGTTTTAGAAATCTCAAATAAAATCATGGATTTAAATCTCTATCGTTGAATAGTAAAATGTAAGGTTCTTTTATAAAATGAAAAAATACCAAATGTAGGGTTAAAATACGTAGTGTAGGGTTCCCTAGAAAAGTTTTTATTCTCCAAACTTAGGGTTGAGAATATAGGATTAACCATAAAAGTATGGTTGATGAACCATACTTTTTTTCCCCTAACAAAGGGTTCCTTACTTACGTAGGGTTCCTTAACCATACTTTCTCTTATTACAAACATAATTTTTCATCCAAATATAAGGTTCTTTATCCATACTTTCCTGACAGTGTATAGTTCCTGATCCATACACATTTTTCCAAGAATAGGGTTTATTCCTTACATTAGATTTATCAACATATTGTATGAACAATGTTTCCTGAAAACATAAAAACGTGTTCCAAAAACATTGATGAATATTCCTTATGAATTAAAAACATGAATATAATTTCAAAATAAATTTTGAAATGAATATTAATTTCCTGAAATACACTTAAATTAATATCATTAGTAAAAAAAATAAGGGTATTTGTGAGCATAAAAATCGATAATATTTATATAGTATTGTTGAGAAAATACATGCCCAACATTAAGGTGCAATCCAAATGAGGTTACCAAAAGAAGTTATATGTGTTCTTACTGAGATCTTGTAGGTTCCTTTATTCTTAAAACATTTTTAAATATTAAATAACCATATTATCATAATTAAATAAATATATTTAATATATTTAAATCTTTTTATTTTAATGTTACATATTTTTTCTATCTCTTTTAAATCCTATTGAAAATGAAAACAACATTAATGCGTACGTACAAACTACCATCTCAACATAACGGTGTAATTATTTTTCCATTACCAATTCACTTGCATGTTTATAAAGATGTAATTAATGAATATATACGAAATTTATGACATAATTATGATTCAATACATATAATATATCATATACCTTCTTATTCTCTCATTTTTTTATAAAATGATAGCATTGTTTGTCCGTACGTGTAGACTACCACCTCCACGAAGTGATATGGTTTGTTTTTCTATTACCACCATGAATGGATGATTAAAAAATTGTATATAATGAATAAAAATTCTATTAATGGTATTATTAATATTCTAATATTATTAAACCATTTCATAAAACATTTTACCAAGGTCAATATACTGAATTAATTTTGGAGAAATTGATCAAACAACCTTAAGTGGTTGACATAAGTAAGAACTATTCAATGAATGGATGAAAATGTTTATAAAAGGAACTTATAAATGTAATAATTATGAAAAAAATGTCTTAATAAAGAATTTAATAAATTTAAATTTATTATTCAGCATTATATAATATGTTTTACCAAACATGAATGTAAAGTAAGGGGTTTTCATCACAATTCTACTCCATGGGGACATATCTTATATTATACACTTAATTTATTTTATATGGTTTATATATTGACCCTTTGACATATTATATAATGAATTACTATTTATTTATGGTATTTAAAGTTTTAATTAATGTTTTCCATTTTATGAGGTTTTTATTTTAAAGTTATTAAAGTTGTAAATCTTTTTTTTACATTATCACTCTTATTCAGGATTGTTCGTTTATGTTGGAAGAATTATATGATATTTCTCTCCATAAACCCACCTATTTTATTCTATTATGGTTATTTTTTTTGTTTTCCATAATTTTCCTCCAATTTTTCCTCTCTTTGGTATTCAAAAATATTGAAATAATTTTTTTAAGAAAAACATACCTTATTTTTTCTTTTATTTTAGGAATACTTTTCTTTCAAATACATATTCTTCAAATTGCTTATGGAAGTTTTCATATAATTTTAAATTATTGGTAAATGTAATTTCATACTACTTTTTAAATTCTTTACACAGGTTTAAAAGTAATATTTAAAAAAAAATTAATAAGTTGTTCTTTACTTTTTAAAAAATTGTGAAAGGAATGTCCTTTTAACATATATGGTATAAACAGATTTTCCCACCTACATAAAAAATATTCACTATTTATATTAATCTATAAGTTTCCTTATTTTTTCAAATAAAACAATTTCTCCATTATTATATGAATTTTTAGTTTTTATATTAATATATAAAGGCATTGTTTCAAAAATGTTTAAAATAATTTCAGAAATGATTTATAAGTTTTTTTTACAAAAAAGTTACAAAATATTTAAGGAATGTTATTTTTAAATTTTTACTTCCATTTTCCTCTCAAATTATCAAAATACATTCCTTTATTTTAAACCTTTTTTTGAAGAATATATGGCCTTTTATTATCCTTTATTGATTTATAGATTATACCTTATTATTTGATAATTCACTTTCTAATGATCATGTTTTCTATCATTCTCCATTATTCATTAGACATTATTTTTCTCATCTGTGTATACATTTTTAGTATCATGGATATATTCAGTATCATTTATACTACATTAATATTTATTTAACCATATACAATTTCAATATACGGTGTTAGCTGAAGGAATATTATTAATAAAGTTATTTCATTTACTATGGAAATATTGATGTTCTATGTTATTAATTCAATACAAATATTTATTAATTAATAATGAATATTGACTATGTATTAAATTTCTGATTCAATATTTGAGGAATTCATTGGAAATATTTTAGTTATGGGTTGGGCCCATTTATAGATATCCCCTTGATGCATCGACAGCTCTCATGGGACAAATAGTTGGCCAAGTTAGTTTGGTATCTGGTGTATACCTACCATTTCATTGAAATTTAATAGCATAAGACCATTATAGTAAGGTTAATGATGTCATTAAATGAGGCCATGATGATAATAATATGAAGTATAATATTGTGAATTCCATTCATTAAGATTTAATTTATTATTATCCATGTGATTTTTATGTTGATATTTTCTGTAAATACATTTTTTTAAGCTCAAGTTATTGATTAAATGGTATATATATTGATTATCCACTCTTTTATATTATTAATTCCTTACTTACTTAGGATATATTGTATTATATTATTTTTCTTACTAACTATTTTAGATCATCCTTTATTATGTTTTACTTTCCCCGGGATATGGAGAAAAAATCTTTGAATGATTTTGAATCATGTAAGAAATTGTTTTTATGCTATGTTTAATTTTTACAATATAATATGGAAATCATGTGTGTATCTAGTCACTTAAGACTACTAAACCAATCAATCCTTTATGTTGAGATTATTTTTATCTTATATCAATTTAATAAATTAAACATTGGATCTAGGTTACTAGATTCAGGGATTTTAAATTTTGTTTGGAAAAAGTGTATTTGGTTGCATTTGTTGTTAATATATCAATATGTGTTTCAAGTTAAATTGGATTTAGGAAGTTTCTTGTGAAATATCCTTAAGAAAGTTTCTTAAGTTATTTTTTTTAAATTTCATTATATAGGAGTATAAGAATGTTCCTCAACCAAGTCAGATAAGGCTATGCTATTAGTTCATATTCTTAAACATCATGAATTTTATCATGATCTAGGTTGAGTTTGTACAAGTTTTCAAAAAGTGTAAGAAGTGTTTTTTTTTTGAAACTTTACAAAGGATGTTGTACAAAGTTGGTAGTTAAAATTATTGAGTTTTTTAAAAAAGATAGAAGTAAAACTAGTTCATCAGATGAACTAAGGGTGAAGATATGAGATGGAATTTCTGTAAGAATATTTCACATTATTCACTCAAAAAATATGATTAGATGAGGTTTTACATGAAGTTCTTGTTTCTAAGTTTTCTCATATATTTTTTTGAGAAATAAATACAATGTGGGAGTTGTTTAATTTCTATAAATAATGTGTGGAGAGTTTAAACGTTGAATTCAAAGTTTTGAGATGGGTCAACGTCGCATGATAGAATTCTTCAGAAGTTATAACAATGTAGTCAACCATATTCCAAGGTTGCTACAGATTTTGGATAAACAATTTGTATGAAGTTAATTGTTAATAATTTTAGAATTATATTATTGATTTATGTTTAGTGAATTTATTCCATTGGACTAATATCCATAGAATGGATAGGAATCACAAAAACACTCTTAATATCCAATAGACAGATATTTTCCACTAACATTGGATGATGAAATGTGAAGGTACTCAATGTAGTGAAGGGTGTATAAATTTTTAGATGGAATTGAGTTCCTAAACTAATGATCTAAAAATTTATAGAAGAAATAATTTTTTATATTCATCAAATAATCATATTCTAAGTACATCAGATGAAGGTTTCCTAACAAAGGGAAGAAAAGTAGAGGCCCATCAGACAAATAAATTCTTAGAAGTCCATCAAAATAAGGAATGTCGTTACATTAGAAAAACCATTCCAGGTGAAGTTTTTCAAGAATATTTACACATTTTATAGCCACAGACATATGAATATTATAATTTAGTATATTCTTATTTTCTATATTGAGGAGGTTAATGGAGCTTTCCAAAGTTCCTTAACATGAAGATTAATAAAGGTTAAAGAAAGGGGAGATTTTATGAAGCCTTAGAAATGTTCAAGAATGTTCCAGAAGAGTTTAGAACCCCCCAATGAAATTAAAATGAGTGGGAAAATGAAATTGATTTTCCACCAATTTTATTTTGGGGTCACCTATATAAAGGGGTGAAAATTACTAGTGTACTTAAAACTATTTATTATAAATAAAATCTAAAATGATGAAGATTTATTTTTGGGATGAGTTTCTAACCAATGAGGTTAAATAAGAGGAATATGATAGAGTTCCATCAAATGAAGAATAATTTGATAGAGGCCAATTTATTTTCTACTCTATCAAGAAGTAAGTGCATCCGGATAGACTTACTTCATCATATATAGAATCATTATATGAATTCATTAGATGGAGTTTCTTTGGTCATAGCATGAGGACAAAAGTGAAGTGAGAAGCATCAGATAGATACCATTGGATATCGGTTACCAGATGAAGTCGATCGAATGAAATTTTTATAAGGAATTTTTCCTAAAATTTTTTAGAAAAATTCAGATTGAGAATATCTAGGTCTACTAAATATCTAGAAAAAGTTTCAAGACCAAAAGACTCTTAAGATAGTTATTAAAGATCTTACAGTTTTTTCACATGTAAAGGTCATCGAAATTGATTATGGAGGAAAAGAATATCTTTCTATTATGCAGATTAAAATAAGGAATGAAGTTTTAATTAGTGGGTACAACCAGTTTCTAAAATGTATTATTGGTTCAGGGTATAACTAATTGAGAATTTAGTGAATATTTTAAGGTATTTGGGGGGTACAAACAACTATGGTAGAAGAGATTATTTTAGGGGTAGAACCAGTTTTGGATAAAGAATAAATACTAGGGGTATATCCAATTTTGTATGTGACTTTTTAATCCTCAAGGAAGTTAGTAAAAGAATCCATTATTGGGGGAATAACCAAAATGGAAAATAGTAGGTCTTTATATCAAAACTTATAAATATCATCTGCCACTCTCTCTTTATACTTTTTGAAAGAGAATTATGAGGTAAATATTTATATTTGAGTGGATCACAACTCAATAAAGTTTTCAGAGGTTAATAAAATTTTCCTTAACAAGTTAAGAAAATTTTATTATAAAAGAAAACGTTATCACTGATTCACCCTCCCAATGGTCTAATAATTTATCCAAGGGAACTAAACATTTAAATTCTTAATTGATGATTAATGGTTCTATTTTCCTTTTGAATATTGGTGATAAGACACTCACTATACCATTTTTTGTAGTGTGTTTCATCCATTATTCTTATGGGTTGGGTGATAGCTTATTCGCCATGAGATTTTGATGCAATGATAAATTTTCCACCTAGATTTTTCTCTGGTGGCACATTACCTACCCTGAGATATGTATCAATGGTTTATTGTTCGTCTTATGTTACATTTGTGGTGAATAGTCCACCCTATTAACTGTTGGTGGTAAATAATCCACCAGGTATGTGATATAATGGAATATCATGTAACTCCTTGAGATTTTATGCAATATTTATCTATAAATGAATTTTATTTCTTTTATATCTTACATTACATGCAACACTAAGTTTAAACAAACCATGATATACTATTACAATATTATTAGTTAATGCAACAGTTATATCCTAGATGTTGGATTAGTGGGTAAGAATAATACTAACTAAATTATGAAAAAATTATGGTCTAGATATGTATAAAATGAATTCATTGTTTATCAATTAATTATAAATGAAAATAAAAATTTGTAGAAAATAAAGGATATTTTTTATAAAAAAAATATTTTTATGCATACAGTGTTATTTTATCTTAATGATATAAATTAACACATATTTTTGAATGATTTTAATGAAATTTATATATTATATATTCAATAAAATATTTTCAAATTAATTTAATATTTTTTCTTGTCATGGGATAATAATAAACTATGTTTTATACTTAGAAATGTATTTTTCTAAAAAGTAGTTCTCATCAAATTTTTCATGTTTTGTTCTAAATTTAATTTATTACACTTATGTAAATTTAATATTTAAAATTATATTCAACAATTTTAATAAATAGGTTCAATTTTTTTAAATAGACCCCTTTTATTTTTTTCAATATGAATAGAAACCATGGTAAAAATTATCACCTCAGTAAATGGTAAATCAGGTTAATATATGTTAAAATTAAATTATAAGGCCATAATTTTTCATCATAATTATTATTGGATGATTTTAATTATACACTTATCATATTAGACTCTAAATTTATGTGTTCAATGGATAATTTTCTATCAAAATTACCTATATAATATTTAAAGCAAAGAAAAATACAAAATGTCACTCTCTTACCATTAAATATCTATTATGTGTTCATATAGAAAAAAAAACAAGTGGTGGATGAATATAAATGGTAATTTTTATAATAATGGAATTATTTTCATTATGTAAATTTATTTATAATTTTTTGTAATTATATAAATACCTTAAAATCTTACGCAACACCGATGTAGTATTTATTCATTTAATATAAAAATAAAATAAATGATTTTAAAAATATTATAAGTAATATGATTTGAATGATTTACGGTGTTACATGGATATTATATATTATTATTACATATTAGTGTTTTTCAAAGTATTATATTAGAATTATTACTTTATCTTTATGTATTTGAAGTCAAATTAAATGAATACTGTCAAAATTGACATTAATGATATTTTATCAAAATAGTAATTTATTAAACTATTTAAAAATAATAAAAATATTGAAATATAAAAATATATATAAAATATAGTCCAAAATTTCATATCTTTTCCATTTATGATCCAATTATCAATTAATAAGTAAAATTATAACCCTTTAAGAGTGAAAAAGATAATAATGAATATAATTTTAAAATAGGTTCACTAAGGGTTTAAACCAAAATATAAGGTTTAAAACACCACTTAAACATGTAAAAAATTTATTGGTTGATGTTATTTAAACCAAATACTACCTTATATTATAATATATATTAATTTTGAATCATTTTTCTAGAAAATTACTTTTATATTTTAATATTTTAATAAATTTCAAAAGTACACCTCACCTCAATTATAAAAGGGAACTTCCTCCCCTCCCTTATTCACACATTTAGAGCCATATATGTCAACCATAAACTACTAAAATCCCTTCTAAACTTCATTATATTCATTTTATAGTTTTTATTATTCCATAAATACCAACTATTTGGTTCTTAAGAGGTGATCAAAAGGAGTTGTTTCAATGAAGTGGTAATCGACTTAATCAATCACTTCCTTTTTAATTATTATTTTACCTCCTATAAATATGTTATATTCTTAATTAAATAATAACTTAAATACCATAAATATACTTAAATTTTATTATGATTATTAAATAACCTCTATTCACCCCCTTTTCCATCAAATGGGAAGTGGAAGTATCGCTCGTGCGTGCATACGGCTTACCGTCTCCATGTAGCGATACAATTAATTTTCAGTCACCATCTCATATGGATGATTATTATGATATTTATAATATTTATATATGATATTAATGACATAATAGTTCTTTTTGAATGATAATATCATATATAACTTATTACCTTTAAAACCGTTGTAAAATGATAAATTCGCTCAGGCATATGTGTGAACTGCCACCTCCACAAAGTGATGTGATTCGTTTTTCATCTATGATTTACATGAATAGTATTGAGGATGGATTTTATGAGTAAATATTATTAATATTATTATTTAATTATGAATTATTATTTAAATTTAGTTTCTTTTATCCATAAACAATTTAAAACAATGTTCATGCATACGTACGACCTACCGTCTCCATGAACGATGTAATTAATTTTCCTATCTATATATATTATGGATAAATATATATATATATATAATTAATATATATTATATTTATATCCTGATTAAATTTCTTTAAATTATGGATCCTAGATCAATGTACAAGTACCAAGACTACCGAACCAAAACATGCATGAAAAGTGAAGCAATTATCATCCAAAACAGTGATTTAAATAAAAAATTATTAATAAACAGGTGATAATATGTCATGATTAAATAATACATGGTATGATAGATATAATTATTTTTATTTATGACATGTATAATAAATATATATTTATTATATAGGAGGTTTGAACACGTGTGAAGAAAGGAGAGACTTGACGTAATGGAGTTATGTTTCAATCCTATTTTAATCAGGATTGTTTATCATTTAATTTCAATTGGGTAAATTATGTGATTATTATCTGATAAAACACTTTAATTTTTATTCTAATGTGATTATTTATTGATAATACATGTTTTCCTTGAATTTTTTCACTTTAATTACTTAATATAATGAAATAATGTTTTTATGGAAAATTGACTTTGTTTCTCTCTTCAGTCAAAAATCCACTTTCTTCCATGTACATGTTTTCTAAATATGTTTTAAAAAAAATTACCATTCTAAAATGATTTTTTAAGATTCATTTTTATGGATTTTTTACTTTTAAAAAATTATATTTAATATTATTTTCATTTTTTGAATGAGGTACTTTTTACTTTTTATTAACCATATATAAGGAATATTTGTTTTAACTTATATGGTATGAACACAATTTCGTTCTATCATGACCAATCAATTTTTTGAAGATTCATTTACATGTTTCTAAGTTTATTTTCAAAGAATTTTTTTTTCTTAATATTTGTGAAAATTTTATATTTTATATAAGTGATTTCTAAATGAAAAGGTATTTTCCTCAAGAAATATTCTAGTGATTGTTTTAAAATAATTTTCATATATAATAACTTCATTTTATGTTAATTATGTTTTACTTGGTATATTATTAGATTATACCATCCTTATTATTTATATGGATGTTTTATGATTATAATGATGATATGTTTATAAAACCCATTTATTTTCATGGGTTATTCTATATTGATTTGATGAAATGTTTATAAAACTCATTTTTTGTAAACATTATGATGTGATGTTATGGTGAATGTTTTGTGATCTTGTGTAACACATATTTATGGTTTTAATTATGTAAAAAAGGTCCTAGAATTATATATACCTCTAATTAATTTTTTAATGTATTATATCTCATGTGATAATTATGGGAAACAAGTCAATGTTCTTGATGCATTTTGGGAAAAAAATTTATGTTCTTGATATGTTATGGGAAACAAGTCTACATTCCTGATACACTATGGGAAAAAAGTCAATGTTCTTGATCCACTATGGGAAATAGGTGTTGATTCCTGATCTATTATGATTTTATGGTATATTTATTTAACATTAACATATGAAATATTTTTACACTTATGATGGTACCACACTTTTATGACATGAACTTATGGATCATGATTTATTTATAATGTTTTATCACTCTTATGATTCATGTATTTTGAAATGACAAAGCTTTATTACTTGAATCGTGTTTATGATCTTTGATATATTGGGTATTAAATTTGTAAGTTATAATCATCATATCACACACTTATGATTATATTATTATTTAATATGATCATTGATTTATATCTCCCATGTTTACCCTTACTGATCATATGATCTCTCCATTTATTATGTTTATTTTCCCTCAGTTATGAAGAAATTTTTTAAGTAAGGTATGTATATGAAGAGTAATAAATGAGAATATCTTTATAAGGTATATTTAATATATTTCATGAAATAAGAATTTTGTGCATCTAGTCTCCAAATCCACTAAACCTTTATGATCCTTGAGTGTGTGTTAATTAAATTTATTGAATATTCATTTAAAAATATGTAATATTTATGTATGAAAAGTTAGGGTTTTGAAATTTGGTATCAGAGGAGGATTTAGTCAATATTTGGAGGTTAGGCTTATAAATATTTATTGAAACCCCTGGGGATAATTCTAAGTATATGATAACATCCTAATGTTTTTAGTAATGACCATGGATAAACTAGGTTAAACCTACAGTCCCATAGATTGAGAAGAAGTTGTAATGATTTAGACATCCTATGAACTATAGTTCATGATTATTTGATAGCTCACTTAGATTATTATAGAATGATTCTTACACTTTTCTTTTTAATTTTAGTCAATAGTTAGAACCAGGAGACATCAAGTTAATAATAAATGTGATGGAAAATTCAATGATTATCCACTTGAGCAACCAAATTTTGTGGGATCTAGAATGTAGAATCTTGTTACTATTTTCATGCAACTTTCCCAATCCATGAATCATGCTAATCTTAAAAACAATAAAATAAGGGAACAATGTACTATTGAATATTCTTGAGGTAACATCCACCATATTTTATTGGGTCTTCTAATCCAATAGTGGATAAGTGATGGATTAACACCATTGAGATAATATTTTATGTTCTCCAGTGCTCAGAGCATGAAAAGGTTATCCTAGTCATTTATTATTTAGAAATAAAAGAAGATAAATGGTGGAATATTATTAAGAATACTAAACCAGAGGAATAAATGTAATCCATAGATTGGGATGATTTTAATAGACATGAAGATATTTTTTGATGTGCACTCAAGGTATAAATGGAAATTGAAGATTCCCACCATTCCCATGGTTTGGATAAGAAAAGTAATATCAGGCCTCATAAAAACAAGAATAAGTCACATGGTGGAAAGAAATTTAATCCATATACAGTCTATAAATGTGGGAATAAACATAAAGGGAATTTTTTGAATGAAACTCATAGGTTCTTAAAATGTGTAAAGGTAGGTTATAAATCTTGCGAATGTAAAAATGGAATGAATAGGTTAGTTAATTAAATATAAGAGAAGAAGATTCCAACTAATGCACCACTCACTCTCTAATCCTTCAAATGAAAATATTATGGGAATTAGTTCAACCAATTAATGAATTAAAATGTTTTTAATGGTCACAACAGCAACCTATTAATCCCAAAGAAAAAGGGAAATCTCATGCGATCATGACTGCCAAAGTGTGTAATGAGAATGATGTGGTTAAAGGTATAATTATCATACACTGTAGAACATATAATGTATTATTTTATTCTAGATATACCCACTATTTTATTTCTAAGGAATTTGAAAAGAATTTTGAAATACCATCCCAATTATTTGATGTTGATTTTGCAGTGAAAGTTTCTAATGGTATGATGGTCTCATCTCAAGTCTATAGTTATAATTTGGTTCAAGTTTGTAGGAAATTTATTCCTTAAAATATTTTAATTCCCCCTTTAGTTTAATTTGATGTAATTTTGGTCGTGGATTATAATTATTTACATAAAAACTATATCAATTTCTGAGAAAGGGAAGTCATTTTTGATAATTATAAACCAATATATGATTTTCTATCAGTGTGATGAAAAATATGAACTCTTGATGGAAATCACATACATTTTATGGGTCTTGATCCCTATTCAAAATTTAAGTATATCTCAGATTGTAGGGTAGAAACTAAAAATCGATGATATACCTATTTTATAGGAGTTAATTTATGTATTTATAGAATAATTTTATAGATTTACACTAAATAATGAAGTTGATTTCTCAATAGAACTCATTGTTGATTCTATATCTATTTAAAAGACTCCATATATAATAGCTCTGATTGAGTTTTAGTAATTAAAAAAGAAACTCTCTGAGAATATTGACATGGGATTCATTCATCCAAGTTCATCACCATGGGGATAACCTATTCTCTTTGTTTAGAAGAAACATGGATCAATGTGAATCTTCATTGGTTATATATAACAAAACAAGATCATTATCAAGAACAAGTATCCTCTACCCTGTATTGATGACTTGTTTAATCAACTGTGTGGAGCTAAATACTTTTCAAAGATTGACCTTCACTCTAGATGTTATAAATTGAGATTGAAGAAAGAATATATACCTAAGATGTTGTTTTTTACAAGTTATAGACACTATGAATTTATAGTGATTCCTTTTGGTCTTAGAAATTCCATTCTTATCGTCATGGATTTAATGAATAGAGTCTTTCAAGATTACCTTTATTAGTTTGTGGTATTCTTTATAGATTATATTCTTATATATTCAATGGTAAATTAATATCATTAAGATCACTTGATAATTATACTGAAAACTATAAGTAAAAATAAGTTGTATGAAAAATTTACCAAGTGTGAATTTTGGATTTGGAAAGTTTCATTATTGGGTCATATATTCTCATGTGATGGTATTTCAGTGGATTCTTTAAAGACAGATGTTATTGATAAATGGAATAGACCATCCATGGTTACTGAGATCCATAGTTGTCCTGTTTTGGATGGATATTTTAAATTCTTTATGTATAATTTATCATGACTAAATAATACACTAACCAATTTAACATATAAGGGAGTTAAGTTATTGTTCATAGAGGAATTTGAAGATAATTTCAAGGATCGAAAGATAAGGACAATCAGTGCACCAATTCTCACTCTAAACAATTGAATATAAGTGCTTGTGATCTATAGTGATGTGTCAAAGAATAGACAATGATGTTTCCTAATAAATAATGATATGGTGATCGCTTACGCCTCACACTAATTCAAAAAACATGAGAAAATTTACTCGACCCATGATTTGGAGGTGGAAGCAATAATTTTTTCATTGAATATATGGAGGCATCATATTTATGATGAAAAATGTGACATACCTATCAGTTATAAAAGTTTAATGTTTATATTAGAATTGAAATATATAAATATGCAATATAGAAAATGTTTGGAGTTGATAAAATATTATGATTGCTCGATACATTACCACTTTGGGAAAGAAAACAAGGTACATATGCTCTAAGTTAAAAGGATCATACTAGCTTGTCTATGATGAGGATCACAAAAGATCCAATATTTCTATATTTTCAAAGTATGGATCTAGAAATTTTCAATGTAGGGGAGAAATATAGTATTTATCAAATGAATTTTCAACCATATATTTATGTAAGTATTAAAGAGGCCTAGAAGGAAGATGTGTAACTACAGAATAAGTTCAAAAATGTTCCTAAGTTCAACTTTGATTATGAGGGAATGATAAGGTTCAATAACTATGTATGTGTATCATCAATACCAAACATAAATAAGGATCAATTTGATGAATTAGATAGTTCATCATTCTATATTTATCCTAGAGGTAAAAATATATATAGGGGCCTGAAATATTATTTTTGGTGGGACAACATGAATAGAGATATTGTAGATCATGTATATCGACGCTTGGTTTTTCGGAAAGTTAAGGATGAGGGAAAAAATTATAATGGTATGTTATAACCCTTACCCATACCATAATGGAAATGGTAAAACATCACCATAGAATTTATCATTGGACTTCCCAATACATCAAAAGGGAATAATTATATTTGTGATATAGTCAAACACCTTACTAATTCACCACAATTAATTTCTATGAGATAAATTTCTCTCTAAATTATATTGCCAAGATATATATTAAATAAGTAATAAGGTTTCATGGAGTACCTCATTATATTATATCTAATCGATATTTGACATTTACCTCTATGATTTAGAGTAGTCTTCCATGGGTTCTGGATACAGAGTTGAGTTTCAGCACTGAATACCACCCTTAGGAAAATAGTTAGTTTTAAAGGAACATTCAAACACTAAAATATTTGTTGATATATTTCTCTATGGAATTTATTTGTTTTTGGGGTCAACAACTTCCTTTGGTGTATTTTTATTACAATAATAACTTTGAATCGAGCATTAAGATGGATCCTTTTAAATCCATTTATGGAAAGAAGTGTAGAAATCCAATATATTAGGATGATTTTTGATAAATAAATCTATTAGGAACTAAGATAATTGTAGAAATGGTAGATAAGGTTGTATCCATTCAACAACACATAAGGGAATCAAAAATTCAATATAAAAGTTATGCAAACAATCATCAGTGAGATATGGAGTTCTAATTTGATGACAAGTTATTCCTAATAATTTCCCATTATAAGAGGGTTATTAGGTTTGTAAAGAAGGTAAAATTAAACCCTACATATATTGGTCCTTTTAAAATTATTGACCATATCAAGGCAGTATCATATCATTTGGTGCTTCTACATAATCTCTCTCAAGTTTATGATGTGTTCTATATATCTCTCTTAAGGAAGTACATACATGATCATTCACATGTACTAAACTCAGAGGTCATACCACTAGGATAAGATCTCTCTTATGAAGAACAACAAGTGAATATTTTTTATCATATAGAGAAATTTATATGAAATAAGACCACTCACCCGATCAATGTTTTGTGGTGAAAACAAAAATTTGAGGAAGTTATGTGGGATCCTGAGGGTTTTGTGAGGTAGTTGTATCCTCATCTATTTGTATAGGAATGATGGAATTTATAGAGAAAAATACATTTTAAGCTGGTTAGAATATATATCCCCATAATTTTCATAAATAGATATTACATCTTAATAGATGAATATTCATTACAAAATATTTTGATCCACTCTAGAATAATTTAGGTCTAGTATATTTAGAAACTTGGAAACATACAAACTTGGTTCATAAAATATCTACATCATATACCACTTATTTATTCATAACTATCACCCTTATTAAACATATCATACTTAATAGCTTTCATCATAACCTAGGGAGAGGAAACATAAGAAAAGGGTGAGCTCAGATGACTAGTAATGGTAAAAAAGGGAGATATCAATGTTCACATAAGTATTAAATGAGAATAAGGGTATAATAACATGATTTTAGAATTTTAAAACCATAAAATTCATATCAAATGTCATAATTTTAAGTCATGGAATAAATATTTTCAGTTCATAAGACATGAATCATAATGGAATCAAAAAACATGAACCATGTGATCATAGTATAGGCATAAGAAATTGAATTGTGGCATACACATAAGAATATAAAATCAATTACATAGTAGTAAATCATCAATTCCTAGTTTATCATAATGGAATGATTAACTCCCTAAACCATCATAGTAATTAAGGTTTACTCCCAAGACTATCATAGTGGATAGATTCCCATAGTGAACAAGGTTCAGTCCCCATTCCAGTACTTTTTATCCCATGAGATATCAATCTTTACCAAATACGTTGGAGGTAGATATAGATCACAAACATCACATACAGAAAATAATAAATATGTGTTACAAAAAATTATTAATAATTCATCATATCATAACCCATAAAAATAAATGGGTTTCATAAACATTTCATTATAACATAACCCATGGAAAAGGAATGTGTTTCATAAAAATTCTATATTTTATTCATAAACATAAAACATCTAGAGAAAAAATAAATATGGTATCCTTGGATCATATTTATATTAAAAAATAATTAAAATCAAATAATGTCTTCTTAAGAGGAAATTGATTTTGAAAGATCACTTGGAAAATTTATTAATGAAAATAACCATTCCATTTTTAAATCATTTAATTTTAAAAAGAATGAAAATTATAAAGAAAACATTTTCTTTAAAAATAATTTTGTAAAATTGTAAATTAAGGTTCAAAAAAATATTCATTATGGTAGGAAATTCATTCATCCTATATAAGTTAAAAACATTCCATCCATATTTTTATTGAAAAAGCCACAAAGTACCTCGTTTGGAAAATGACAAAAAGATTCCTTTCCAAATGTTTTGTAAAAAGTAAAAAATGGGTAAAACTGACTTTAAAAAATAATAGGTGAATGGTAAAAACATTTTTGAAAAAAATAGAAAACATGTATGTGGAATAGAAATATTCCCTAGCGGATACTTAAACATAAACAATCTTGAATGTTGATGAGATTTTGAAATAAATTATTACCTCGAGTTCACCATATTTCAAAAGAACTATAACCTCCCATATATAAAATTTTCATTTATTATAATTATATAAAAGATTTATTATAATAATTATAATAACATATATTATCCCTTTATAATGTTTCAATACCCCATTTTCTCAATAATTCCTTATTAAAAGTTTTATTTCTTTGTGCTAACTGTTTCATTTATCATGAGTATATCAGTTTAGTAGTTTTGGTCCTTGTACATTTATCTTGGTTCCATTATCTATAAAATATTTTTCATGATATATATATGATATATATTAAATATAAAAATATTTATAGTCACCCATAAAATTTATATATAGAAAAATTAATTACACCGTTCATAGAGATGGTAGGTCATACATACACATGAATGTTGTTTTCATTTTTCAATGGATGGAACAAAAGAATGGAAAATATTAATTAACCTTTTTAAGATCATTATTATATCATATATATCATAAATATTCATCAAATTAATTTTAATTACCATTGAAGTAAAATATAAATGAAAAACGAATCACATCACTTTGGTGGTGGTGGTCCGCACATACGCACTAGTGGCGTTATCGTTTCTCAAAGGATTGGATGGTAAGAAGGTAGACATGATATTGTTATTAAAAAACTGTTATTTTTAAATTAATATAATATATAAATATTAAATCCATTATGATACCCATCCATGAAATATGGTTATGAAAAATTAATTGCATCGTTATGCAGAGACGGTGAGTCGTACGTATGCACGAGCGATTCTTTCACTTCTTGTATGATGGGAAAGAAGGTGTATAATGGTATTTTAATAAAAAAAATTAGAATATTTATTATACTTAATTTATTTTTTTATGATACATACCATATATTTATAAGAGTTAAAGAAGAGTATAAAAGAAGTTGATTGGGTAAGGAGATTACCTCTTCTTTGAAACGACTCCTTCTAAACTCATTTAAAGGATTCTAGGGTTGGTCTTTTGGGAATACCAGGACCCCTATAATTTGAATAGGGAAGTTTAAAAGGAAAATTTTTATAGTTTTGTAGGTATATAAGGATAAATGTTATTTCAATAATTGATGTAGGTGGTTCCCTTTTATGATTGAGGTGAGAGGCACTTTTGGAATTTCTCAAAAGATTAAATTATAATAAATTTTTTCTAAATCCAAATGAATATAAATGGAAATTTATTAGAATAAAAGGTAGGATATGGTTTCAATCCCATAAACCAATATAATTTATACAATTTTTGGTGTAATTTTAAAAATTTCATTTTGATTATCCCTTAGTTAACCAATTTTAATTTTAACCATGGTAACACATTTTTCAATATTATAGGGTAGAAATTTTTACTCATAAGGTGAAAATTGGACAATAAATAGTCAATATATGAAATTTTAGACCATATAATAAAAAAATTTAATTATTTAAATATCTTTATTATTTTTAAATAATTTAATAAAATATTATTTTGACAAAATGTCATTATTTTAAATTTTGACACTATTAAATTAATTTCACTTTAAATACATCAAGATAAAGTGGGAATTTGAATATAATGATTTTAAAGATCCCTAATATTCACTACATATAAAATTCATGGGACACATTAAATCATTAAAATTATATCACTTTTAATATTTTTAAAATTATTTATTATATTATTCTATTAAATGGATACATGTTGCATCGGTGTTTCATAAGAAATTTAGGTCATTTTATAATTAATAAAAATTAAAAAATAAATTTATATCCTAAAAATAATTTTATTAATCTAAAAATAATCACTTATATTCATCCATAACATACTTTTCCCTATGTGGACACATAAAGGATATTAAAAATAAAGAGAGTGACATTTTGTAACTATCTTGATTTACATAATATATAACTCAGTTTCATGGAAAAGTGACCATTAGAAAACTAAATTTAGAGACTAAGGTGTTAAGGGTTAAATTAATTTAATACAATAAGAATTTGGATGAATAATTATGTCTTTATCATTTATTTTCAATCTAGATTGACCTAATTTACAATTTACCGATGTGATAAATTTTATCATGGTTACTATTCATATTGACCAAATATAAAAGTGGACTATTTTAAAATTTTAAAACTTATGATTATAAATATGTTATTAATTTAATATAATTAAATAAATATAAATGGTATAAATTAATTTTAAATTAAGTACACAAAATGTGATAAAAACTACTTTTTAGAAGAAAAGGAACATCTTTAAGCATAAAACTAGATTTATTCTTATCCTATGCAGAGAAACATATTTCTTGATTGTTTGAAACATTTGAAAAATTAAATAATACATAAATTTCATTAAAATAATTCACCAATATTGGTTAATTTAATTTGTTAAGATAAAAATATATTACTTACATAAAAACTATTTTTTAGAAAAATATTTCTTTTTCTTTCAAATGATTTTTATTTTTTTTTAAATGAATTGATAATCAATGAATTAATTTTATACATATATAACCACAAATGTTTCATAATTTTGTTATTATTATTCAAACTCATCAACCCAATGGCTAGGTGATAATTTTATTTTTAAATATTAATATTTTAATAGTATATTGTGGTTTGTTTAAACTCGATGTTCTGTGAAATGCATGCTATTGAATAAATAAAATTATTTAAAGAGAAATATTTCATAAAAATATCGAGGTGTTACATTCTAAAACCCTTAAAATGAATTTATCCCTCAAAATTTGTCACTCCGATACAAACATATGAGGATACTTTTACCTCATCACATTCTTAGGTTCCCACATAGCCTTCTAAAATTGGTGGTTTCGCCAAAAAATATTGACCAGGTGAGTAGTATTATTTTGTATAAATTTATATATATGATCTATAATTTCCATTGGTAATTCTTCAAAATATATATCTTTCTCTAGTAGAGATTTTGTGGAAGCGCCAATAAATAAGCTGCCATACCGATACGATCAGGAATTTAATAGGGGAGAATATACCTAGGTCTTAGTTTTCACTTATTTTCAAATATTATCACCCTCTTCCAGGGAGATATTCATAGGAATACCCTATCACTAACTTCATACTCTATATCTTTCTAATGATTGTCAACCTAACTTTTTTGTAAAATATGAGATTCTATTATGTTATATTGAATATATATAATATTATATACCATTTAATTAGCTATATTAGGTGACAATATCTTTTTGTATCCAAATTCATTCCATCATGTTGGATTTGTACACTTCCTACCATAGAGTGCTTCATAAATATCCATCTTAATGCTGGAGTGAAAGAAATTGTTTAAGAAAAATTCACCAAAGTAAGGTGTTGATCCCTACACCCTTTAAAATACATTGGTAAAGCTCTCACCATGTCATATAGAGTTTTAATGGTACTATAATAATGAACATATATTTGAGTATTATATACAGTGTTAAAAATTAACTATGTATCGAAAGATTACTGATGATTTATCCAAAAATTCTAGGTAAACCTCAGATCTCAATCAGATACAATTTATAGTGGTACACCATGAAATCTTACCACTTAATTAATTTATAACCAAGTAATTTGATCAAGAGAGAAATATTATCTAATGTAAATGAATTTTATTTACTTCATAAGGTGGTCGACTACAACTCAAATAGCATTATGCACTATAGATATTTTTGGGAGTCCGATGAAAAAATCCATGGTGATGTTTTCCCATTTCCATTTTGGTATGGATAATGGTTATAACATCCCCTTAGACTTATGTCTCTCAGCCTTAAATTATTAACATACCAAGCACCCAGAAACATACTATGGAATATATATCTTTATACCATCCCACTAGAAATAATTTTCCAAATATCTATACATCTTCTTAGTCCCAGGATGAATAGAGAATGAAGAACTATGAGCTTAATCCATCATCTCCTTCTTTAAATCTGGTAATGAAGGGAAAGATACATGATTTCTAAAACTTATTACTCCATCATAATAAAGGTTTAACTTAGGAATATTTTCACCTTGTTTTTCATATCTGCATCTTCCATTTGTGCCTCTTAAATATTCACATGGATAGATGGTTGAACACTAATTTTAGAATGATAATAATTCTCCCCTTCCTTTTAGATTTTAAGATACATATTTTTAAAGTCCATAAATATCATATATTTTTTTATTCTCATCATAGAACAAATAACATGATCCTTTTGACTCATAGCATATCCCACCTTGTTCTCTTTCCCAGGGTGGTAATGTATTGAGCAATCATAATATTCAATACACTCAAATCATCTTATATGACATATGTTCATCTCTTTTTGAGTGAAAATATACTTTTAAGTTTTTTGATCAGTATATATTCCACACTATTCTCCATAGAGACAATTCCTTCATATATTTAATGAAAAAATTACCGTAGTTAACTCCAAATCATGAGTTGGGTAAATTTTTTCATGGACCTTCAATTATAGTGAGACATAAGATGTAACCATATTTTTCTACATGAACACACCTAAAATTCCATTCTTTGATAAATTAATATAGATTCAAAACCCTTCTCCACTCCAAGGTAGTTTATGCACATGTGCTTTGAATAGCATTCTGTTGAGTTCCTTAAATCATTCCTCACATTCATTCATTCAAAGGAACATGGATCCCTTTTGAGTTACCTTGGTGAGTGGATTAGATAGTCGTGAAAAATTCTCCACAAAGAAACAATAATATCTATCCAAACTAAGAAAACTATGGATTTTAGCTATATTGGTTGTTATAGGATAATTTTTAATAACTTATATCATTGAAGGGTCTACAGATGTATCCTCACTTGAGCTTATATAACCTAAGAATGAAACTTTTCAAATCCAAAATTCAAACTTGGTGAATTTTTCATAAATATTATCCTTCCTTATCATCTTAATAATAATTCTCAAATTATATTTATGTTTTTCCTAACTCTTTGAATAAATAATACTATCATCTAAAAATACTACCATAAACTAATCAATGAAATCTCTAAAAACTATATTCATTAAATCCATGAAGATAGAAGATGAATTAGTAAAACAAAATGGCATCACTATAAATTACTAGTGTCTATAACTTGTTTGTAATTAATGTTTTCTTGTGTATATCCTCCTTCTTGACTCTCAATTGAAGATATCTTGAATGAAGATCAATTTTGGAAAAGTATTGAGATCCATGAATTTGACCAAACAAATTATTAATATGGGGTAGATGATAATTGTTCTTGATATTGATCTTATTAAGATCTTGATAATGAATTTAGAGTCAAATTGATCCATATTTCTTCTTAGAAAATAGAATTGGTGCACACCAAGGTGATGAACTTGGATTAATGAATCCATTGTCAATATTCTCCTAGATTTTTTTCTTCAATTATTGAAACTAAATTAAGGATATTCTATACGGAGTCTTGGAAATAGGTGTTGTACCGGTTATGAGTTCTATTGAAAACTTGATGTCATGATTCATTGGAAGATCAGAAAACTATTCTGGAAATAAATCAATAAACTCCCACACAATAGGCATATCTTGGATGTTGAGTTTCTCCCTAACCATCTAAGATAAATAACCATTCTGAATAGGAATAATGACCCATATAATGTAATTTCCATCAGAATTTTATTTATTCATCACACTGATAGGTGATCTATGGTTTTTTACAATATCAAATGTAACTTACCTTACCAAGAAATTGATTTGGGGTTTATGTAAGTAAAATAAATCCACTCCTATAATAGCATTTAATTCAACTAGAGAAATAATGACATGATTTTCAGGAAACATATTCCCATAAACTTTAACTAGAGAAAAATCATATACTTGGGATAAAATTATCATAACATTATGGGGTTTTAATGCTAATTTAACAAATATTTTTTGAGTTGGTACTGTTACACCCTTGGAAAAGTCTTTAGATATAAAAGATTGGGTAGATCCAAAATCAAATAAGACATTATTAGTTCTAGATTGGATGGTAAGTGTGCCTTTCACCATGTAATTATTGTACCCCTCATCATAATTAGTTATAGAATGATATTTCCCTTTGTATTTGGGATTAGGAGGTTGATGAATTTGATCATATCATTAAGCTTTAGATTTGGGAATTGGCTAGCATAATGACCATAATTCATCCATTTAAAACAATGAAATGTGGGTGGTGTATTCTATGGATCTTTCTCTATATTCACATTGTTAGTTAACTTCTTCCCATCACTTCAACATTATATTTATCAATGACCTTACTTTATATATTGGAAAATTTTAGAAAATTCATTAAGACGATTTCCCCCATGTTTCCTTCCATATTTGGAGAATAAAAGAAATATTATCTTCTTCTCTCCGTGGTTTTTATAATTTCCATTGAATTTCATTTTTATTATCTTGTAAAAACCATGATATTTATAGATAAATATAATATAAACATACACCTTGATAGAATATTGAATGATTTATTCATATCTAATGAAGTCCCTCATGGATAAATCCCTTAGGAGACTTTTTTCAAGCCACTAAAGAATCGATCAACCTTAATCTTAGGTTGGATGATAATACCAGAAGCATAGTTCATAAGTCTTATGAAATTTTCCTCATAATTACCAATATATTCATTATAATTATTATTTAGCTCAAGGAATTATTTATCCATTTTTATATGAATAATGTGAGGAAAGTACTTATTGATAAATAAGCTTCTAAATTCATCCCACTTCATAGATTCAATTTATTCTTATTCTCTCATTTTATTAATAATATTTCATCATTAAATTTATTCTTATTAAAAATTATAAACAACCCAAATAACTTTTCCATTTTTAAAACACTGGAGAACAAAAAATATATTTTCATTGGTACTAGTCCATTTATTAGCAACTAGTGGATCAGTGGACCCACTAAAATAAGGTGGTTGTCGCCTCATAAAGTAATCAATAGAACATTTTCCCCCATTTACTTGTTTTTAAGTTCATCATGATTTATATATTGAGTAATTTTTGTGAGTATAGTAACAATATTATTCATTCCAACTCCCATAACATTTAGTTGATCACGAGTACAATCATTACACTATCCATCACATTCTGTATTAACATGATTCCTTCAAGTTTCATCCACTGACTAAAACCAAAAAGAATAGTGTGATCAATAATAATCATGGTGAGAAACCATATAATTATTAAAAACAATTATAGGATGTATAAATCAAGACACCTTATTCTATGAAACCTTAGGTTTAACCTAGGTCATTCATGATCATTACCAAAATTTAGGATTTTATTCTATACTTAGACTTATATATTGTGTTCTTACTGAAGTTGTATCATCCTAGTTTATAATGTTTAACTAAAAATCAATATGATATAGACTATATTGATTCATACTTTCCATATAGAGATATTACATCTTAATAGATGAATATTCATTACATAAAATTTTGATCTACTCTAGAATCATTTAGGTCTAGTATCTTTAGAAACATGGAAACATAAAAAAATAGTTCATAAAATATCTACATCATCACCCAGTTATTTCTTCATAACTAGAACCATTATTAGATATATCACACTTAATACATTTCTTCATAACCTGGGGAAAGGAAACAAGATAAAGTTGTGAGCTTCTGTGCTTAGTAAGGGTAAATAAGGGGTATGTCAATGATAACATAAGTATAACATGAGAAGAATGGTATAAGACTATGATTTTAACATTTCAAAACCATGACCTACATATCAAAGATAATAATATTAAGTGATGGAATAAATATTGGTAGTTCATAAGACATTAATCATAAAGGAATCAATAAACATGAACCTTTATATCATAATATAGGCATAAGAAATAGAATTTTGGAATACACATTGGCATAGAAAATCATTTAATTAGTTATCAAGGATCATTTTCAAGAATATAATAGTGGAATGTGTTCACTCCATAAACTATATAATTAGTAAAATTTCACTTCCAATATTATCATAGTTTACAAAGTCCCTTACTTTACTCCCCATTCGATTCATGTTTATCTCATGAGATGTCAATCATTACCCAATGAATAGGAGAGATATATAGGAGACACTCATCATATAATGAAAATCATACATATGTATTCCACAATATCAAAAACCATTCATCATATTATAACCCTTGAAAATAAATGGGATTCATAAACATTTTATCATACCATATCTTAGGGAAAAGATCTGGGTTTCATAAACATTTCATTTTTTCTTCATAAATATAAACCATCCAGAGAAAGAATAAATATTGTATAATTCGATCATATCCCCCATAAAACATAATTAAAATAATATAATATAATATTAGATAGAAAATTAATTTTAAATATAACTTGTAATAATTCTTGAGGAAAATAACATTTCCATTTCGAAATAATTCCTTTTTAAAAAATAGCATGATTATAACGGAAAAACAATTTATTTTAAAAGAACCTTGTAAAAATTTAAAATAATATTCAAATGAAATTTTATTCATGATTTAAGGAGAATTATTTAATATTATATGGTTAAAAAACAATCATTCCATATTTCTATCGAAAAATTCAAGAAGTACCTCATTTGGAAAACAATAAAAATATTCCCTTCAAAAAGTTTTTTAAAAATTAAAAAATTGGTAAAAATTAATTTAAAAATAATAGGATAATGGTAAAAAATTGAAAACATTTTTAGAAAGCATGTATATGGAATATAAATATTTCCTATTGGATACATAAACATAAACAATCCTGAATATTGATGAGATTGTGAAATAAACCCTTAGCTCAAGTTTTCCTTACTTCAAAAGCACTCTAACCTCATATATAATAAATTTAGATTTATTACAATTATATAAAAAATTAATTTTCATACTTATAATATCATATATTATCTCATTATAACCTTTTAAACCCCATTTTTTCAATAATTTTTTATTAAAATTTTTATTTTATGGTGTTAACTATTTTGTTTATCATGAGTATATCAATTTAGTAATCATGGTACTTGTAAATTTATCTTGATTAAATATTATTAAAAATATTTATCATGATATAAATATCATACCAATTCATTATATATATATTTATATTCATCTATAAAATTTATAGATAGAAAAATTAATTACACCGTTCATGGAGATGGTAGGTTGTATGTACGCATGAACGTTGTTTTCATTTTTCAACGGATGGAACAAAATAAAGGTGAATATTAATTCAAATTTAAAATATAATTATTATATAATATATATCATAAATATTCATAAAATTTATCCCAATTACCATCTTGTTAAAATATAAATGAAAAACGAATTACATCACTTTGTGGAGGTGGTAGTCCACACAAACACACAAGGGGCATTATCGTTTCTCAAAGGATTGAATGGTATAAAGTTAGACATGATAATATTATTCTAGAAGTATTATTGTGTAATTAATATAATATATAAACATTATACTCATCATAATACCCATCCATAAAATATGGTGATGAAAAATTAATCACATCACTCTTTAGAGATTGTAAATCGTACGTACACACGAGCGATAATTTCACTTCTCGTTTAATGGGAAAGAGGGTGTATAATGATGTTCTAAAAATAATAATAACATTTATGAAAATTTAGTATACTTAATTTATTATTTTATTATAAATACCATATATTTATAGGAGGTAAAGTAAAGTAGAAAAGAAAGTGATCGGGTAAGGCGATTACCTCTTCTTTGAAACAACACCATCTGATCTACTCTAATGGGTTATAGGTTGGTATTTTGGGAATGCAAGGAACTGTATAATATGTATAGGGATAAGTTAAATTTGTTTAATTTTTTATATATATAAGGTTCAATTTTTTTTTGAATAGGTGAGGGATGAGGTAGCCTTTTATAATTAAGCTGCATGGCACTTTTGGAATTTCTCAAAAGATTAAATTATAATAAATCCATTTTTAAACAAATTCATCCAAATGGACATAAATTAAAATATAAGTTAATATGTGGTTTTAATTTCATATAAAAATATAATTTATACATGGTTTGGTGTAATTTTAAACCTTACATTTTGATTAACCCTTAGTTAACCAATTTTTATTTTAACTACAGTAACACATTTTTCAATATTAAACGGGTGTAATTTTTACTTATAAGGTGAAAATTGGACCATAAATGGTCCATTTATGAAATTTTAGACCATATAAAAACCAAATTTTTTTATTTAAAGTTTTTTTTAAATTTCAAAAAATTTAATAAAATATTATTTTGATAAAATTTCATTATTGTCAATTTTGACGCTATTCATTTAATTTAACTTTAAATACAGAAATACAAAGGGATATTAGAATATAATTAATTCACACCACCATAATATTTCCTATATATTTATAAAATTCATTTTCCACATTTATCCATTCATATAATATCACTTTTAAAAATTTTATAATCATTTATTATATTTTTTTATTAAATAGAGACATACTACATCGGTGTTTCATATGCAATTAAGGGAATCATATAATTACTAAAAATTAAAATTTTATTTATATAAAGAACATAATTTTAGTAAAATCAAATTAAAAAATTATTTTTGTTCACAACTTAATTTTTTCCTTTTGTGGCCACATAAATGATTTTAAAAACATAAAGAGTGACATTTTGTAACGTTCTTTTATTTAAATATTATATAAGTTATTTTCAGAGAAAATTTTCCATTAAGTAACTCAATTTTGATCTTAAAGTTTTAATGGAAAAATTAATTTCATCCGATAATAATTTTAATTAATAATTATGGCCTTATCACTTATTTTTAATCTATATTAACCTAATTTACCCTTTAATGAGGTGAGAAATTTTACCAGAGTTACTATTAGTATTGACCAAAAATAAAAGGGGCATATTTACCAAATTTTAACATAATTATTATAAATATGTAATTAATTTTATCTAATTAAATACCTATAAATTAATGAAATTAATTTTAAATTAATTGCACAAAACGTGACAAAAACTATTTTTTAGAAAAAATATATCTTTAAGCAAAAAATTGGATTTATTCTTATCTTTTGCCTAGAAAAATATTTTTTTTGATTTTTTAACACATTTCATCAATGAAATAATATATAAATTTTATTAAAATCATTCATCAATAGGGTTTAATTTAATTTATTAAAATAAAAATATATTACGCACATAAAAACTATATTTTAGAAAAATATTTATTTTTCATTCAAATGATTTTTATTTTCATTTATAACCAATTGATAAACAATGAATTAAGTATATGTATATATATAACCATAAAAGTTTTAAAATTTATTTATTCATATTCTTACCTTCTAGTCCAACATCTAGGGGATACCTATCATTTTAAATAATAATATTTTAATAGTATATGGCAGTTTGTTTAAACTCGGTGTTGCGTGTAACGTCAGATGTCAAATAAATAAAATTATTTAAAGAGAAATATTTTATAAAAATATTGGTTTTTTAAATATAATAAAGTTCTATATTGTTTTAATAAATAGTTCTCTATAAATAAATTTTATTTCTTGGACAGCTTGTGTTACACGCAACACTGAGTTTAAACGAACCACAATATACTATTAAAATGATATTATATAATGTGAAAGTTATCGTATAGTCGTCAGATTGGTTGGTGTGAATTAGAATGACTAAATTATATAAAAAAATTATTTTTAAAATATGTAAAAATTGAATTCATTTATTATCAATTAATTAGAAATAAAAATAAAAATCATTTGAAAATAAAGGATATTTTTTTCTGAAAAACTCTTTTTATGCGCACGATATGTTTTTATCTTCATAAATTAAATTAATCACTATTAGTTAATTATTTTGATAAAATTTATATATTATATATTCACTAAAAAAATTAACATTCATTTAATATTTTTTCTAATCATAGGATAATAATAAACCATGTTTTATGCTTAAAAATGTATTTTTCTATAAAGAATTTTCCATTGCATTTTAGGCACTTATTTTTAAATTTAATTTCTAAAACTTATAGAAATTGAATATTGAGATATGTATTCCATATTTTTAATTATTATGCTCAAATTAGGTAAATATTCACCTTTTATTTTTGTTTAATATTAATATTAATGGTGGCAAAACTTATCACCTTAGTAAAGGGTAAATAGAGTTAATATAAGTTAAAACTAACTGATAAGGGAATATTTTCTTTATATTAGTTCTTATTTTATGATGTAATTAGACCCTTATTACCTTATGTTGGAAATTTATTTATTTTAATGGACACATCTCTATGAAAATAACCTATATGATATTTAAAACAAAGAAAAATACAAAATGTCACTCTATTACTTTTAAATATGTCTTATGTGTTCAAAGAGTGAAAACGTAAGTGGTGAAAAAATATAAATAGTGATTTTTAGAATAGTGAAATGATTTTCATGATGTAAATTTATTTATAATTTTTAGAAATTATTTAATTATCTTATATTTTTATGCAACACTGACGTAATATTTATTCAAGTAATATAAAATTAAAATAAATGATTTCAAAAATATTAAAAGTAATATCATTGAAATGATTTATGTTATTAAAATAATTTTATAGATTAGTATGACATATTAGTATTTTTTTAAAAATTATATTCAAATTAAAACTTTGTATTTATGTATTTTAAGTCAAATTAAATGAATAGTGTCAAAATTGAAATTAATGTTATTTTATCAAAATAATATTTTATTAAATTAATTAAAAATCATAAAAACCTTTAAAGTGGATAATTTGGATAATATATAGTTTAAAATTTCATCCCTTGAACATTTATAATCTAATTATCAATTTATAAGTAAAATTGTATCCCTTTAAAAGTGAAAAAGATGTTACCACGATTTAGTTTAAAATAGGTTATCTGAGGGGTTAAACAAAAAGATAAGGTATCAAACACTACTTAAACCTATCCAAATTTTATTGGTTGACAGTATTTCAACCCCATACTACCTTAGTTTTTTATCCCTATCCATTTGGAATCATTTTTATAAAAAATGTCTTTGTTATATTTTAATCTTTTATGAAATTCCAAAATTAACCCTCACTTCAATTATAAAAGGGAACCTCCTCCCCTCACCATCCATTCAATACTCTTTTTTATTATTTTTATAAAATAACTTTTAAAATATACATGATAACCTAAATAGCATCCCTACTAGAGCCGTACACACTATGTAAAGAAACAAACAACAACTATAAAAGACCACGACAACTCATAGTTGGCCAAATCTCTATCCAAAACCCAAAGAAATCATCCAATAATTCAGTTGTATTCAATACTAGTCCCCCACCATCGGGAAGGGTGATGCAAAACATAGATGATAAAACTAACCTGTAATCTCACAGATGCCTTCATCTAAATTTTTACCATTTCTAAAAAATCATCAAAACCACCCTAGCTACCACCGAAGTTTCATAGAGCCACTACCAATCCAAAAAAATTCACAATTCCACAGTGGGATATAATTTCCCACCCAACTAAGGGAAATGAAAAAAAATAGTTAGGTATGATATTAATCCAAAATTGGAAATGTGTTCGCCTCCTAATGCAATATTAATGTGTTGGAATCATATTACAGTAGAAGGCTCCTAATGATAAAGAATTTATCCCACTTATGATTCTCATAAGACAAATCCTAAACTATGGAAGTCATAATATCCCAAATCTTAATGAACTCCCCCATACTAATATTCAATTCATTAAATTCTCTAATTAAAATGTGGGTCTAAGTATTAATCCATGAAATTTTCTTCTTGGTTCTATATTTTAAAACTCATGAATTTATCTATATTTGAAATTTCTTAGAATATTTGATAGTGAAATCACCTTCCATTATTTTTTCATTATAGTATATAAGTAGGATCATAGTAGGAGGTTTGGTATCCATTGGTTCTTATGAAAGTCCAAATGACTCTCCTCTCTCAAGGTTTTCACAATTTTTTTCCTTTCTCTATTAAGTATCATTTTGGGTTCAAACCATCCATTACTTCCACTTGTGTGTCTTCTATAGAAGCATCCTATGAAGGGGTATCTCATTATTTTTGGCAATAATATTTAGGTTTATTCCATCCACAAGAACTTTAAAGGAAATATGGATAGGTTTCTTAACACAAATAGCATTACTTTTGGATCTAGTTAACATAGGTTTTGGGATATATTAGTAGTCTTTGTTATCCTTATATTTATTATCTTTATTAACTGGGTGATCACCAAATTCGATAGACCTTTGGTTTCATTTTTTCCTTCAATTTTCGTATAAAATTGAAGGATTATTATCCCCTTCAAACTCTGAAGAAGTTTGAGAAGTCTGAGAAGGTTCAAATTCTTCTTCCTCAATCTATGAAAATTACTACTATATAGAAATCACAACCTTATTATAATTTTTGTTACAAACCACTTTCCAACCCCTTTAATCATAAACATCTTTTGAACCATCACCTAAATCATATAATTAGTCCTAAATGAGAACTCCCTTGGACCACCCTATGTTAAGAGGGGAGGAAAATCACTACCTCATAAAAGAGGGATCACTCTTTCCACAGAAATTAGATGATATCAGTTACGGGGTGTCTAGCACCTTGGGTGAACACATAACCTTCTTGATATCCTCTTAATTATCTTATATGATCAAAATAACTCTTATATTCTTCCCAATAGTGCCTCAATTTTGAACCTCATTGGAGACAAGATCATCAGAACTCCCCGAGGTGGAAGCCACTACATTAGTGTAGGATTTTTTTCCCTTGAAAATATCATCCTGAAGAAGGCACAATAGGATGAGAAATTTTTCTTATCCACATTCTAGAGGTTTGGTCTTCCCAAAATACTAACTCTATGGCCCTTAAGAGGTTATTTAAAGGAGTTGTTTAAAAGATGTGGCAATCACATTAACTGATCACTTCATTTTTAATTCTTCTTTTACCTATTCTAAATATATTATATTATTAATTAAATAATAAATTAAGTATCCTAAATATTGTAAAATTTTATTATGATTATGAAACCGCCTTTATTCACCCTCTTTTTCATCAAATGAGAAGTGGAATTATTGCTTGTGTGTACATACGGCTTACCATCTCCACATAGCGATACAATTCATTTTCCATCACTATCTCTTATGGATGAGTATTATGATGGGTATAATTTTTATATATGATATTAATTAAAAAATATTATTTTTTAATGATAATATTATATCTAAATTCTTAACTTCCAAACAGTTGAAAAATGACAATGTCACTCATGTGTACGTGTGGACTACCACCTCCACGAAGGGATGTAGTTCATTTTTCATCTCTAATTTACATAGATGATAATAATGATGTATTTTATGAATATATATAATTTATATTATTATATAATGATAAATTAATATTTATATTTCTTTCATTCCATCCATTAAAAAATGAAAACAATTTTTTTGCATTCGTGTGGCCTACGATCTCTATGAATGGTGTAATTCATTTTTCTATCTATAAATTTTATGGATTGATCAATATATATATATATAATTAATATATATGATATTTATATCCTAATTAAAATTGATAAAATTATGTAACCATGATCAAAGTATAAGGACAAGGACTGCTAATGAAAAACAAGCCTGAAAAATGAAGCATTTATCACCCAAAACAGTGATTTTAATAAAAAATTGTTAATAAATGGGTGATAAGATGTCATATATAAATAATATAAGGTATGAAAGATATAATTATTTATATATAATATATTTATAATAAATCTATATTTATTATATTGGAGGTTCGAATGTGCATGAAGATAGGCGAGACTTGAGGTAAGGTATATATGTTTTGATCCTATTTTAATCAGGATTATTTATGTTTTAATTCCCATTGAAGAAATTATATGATCCTTATCTAATAAAACCATTTAATTTTTATTCTACTTTGGTTATTTCTTGAGAATAATTTTTTTTCCTTTCATTTTCCTCACTTTAAGTGCTCAAGAGACTAAAATATTATTATTTTAAACGGACTTCATTTCTCTCTTGGGTCAAAAATCCTTTCTCTTCCCTACCCATATTTTATAAAGATGTATTCAAGAATGTTTTTACAATTTCAAAAAAAATTTCTAAAATTCATTTTTACTATTTTTTTTACTTTCTATAAAAAGTTTTCAAATGAATCTTCTTTTCTTTTCTCAAACGATATATTTTTGACTTTTTACCAACAATGTGAAAGGAATATTTTTTTAACTTATGTGACATGAATAGAATTTCTCACCATCATGACTGCTCAATGCTTTGAATTATTTAATATAGGTTTCCAAATATTTTTTCAAATAAATTTTTTTCCCTAAAACTTTGAAAATTTCTATATTTTAAATAAGTGATTTCAAAATGAAAATGGTATTTTCCTCGAGAAATATTTTAATGATTATTTTAAAAGAATTTTAATCTATGATAACTTTCATTAATGTTAATTATGTTTTAATGGGGATATGATCCAATGGTACCATCCTTATTCTTTATTTAGATAGTTTATTATTATGATGATGATATTTCTGTAAAACCCTTTTATTTGTATGGATTATTCTATGTTGAATTTATAAAATGTTTATGGAATTCATTTCCCTTTCATGGGTTATGATGTGATGATATGGTGAATGTTTTATGATCTTGTGGAACACATATGTATGATTTTCATTGTGTGATGGGTGGGCCTAGAATTATATATCTCCCTAATGCATTGGGTATAGTATTATATCTAATGAGATAATTATGGGAAACAAGTTAATAGGATTGATCCACTATGGGAAACAAGTCGATGTTCTTGATCTGTTATGGAAAATAAGTCAATGTGATTGATTCGATATGGGAAAAAAGTCATTATGTTTGATACATAATGGGAAATAGGTTTCGATGCCTCATCCATTATGATTTGATGGTATTAGTAGTTATCCTTGAAATATGAAATGGTTTCTATAATTAGGATGGTTCCACACATTTTTAACATGAACTTATGGTTCTTGATTTATTTATGATGTTTTATCACTCTTATAATTCATGTATTTTTAAATGATTAAGTTTTATGTCATGGATTATATTTATGATCTTTGATAGATTGGGTAAGATCTTTGTATGTTATGATCATTATCTCATGCCCTTATACATATCTTATACTTTCATATGATCATCAATTGATATATCCCATGTTTACCCTTACTAATAATCAGATATAACCCTTTCCTATGTTTACTTTCCATAAGTTATAAAGAAAGGTTTTAAGTAGGGTATGTTTATTAAGAGTAATAAATGGGAAGATCTTTATGGGATATTTTGAATATCTTTCATGAAATAAGAATAGTGTATATCTAGTCTCCAAATATACTAAAACTTTATGATCCTTGAGCATTGTTTTGGAAATGTATTGAATAATCACCTAAAAATGTAAAATTTATATTTGAAAATATGGGGTCACTTTACATCATCCACTTGGAGTTAGTGACACATCATTTACTAAATCTTGTGTTAGTGATGTATCATTATCTATGGGAATATTTTCATAATGATTACTCATTCACCTAAGCCTTTGAGATAGGGGTGATGGATTGTATAGCCTTCTATATGTTCATACTATGGGTTCATCAACCCATAATGGCACTAGAAAAGGTAGGTATTATTGGGTATGGTATTTTCTAGTAAAATAATACATTTTTTCATCATTTATCTTGAGTTTTAATGTCATTTTACAGTTTATATAAATACAGTTGACATTATAATCATGTTTTATAATTTTAGTTATATAAATTGGAATCAAAATATTTATTTCCACTAACTATAAATTATTTTAACATTAGTTAATATGATAAATTGCACTGAATATTCTTTTGACATTTTTAATTTTTAAAATTAGTGTTATATGTGGAATTTTATGGTGGTTCTCAAAATAACCAACATCGAATGTTATAGATTTTTTTTAAAAATATTTCAATAAACATTACTCACTTGGGAAAAAATGAGATAGAAGAACTAGAAAATTATAGAAACCAAAAAACAATAAAAATAGAATCAATGTTTCAACTTCTTTTCTTTTCTTTCGGTGATTTCCTCCAAATCAAAATGTAGTTTACTGGTAACTATTTTTTCTATAAGAAATAACTCCTCATAAAATTTTAATATCTATTGAAAAATATCATGTGAAATTTTTTTTATTTCTTCTTTATCTAAATAATTCATCTTCATCAAAGAAAAAAATTATCCAAAATATATTTCTATGAAGAAAAAATCATAAAAACCAAAAAAATATATAATAATTATAAATACCATGTAAAGGTAGTGGAATATAGAAGTGGTGGAATGAAGAAGCATTCGAAAAAAAGAGTAGTGGATAAAGAATATATAAAGAGAGATAATGAAAATTAGTTTATTAAAAACAATTATCTCAAAGTATGATATATTTTTAGGTAGTAATATATAAAATAAAAGGGCACACTATGAAAAAATTGTAACATCACACGTGCACTCTGAAATTTTACTTTTAATGTTAGTTATGCATATAGCCAATATCAAAACATCGGGTTTTAACATAAGTTAATATATAAACAATGTTAATATGGGATTTAACATCAGTTATTATATAACCAACCTTAAAAACTGTTTCCATGTGGGTTTTTATGTCGTTTCTATTAATAACCAATGTTAAAACCCTTTTTAATTTCAGTTATGTATTAATCGATGTTAAAACTCCGATGTAAATTCTATTTTTTTACTAGTTCTTGGTTTTTGAGAGTTCCATGGCTCAATGGTTATATTTTTTTTAAATTAATTTATTATAATTTCATATCAAGCATGCTCTCATATATTTTTGATTTGTTTAAGAAAATTATTGATGGTGGCCTATTGAGTTATACTACTCCCTACATAGGAATCTTGATGTGCGTGCTAATTTCATGATTATTGATATCAATGGTGGAAAAGGTTATACATTGTATGAACAAGTAGAGTATCATGATTGGATTAAATATATGGGATGGGGTAGGGACTTAAAACCAAAATTTGTTCTAGAGTCTTTCTTTTCTTATTTGTGAATGACTTATATATGATCAGCCCATGAGCGATATTATTTTTATTATATGATCATGAGAAATTACAGTGTCTCATTATGTTATGACATGCGTTCACTATTATCCATGGTTTCACCATCATTTCAATGTCCATGTTATGTTTCTTATTATTATTTATAATCTATTATTACCTCCACTATTGATTATAGTTATTTGTACCATGGGTTATAGTTCGCCTAAAAATTATGCATATGTCATGAACCATATCTAGTCTCCATCAAAACCAGAACCCGAATCGGTATATGGAAATTTCTTAGGGGTGTTCCATATCCCAAAAGTCTGAAACAAGTTCATGGGTATCATAAATAATGGTTTGAGAATTATTTACCTGAGTTTAGAAGCATTAAACAACCAACAAAAATAAAAAAACCGGATCTGAAAATTCACAACAAACATGTCTTAAAAAAATTGAAAATTTAAAAACATAGTTTTAAACAAAATCCCAAGAGGTATAAAAATCAAAAGGAGTATAAATTCAAACTCAAGAACCACCACACGATGAGGGGACATCACCCCAAGCCTCCTCTACAACGCAGCACCCAGAAAATAAGCTAACAACCCGAACCGCCATCCCCAAGGACCATGCCCTTACCTATGTGAAACATTATCAAGCCTAATTACATACAAGGGTTTAATTAGGGTGTGATCCTAATCCCAATAGTATTACACCCAAAAATATTCCATTTGATAAACATTTTAAGTCAAAAATCTTGCATGTTTTTATAAACAAGAAATGCTAATAACAATTTCTAAAGGTACAACTTTAATTGAAAACAGCTTTCAAGAGGGAAAATTGGAATAATGAAAACCATTAAATAAAACACACATGATACTGAATTTTATATAAAAACACACCATATTCCAATAGTAAATATGTTATAGCTAATGAGAACGAGTCACAGGAACACCCATAGGCACTAGCTAGTTGTGGGGCCCCAGGTACATTGTATCTCGATGTATAAGTAACCATAACCAATATTCTTCTCAAGCACAAGCCACTAAGTGGGGAAACTCAAATGGAATATTGGTCCCCATACATCATAAAATTTTAGTTATTATTTTCATAATCAAAATTTCTTAGTGAAAAATGGATGATACCACTATCGGATCACTAACATACTAGCCCTAGTCCACCCACTTAGATTCTTGGGTTTCCCACTTAGTGATAAATCAAATTACACATGTTATAAAATACCAATTGCACATAAAATCACCATTTTCACATAAAATCACCATTTTCACATAAAAATACAATTTCTTAATCATACATATCCCAAATAGTACAGAAACATGTTCCGCACCATCAATGTAATTTAGTAAACCCTTTAATGATTTTATAAAACAATTTTAAGAGGAAATACAATGGTTTGCATAAAAAATCCATTCAAAAATCCTTTATTAAGGTCAAACTCCCAATAATACCAAACCCAACCAGATTTTTCAACCCTAAAAACATTTAATAATCCCATTCCATGAGTCGTAAAACAACCCTAAAAGACAAAACATGGAATACACATGAAAAACACTCAATTTCATACAAAAATTATTCTTTAAAATAAAATACCTAATCAATGCTACAAAAAATGGGTTTTTCACCAAACACAATGGAAGATTAAAATTAAAAATAGTTCGATAAAGTAAGATAAATTCATCAAATAATTTCTACACATGGAATCACCTACATTAGATGTCAAAAACTACAAAACTTTGTGTGAAACTTCAACTGCACCACTTACGAACCATGATAGAGATAATTTTTTCATAATTTTTTATATTTAATTCAATTATTTAATCACTAATAATTTATAAATTTGTTTTTTTACATCAATTTTGGATTTATATGGTGTTTTGAGCTTAAATATGAAAACTGCATAATTTGGAAATATTGACATATTTTAATCACTTTGGTAATTCACGAATATCTTTTAAAATATAAATCCAATTTATGTTATTTGTTTTACTAGGTTCATAGATTTATTTTCTACATATTTATTAACTGAACCAAGATTTAATTAGTCCATCCAAGGGTCCAAAAAATTCAATCAAGGTGGAAAATTATTCTGGACAATCGTGTGGACCCCACTTCAATAAATTGGTCATAAATAGGTCACCACACATAAAATTGGGGTGATTATAATTGTAATGGAACGATAATTAAATTAATAGTTATTAAATTGAATATTATAAAGATTTACATTCATTAAGGCGGCCCATGGATGCTCATATTTTGGAAAAGGAAAAAAGGAAGCATTCATCCAGAATAAATTCTAATATTTCATTGGGCATATCTCATGCCACACAATGATGATGAATATGAAATTTTGGGATGAAACATAAAAGATATTTTGAAAGATATTTCAAGAATAAATAATTCCAAAATTTGTCTATTTAATTGGCCTAAAATGGTAAAACTTTAGGTAGATAGAATTTGAAATAAATCTTAAAGATATATTCTGAAGATCTTAAATTTGAAGACTGGGGGATGGTACCCCTTTGGCCTATATAAAGAGGATTTCACCCATTATGTCAGGGGATATGAATACCACACTCGGAGATGGGAGGAAGCCATGGGACACTTGGGGGCCATCTCCTTCAGCATCATTCTGTTTCTTTCTTTTATTTTCTTTACTTCAAAAATGTCTCTCCTCTCTTGCATCATCTCTCTTTCCCCATCCATGGATTGGTAGTTTCATTTGAGTGATCAAGAAGAGGGGAGTCTGGACCTTTGTGTGTTCTTGAGTTCTTGTGATTTAAATGAATCGAATTACTTCTTCTTTCTTATTCTTGTTTCAATTCTTAATTCAGTTTTAAATTCTGAAAGTGATTGTGTTAGGATTTGATTATGTTATTATAAATTTATTTGGTTGATGATCGCATCTCCCTCCGCACAATTCTAATATGTATATCGTGGAACAAGATTAGGGTTTGGTGGTGATTAATCGGTGTTAGTCAAGCACATGTGTAGGATTGTATGTCGGAATATTATTTTATTAGGGAACAACAATTCTTGGTCAGGGATTGCTCTAATTAATCAAGAAACTTTATAAAACCCTAAAAAACTTAGAAGGAGGATAGACCAATCTAAGGTTTTACATAGAAAAATTATCATCGCATCTATCTAACCAAGGGAGATAGAGGACTTGGTAGATTAATCTCTCTCTTACCCATTAAAGGAAAAAAGAAGAGATAAAATTTGGAAACCATGATGGCACAACACAAGGTCTAATTGAACCCAATCTGATCACCGTCTTTATCATTTTTTAATACCGATCAATTCAAACTATTTATTTATTTCATAGTCATTCAAATTAATTAAAACCAAACCTTTTCAAAAAAACCTACAAAAAGTGACAACCTTGTTTTTGTGCACTCCTCTTAGTGAGTCTACCTAGGATCAACTTCTATACTATATTTAGGTAATTAAAATTTTGTTTTGCCACGCCCCATGACAGAAATGTGCCAAACATGGCACCATTTCAAGGGAGACAGGGCCTTAAAAATTTTAAAAAAATCTCTTTTTAATGACCCGTAGTTCAAATAGAAATTTATTTGAATTTGATTCAGAAATTGAATACACAATAACCAAATTGAGAAATCAAAATCTTCCAAAATATTTTGAATAAATAAATCTCACCGATTCAAGTGATACCTTGAGTGAAGACTTTGAACCTGTAATAATGGCTGTAAATCCCAACCAAACCATTTTCGACATCTCCACACCTTGATTTTTCAATCAAAATAACTAACTTTCAATTCCTGCCTTAGAAAATGATTTTGAACTATGAATTAACATTATCCAAGTGCTTCCTAAATTTCATGGTCTTGCAGGTGAAGACCCTAATTGACATATCCAAGAATTCACCTATGTCTTCTCCAACTTCAAACCTTGATGAGTCGCGGATGATCATGTGAATTGAAGGGAATTCCTCTTCTCACTAGAGGGAGCGGTGAAGTAATAGTTGTAAAATCTGAAACCAGGAGAGATCAGCAATTGGGAAGATCTTAAAAAAAATTCTACAAAGATTCTTCCCTACATTCAGGAGCACTGTAATAAAAAAGGGGATTTATTTCGTACATCAATCAATTGTAGAACCCCTATATGAATACTAGGAACATTTCAAGAATCTATGTTCAAGTTTCACACACCAAGAAATTGAAGAGGAATATTTACTTGTGTGATTATACCAAGCATTTCTCGACAATGATAAGAATTTACTAGATGCCTCATCAAGATGAGACCTCATTGAAAATTTACCTGCAAATATCTGAGTTCTGATTGAAAATATTGCACAAAATTCACAGCAATTTGGCACTCGAGGTACGAGCACCAGAGGAATTCATGAGGTAAGAACATCTGATTCAGTAGATTTAATTAGAAACAAAATGGGTGAACTCACCAAGTTAGTGTGACAAATATCTGTGAACTATGTGAAGGAAAAACAATGGCTGAATCAGGTTTGTGGTTTATGCTCTTTTAATTTTCATTACACTAATCAATGTCCAGAAGTGCAGGGGACAGAAATTTTTGTTACAGCCTATCAACAAAGTAAATACCAACTGCAAACCCAACCAAGGTATGGGTTTCAACAGAACCAAGCCAGACCATCTTTTCAACAATAATATCAGAACCTGATAGCATTCCAAAAACCTTATAAGCATCCCTTCCAAAAACAACAAAATTTCCAATCACCACCTTTCTAGAAGAAGAATTATGATCAACCATCCACAAGTACACCAACAACTAAAGATCAACAGCTAAATACAAGAGTTTGGGGAATATAAGATAAGATGGACAAGTTAGCTGATCAATTTTCAAGAATTATGGATGCTCTCACCAAGAACCAAGGTAAGCATCCGGCATAAAAAATTCTCAATACAAAGGATAATGTTAGTGAAATCACCACCAGAAGCAGGAAGGAGCTCACACCCCTAGAACAATGTTAGGAGGATGATTCCAGGGAACCTCCTAAAGCTCGTCTTGTCCAATCAAAAGATAGAGTCAAAAAAAAGGAGAAATAAAAAGGTTCAATAAGGAATGACCATAAACAACTTTGCAAAAACAGCAAAGGGAGAAAAAGGATATCTCAGCACCATTCCTATCAACATTGGTTGAGTCAAAGAAGGGTGAAGAAGAACAAATTCAATGGGAAATTCGGGAAACATTCTGAAAAGTTGAGATTAACATCCCACAACTGGATGTAATCAGAAAAATCCCTAAATATGCAATGTTTCTAAAGGAGCTATATACTAAAAGAAGGATTCCAAATGGAAATAAAAGAATCAACTTAGGAAGAAGTGTCTCAACATTGATCACACCACCGATACTGCAAAAATGTCAAGATCCAGAGACATTCTCTATTCCCTGCACTTTTATTTCTTTAAATTTTACAGATGCACTATGTGATCTCGGAGCTTCGATAAATGTAATTCCTCACTCAGTTTTTTCATATTTGCATATTGGAGAACTAAAATCAACTTGATTGGTGGTACAATTAGAAAACAGATCCACAAATTTCCCAGCTGGAGTCATTGAAGATGTACTTGTAGGAGTGAGAGGATTAATCTTTCCAGCATACTTTTATGTCCTTGCCATGGAGGAAGACCGAGCACCATCCCAATCTCCCATCATCCTAGGGATACCATTCCTAAAAATAGTAAGGACGGTCATCAACATGCATGAATGAACACTCACCATAGAGCTCGAAGACAGTACGGTACACTTTAATATTCTTGATACGATGAAACACCCATCCAGCAATAACTAACTTTATGTGATCTCCCATGATGAAGGTATGGAACCAATTGAAGACTCGGGTTTACTTCATGACTTCTTATCCGTAGGAGAACACTTTTCATTTGAATTTTTTAATTCCCAAGAAACTTAAAATTCTGATATCATGTTCAAGGATGAGGTAAAATCTGATTTTTTCGATGATTTGTTAAAAGAGAGTGAGATTATACCATAGAATACAACCTTTGAAGTAGGAAACCTAAATGCAATATCATCTCTTGAACAACCACCATGTATAGAGATGAAGCCTTTGCCATGTGATTTTAATTATGATTACCTAATAGAAGGAGAGAAATTACCATTAATCATTGCTAATAACCTATCCCATTCACAAGAACAAACACTGATTGACCTTCTCAAAAGAAATTTCAAAGATGTAGGATGGAGTTTAGGTGATATTCTTGGAATCAACCCTAAGGTATGCTCTCATAGGATATTTTTATAAAGTGATTCCCAACTAGTTAGACAACCTCATAGAAGACTCAATATCACAATTATGGAGGTCATTAAGAAAGAGATAGAGAAATTGTTATAAGATGACATCATTTACCCAATCTCTGATTCTCAATGGGGAATCCCAATTCATATAGTCCCTAAGAAAACTAGCTTGACCACTGTTAGAAATGAAATAAATGAACTGATCCCCATGAGAGTAAAAAATAGCTAGAGAGTGTGTATAGATTACAGGAATCTAAATCAAGTTACCAAAAAATACCACTTTCCTATTCTGTTCATCGATCAGATGCTTGAAAGGTTAGCTGGAAAAACTCATTACTGTTTTTTAGATGGATTCTCAGGATATTTTTAGGTACCAATCGCACCAGAATACCAAGAGAAGATGACCTTCACCTATTCTTTTGGAACATTCGCCTAGAAAAGGATGAATTTCAGGCTATGCAATGCCCCAGGTACATTTCAATGATGTATGGTGAGTATTTTATCGGACCACATTAAGGACTACTTGGAGGCATTTCTTGAAGATTTCATAGTTTTTGGAAATTCATTTGATCAATACTTGGGAAATTTGGAAAAGGTATTGAAAACATGCATTGAAAAGAACCTTGTCTTAAATTTTGAAAAAATTCTTTTCATGGTGGAAAAAGGGATATTGTTGGGGCACATAATTTCACAAAATGGTGTTGAGTTTGATAAATTAAAAGTTTATGTAATAAATTCCTTTCCATATCCAACTTGTGTCAAACATGTTAGATCCTTTTTAGGGCATATAGGATTTTACAGAAGATTCATCAAGGATTTCAGTAAGATTTCTATCCCTCTCTCAATATTACTTTTAAAGGATGATGACTTTAATTTTTATTGTGCATGTAGGGAATCATTTGATGATTTAAAGTAAAGGCTGATAAAACCACCAATAATGCATCCACCCAATTGGGATTAACCTTTCAAGCTACTTTGTGATGCATCCAACCAAGCGGTGGGAGATACTCTATCATAGAAAACTGATAGTAAGACTCAAGTCATCTCCTATGTATCAAGGACCTTTAATTCAACAAAAATAAATTACACAACCACTGAGAAGGAGTTCCTTGCATTCGTTTTTGCACTAGATAAATTCTGATCATATCTTTTTGGCACTAAAGTTGTTGTTTTTTCTGATCATATAGCACTTAGGTACTTAATGAAAAAGGAGGATGCTAAACCACAGTCAGTGAGATGGTTGCTACTCTTACAAGAGTTTAATTTGTAAATCAAAGATAAAAAGGGGACTGAAAATCAAGTGGCAGATCATCTGAGTTGACTACCCCGCACTGTTAAAGCATAAATCCCAAACCAAAATGCACTTAATGATGAGATTCTTGGAGAAAAACTCTACATAATCAATAGTGAAGTACCATGGTATTCCAACATTGTCAAATATTCGGTTACATCTCAGGTACACTCTCATTTAAGCTCTCATCAACAACATAAGCTTAAATCTGAATCAAGATTTTATATTTGGGAAGATCTGTTTCTATGGAAAAATTTTAATTATTAAATCATAAGAATATGCTTACCAATAAGTGAAATTGAATCAGTTTTTGAATTATATCATAAATTATCTTATGTAGGCCACTTTGGACCTCAGAGGACTGCTTGAAAAGTTTTAGAATCTGGACTCTGCTGACCCACCTTATTCAAGGATGCATATGAATTTTGTAAAAGATATGATAAATGACAATTTTCTAGTAACATATCCAAACGACATGAAATGCCTCAAAATATAATAACCTTCTATGAAATTTTTTGAAGTGTGGGACATATATTTCATGGGACCATTCCAAATTTCATTTGGAAATTCGTATATTCTTTTGGATGTAGATTATGCTTCCAAATGGGTGGAAGAAAAAGAAACCAGAACTGATGATGCTAAAGTTGTTTGTGATTTTGTCAGGGCTAACATTTTCTGTAGGTTTGGGGTGCCATGAGCAATCATCAGTGTCTAGGGAACTCATTTCTACAACAGGAAAATGGAATCATTTCTGAAGAAGTATGGGGTGAATCATAGAACATCTACCCCATACCATCCCCAAACAAATGTCCAAGCAGAAGTCTCAGATAGAGAAATCAAAGCTATTCTGGAAAAGACTGTTAAACCCAACAAGATGGACTGGAGCCAAAGGTTAGATGATACCTTATGGGTATAAAAAATAGCCTATAAGATACCCATAAGTATGAGTTCCTATAGATTGATCTATGGAAAGAGTTTCCACCTTCCTGTGGAGTTGGATCATAAAGCCTACTGGGCGGTTAGAGAGATGATTTTGGACCTTGAGAAGGCTAGGAAAGAAAGAATATTGCAGTTTCAAGAGTTATAAGAAATTAGAAGATAATATTTTGAAAACTCAATGATCTATAAAGAGAGAACAAGGATTTCCCATGACAATATGATTCAACCAAGAACCTTCAACCTTGGAGATCAAGTGTTACTCTACAAATCCATACTTAAAATTATGCTAGGTAAACTTCGTTCCAGATGGGAAGGCCCCTTTACTATTATTCATGTATACCCCTTTAGTGCTATGAAAATTAAAAGGTAATGAAGAGGAAACCCATTCACTGTAAATTGGTAGAGGATGAAGAAGTTCCATGGGACCGTACCTTAAGAAATATTGGAGGAGTTTGCACTCCTTCGCCCTGAATACAAATGAAGACCTACCAGGTTGCATCATTCATTTACACTTGATTAAATGTAATAACTCCATATTTTTGAAACTTACATAAAACAAATTCCATCTACATACATTGAGGACACTACATCAACTAAATTTGGGGGAGGGAATCTTTTAGTCTAGGATTTTTCAAAAAAATCAATTTTTTTAGTCGAGCCAACAACATTAAAAAAAGCACTTCTCAGAGGCAACCCATGTTTTCCCCATTGTCCACATGTCCTCTTGGTCATATTCCAACATGATTGAACAGGCCTATACTATCAATTGTTTTCATTCTTATATTCCAAGTCCATTAATGAAGATTTTGTAAGGATAAAAAATTTCAAGCCAATGAAGAACTCTCAAGATAGGCGAAAATCAGGAAAACAAGCTGTAGTGGGATTACACATCATGAAGATAAGAATACATTTGAAAGGGAAAAAGAGTTTCAATTCTATATTATCAAACTATATTCCCTACATTTTTAGTCTTTTAAATCATTAATTAGAAAATAAATTCCCACACTTGAATCATGTTTTACTTGACTTTTCCTGGAGACATGAGTTTTACAGAAATATAGTGATTTCATGTTTTAGATTTCAATATTAATAAGATTGAATGAGTAAAATGGATAATTGGATGATTAAAGTGAAGCATGGATATTTAAATAAGGACTCATGATTTGGTGGAATTAATTTATTCATGTAAATGAAATTTCCCTACCATTTTCCATGCTTTAAATTTCTGAAATTCATGTGAATTAATTTTTTATTGTTAATCATGCCATGAGTGATTGTCCAATATCATATTCCCATTACTTATAGGATTTATAGACTAAATATTTCCTATTTTATCTTGAGAATATTTCTTGAGTGATCTTGGGACATGCCACCTACCAGAACTTGTTTTGAAACTTGTTAAATTTATGATTGTGAAAAAACACATTCAAAATGATTGAGGCACTACATTGGCTAGAAACATATTTACATGATACCCAACCTTACATTTATCCATCTTTATCCCATATAATACATGAATTTCCTTATAGGTTTAAGCCACATTACAAGATAATATTTCCTTACCTACCCACACTTTTTTATTTTTTCATGGTAATTCAAGTTTGACTATGGGGTAATGACCTTTTTGTGTGAATTAATTAGGATGTGTATCATTTTTTAGTGGTTTTAGGTGTGATTCATCCTTTTGGGTAATGTATTATTAGAAAATTGGGCATGTTTCATCATTTCATTATGCTTCTTTCACTTCATCCGGTTCTCCTCAAAAGAAAGAGAGAAAAAAATTGAAAATAAAGTAGTTCCTTTCTAGAGATTTACAAAAAAATCAAAAAAAAATAAATAAATTAAGTCGTGACTTTATGGATCTTTATTTTAAAAGTAGGTGAACTTGGATGATACCATTCTTTATAATCATTTATTGACTCATGTCCCATGTCATAAAAAGGGGTTGGTGTTGTGTTTCACATTCTTAAGGGGATTTGAGTGAGGTTCATCCTGTGTTTTCACTTGATTAATCAGGAATTGTACTTAAGATTCCAACCTCATGCTTCTACCCTTAAATTATTTCAATCATTTACCCACCAACCCTAATCCACAGAGTCATTTGATCCTTTATTCCAAGAACTCATGATTTTATGTGCTTTTTGTCTTTACAAAGTGGATAAAGTAATTCATTTACAATACTATGGATAAGGATCATGTTTTCATGATATGGGCATAACTCCACTTTAATTGTATCATGAGTGATGAGAGAAAATATTCAAAAGATAGGTAGATCATGAAATTGCATGTTTAATAATAATAAATTGAGAAGTTTGAATGAATGAAAAGATAAGCTCCATCATTTTTCAAAGGGGAAAAGTAAAATGCATGAATTGATTGTTTCTTTGAAAAATGGGAAATTAAATTGATATTTTTTTTTGAAATTGAAATTTTGGTTGGACATTGATAGTTGTTTTATTTTATTTCATTGAAATTTAAGTATTGGTAACATTGGTGGCCTTTGAATTCCATGTTGAGATTTTATGCTTGAGGAAAACCAGAGTTTAAGTTTGGGGGAATTGATAGAGATAATATTTTCATCATTTTTTATATTTAATTCAATTATTTAATCACTAATAATTTATCAACTTGTGTTATTTACATCAATTTTGGATTTATAGGGTGTTTTGAGGTTAAATATGAAAACTGCTTAATTTGGAAATATTGACATATTTTAATCACTTTGGAAATTCACTAATATATTTTAAAATATAAATTCAATTGATGTGATTATTTATTTATTGGGTTAATAAATTTATTTTATTTATCTTTTGTTTTTGAACCAGGATTTAATTCGGCCATCCAAGGGTCAGAAAAATTCAATCAAGGTGAAATATTATTCTGGACGACCGTGTGGGCCCCAACTCAGTAAATTGGTCATAAATCAGTCACCACACATCCAATTGGGGTGATTCTAATTTTAATAGAAATATAATTAAATAATGAGTTCGGATGTGGAATATTATGAAGATTTACCTTCATTAAGGTAGCCCATGTATGCTCAAAATTTGGGGAAGGAAAAAGGAAAAATTCATCCAGATTAATTATTAGATTTAATTGGTCATATCTCATGATAAAATGGGAGGATTAATATGAAATTTTTGTATGAAACGTAAAATATATTTTTAAATATCTTTCAAGAATAAACTATTCAAAAATTCGGCCATTTATTTGGCCTAACATGGTCAAAATTTTGGTAGACAGAATTTGAAGGAAATATTAAAGAGAGATTCTGAAGATCTTAAATTTGAAGACCGGGGGATGGCACCGCCTTAGACTATATAAATAGGAGTTCACACATTCTGACGGGGGAGATTAAGACCACAATCGGAGATGGGAGGAAGACAAGGGACACTCAGGGACCATCTCCTTCAGCATCATTCTGTTTCTTTCTTTTATTTTATTTACTTCAAAAATGTCTCTCCTCTCCCGCATCATCTCGCTTGCCCCATCCATGGAGGGGTAGTTTCATTTGAGTGATCGGGAAGAGGGGAGGCTGGACCTATGTGTGTTATTGAGTTCTTGGGATTTAAATGAATCAAATTCCTTTTTCTTTCTTATTCTGGTTTCAATTCTTAATTCATTTTTAAATTCTGAATTTGGTTGTGTTAGGATTTGATTATATTATGATAAATTTCTTTCGTCGATGATCACATCTCCCTCCTCACAATTATAATCTGTATACGGTGGAAAAAGATTAGGTTTGGGTGTTTAGTGCTCGACAATATTCAAGCACATGTTTAGGATTGTATGTCAGAATATTGGTTTATTATGGAACAACAATTCTGGGTCAGGGATTGCTCTAATTAATCAAGAAACCTTCTACAACCCTAAATACATTGGAAGAAGGATAGACCAATCTAAGGTTTTAAATAGAAAAATTCTCATCACATCTATCTTACCAAGGTAGATAGAGGACTTGGTAGAGGAATCTTTCTCTTACCAGTTAAAGGAAAAAAGAAGAGATAAATTTTGGAAACCATGATGGCACAACACTAGGTCTAGCCAAACCCAATATGATCACCATCTTTATCATTTACTACAACTGATCAATTCAAAATATTTATTTCTCTTCAAGTCGTTAAAATTAATTAAAACCAAACCTTTTCAAAAAAAACCTACAAAAAGTTACAACCTTGTTTTGTGTGCACTCCTCTTCGGGTGACTACCTAGGATCAACTTCTATTTTATACTTAGGTAATTAAAATATTTTTTTCCATGCCCCACGACAGGAATGCACCACACTATAAGGGGATGAAAACAAACCCTAATCCAAAAGATTAAACCAAGAAACACAAAATTATACCCTAGGTAATAAACCCTACTTGTTTTACATTCTTAACTTCAAGGAGGCGGGAAACCCCCTAAGGAAATGGAATAAAAATAGAGGAATCACTTACTTGATTAATCTTAAAGTTTTCCCACCAAAAATCACTTCAAAAATGAGTTCCAAGAGAGGCTGAAGGATCTTGGAATTCTTCCATGGTTTCTAGGGTCAAATGGGGAAAAGGGGGTGGATTAAGTTTAATCCTGAAAGGGAAAAATTATAATTACAAAATATTTTTAATGATCTGGACACATGTGAACGGTTTATCCACATGGTTTAGTAAACTATGTGGCCAGACCATGAGACCTATTAAGGAAACCCAAAAAACCATCCATTTCTTCCAAATTTCAAGGGAAACCTAGGGGAAATATAGGTTAATAATAGAAGATAAAAATACCTGAAAATGACATGGTTGTGACGGGATCAACCCTAGATGTTAGTAGAAATCATATGGCATATGGGGAGGCTCTCTTGAGGTCGCATAGTTCCATCAATTCATCCATTATTTGGTTAATATGGACTTAGATGGTATAAATTGTTATTAAATATTTATTTTTCTTTATCTTATTATTTGGTATATATTAGATAAGAAGTAGGATATTTTAGAAACGTGAGATCGACCTTATGCCTCGGAATAGATGGCATATACATAAAGGAAGTTCAATTTTTCCAGGATGGGATTTTTGATTTTTCTTTTTGAGTGTTATAGTTTGATGATTTTTATAATATGATTTTAAATTTATGGTTATTTGTTTTACTCTTGGTTTGGGTTGGAAAGAGGGAATGAAATCATGTATTATAATCAGCATAAATGTCTCACATGTAATTCATATACTTGTATGTGACTGATTAATTAGTTTTGATTTATTGTCTAGTTATTTAAATAATCAGAAACAAATCATATTTTGATTCACTATATAAATTTATGGTGACATTGTACCTAACCAACCCATGGTTATGATTTCTTTCTTATGATATACGATGAGTGGTGATATGGATCTATGTGTAGTTAAATCTAACCTAAGAGTTAGTAGTTCAGCAAGGTTTGAGACAAGTTTTGTTTAATACTTATATCATATGGTGTTTTTATAGAGTAATAGTTCATGTTTCCTATTACTTCTTTCTTTAAACATTGATGTCAGTACATGTGATATTCTTATTTTGAGCTATTAATTTGGAATTGTGGTGATATACCACCATGAAGGCCTCTAGTTGAGCACCAAGAGGGTAGGGATGAGTATGCTTCATTGGTAGTAGATCCACCACCTTTTATTGTGACTTTTCCTCCTATCGATCAGTAGCTTTAGGAGATCCTAATTTTGGACTTTAATTTCATGGGGCATGGGGAATCGTGGGTCTGTTTGTCCATGTTAGACCTAGCCAAAGAGTTCTGTTTGTATAATCTAATTCTATTTTTAGGATAGGATGGACCAATGACTACTGAGTATTGGATAGAGTCTATACAGACCATATTGGATCAAATCGAGACACCCTCGGAGTGGAGGGTAAATATTGCTACCAATATATTATGTGGACTAGCCATGTATTTTTGGTATGTTCTGGTCTAGGCAGACCATTATGTGGGCTGGCTTGTAAGGAATTTTAGGGTCATTTATTCAATCAGTTATTTCCTAATACCATGAGGTATTATCAATATAAAGATTTCATACATATCATCCATGTAGGAATTCCTATTGTGGATTATATCTCATAGTATACCGATTTATAAAATGTTACACCTATACTGGTGAGAGATGTGATCACCAAGGCTAGGAATTATGAAGATGAATTGGGCAATTTTATTTGATTATGAGTGAATATATTTCACCTGACATCCTTATCTAAGTCTTTGAATTAGTCCCTCATCATAAAGATTAACCATATTAATGGTATATCATCTGGTAAATTTTATTCTTCAGTTAAAACTGGAAGAGGGTTTTTGTGAAACAAAAAGTAGTGGTATGATAAGACTCTCTAAGGTAATAATAGGTAGGCTGGTCAAGTTAGGGGTGTGTCTCTTCCACTAAAAGTGTGGACCCTATTTAAGTGTTACTAATGTGGGAAACCATGGAATATTAAGCCTGATTATGACATAAAACTAAAGTAGTTTCATTATTATAGAGAGATAAGGTAACAACAAAAGTTCTATGGTATTGTTCCATGGCTAGCTACTGATCATGGATCTAGTTCAAATTGTCATTCTGGATTAGGTTTGGGAGTATTACAGTAGTATTTTGGTTGGGGTTCTTTGTTTGGCTCAATTGTGAAAACCATTTTCTAGACTGGGAATTAGAAATTCGGGAAGGTGAAGTTTTAAAATCCTCAATTTTAATTGCTTGGATAGATATGGAAGAATTAGTAGTGATTGGGTGAATATGTCCAGATATAGGATGACCAGAAGTTATAAAAATTAAAAAATTTAGTTGGAAGATACAATCAAAAGTTACTTATAACATCTTATTACTTGTTTCCAGGTACTCCTCGACCATTATTTTGATCATTCTTTGGTTGGGATTTTTCTCAGGTTGGTTTTATTGAAATTTGGAAACTTTTGGAGGTTTTATGGGTTGTGAACTTTTTAGAAAACTATGTACCCACCTAGTAGAAACCTTATACCCCAGTGTAAGGGAACATAATTAGGGTGAACAGTTTGTCTAACTATACGACCCTGCCTAACTAACTATGCATGCAAACTTTTTAAATTTCAAAAAAAAAGAATCCTGAACCACCATTTAAGATCCCCAAACCCCTCACTCAACCCTATCTCAAATTTAATGGTTGAGAAGGCTCCCTAGAAGCATAGTTGGCTCCTATAACCCCCTCATTTTATGAATCGATGCGTCAGTGTAAGAATTGATCCCTCTCTGGTAAATAGATCTCCTCTTATATGTCTTATCCTGATCTCTCTTTCCTTTATCCTTAGAGTTTGATAGATCATAATTTATTTGATGGATTTAAACTTTGTTTAAATGGATCTTGATTTTGGGTTTTATTTATTGATCTTTGTTTCTATCATTCTTTATTGGTGAATCTTATTGTGGGTATTCATATTTGATTCTATGATTAAAGGTAAGTGGTCCCATTTGAGATTGGATATATAATTAATACCTTAATTTGATTGATTTTTAAATATCTTTAAATTAATTTTGGAAACCCCAATTGGATGAAATTTGGAATTTGGAATTTTAAATGGAATGGATTTTGGTAAAAAAAAACCCCAATTCCAATGAAAATTGTAATTTGGGGTGTATTTTCAAATTGATGGAATTGATGTATTGATTTGATAATTATTTTGAGAAAAATGTCTTAAATATAAATGATGAAAACCTATGATTGGTTTTGTATTAAAAATGCATGAATAAATGAAAAACCTATATTTTTGTTTTCAATTTGAATTGGTATATTGAAACTAAACATTATTCAACTGAATTATAGAAGATGATTTATTTTAAATGACATGATTTTCTCCTTTTTGATTGATTGATTGAGCACATGAAATCCTGGGTAGTTAGTGGTCTATTTGGGACAACCATGCTAGGATGGTAATTCCCTAGCGATGGATTAAGGATGAAAACTCTAAAAAACCTAGTTAGGAAGATCTTATCCCCAACAGAATGTTGATTAGTCTTATTCGGTCTAAGCCTAAGGGATGTGTGTACACATACTTACCCTGGTCACTAATATGAGATTTTTTGTGGATCCTATAACTAGGAATTATCATACCCTTGGGTAGATGACCACGGTTCTTGTTGTGATTATTTTGATATATATATTCCATTTATTAGTAAACTATTTTATTCATTCCGATTGATTTATATAAAATATTTATATAATATTTTTACTTAATTCATGTTTAAAATGTTTTCCATCATTTTTAAATGAAAGAATGTTTTTTGAAAATATGAAAATTTATCGCTATACCCTGTTTTATTTAAATTTAAATCATGATTGATTTTATTATTATATAATATGTTATTTAACACTTGGTGTGATCCTACTAGTCTTTATATCTCACACACTACCTTTTTCTTTGGGCATTAGTAGATTTTTTCTATTGGGTCTGAGAAAAGGAAAAGCATCACTTTGAGGTAATGAATTTTCCTGAACCTCTGGGATTGGAGTGATGTTTCCTTTAGAAATTTTTTCTTTATACTGATTACTTTAATGGTGTAATTTTTTGGTTTTGGTTATGCCTATTTGGATTCTAGTACTTTCTATTTTTAGAGTGTTGAGCATACTGACTTGTTTCTTTATATTCCCCTATTTTGTGGAAAATTAATTCCCTCTTTTATCTTCTTTAATTCCTGGTGCTAGTATTCAAACCATGGGGATTGGGAACACCCTTCGGGATATGTCAGTGTATTCCTATGTATCAGGGTACCAAGGTATCTAGGATGGTTTGTGACATTACTCCCCCTCTACACAATCTAACAAAAGTAGTGTGGAAAACATAGAAAAAATTTGCATGAGTAACTTTCGAAACATTAAGAGTCTTTCTTATAAACAATTCCCCTACCACTTTTGTTGAAAAAAAAACATAAGAATAATTTTAAATTAGTGTAGGGTTAAATTTTTGAGATTATTGTAAGCATGTTTAGTGTACCAATAGTGGGAGCTGAGGTAGTGGAATTATTTTACTAAACAAATGATTTTTCATGGATATCAAATGAGGTGGACCTCTCCCCATGAATATTTTGAGGTGGATACTATTAGATGCACTATATGGGTAATAATAAAAATATTTGAATAGAGAATTGGATTTATAAAGAGTGATTGTATTCATCTTCCACTTCCTTAATAAATTAAAGCAGTACTGTCTCTATAGAGTAAGACTGTCACAGACCATCCTGAATCGTATATCCATCAAATGTATGAACTGACCTAAGACATACCCAAAATTAATTATTGATCCTCCCAATATGGAGAAAAGTGTTAGGGAATCACAATAGTAAAAATGGGAATGATTTTAACCATAACATAAAATAATAAATACAAGGACTCCCACTAGGAATTCCAACATGACCACTCCATACATTGGAGTTCCATTTCATAAAAATATATAGGAAAAAATAAAAACTAAAAATAAAATTAAATATGAATACTAAAAAAATAAAATAAATAGATCCAAAAAAGTAAAAAAAAAATCCATCACCAACAGAAACCAATAATGACTAGATAAAATAAAATCAATCTTAGAGTGAAAAGTGAAAATTATGAAAGATAGATAAATCAATTATGCCAAAAATAAATAAAATAAAACTAAAATAGATCACATTTATAACAACCATGCTCTTTATTACATAATTAAACATGATTTATTACATAAACTTCAACGTAATAAAACTCTGAGGATCGAGTTTTATAGTGTCTTTGGGTCTTAGGAACATTACATAACAACATAAAATATGAAATATATGTCTTTATTGAAAACTTATTTTACATGACCACATCATTCCTTCTTACTTAGCATTCCATGGGATAACCTAAGGACATACATAAGAAAAAGGTGAGATATAAAGCCTAGTAAGGGAGTAAACAAGGCATAACATAAAGAATAAAATACGTGTTAGGAAATAGGCATATAAATGGAGCACTAGATAAATAATAACATAAAGGCATTATATATCTTGATTATCATAACATTTAAATGTGGCAACAACATACAACAAGATATTAGCATGATCCAAGGATCATTGCACATGGATTAGCATGAGTAAACCCTCATTTCACATGAATTAGCATGATTAAACACTCATTGCACATGAATTATAATGGTTAAACCATCATTTCATATGTTTTATCATTATACTAATCATTACCCAATGCATTGGAGTGCTATCAGGGCGCACCCTTTATAAACATTTCATTTCATACATAAGCGTGCCACATGGATCATATAACATGGAATCATTCAACATAATAAGTTATTCCATTATTAGGGAATGTGGAATACATAAATTTAAGTACCATTAAATATATATATTTTCATAAAGTTGAATACCCTTGATAGAGAAATGGGTATGGTATTCACTATATGATGATTTTGTGTTAGAAAACCGTGGTGCAATTTTGGGAGCATAACATCGTCATATGGAAATTCATAAGTTGGGTTTATGAGTGAGAAAGGGGTATATCATGATTTATACATGAAATATATAGTAATGGGTTCATGTAACATAATATCCCAATATATTAAATGGAATTTATATGCATAATATGGGAGAAATACTTAAATGGAAATAAAAAGAGAGAAATCCCTTACGGAGTTTTGTCATGGTGACGGGTGTACACGAAAGGAATTAATGAGAGATAAAGTGTCATATCATCATTAAAAAATAAGTAGTGTATTATGGGGTAGGTTCTAAATTATACCCCAACATTTTTAATTGAATGTAAAAGGGTATTAAAAATAAAGAAACTTGGATAAAAATGATAAAGGAGGGAATCCCTTACGGAAGTTCGGCATGTTAACAGGTGTACATAAGGGTTAATAAGAGGGATAAATGAAAGTAAAAGGGGTTATCATAATTTATAAATCAAATAGTAATTAAGTAGGATATTTAATAACATATCTCAACATAGTAATAAAATAAATTAAAAGACATAACATGAAAAGAATGCTTGATAAAAGAGGAGGGTGGAAGATCCTTTACCAAATTTTGGCATTGCAACGGCTTAGGTAAGGGTCAAAATGAAGGAGGATAAATAATACAAAATTTAAATAACATAAAATGGAAAAAATATAATAATTATAAAATAATTACATTTTAACCATTCGAAATTACAAGAACTTCTTTCGAATAAGACACTTGAATTTGAAAGGAGGAGAGGAAAGTGAGGATCCCTTACTTGGAAGTGTCATCCCAAAGGCTTGGGAGAGGCTTATTTGGAGATTTGGGGAACCTTGGGAGGACTATAGGGAGTATGGGATAGAGGTTGGTAAAGATAAAAATGGTTTTAGTGAATATTAATGGGATATTGGGTGGGTTTATACGGGAATGGAGAGAGAATTCTTTATTATTTAGGTTTTGGACACTACACATTAAAATATTCAAAACCACAAACCATAACATGGTTTTTGCCCATGGTTTCTGCCAAAGGGGATTGGTATAAAATATTTTATAAGTAAAAGGTCTGAACACATTAAAATATTAGGCTTTATTTGTGGAGTTGAGTCACACTCTCAAGGAAATCATTTAAAAATGTTAAAATATTTTATAAGTCGTGGAGGGTCCACTAAGGCATTATAAAATTAATAAAACAAATCTAACATCACATTATTTTAAAGGTAAAACAAATATTGGCTGAATATCCCTTATATATTATTTTATTACATCACTATTGGGTCATTATGATGTCATAAAACACATTATATATTTATAAGGTATTTAATTTATACCCAAAATTTTGATTATCTCGGAAAATTATGAAAAATTCACCATTGGATAATATCAAAATCCTAATTCCAAAAATATTATTCATTTTATCTAATTAATTTTCTAAATATGTGAAATTTAACTTTTAAAATAAAAACTGACATTTATTTAAAATTCATGGGTTTTGACAGAAATAGTTTTTAAACCTTAATAAAAATTATAATTTTATTCATAAAATTATACGATAATTTATATTTAATAAAAATTAATTTAGTAATAATATTTTATTAAAATATTTTTTAATTTAAAAATTCATTATTTCATTTAAATAGATTTCTTAATTGAGTTTAAATATTAACTAAAAATGCTATTTGTGCTTTAAAAAACCATTTACAAAGTGAAAATAATAAAATGAATGTATATTCTTTATTATATAAAAAAATAATGCACATAATCATAATGCTTGTATCTTGTTAAATATCCATCTATTACATCAGCATATTCCTTGAGATTATGGTATACGGTGGTGGGGATTTTTTGGGGTCATTCGGTGAACATTGTAAAGATCCAGAAAATTCAAGGAAAATTTTTTTCTTAATTTTCTTTGGAATTTTACAAGAACACAGTTTCTGACGGCGCCTGATTCCGAGGCCCGGTGTGCCCGGAATTAATTTCCGAAGTTTGGCTCGGGTACGTTCAGTGAACGAGCGAGCGGGAATTTCTATCTTTTGAACCGGTGCCCAGAATCGAATTCCGAGGGCACCGATGGAACCGCAGCGCCGGTAATTTCTTAAGAACGCCATTTCCATAGTTGCGTTTATCCGAGAGAAGATGATAAAAATTGTGGAAGTTTAATTTATAACTTATCTACAATTTTTATTTTCTTGTTAAGTAGATTAAGTGTTATGTTACAACACTTGACCCTCTCTTAAGTGGTTTTAACCTATGTAAGGGAGTTAGGGGTGGGACCCACTTGGATTTAACCACCCATGGAAGGATTTAAGGTGATGTGGGGCCCACACGAACCCCACCCCTTCACTTTTCCCATAACCCCCTAACTCCCTCTTTATTTTGAAACTCCTCACCTCCCTCTTTATTTTGAAACTCCTCACCTCCCTCTTTATTTTGAAACTCCTCAACTCCCTCTTTATTTTTGAAACTCCTTCTCACCCTCTCTCCCTCATAACTCATGACAACTAGCACTTAAATTAAGTTATTGAAACTCTTAATCAATTAAGTGTTTGAATTTTGAACTTAAAATGCATGGCATGATTAAAATAAAATAAGGGGAAACCTTCTTTTATTTGGAGGTTAAATTGTGGTGGGAGGATTTTTGAGAAAGAGCCTTTGTGTGATAGAAGAAGGAAGCTCCTACTTCGTTGAAGAACGTCCTCCTCTCCGTGAAGAACGGTTCTTCTCCGATGAAGAACATCGATCCCTCAACTTAGAACGACTCGGTGATCACGGTTCTTCATCCTCTTTTTCCTCCACGGCAAGGGAGAAGACACCGACGTAGGGAACTCTCCAACGACAACACGCCTTCCTTCTTCATCTCCGCAACAAGTGAGGAGACGTCGTTTTCTCCTCGGACGTACCCCAACATCCATGGAATCGACGTCCGATCTCCGCGACGTCGTTCTCCGCGATGCCGTTCTCCGCGACGTCCGACGTGCGACGTCAAATATCCAAGTAGGGGTTTGTTGTTGCTTTATTTAATTATTTTCCATTCTTGGTTCTAGCATGACAAACTTGACGATGGACGATTAAGTGTTATCGTCTAACGAGAGGGGGACCGGACCGCAAAAACACGGCCGAACCCCCCTCCTTCGTTCTTGAATGTTTCTTGCGGATGAAACGAGATAGCGTGGTGCCGTCGCACCATACGGAAATCACACGGAAATTATTGCGCGGCGCCGTCGCGCCGCGCCGTGGAAAGAATTATCATGAACGCGACGTCGTCGCGCCGCGTCGAAGGAAACTGAAGACGTCGTGGCTGGAGCGGGGTCGCGGCGGAGGGGCGCGGTGCCGTCGCACCGCGCCGGATGACGAAGGTCGCGGCCTGTTCCGGGCCGCGGCGGATCGTGATGACCGGCGGCCAGCCGGGCCGCCGGTGCCAGAAGACGGAAGAGGACCGGCCCTTGTCGGTCCTGTTGACAAGAAGTCGGCCGGTCAGGTCGGGCCGGCCGGGTTGGTGGAAACCGGGGGAATTTAATTCCCCCGGGCAGTTATTTGGCCCCCCATTATGAGGGGGGGCAGTTTCACAAAGGGGGGGCAGGCGACCCCCGTTTCCAGCAAGCTCGGCCTTCGGCCGAGCTGGCAGCACGCCCAGTGCGCTGCCTTGCGCCGAACCGGTGCGCCTAGCCGGTTCGCCGGGCCGGGTCGGGCCGCACCGCGCCGGGCCGCGCTGGGTCGACCCCGTCCGGGGCGGGTCGACCCGGTTCGGGCCATCCGGGGGGTCTCGGGCCGGGACGGCCCGGGCCCAAAACCCCCGTTACCGAGCGGTTTGGTCAAATGCTCGTATCTTGGGCTACGGGCCTCCAAACGACTCACCGTCAGCGGCAACGCGATCCTTGGATCGAGACGGTCGTTTCGGTATACTATACTCAAGGTGCACCTTCCTTTTCGGGAGCCTACGTGGTTAAAACTCCATAGTTAAGCGTGCTTGGCCTAGAGTAGTGATCAGGATGGGTGACCTCCTGAGAAGTTTCTCAGGGTGGGTGTGAGACGGAAAGGCCAATAACTAACAGACCGGGCGTCCGATTTATGCGCCGTCTGTTTCGTTGAATTCCTCTAAGTGAGATGGATCTTTTGGCTTACTCCGCTCGAGGTTTGGATGCCGACGGAGTGCGGTCGGGTTGGATCGCACAAAAATCCAACCGGGCCCCTGGAACGAAAAAGCCAATAACTCTCAGACCGGGCGTCCGATTGACGCGCCGTCTGTTGCGTTGAGTTCCTGTTGACGATACGGAACTTTTGTCATCCTCCGCCCGAGTTTTGGATACAGATGGATAGTGGCCGGTTTGGATCGCACCGAAATCCAACCGGGCCCCTGGAACGGAAAAGTTGTTACCTTTCTGACAGAACGTCCGTTTGACGAACCGTCAGCGGCATTGGTGATCTCGTTGAGAAACGGTCCCTATGATTATACCCTATGAGAGTTCCGGGTACAGTTGAGATATGGCCGGGTTTGGTTCGCTCATGAAACCAACCGGGCCCCTGGGACGAAAAGGCTAATGACTCACAGACCGGGCATCCGATTGACACACCGTCTGTTGTGTTGAGACCCCTATGACGAGGCGGTCCTTTGAGATACTTCTTCGTGGGACTTTGAGATACTTGGAGTATCTACCTGTAGCTCGTGGAGCGGACCCTCCCAGTGACGAGCGTGCGGAGTACGGAGACCGTGTAACTGGCTGAGACCTGACGACTTCTTAACCGACTCGACTTGGAGTGAGTCGACTAGCCCAGTGGATGGAGCACTACTTTCTGAGGTGCAGACCCAAGGCGGACGGAGCACTACCTGTGTGACAGTGCAGACCCGCGGTACTCGTCCGGAGAGTACCTCAGCAGGCTACTAGGGGGTGTGCACTACTGTGTTTGGGTGACATACCTCGGCGGGAAGCACTACTGTGTCTGGGTGGATGACCCGCGGTACTTGACAGGAGGAGTACTTCAACAGTCTTAGGTTAGTGAGTAGTACCTCGGAGTCGTGACAGGACCACTGTACACTCTAGAGACGGAGCTCTTCAGCAGTTACGGTTTCGATAATGAAAATCCTGGTTTGAGCTGAGACTTTTGACCTTGTGTTTACCTCATGATTGAGATGGGTCACTTGATAACTTAGGTATATGTATGGGAATATACCTGGGTAGTAGTTATCCGTTGATTTCACAATCCTTGTGTTTACCTCATGATTGAGATGGGTCACTTGATAACTTAGGTATATGTATGGGCATATACCTGGGTAGTAGTTATCTGTTGATTTCACAATCCTTGTGTTTCCTCATGATTGAGATGGGTTACTTGATAACTTAGGTATATATATGGGCATATACCTAAGTAGAGGTTATCTGTTGAGATCTTCTATGTGGTTATCCTTGTTGGTTTTAGTGAGACCTTGAGGGTCTCGGGGTCCCTACTGAGTATAGTTATACTCACCCCTGCACGGGCTATGCCCGCACCTCGTTGTGTTGGTTGCAGACGACGGCCAATACTGACAGAGGCCGAGTGTTCGAGGACGGGACGGTACCTGGAGGTGGACTATACGACGAGACGGTACCCAGAGGTGGACGTGACGACGAGGCGGTACCCGGAGGTGGACCACTGGGTGCGACATACTTGGAGCGGACGGCGGGACCCGAGGAGCAGAGGAGCTGTCTGTACCCACCCTTCAGGTGGGATTTCCAGTGGACAGCTCGGCGTAGCAGATTTAATTTTTAGTCATTGTTTTCCCTTTCGAGTTGTACTTTACAGTTGGGCTTGTATTTCTGGCCCCTTTTTACTTTCCACACTTACTATTGTACTCAGTTTTTACTTAGTGTTTACTTCTTCCGCTTGTACTCTGTGTGATTGTTTACTTTACAAAGGCAATGCCTTCCCTTTTTACCGGGATTTACGCCTTGGTGCTAGTCACCAGCCCCTGGCCTATGGAAGGCGGGCTTGGGGTAGTCACGGCACGGGCCCCGAGGACGGGTCATGACAAATTGGTATCAAAGGAGTTCGGTTCTACCGTAGAACTTATAACTCTGATGTTTCTTTCTTTGAAGCAATAGTGTTAAGGGTACCGAGTGTGGTTTTCAGTTCAGGGAGTCCAGTGTTGGTGCGGGTGGCCGACGTATCCATACACCAGGACCCTGACAACTGATTTCCGACTTTGTGCACGAAAACACTGATTGCGTGTGTGTTTCCAGAAGTTTTTAAATGTCAGCTCAAACCAGGTCAGCTCACCAGGTATAATCGTTTGACCATGTTACGTTGTTTATTTCAGGATGTCTTTTCACGAACGACCAGCTAGAGCCCAGAGGGATGTGCATACTGACAGCCTGTCGAGCGACGAGGCTTCGGTACAGGGCCCTCTTGCAGTTGAGGCACCAACAGAGGCACCAGCGATACTACCATACGTTGGGCCACCGATGCCACCAGCCCCAGCAGTAGGCGATGCACGCCACTTGAGTGCACTGCACGAGTTCCAGCGCCAGAGGCCACCCAGGTTCCGGGGAGAGACGGACCCGCAGGCGGCTGAGGATTGGCTGGAGGCTGTGGTGGGAGTCTTCAGGCTAGTGGGGACGCCGGAAGACTTCATGGTGATCATTGCTGCCATCCTCCTTCAGGCAGCAGCAGGCAGGTGGTGGAGCCACTTGTTTCAGTTTTGCGACGGGATGACCTTCACATGGGAAGGGTCACCTAGCACGTGACTGTCTGACTCCTCGTACGATTGATCAGCGGGTGTTGGAGGAGCCACCGAGACAGAAGCAGCGGCGAGTGCTTGAGCAACAGCCGAGCAGTGGACAAGGCAGTAGAGCTCAAAGAGAAGGTGGACAGGAGAGGAACTAGTGGATACATCCCTTGTACTTCTAGTTCCATTTTGCTATTGTATTCGTGTCTTGTACTATGAGCTGCAATAATAAAAAGACACTTATATTTGTTTTCTTTATTGTCCTTTTGTTTGGTTGATACTAAGTGGTCCCGGTTAAACTGTTGACTTGACCCTCACTTTCGAGATTTCAACTAGAGGGCACCCAGTGACCTCACACTGATGCAGACAGTGTGACTCGACCCTTGGAGGCGAGAGTGACAGTTGGATCTCTTGGTAGTTACGTCGAGGCCTTACGACGTCATCCATGGAATGAATGCATCATTCATGTTGGAATTGACTGTATTAGGCAACGAATGTGGTTCATCCAGTGGATGATACCAGATTTCTCTTATCGGCAAAGAAGAAATCATAGAAGCTCTTGTGAGACTAAAGGAGGTCCAGGACATCCAAGAGAGGATGAAGACTGCACAGTACAGTAAGAAACAGGGAACTGGTGCCAGTCTTAGAGACTCGGGCGTGTTAAAGAAGAGGAATCTTAAAGGAGAGATGAGTCTACGAAGCAGCAGACATGGAGGCAGAGTTAGGAGAGCAGCATGAGGTGGTGTACATCCTAACTTTGTACAACCACCTGCCTTAGTTATTCCTGCCAGGCTCAGGGAGCTGGAGGGCGGAGGAAGAGTGCGGCTGCATGCGGTCAAGGAGTGTGACCCAATGGCTCTAGAAATGATTCAAGGGACAGTCTGTGTCCACTACTGGCTGCTGTAGTAACGGACGTCGATGTGAATCATTCCTTGCTTTCACAAATCTTGTTCCAGACCTAGAGTTTCCGGTAAGCCGTGGACTTGACCCTCACGTCTGGAGATACCTTGGGAGGAGACTCGATAATCAAACTTACGCCGATGGTGTGGTCAGACCCTCGAGGCGAGAGTTTCAGTTGGAATCTCTTGGTGGCAGCGTCGAGGCCTTACGACGTTAGTTTGAGTATGGAATGGGCAATAACTGTTCATACTCAAATTGACAATTTTAGGCAAACGTCGGGATGGGTTTTCCTTGGTCGGCGGAAAAGGAAACCCCAGACAGCGCAGGGTAACTCTTGCACAGGAGGGTGCGACCGATCACTCTTGAGTCGGTCAACCTTACCCCCGTGACAGCAGCCTTTCAAGTTCCAGTTCTAACAGAAAATGGAGACCTCTGGAGTTCGAGGATGACGATCACGTCCTTATACGGGTCTCGCCTCGACGAGGTTTACGGAGATGTGGCCAAGGCGGAAAGTTATCTTCGGGGTTCAGCGGACCTTCATAGGTCCCCAGCTGGGTAAGAGGGGTGGTTTACTGCTTGACCCATTCACCGCAGTTGCACCAGGTGCACGACGACTTCCACGTATCTCAACTGAGGAGATACGTGCTCGACCCTTCGCATACCATCGACCATGAGGAGCTGGATGATGGCGATGGGGTGTCTTTCACGGAGAATCCAGTGGGGATCGAGGATCGACAGGATCAGATCCTAGGAGGACGATCGATTCCTCAGGTGCACTTTCTTTGGCAGTATGAAACCTCCAGGTGAGCACATAGGAGCGGAAGGCTTAGATGCGTGCTCGGTACCACTTTTGTGACCCTAGTTTGTGTTGAAGCTTTACAGGGACGTAAAGCCCTGAGGTGGGAGTAATGTAATGATCCGGAAATTTCAAGGAAAATTTTTTTCTTAATTTTATTTGGAATTTTACAAGAACGCAGTTTCTGACGGCGCCTGATTCCAAGGCCCGTTGTGCCCGGAATTAATTTCTGAAGTTTGGCTCGGGTACGTTCAGTGAACGAGCGAGCGGGAATTTCTATCTTTTGAACCGGTGCCCGGAATCGAATTCCGAGGGCACCGATGGAACCGCAGCGCCGGTAATTTCTTAAGAACGCCATTTCCGGAGTTGCGTTTATCCGAGAGAAGATGATAAAAATTGTGGAAGTTTAATTTATAACTTATCTACAATTTTTATTTTCTTGTTAAGTAGATTAAGTGTTATGTTACAACACTTGACCCTCTCTTAAGTGGTTTTAACCTATGTAAGGGAGTTAGGGGTGGGACCCACTTGGAGTTAACCACCCATGGAAGGATTTAAGGTGAGGTGGGGCCCACAAGAACCCCACCCCTTCACTTTTCCCATAACCCCCTAACTCCCTCTTTATTTTGAAACTCCTCACCTCCCTCTTTATTTTGAAACTCCTCACCTCCCTCTTTATTTTGAAACTCCTCAACTCCCTCTTTATTTTTGAAACTCCTTCTCACCCTCTCTCCCTCATAACTCATGCCAACTAGAACTTAAATTAAGTTATTGAAACTCTTAATCAATTAAGTGTTTGAATTTTGAACTTACAATGCATGGCATGATTAAAATAAAATAAGGGGAAACCTTCTTTTATTTGGAGCTTGAATTGTGGTGGGAGGATTTTTGAGAAAGAGCCTTTGTGTGATAGAATAAGGAAGCTCCTTCTTCGTTGAAGAACGTCCTCCTCTCCGTGAAGAACGGTTCTTCTCCGATGAAGAACATCGATCCCTCAACTTAGAACGACTCGGTGATCATGGTTCTTCATCCTCTTTTTCCTCCACGGAAATGGAGAAGACACCGACGTAGGGAACTCTCCAACGACAACGCGCCTTCCTTCTTCATCTCCGCAACAAGTGAGGAGACGTCGTTTTCTCCTCGGACGTACCCCAACATCCATGGAATCGACGTCCGATCTCCGCGACGTCGTTCTCCGTGACGCTGTTCTCCGCGACGTCCGACGTGCGACGTCAAATATCCAAGTAGGGGTTTGTTGTTTCTTTATTTAATTATTTTCCGTTCTTGGTTCTAGCATGACAAACTTGAGGATGAACGATTAAGTGTTATCGTCTAACGAGAGGGGGACCGGACCGCACAAACACGGCCGAACCCCCCTCCTTTGTTCTTGAATGTTTCTTGCGGATGAAACGAGATAGCGTGGTGTCGTCGCACCACGCGGGAATCACACGGAAATTATTGCACGGCGTCGTCGCGCCGCGCCGTGGAAAGAATTATCATGAACGCGATGCCGTCGCGCCGCGTCGAAGGAAACCGAAGACGTCGTGGCCGGAGTGGGGTCACGGCGGAGGGGCGCGGTGCCGTCGCACCGCGCCGGATGACGAAGGCCGCGGCCAGTTCCGGGCCGCGGCGGATCGTGATGACCGGCGGCCAGCCGGGCCGCCGGTGCCGGAAGACGGAAGAGGACCGGCCCTTGCCGGTCCTGTTGACAAGAAGCCGTCCAGTCAGGTCGGGCTGGCCGGGTTGGTGGAAACCGAGGGAATTTAATTCCCCCGGGCAGTTATTTGGCCCCCCATTATGAGGGGGGGCGGTTTCACAAAGGGGGGGCAGGCGGCCCCCCGTTTCCAGCAAGCTCGGCCTTCGGCCGAGCTGGCAGCGCGCCCAGCGCGCTGCCTTGCGCCGAACCGGCGCGCCTGGCCGGTTCGCCGGGGCGGGTCGACCCGGTTTGGGCCATCCGGGGGGTCTCGGGCCGAGACGGCCCGGGCCCGAAACCCCCGTTACCGAGCGGTTTGGTAAAATGCCCGTATCTTGGGTTACGGGCCTCCAAACGACTCGCCGTCAGCGGCAACGCGATCCTTGGATCGAGACGGTCGTTTCGGTATACTATACTCAAGGTGCACCTTCTTTTTCGGGAGCCTACGTGGTTAAAACTCCATAGTTAAGCGTGCTTGGCCTAGTGTAGTGATCAGGATGGGTGACCTCCTGGGAAGTTTCCCAGGGTGGGTGTGAGACGGAAAGGCCAATAACTAACAGACCGGGCGTCCGATTTACGCGCCGTCTGTTTCGTTGAATTCCTCTAAGTGATATGGGTCTGTTGTCTTACTCCGCTCGAGGTTTGGATGCCGACAGAGTGCGGTCGGGTTGGATCGCACAGAAATCCAACTGGGCCCCTGGAACAAAAAGGCCAATAACTCTCAGACCGGGCGTCCGATTGACGCGCCGTCTGTTGCGTTGAGTTCCTGTTGACGATACGGAACTTTTGGCATCCTCTGCCCGAGTTTTGGATGCAGATGGATAGTGGCCGGGTTGGATCGCACCAAAATCCAACCGGGCCACTGGAACGGAAAAGCTGTTACCTTTCTGACAGAACGTCCGTTTGACGAACCGTCAGCGGCGTTGGTGATCTCGTTGAGAAACGGTATCTATGAGTATACCCTATGAGAGTTCGGGGTACAGTTGAGATATGGCTGGGTTTGGTTCGCTCACAAAACCAACCGGGCCCCTGGGATGAAAAGGCTAATAACTCACAGACCGGGCGTCCGATTGACACGCCGTCTGTTGTGTTGAGACCCCTAGGACGAGGCGGTCCTTTGAGATACTTCTTCGTGGGACTTTGAGATACTTGGAGTATCGACCTGTAGCTCGTGGAGCGGACCCTCCCAGTGACGAGCGTGCAGAGTACGGAGACCGTGTAACTGGCTGAGACCTGACGACTGCTTGACCGACTCGACTTGGAGTGAGTCGACTAGCCCAGTGGACAGAGCACTACTTTCTGAGGTGCAGACCCATGGAGGACGAAGCACTACCTATGTGACAGTGCAGACCCGCGGTACTCGTCCAGAGAGTACCTCAGCAGGCTACTAGGGGGTGTGCACTACTGTGTTTGGGTGACATACCTCGGCGGGAAGCACTACTGTGTCTGGGTGGCTAACCCGCGGTACTCTACAGGAGGAGTACTTCAGCAATCTTAGGATAGTGAGTAGTACCTCGGAGTCGTGACAGGACCACTGTACACTCTAGAGACGGAGCTCTTCAGCAGTTACGGTTTCGATAATGAAAATCCTGGTTTGAGCTGAGACTTTTGACCTTGTGTTTACCTCATGATTGAGATGGGTCACTTGATAACTTAGGTATATGTATGGGCATATACCTGGGTAGTATTTATCCGTTGATTTCACAATCCTTGTGTTTACCTCATGATTGAGATGGGTCACTTGATAACTTAGGTATATGTATGGGCATATACCTGGGTAGTAGTTATCCGTTGATTTCACAATCCTTGTGTTTCCTCATGATTGAGATGGGTTACTTGATAACTTAGGTATATGTATGGGAATATACCTATGTAGAGGTTATCTGTTGAGATCTTCTATGTGGTTATCCTTGTTGGTTTTAGTGAGACCTTGAGGGTCTCGGGGTCCCTACTGAGTATCGTTATACTCACCCCTACATGGTCTATGCCCGCACCTCGTTGTGTTGGTTGCAGACGACGACCAGTACTGACAGAGGCCGAGTGTTCGAGGACTGGACGGTACCTGGAGGTGGACTATACGACGAGACGGTACCCAGAGGTGGACGTGACGACGAGGCGGTACCCGGAGGTGGACCACTGGGCGGGACATACTCGGAGCGGACGGCGGGACCCGAGGAGCAGAGGAGCTGTCTGTACCCACCCTTCAGGTGGGATTTCCAGTGGACAGCTCGGCGTAGTAGCTTTACTTTTCAGTCGTTTTTTTCCCTTTCGAGTTGTACTTTACAGTTGGGCTTGTATTTTCGGCCCCTTTTTACTTTCCGCACTTATTGTTGTACTCAGTCTTTACTTAGTGTTTACTTCTTCCGCTTGTACTCTGTGTGATTGTTTACTTTACAAAGGCAATGCCTTCCCTTTTTACCGGGATTTACGCCTTGGTGCTAGTCGCCAGCCCCTGGCCTATGGAAGGCGGGCTTGGGGTAGTCACGACACGGGCCCCGAGGACGGGTCGTGACAAACATGGTTTGGGTCGTGATATCAATGAGCTTGAACTTCTCCCATAAATGGTTTCGCTCATGCTTAAGTTGTTGGATCTTGGATTGGTCTTGGTCTAGAGAAAATCCCAAAAATGATATCTCCCTCAAAAGATCTGATAAATGGGCTTCAAAGGGAATGATCCTACTAGTTGAGGTCATCACTTCCTTTTTCTATGTCAAAGGGATTTTTTAAAACCCTATATATATACTAGACATGTGATCACTATTAAACAACTATATTATCAAAGGTAGTGATACTTAATGGTCTTTTAAATCCAATTGGATAAAAAAGTTCATTTTTTTCTATATACATAAGATATTTAATTAAATAAAAGAAAGATAATTTTATTCATGAATGTTCGGGTCGTTAAAACCTTCCCCCCTTAAGAAATTTCACCATTGAAATTTCCTTTTCCCACACTAAAACAGATGTGGGTAACTCCACCTCATCCCTTCCTTTAGTTCTCACAATGCTTCTTTAAACTTTTGGTTTCTCCCCAACACCTTGATGAGGGGTATTGTATTATTTCATAGAAATTTTTCCCTATGATCTAAGATCTTCTCCAGCTTCTCTTCATAGGAGAGGTCATACTTCAATGGTACCAAATCTAGATTGAGTACATGTGATGGGTCCTGTATGTACTTCCTCAAGAGTGATACATAGAATACTTCATGTACTTGAGGTAGGTTCGGTGGGAGTTCTTGTTGATAGGACACTACTTTGATGCAATCAAAGATCTCAAAAGGGCTGATGTACCTTTGACTAAACTTTACCTTATTCCCAAATCTCACAACTCTCTTCCATGGTGATATGTAAAGGAATACCATATCTCCAACATAAAACTCTAGGTCTCATCAACGATTATCAGAATTGATCTTTTGTCGACTCTGAACAGCTATAATGTGATACTGGATGGTCTTAACCTTCTCCACCATTTCATAGAGCATTTCTAGACCTAGGAGTTTTCTCTCTCTAACTTCATCCCAACATGATGGTGTTCTGCACCTATTCCCATAAAGGTATTTATAAGGATCCATTTTGATTCTTGAGTGGAAACTATTATTGTAAGAGAACTCAACAAGAGGAAGATGTTTATCCCGTCCTCCTATGAAGTCCATTGAGAATGCTCTCAACATGTCCTCAAGTGTTTGGATAGTCTGCTCAGATTGGCCATCAGTTTGAGGATGATAAGTCGTAATGAAGCTCAGATCAGTATTCAGAGAATCTTGGAGACTCTTCCAGAACATAGAGGTGAATCCTGGATCTCAATCAGATACAATAGATAGTAGCACTCTATAGAGCCTTACCACTTCTCTGATGTATATCCATGCTAGTTGATCCAATGAGAAATCCTCTCGAATTTCAATGAAGTGTGAAGTCTTTGTAAGATGATCCACAACAACCCAGATGGAATTTTTTCCTTTGGATGTCTTTGGAAGTCCGGTGACAAAGTCCATGTTGATATTATTTAATTTTCTTGTTGGTATGGGTAATGGTTGCATCAACCCCTTAGACTTATTCCTTTCAGCCTTCACTTTCTGACATATCAGACACTTTGATGTGTACTCAGTTATCTCCTTCTTTATGTTATCCCATCAATAATGCTCTCCAATTTCTTGATACATATTTTTGTTTCCTGGGTGAATGGAGAAATTCAAACTATGTGAATCATCCAAAATTTCTTTCTTTAACTCCAGATTTTATGGAACAGATTTTCTTGACCCAAATCTCACAATTCCTTCTTCATTAACATTGAACACTGAGGATTTCCCTTTTCTGATAGTTTCCACTTTCTCCTGAATTCCCACATCATCCTTTTGAGCATCCTTAAACCTTTCCAATAGAGAAGTTTGAGCAATAATTTGTGAAAGGATTGATGATGTTCCCTTCATTATGATTACCATGTCCATATTCATCAAATATAAGAATATTGGGTCCTTTTAAATTCTCATCAATGATAGAATCATTGTGTCTTTTCTACTTAGAGAATCTTCCACCTTGTTTGCTTTCCCAGGGTGGTAATGGATTGAGCATTCATAGTCTCTAATCAGATCTAACCATCTCTGTTGGCACATGTTTAACTCTTTCTGTGTGAATATATACTTGAGGATTTTTTGATCCGCGTATATTTCACACTTCTCCCAAAAGAGATAATGTCTTCAAGTTTTTAAAGTGAAGATTAATCCTGCCAACTCCATATCATGTGTTGGATAGTTTTCTCATGAACTTTCAATGGCCTTGAAGCATAGGAAATGACTCTATAATTTTTCATCAACACATAGCCCAGTCCCTTCTTCGAAGCATCATTCAACACCACAAAAAGTTCTCCACTTGTGGGTAGTGTGAGCACAAGTGGAGTGATAAGCCTCATTTTCAACTCCTTGAATATATATTCTCATTTATCACTCCAAGAAAACTTGAATCCCTTACAAGTAAGATTGGTAAGAGGGTTTGACACTCATGATAAATTTCTCACAAATCATCAATAATATCCAGTTAATCCAAGGAAGCTACGGATATTAGTCACAGATGTTGGAATAGACCATCCCTCAATTGAATTTTTCTTAGAGTGATCCATAGATATCCCATTTCTTATGATGATATGACCCAAGAATGAGACATCCTTCAACCAGAACTCACACTTTCTATACTATTCATATATCTTCTTTGTTCTCAAGGTCTCTAATACAGTTCTTAGATGCTACTCATGCTCCTCCTTGGTTTTGGAGTATATTAGAATATTGTCTATAAAGACTACCAAAAATTTCTCAAGGTAATCTATAAAAACTCTATTCATCAAGTCCGTAAAGATTTTTAGAGAATTAGTGATTCCGAAATACATTACTATGAATTCATAATGCTCGTACCTTTTACGAAAATCAGTCTTGGTGATATCCTCCTTCTTCACCCTTAATTGGTAATATCCTGATCGTAGATCCACCTTGTAGAAGTATTGTACTACACGTAGCTGATCGAACAAGTCATCAATTCATGGAATAGGATACTTATTCTTTATCATTATTTTTTTGAGATCATGATAATAAATGAAAAGGTGCATTGGCCCATCCTTCTACTTGATGAAAAGGACTAGTGTACCCCATGGTGAAGCACTTGGGAATATAAACCCATTATCTAGATTCTCTGGTAGTTGTTTCTTCAGCTCCTCAAGATCCACAACAGCCATTATATATGGATTCTTGGATATTAGAAATTCCCTAGGTATACGATCAATTTAGAATTCAACATCTCTTCTAGGAGGAAGACCAGTAAATTCCTCAGGAAAAACTATAGGAAATTCCCTCATAATAAGAATGTCTTCAAGGATGGTTTCTTCCTTAGACTCAATTATCTAAGAAAAATATGTGTTCTCATATATCAGTAATATCCACACTTGATATTATGGTTCTAAATAAGATTCATCCTCCTCCTTGCACTTGTACAGAATCGGGGGTCGATTCACCATATGGAGATTGATTTCCCTCTCACGGCAATTTATGTTGGATCTATATAGGTAAAGTAAATCCATGCCAATAATTACATCAAATTCCACCAAAGAGAGTATGAAAAGGTTATCTAGGAAGTTCAATCAACAAATTGTGACTAGGGAGGAGTTATATTCATGGGATTTAATAATTGCCCCATTTTCAGTTCTCACTGAAATCTCTACTTCCATGATTTTTGGTGGTGTTTAGATTGTTCTACTAGACTTTCGGGATATAAAAGAATGTGTAGAGCCAGAATAAAAAACCACATTCTCTATTCTTGAATGAATACTATCGTACATGTCACCACTTTGTTGTCAAGATTCTCTTCGGTGGTAGTGATGGAAAAAGATCGTTATTGCTACCTTGGAGGTTGTTGGTTGCCTCTGAAAATCATGGGCATAGGGCATTAGTTTGAAAAGTGCCCTGGTTCTTTGCAGTTGAAGCAATGAACAATGTGTTGAGGGTTGAACGGATCATTCCTATCCTCTTTCACAGTAGTGGGTTTTTCTTGCCGACAATTAATGGCTAGGTTCCCTTCTCTTCCACAACTAAATCATTTCTTCTTCCCCTTCAGGCAATTTCCAGGGTGCTTCTCTCCACACCTTTGGCAAGTGGGGTGCTGGAATTTCTTAGCACCATTGGATTTATCCATCGAACCTCAATAATTAAAGTCCACTTTCCGCTTCTTATCCCCATGATACCCCTAAGATTCTTTGATCTCTATTTCGACATTGAGGGAACATCATGAAATTTCCTTATAGCTATCGAAGTCATGAATCACTAGGGATTTCTGTATGCTAGGTTTTATCCCACCTAATAAGTGGTCAACCTTGCATTCAGAGTTAACCAAAAAGACAGAGGCATATCATGCATGCATTTTGAAGTTTTCCTTGTACACTTAGATGGATTTGTCGTCTTTTTTCTTGAGGGAAAGAAATTCCCTTTCCATCTTAATTCAGAGGGTGCGTGGAAAATATTTATCAAAAAACTTTTTTTTGGAAATCTTTCCATTCCAACACCTCGATATCTTCCTTTGGATTCATATTTTTTATCAATGTCCACCATTGATCAGCTTCACCCTTTATACGATAAGGAGCTAGAAGAACTTTCTCTTGTTTTTAACATTGAAGGATAGATAAGATCTTATCAATGGATTTGATCCATTGTTAGGTGATTGATGGATCAGATGATCCATTAAAAGTAGTAGGCCTTTGTCTCATGAAGCTCTCGATTGAAGCTTGTTCTTTATTAGGGGGGTTGCATGTTCCTCTGGCCCATGTTTCTATTGAAAATTTGAGTTAATTGAGAGAGTATCGTGACAAAGTTTGGATTCTCTCTTCTATAGAATTGGGAATCTCATTAGAACAGTCGTCACATTTATCTTCGCATCGGTTTTTAGCCAAATTCCTCCTATTACCAGCCATTTTCTGGAATAAAAGGAAAGTTAGGGATAAAAAATAAATGTGAATCCAATGACAAAAAGGGATATCTTATAAATTAAATTTATTTCCTTAACTTATGAATTTATAGCCTTTAATCTAAGTTATCTATGATCTACTCCCAACATATATTCTTAGGGTAATTTTTTTATTCCCTTAATAACGGTTCATACTAAGCTTATGAATTTACCAAATCATATCCCCTAGGAGTGTCGAACCAAGAGTGCATCAAGGCCCGTTTTCATACACCAGTTCCCATTTGAATCTACCTCAAAGTGGTTTTTTCTTGTTTTACCCCTAGATACATCTGTGTCAGATCTACCTCTACTTATTCGTATCCAGACAGGGATGTATTTTCTTGATGAACCACTTACTCTATACTCACCGAAATTTAGGTATGTTTTTATTTTACATAGTATTATCCCTAAGTCTTTCACTAGGTTTTTATAATACTAATCTAAAAAATAATTAATCTATGCTTTGATACCAACTATAAAAATCATGCTCTTTATTACATAATTAAACATGATTTATTACATAAACTCTCACTTAATACAACTCTAAGGATCGAGAGGTCTAGTGTCTTTGGGTCTTAGAAACATTACATAACAATAAAAAACATGAAATATAATCCTTTATTCAAAACATCTTTTACATGACCAAAACATTTCTTTCTAGTTAGTATTGCTTGGGATAACCTAAGGACATACATAATAAAAGGGTGAGCTATAAATCCTAGTAAGGGAGTAAACAAGTAATAACAGAAAGAATACAATATATGTTAGGAAATAGGAATATCAAGGGATTATAAGAGAAACATGAACATAAAGGCATTATATAGCATTATTATCATAACATTGAAATGTGGAAACAATATACAACATGATATTATCATGAGCTAAGGCTCATTGCACATGGATTAGCATGAGTAAACCCTCATTGCACATGAATTAGCATGAGTAAACCCTAATTGCACATGAATTGCCAGGACTAAACCCTAATTTCACATGAATTATCACGAGTAAACCCTCATTTCTCATGGAATATCTTGATACTAAGCATTAACCAATGCATTTGAGCGCTATTAGGGTGCAGCCTTTATAAACATTTCATTTCATGAAAAAGTGTGCCACATTGATCATATAACATGGAATCATTCAACATCATAAATTATTAAAAGATTAGGGAATGTGTAATACATACATTTAATTGAAATTAAATATGTATATGTGTATAAATATTAATACCCCTGATAGATAAATGGGTATGGTATTCACTACACGATGATTTTGGCTTAGAAAATCGCGGTGCAATTTCGGGAGCATAACATCATCATATGGAAATTCATAAGTTGGTTTGATGAGAGATAAAGGGTTATATAAACATTTATACATGAAATAGACAGTAAGGGGGTCATGTAATATAATATACCAATATATGAAATGCAATTTAGATGTAGAGTATGGGAGAAATACTTGAATGGAAATAAAAAGAGAGAAATCCCTTATAGAATTTTGGCATGGTAACGGGTGTACACGGAAGGTATTAATGAGAGATAAAGTGGCATATCATCATTAAAACATAATTAGGGTAGTATGGGGGAGGTGTTAAATTATACCCCAACATTTTTAATTGAATGTAAAATGGTATTACAAATAAAGAAACTTGGATAAAAATGAGAAAGGAGGGAATCCCTTACAGAAATTCGACATGGTAATGGGTGTACATAAGGGTTAATAAGAGGGGTAAATGAGAGTGAAAGGGGATATCAACATTTATAAATAAAATATTCAGGAAGTAGGATATTTAATAACATATCCCAATATAGAAATAAAATAAATTAAAAGATATAACATGAAAAGAATGCTTGATAAAAGAGGAGGGTGCAAGATCCTTTATAAAATTTTGGCATAGTAACGACTTAGGTAAGGGTCAAAGTGAGGGAGGGTAAATAATAACTCATTAAAATAACATAAAATTAAACATAATATAATGATTATAAAATAATTACATTATAACAATTTGAAATTACAAGAACTACTTTCGAGTAAGATGCTTGAATTTGAAATGAGGAGAGGAAAGTGAGGATCCCTTACTTGGAAGTGTGATCCCAAAGGCTTGGGAGAGGCTTATTGGGTTCTTTGGGTAACTTGGGAGGAATATAGGGAGTTTGGGAAAGATTGTGGTCAATATCCAAATAGTTTGAGTGAAGAGTAATGGGAGATTTGGTGGGTTTATATAGGAATGGAGAGAGAATTCTTTATTATTTAGGTTTGGGACACAACACATTAAAATATTCAAAAACAAAAACCATACCATGGTTTTTTCCCATGGTTTCTTAAAAAGGGTAGTGGTATAAAATATTTTATAAGTCCAAGGTCTGAACATATTAAAATATCAGGATTTCTTTTGTGGAGGTGAGTCACACTCTCAAGGAAATCGTTTTAAAATGTTAAAATATTTTATAAGTCATGGAGAGTCCACTGAGGCATTATAAAATTAAACAAACAAATCTAAAATCCCATTATTTTAAAGGTAAAACATATATTGTCTGAATATCCCTTTTATAGTATTTTATTACATCACTATTGGGTCATTATGATGTCATAAAACACATTATATATTCATAAGGTATTTAATTTTTACCCAAAAATTTGATTGTCTCAGAAAATTATGAGAAAATAAACATTGGATAATTTCAATATACTGATTCTAAAAATAATATTAATTTTATCTAAATAATTTTCTAAATATTTTAATTTTAAATTTTAAAATAAAAACCGACATTTATTTAAAATTCATGGGTTTTGACAAAAACAGCTTTCAAACCTTAATAAAAATTACAATTGAATTCATAAAATTATATGATAATTTATATTTAATAAAAATTAATTTAGTAGTAATATTTTATTAAAATATTATTTAATTCAAAAATTCATTAATTCATCAAAATAGATTTCCTAATTGAATTTAAATATTAACTAAAAATATTATTTGTGCTTTGAAACCCATTTACAAAGTAACAATAATAAAATGAATGTATATTCTTTATTATATAAAAAAACAGTTCAAATAATCATAATGATTGGGTCTTATTACATATCCCTTTATTACACCAGTATATGCCCTCAGAGTATGGTATGCAATGGTGTGGATTTCTTGGGGTCATTTGGTGAACATAGTTTGGGTTGTGATCTTGATGAGCTTGAAATTCTCCCGTAAACGGTTTCTCTCATGCTTAATTTGTTTGATATTGTCTTGGTATTGGTCTAGGTAAACATCCATAAATTATATCTCCCTCTAAAGATTCGATAAATGGGATTTAAAGGGAATGATCCTACTGGTCGAGGCCATCACTTCCTTTTTCTGTGTCAAAAGGATTTATTAAAACCCTATATATACTATATATGTGATCACTGTTCAACAGATATATTATCAAAGGTAATGATACTTAATGTTCATTTAAATCCAATTGGATAAAAAAAATTCCATGTATTTTCTATATTCATAAGTCATTTAATTAAATAAAAGAAAGGGAATTTTATTTGTGAATGTTCGGGTTGTTACAACATTGATTATCTTTATGTGGAAGTGGAGCATCTCTATTAGACACCATCAGCATCTAAAAACAAGAACCTATTATGAAATAAGAGATGAATATCAAACTACCACATCCAATAAAAACCTATTAACCTATAATAATGATAGGCATGAGTATAATTTCCTAGTAGGTCACCACTCATCACTCCATGCATACACTTTAAAGATGGACCTATTTCATTTTATTTTAAAAAAGATATAAAGATATATATATATATATATATATATATATATATAAATAATCGGTTTTAAATTCATAAATGAAAAAAAAATTAATTACAACTTTAAAACCATGATTTTGAGTAAGTAATATGATGTAAAGAAAATACATTTTGTTTTGATGTAAATCGATGATGGGGTATGGGGTTTTAAAATAAAATGATAACACTTACATTTTCACTATTTAAAATCATGCAATATAAATAATTTGAAAACTTCACAGCATGGGAACCTAGGTACTATTAGGATAATCTAGGAAAATTATATAAAACTACTAAACAAGACAAATTTTTGATGACATCAACCTACCCAAACACTTGGTGTTTCCCTCACTCGACTAATCAAGGGGGATATCCCGTAAATAGAATAAATTCTATCACAGGGCTACTAGATAGAGCATGATCATAAATAGTGTAGCATGTGTACCTATACTTACCACCTAAAGACATGTGGTTTTCTATGAATTAGAAATGCAGGTTAGTTGAATAATAATTTCAAAATAATTTAAATATATCATAAAATTTGAAAACAAACCACATCCTCACTTATGAAAACCTCACAACAAATAGCCCAATTTCATTAAGAATAAGTATAAAATACAGAATGCCTATCATTGGGAACAATCACATTTATAAAATCAATAAAAATTCACTTTAAATATACATGGGGCATGTTTCAAGGGGTTTTCAATTTCAAGGTAAATCATTCGGAAAGCACCAAAAATTGAAATGAGTATTTCTGATAAAACCAAGATATAAAACATGTTTATAAAACAAAAAATTAATTAATAATTCAAAAAAAATATCCAACTAGATATTTATACAAACACTTAAAAGGCATGGATCTCCAAAATTAAATTCATAATTTAAAAATGAAATGAAATCCTATGAGAATTTTATGAAATACAAAAGAGAATGAAATTAAACCTTATAAAATCTATTGAATATAATTAATAAATTTTTTAAATTACCCTAAAAATTCATAAAATTAATAATCAATCATAATTAAAATTTTAAATATCTATAGAAAGGACTAACTACCTAGAAACCTTTCACTTTTTCAAATGGCAGTGCCAAATCACCTCAACAAGTCTTGAGAGGGCTTAGAGAACTAAAAAACACTAAAACCAAAATAATAAATTAAAAATCAATCCAAAAAAACCATAGGTATTTTAACAATGATAGGGTTAGATATAAATTAAGTAAAAAATTAAAAAATAATAAATGAGGAATAGATAAGGAATGATTACCTTGAATAATCTAATCGAAAATGTAATACCCCAAAATTTTAAGGTATGAAATTATCTCCTAGATGTTAAATTGGTATTTATGAATAGGATTAAATAAATTATAAAAATATTTTATTTAATTAATTTTTTACCAATTAATTATAAATAAATATAAAAACCAATTTAATGTAAATTTTTTTTATAAAAACTATTTAAATGTGCACAAGTGTGTTTTATACCAATAAAATAAAAAAAATAACACCTTTTGGATTATAGTAATGAAATATATATATATATATATATATATAATCTAATTTTTAACATTCATATTATTTATTTTCTAAAAAATATATAAGAAAAAATCCAATTTTATGCATAAAAGATGTATTTTTATAAAGACAGTTTTATCGCCTTTGATGGTGTACTTATTTTAAATATATTTTTTGACACTTTTATAAATTCTATTTGAAAAAATAAAATTATAATTTTAAATATAAATATCAAACTTTACCTTGGTTTAATTTTGGATATTTTTTTGATAAGTTTCATGTTTTGATGAATAGTGATAAAACATTGCATTTTAATTGAATACAACTTTTCATATAAATAATTTCTAGTGTTAAATTACATTTTTAATTGGTTTTAAATTATAATTATAACTATATTTTATTTTTTAATATAATTTATTTCATTTAAATCAATTTTACATTGAATTTGGATACAAAAACATTTCAATCTTTTCAACGTTTCCACCTTAAAAACATGTTTTCTCATTCCATCAACAGGATTAATTTTAAATTAATTTTAGTCAATTATGTTTTTTGAATTTTGAAAAATGGATTCAATTTTTATAATCATAAGGTCCAAATTTATTGAATATGTCCCTTTTATTTTTGGACAATATGAATAGTAAATTTAGTATTTTTTAAATTAACATGGTTAAGGGTAAATCAGGTAATTAAGGGTAAAAATAATATTATAAATATTATAAAATTACCTTAATACTTGTCCTAATTTAATTGGATGATTTATGAATTACCAAAATCATCATTAGGATGATTTTTTTTGACTCTTAGAGACACTTGGATGACTTTAATCATTTTATAGTATTTTATTTTAAGAAAAGTCAAATATGTCATACGCATGTTTTTAATAAGTACTGCATTTTTATATATGGTTATTCAGAAGATATTATTTTCTATAAATTTATATATTCATCATGATAATTTTTTTAATTTTTAATAAATAACTAATTACCATAAAGGCTTACACAATGATGATCCAATAATTATTTAATCAATGGAAATATCAAATAAATGATATTAACAATATTAAAAATAAATTTAATTTGCGATAATTATTGTCGTACACAAATTTTATAGATTAAATATACACATCACTAATGTATTAAATGTTTTGGTTCAAATTTATCTTGTGTATTGATATTTTTTAAATATTCAAGTAATGAATAGTGTAAAGATTAACATTAATGATATTTTAAAATAAATAGTAATTTATTAAATGATATAAAATTCAATAAAATATAAAATTTGGAAAAATTATTAGGATAAGTTTTAAAATTTATCCATGAATCATTTATTCTTTGTCTGCTATTTTATGGAAACAATATTAACCCTTAAAGAGTAAAAATCCAAGTTGTTACATTAAGAGTTGAAGGGTTTAACTAAGCGTTAAATCCAAAAGATAAGGGTAAAAATGTGACCTAAAATTGTCTAAAAATTATTGTTTGAAATTATTTATTCCCATACTCATATTATCATAGAAATAACTCAATTTTTATCCATTTTTAATTGAAAATCAATTTATATTAACTTAATATTTTGAGAGTTTTCAAAAGTGACTTTCACCTCAATTATAAAAGGGAACCTCATCCCTCACTTATTCACACTACATTGAGCCTTCTATATCGAACAAAATATACCCATTTATACTCCAAAATCCCATTAATTCATCCTATAATCCTTAATTTGGGAATAAATCCAACCAAAGAAGACCTTTTTTGAAAATCAAAAGGTGATACCCAAAGAAGTTGTAATGTTCATCAATGAACGATTTTGTTTTATTTCTTCCTTAACCCATTAAATTATTTTTATTTAATATTTATATAATAACCACATTATCCAAAATATATTTATAATTTTTTATATTAATTTTTCTACCTACACTCACACACACTTCCATCAAATGGGATACACAATCATCGTTCGTGTATACGACGAACTACCACCGCATGAATCGATGTCGTTCATTATTCTATTTCCACCTTCCATGATTTGGAATAATGATTAAATTTTTATTTTATATTATATATATGATATTTATGATGTATTTATGATTATGGAATCATTATATAACACATACATTCATGTTTTCCATTTTTTGTAAATATGATAACTTCATTTGTGGACATGTGGACTACCACCTCCACAAAACGATGTGATTCCTTCACACTTTTCATGGAATGTATTAAGGATGGTTTTAGTGAATTTATATGATATATATGAAATAATATTTCAACTGTAATTATATTATTTGCTTTCTTTCTTTTAATATGACAAGAAAATGGAAACGACGTTTATGCATACATAAGGTCTGTCGTATAAGTACCAAGCCTTAAACATTATATAATCCTGAATTAAGTAGAGAATTTACATTGAGGATATTTTTAGGTTTAGAGTTGTAGATAATTAGGCTATAACTATTACATATCAAATTTAATATTATATGTAGACACTACTAATCAGTATCCATTTTTTTCATAAAATAAAAACTCTTAAAAGAAACATGTATATTTCCATGTTTTAGACAGCATGACTTTTCTTTGATCTCATCCTTGACCCTTATTTATCTTTAAGTCCTGTGAAAGACATTTCAAAAAATTAGGATGAGAAAAAAAATCACAGTAAGGGATACACAAATAAGTAAAATGGTTAGTCTTTAAAAACAATAAGTAAACCATGAATACCTTATCAGAAGTAATAATTTTCACTTTTATGAAGTAGTAAATACTATTTACTGAAATAAGAGATCATTGATTACCCTTTTGTAACCAAAATATTACCATAAACACCATAGAAATCACACATGACATATAAAGGTAACTTGGGACATAAACATACTTAAATTTAATAACCATACAGTCGAATTCCACACATATCACTAAATGGAATAGTCATACGGTCGACTTCTATACCCAATGTATTGGAGGTTATAACATAACCACCCATCCTGGTTTATCATGGAACCACCTGTCATTTGGTTTATCACATAACCACCAGTTAAATATCCAAGTATCATTATAATCGTAACACATAAAAAATCATGAAAGAAATATAGCATTTCCACATTACAATAACAATATATCATTTCAAGATATTGACGTAATCAATGCTTTATCAAAACCATTTTCAAATCCATTTAAAGCATTTAATAAAGATATTTTTGAATCAAATTTCCCCATACCACATTGAAAATTTTATAGGTATTTGCATTTTAAAACATTAATTTCCATATAAATAAATACTTATAACAATTTTGAAAACATGGACATTAATGAGAAATATTTAGAAGAATAATTCTTTAAAACATTTAAAACAGTGTTTTAGTTAAAGTGTCCCTTACCACTTGATAAAATAATTGAATAAAAATAATTACATGATATAATTAATCAAATCTTATAATATCATGAGAGTAAATATATTCATGATATAATATGTCAATGGTCAGTATATAAACCATATAAAAGTTAATTGGCACATAACAACAATGAAGTCTCAATGAAATGTAAATTGAGACGAAATCCCTTATAGAGATGGTATCCTTAGATTTAGGGAAAATAAATTACATAATTATGTGTGAAAAATTTAAATACACTAACTATGATTATATATTCAATTTAAAACAATAAAATTTCATTCACACGTATCCATAGCATGACATAATCATCTTGTAGAAGTTTAACTCAAAGAATTGAAATTCGGTTAAGAAGTTCCCTTACAGAAATTCGACAGTCTAACAACATCACTTTAAAATTCATAAAATCAGTTTATGAGAGGTAAAATGGTATCTCATCACTTGGAAATAGAATTTACATCAATAATTATATATAATAACATATCCCAATATAATAATATGTAAATTAAAAAAATAACAAAAAGAAGTCTTTTAAAAATAGGAGGGTAAAAGGTTCCCTTACTGATTTGGTAACATACGAAAGATACAACTCATTAAAGAAGGATCTTAAAATGAAGATGTAAATAAACATAAATTAATTTATATTACTTAATTAATACAATAATGTAAAGTACATACACCACACAAAAGGAAATGGTGGCAAATATATCATGAATCACATGGTAATAAAAAGTGAGATGAAAACTCCTTACCAGGTAGCAATAGTCATATGACTACAAGTTAATAACCAGAAAATGAATCATATAATACCATGAATATAAATATAATCATGATAATTTATATCAAATGGCAGTGAACAATACACCACATGAAATAAATAAGTGGCAAACAATGGAAATCTCACAGAATTAAAAGTGAGATAGGAAACCCCTTACCTCATGTCCGACTTGACTGGTTTGTTCCTCATTCTTCCTAAATAATAAAATTATTTCAATTTATACTTTATTCGGAACATTTTTAAATTTTATTATTCCTTTTATATCACTTATTACCATTCTATAACAATTATTAATTATTTGATTTCATATCGGACATTTTTTCAATATTCAGAACTTGAGTAAAAAATGAACTTGTTTTAATTACAAGTTGTCCCTGGGGTCAAAATACCATTATCTTCATAATGATATTCATGATTTAGATATCATATACATCATATATATACATTATATATTTTTATATTTTTATAATAGTACATGACATTTGGAGATAAGAAATTAAATACACCGTTCATGGAGACGGCAAGTCGTACGTACGCATGAACGCTACATTCATTTCTATTTAAAATTTAATGGAATGAAAACATAATGATACAGAGGTATATTATAATTCCATTATAATATTATATGATATATATGTTACATAATTTCATTAACTAAAACTTTTATATGTTCCATGTATGTCATGAACGAATCATATCACCTTGAGGGGGCGGTAGTCCGCACATCCTCAAATAAAATTATCGTGTTCACACATATTGGAAATCATAAGGGTATGTTTGTAAATAAAAATTATAGAAGCATAGAGAAAACATAAAAATAATTTATATAATATATAAATAAAGTTCCAACATAATGGCCACCATAAGAGGTGGTACGAGAATATTGAACAATCATCGTTTCGTGAGGTAGTAGTTTGTCGTCCATAGAAACATTAAGTTCTATACCCATTAGATGGAGGTGTGTGTAAGTGTATTTCTAATAATTCTCATAACAAAAACATAGTATATTTAGGATACTGTGTTTTTATAAAATAAAGTAATAAAAAGATTTTATGGGGTTGGATAAGTAAAATAAAAGAAAAGAACTTAAGAGAAGACGTTACCTTTAAATCGTGTAACTCCCTTTGTCTTGAACCAAAAGGTTTACTTGAAGTGCCTTATGCATAAGGTAAAACTTTTAGGAGGAATATAGGGATTTAGGGAGATTAATTGGGAGATTTTGGATGATCCAAGGGGCTTTAGAGGTGTGAGTAATGGGTTAGAGCTGAGGGATTTTATAAGGGGAGGAGGGACTCTTTAGAAAAATTTGAAATTATCATTTCATTATATAATTATTGTAGGTTTCTAAAGGTCAAAAACTCATTAAAGTATAATATAAGATGGCTCATGTTCTAAATAAAATCTTCTAATAATTATTGGACAGATTTTGGATATTGTTTTAATTTTTATAATCTTATTTATTTAAATCATTCAGTAATGTGGTAAACACTTCATCATCATTGTGTCATAAATAATTTTATTTATTTGATGTATAAAAATTAAAAATAAAATACAATGATGTAGGAAATAGTTTTATCTTTCTAATTAATAATTATAGTTGGAGATATAACTTATATAACCTCATGTAAAAATTGTTTTACTAAAATCTATTTGTTTATGTCATTTTTTCCTTTACTTTAAATCAATTAAAATAAAGTGTCATTATCACTCCCAAGTGGCTCCATGGGGTCCCAAAATAGATCCAAGGATGAAAATGGTCATACATGTATCAAAAAATAGGAATAAGACACATGTTAGGGTAATTTAATATTATTATAATATTATTTGTTTACCCTTATTTACCAGATTTACCGTTTAACCATGGTAAATAAAATATTTACTAAAGTAAATATTCAAAATCTCTAAAAATAAAAGACACCTATTTAATAAATTTGGACCTACTGATTCCAAATTTGGAATCCATTTTTTCAAATTCAAAAAACAAAAGTGGAAGAATTTAATTTAAAATTAATTCCCACTGTCAAAACAAAAAGAATGTTTTTAAGAAATAATAACTATCAAAAGAATGGCACTTGTTTATGTTCAATTTCAAAGTGAATTTACTTCAAATTACCAAAATTAGATTAAATGGTAAAAAATAATCGAATTAAACTTTAAAACCAATTAAAAATATAATCTAACTATATAGATAAATTATATTAAAAGGCAGTTTTGAATTAAAATACATTATTTTTCACTATTCATTAAAAAATGAACATTAACAGAAAAATACCAAAGTTTCATCCAAAGTAAATTTTGTTGTCCCGATTCTAAAGAATAATATTATTTTGTCAAATATAACATATAAAAGTGACAAAAAATATATTTAAAAAGGGTTTTCTATTAAATGGCGGTAAAACGACCTTTTAAAGAATATTAGAGTATTTGGTACTTAATATTAGATTCATTCTCATTTTAGGCCTCTAAAATTTATTGGATAAATGTAAAGACATTTAACAAACATTTATAATCATATTTTAGTTATTTGTATTCATTCCCGGAAATACAATGGCTATGTGTTAACTACCATTTAAAATAATTATATTATTATATTATTTTTCGGTATAACTCAACGTTGTGTGTAACATAAGATTTCAAAGAAACATGTTGTTGTGTATTGAGTACGATATCGAACAAGGTGTACTCTTTAAAGTAAAATTAATATTTAATTAACAAATATTATTAAATATGAAAATGTTATATTCTTTATTTACCTGGGATGTTGCATCCTTCCCCCTTTTGGAAATTGCATCCTCACAATTTTAAAATTGGGCATGGAAACTTCATTGAAAGTTCCACATCAGAAAAAGAGTCAATAAAACTATCACTTTAAAATAAAGTAATAGAAGTACAAAGGTCACTCGAGATAACAAATACTAAGTTTCCATAAAAACATAGATATGGAGGAGAAAACAAACCATCAAGTTCTGATGGAGAGTGATAGAAAACATGTTTAGGAGAAAGATAACCACTAGAAAATCACAAACTTGTGATGGGTTAAAAGGTATTTGATTCCCCCATAAGAAAATTTAATGGACAATGTTTTTGTTTTAAGTTGATTTTTCATAAATTTGAGGAATTTATTTATGAGTTTAACTAAAAACATAAGGAAACATACTTACTTATCATATAGACTTTCATCCTTTACTAAATTTCTACGAAAAACTCATCTTTTCTCCAAACGATGAGTATTCAAGATGACTTGTTCACATAAAAAGTTCTTGAATAAACTTCTATAGAATCACATAATTCCACAAATGATGAACTATATATTTCCCTATCATTATACATAAAACAAAACAAAAAATGTTATCATGATCCAAGATAATGCCCAAAATAGATAATCCTTTACAAAAAGAAATACTACTCTTAATCTCAAAAATACAAAAAACAGTACCCAAATATCAAAAAAAAACATTCAGTGCACAATTGTCCTTAAAATTATTCAAAATAATCAAAACTAATATTGAAGCCCAAAACTCAGAAGGATTTAATCACATATTCTTCCATAGTAAATCTTAACATTTATCTCCAAAAACATCGAATACTATTAAAGTCTCATACTGAAGTGTAATTAACCTAATAACACCTTCTCTATGATAGGTTAATCATTTTCATAAATAACCCAAATCACCTTATGTCCACAATAAAAACATAGATTTTTCAAAAATAAAATTTCAACCATTACTCCACAAATGAGATCCCATAATATTCTATTTTTTCTTAAGCATATAATGTTCCCCAAAATAGAGAACATCATCCAAAATAACATTTATCACTTAATAACAAAATCTTTTTCCTATATTAAAGATATCCATTTGTTAAAACATAAGTTCCCAAAATAAACTTATTCATGATCCATAAAATCAATTAACTAGATGGAATAAGTCATACTATCTAGGGACTTCACGTAGGCTAGTGGTAGGTGATGTACCCTTGTTGCCCTTCAGTTGTGGGTTCGATTCCCGCAGCCTTGTCGGATGCGACGGGTTATCACCCTTCCTGCGGGTTGTCCTTTTTACAAAACCATATAATATTATAACATTCCAAAAATGAGACACATTCCTCAAAAATAACAATAACATATTTTAACCACAAAGGTTATCTAATACTTTTCATTTTGCATCCCAAAATGTAATAACCATCTATCACCTCTAAAATAACTATGACTCATTATAATATGCTAACCATTATGGTTATGTCAGTTATGATTAAATAATACCCTAACCTCTAAATTTATCTAAACCGGCCTCTGGTAACAATTATAAGGACATGGCCTTAAACATTACATAATCTTGAATTAAGTCAAGAATTTACATTGAGGATCTTTTCAGGTTTAGAGTTTTAGAGAATTAGGATATAACTATTAAATATCAACTTGAATATTATATGGAGACACTACTACTCAGTATCCATTTTTTAATAAAATAATAACTATTAAAAGAAACATTTCTAGTTCCATGTTTTAGACAGCATGACTTTTCCTTGATCTCCTCCTTGACCCTTATTCATATTTAAGTCATGTGAACAGCATTTAAAAAACTTGGGATGAGCAAAAAATATCAGTAAGGGATACAAAAATAAAAAAAAACTGTTATTCTTTCAAACCAACAAGTAAACCATGAATACCTTATCATAAGTAAAAATTTTCACCTTTATGAAGTCGTAAATACTCTTTACTAAAATAAAATATCATTTCTTACCCTTTTGTAACCAAAAGATTACCATAAAACCCATATAAAGAACACATAACATATAAAGGTAACTTGGAACATAAACATACTTAAATGGAATAACCATACAGTTGACTTCTACACATATCACTAAATGGAATATCCATACGGCTAACTTCCATACCCAATGCATTGGAGGTTATAACGTAACCACCTTTCCTGGTTTATCACGGCACCACCCGTTATTTGGTTTATCATGTCACCACCCATTAAATGTAAAGTACCATTATAAATCATAACACATAAAACAAGCATGAAGGAAAGTTAATATTACCACATTCCAATCACAATATATCATTTCAAGATATTAATGTAATCAATGCTTTATCAAAACCATTTAAAACATTTAATAAATATATTTTTGAATCAAAGTGACTCATAACACATTGAAACTTTTAAAGGTATTTACATTTTAAAACATTAATGCCCATATTAATAAATCCTTAAAACAATTTTGAAAACATGTACATTAATGAGAATGATTTAGAAGAATAATTCTTTAAAACATTTTAAACAATGTTTTAGTTAAAGAGTCCCTTACCACTTGATAAAATACATGAATAAAAATAATTACATGATAACATTAGAAAAAGTTTATAATATCATGAGAGTAAATATATTCATGATATAATTTGTCAAAGGGCAGTATATACACCATATAAAAGTGAATTGGTTCATAACAACAATGAAGTCTCAATGGAATGTAAATTGAGATGAAATTCCTTATAAAGATGTTATCCTTGGATTAAGGATAAATCAATTACATAATTATGTGTGAAAAATATAAATACACTCAATATTATTGGATATTAAGTGTAAAACAATAAAAGGTCATTCACACCTATTCAAAGCATGACATAATCAACAAGTATAAGTTTAACCCACGGAATTGAAATTGGGTTAAGAAGTTCCATTACAGAAATTCGACACCCTAACGGTGTCACTTTAAAATTAATAAAATGAGTTGATTAAAGGTAAAATGGTATATAATCACTTGGAAATAAAATTTACAAAAATAATAATATATAATAACATATCCCAACATAAGAAGATGTAAATTAAAAGACATAACAAAAAGAAGTCTTAAAAATAGGAGGGTGAAAGGTTCCCTTACCAATTTGGTAACATACGAAAGATACACCTCGTGAAAGAAGGATCTTAAAATGAAGATGTAAATAGCCATAAATTAATGTATATTACTCAATTAATAAAATCATTTGAAGTACATACACCACACAAAAGGAAATAGGGGCAAATATTGCATTAATCTCACGAGAATAAAAAGTGAGATGAAAACTCCTTACCACGTAGCAATAGTCATATGACCACAAGTTAATAACCACCAAATGAATTAAAAAATACCATGAATATAAAGATAATCATGATAATGTATATCAAAAGTCAGTACAAAATACACCACATGCAATAAATAAGTGGTGAACAATGGAAATATTGCAAAATTTAAAGAGAGATGGATACCCCTTACCTCGTGTCCGACTTGACTCATTTATTCCCTGTTCTTCCTGAATAATAAACTTATGTCAATTTCTAATTGATTAAGAACATTTTTAAATATTATTATTACTTTTGTATAACTTATTACCTTTCTATAACAACTATTAATTATTTGAGTTCATATCATACATTTTTTTGATTTTCGGAACTTGAGTAAAAAACAAACTTCTTTTAATTACAAGTTTTCCCTGTGGTTAAAATTCAATTATATAAAGAATGATATTCATGATTTAGATATCATATATATAATATATATCTAGTATATATATATATATATATTTATAATATTAAATTACATCTGGATATAAGAAATAAAATGCACCGTTCATGGAGACGGTAAGTCGTGCGTACGCATGAACGCTACTTTCATTTCTATTTCATATTTAATGGAATGAAAACATAATGATACATAGGTATATTATAATTACAATATAATAGTATATTATATATATATGTTACATAATTTCATTAATGAAATCATTTATATATTCCATGTGTGTCATGAACAAATCATATCACCTTGAGGGGGTGGTAGTCTGCACATCCTCAAATAAAATTATCGTGTTCTCAGATATTGGAAAGAATAAGGGTATGTTTGTAAATAAAAATTACATAAGAATAGAGAAAACATAAACATAATATATATCATATATAAATAAAGTTCCATCATAATTTCCCCCATAATATGTGGTAGGAGAAGATTTAACAATCATCGTTTTGTGAGGCAGTAGTTCGTCATCCACATAAATATTATGTTCTATACCCATTACATGGAGGTGTGTGTAATTTTCATTCGAATAATTCTCATAAAAACAACCTAGTATATTTATTATACTAGTTTTGTTATAAAATAAAGTAATAAAAATATATTAGGGGTTTGGAGAAGTAAAATATAAGAAAATAACTTAAGAGAAGACGTTACCTTCAAATCGGGTAACTCCCTCTGGTTTGAACCAAAAGGTTTACTTGAAGTGTGTTCTACCTAAGGTAATAATTATATAAGGAAGATAGGGATTTAGGGAGCTTAATTGGTTAGAGTTTATATGAGTCAAGTGGCTTTAGTGGTGTTATTAATGGGTTAGAGTTTAGGGCTTTTTATAAGGGGGAGGAGGGGCTCTTTAGGAAAGTTTGAAATTATTATTTCAATGTATAATTATTTTCAGTTTCAAAAGGTCCAAAACTCATTAAAGTATAATATAAGATGACTCATGTTCTAAATAAAATGGTCCAATAATAATTGGACAGGTTTTGGATATTTGTTTAGTTTTTATAATCTTATTTATTTAAATCATTCATTAATGAGGTAAACACTCCATCATCATTGTGTCATAAATAATTTTATTTATTTGATGTCTAAAAATTATAAATAAAATACCATGATGTAGTAAATAATTTTTTGTTTCTAATTAATATTTATAGTCGAAGATATAACTTATATAACCTCATGTAAAAATTGTTTTACTAAAACCTATTTGCTTATGACATTTTTTCTCTTACTTTAAATCAATTAATATAAAGTGTCATTATCACTCCCAAGTGGCTCCATGGGGTTCCCAAATAAACCCAAGGATTAAATTGGTTGTAAAGTTATCAAAAAATAGTAATTGGAAACATTTTAGGGTAATTTAATATTATTATAATAATAATTTTTTACCCTTATTTACTAGATTTACCCTTTAACAATGGTAAATAAAATATTTACTGAAGTAATTGTTCATAATGTCTAAAAATAAAAGTAACCTATTTATACAATTTGGACCTCCTGATTCCAAATATGGAATCTATTTTTTCAAATTCAAAACACAGAAGCGGCAGAAATTAATTTAAAATTAATCCCCGCTGTCAAAACAAAAACCATGTTTTTAAGAAATAATAACTATCAAAATATTTACACTTGTTTATATCCAATTTCAAAGTGAAATTATTTCCAATGAAAAAAATTGGATTAAATCATAAACAAATAATATAATTAAACTTTAAAACTAATTAAAAAGGTAATCTTACTATATATATAAATTAGATTAAAAGGTAGTTTTGAATTAAAATACAGTATTTTTCACTATTCATTAAAAAATTAACATTATCAGAAAAATACCAAAATTTCATCCAAAGTAAATTTTGATGTCCTGATTCTAAATAAGAATATTATTTTGTCAAATATAACATATAAAAGTTACCAAAACAATATTTAAGAAAGGGTTTTCCATCAAAAGGTGGTAAAATGACTTTTTAAAGAATATCAAAGTATTTCGTGCTTAATGTTAGATTCATTCTCATTTTAAGACTATAAAATTTATTGGATAAATGTAAAGACATTTAACAAACATGGATAATCATGTTTTAGTTATTTCTATTCATTCCCGCCAATACAACATCTATGTGTTAACTACCATTTAAAATAATATTATTATTATATTATTTTTCCATATAACTCAACGTTGTGTGAAACCTAAGAATTCCAAGAAACCCATTGTTGTGTGTTGAGTATGATATCAAACAAGGTGTCCAATTTAAATTAAAATCAATATTTAATTCACAAATATTAGTAAATATGAAATTTTCATATTCTTTATTTACCTGGGATGTTTCATCCTTCCCCCATTTTGGAAATTGTGTCCTCACAATTTTAAAATTGGGCATGGAAACTTCCTTGAAATTCCCACATTAGAAAAAGATTAAATAAAACTATCACTTTAATATAAAGTAAGATAAGTAAAAATTTCACTCGAGACAACAGATACTAAGTTTCCAGGAAAACATGGATATGGAGGAGAAAACAAACCATCAAGTTCTGATGGAGAGTGATAGAAAACATGATTAAGAGAAAGTTAACCACAAGAAAATCACAAAATTGGGATGGGTTAAACAGTATTTTATTCCCCAGTAAGAAAATTTAATGTCTAATGTTTTTGTTTTAAGTTACTTTTCATAAAGTTGAGGAATTTATTTATGAGATTAACTAAAAACATAAGGAAACATACTTACTTTTCATGTAGACTTTCATCCTTTACTAAATTTCTATGAAAAAACTAATCTTTTCTCCAAACAATGAGTATTCAAGATGAATTTGTCACATAAAAAGTACTAGAATCAACTTCTAGAGAATCACATAATCCAAAAATGATGAACTATATATTTCCCTATCTTTAGACATCAATCAAAACCAAAATTATTAGTACGATACTAGATAATCCCCAAAACGGATAATCCTTTATAAAAATAAATACTACTCTTAATCTCCAAAATTCAAAAAATAGTACCCAAAGTTAAAAAAACCATTCAGTACACAATGGTCCTTAAAATTATTCAAAATAACCAAAACTGATATTGAAACCCAAAACTTAGAAGGATTTAATCACATATTCTTCCATATTAAATCTTATCATTTATATCCAAAAATATCGAATACTCATAAAGTCTCATACTGAAGTGTAATTAACCTAATAATATATTCTCTATGATAGGTTAATAATTTCCATAAATAAGCCAAATCACCTTATGTCCACAATAAAAACATAGATTTTTCCAAAATAAAATTTCAACCATTACTCAACAAATGAGATCCCATAGTATTCTATTTTCCTTAAACATATAATGTTCCCCAAAAGAGATAACCTCATCCAGAATAAAATTTATCAGTGAATCACAAAATCATTTTCCTATATTAATTATATCAATTTGTTAATACATAAGTTCCCAAAATCACCTTATTCTTGATCCATAAAATTGTTTAACTAGATAGAATAAGTCAAACTATCCAGGGATTTCACGTAGGCTAGTGGTAGGAGATGCGACCTTATCGCCCTTCGGTTGTGGGTTCGATTCCTGCGGCCTTTCCAGACGCGACGGGTTGTCACCCTTCCTGCGGTTTGTCCTTTTATCAAAACCATATAATTTTATAACATTCCAAAAATGAGACATATTCCTCAAAAATAACCATAACATATTTTAACCACAAAGTTTATCTAATGCCTTTCATTTTGCATCCCAAAATGTAATAACCATTTATCACCTCTAAAAGAACTATGACTCATTCTAATATGATAACCATTATGGTTATGTAACTTATGCTTAAATAACACCCTAACATATAAATTTATCTAAAACGACCTCTGATGCCAATTATAAGGACTTGGCTTTAAACATTACATAATCTTGAATTAAGTTAAGAATTTACATTGAGGATATTTTCAGGTTTAGAGTTTTATAGAATTAGGCTATAACTATTGCATATCAACTTGAATATTATATGTAGACACTACTACTCAGTATCCATTTTTTCATAAAATAAAAACTCTTAAACGAAACATGTCTAGTTCCATGTTTTAGATAACATGACTTTTACTTGATCCCATCCTTGACCCTCATTCATCTTTAAGTCATGTAAAAAACATTTAAAAAACTCGGGATGAGAAAAAAATCTCATTAAGGGATACAAAAATAAGGAATACTATTAGTCTTTCAAAACAACTTGTAAACCATGGATACCTTATCATAAGTAATAATTTTCACCATTATGAAGTATTAAATACTCTTTACTGAAATAAAAGATCATTGCTTACCCTTTTGTAACTAAAATATTACCATAAAACCCATATAAAGCCCAATAACATATAAAGGTAACTTGGGACATAAACATACTTAAATGGAATAACCATATAGTCGAATTCTACACATATCACTAAATAGAATAGCCATACAGTCGACTTTCATACACAATGCATTGGAGGTTATAATGTAACCACCCGTCCTGGTTTATCACGACACCACCCTTCATTGGGTTTATCACATAACCACCCATTAAATTTCCAAGTACCATTATAAATCATAACACATAAAATAATCATGAAGGAAAGGTAACATTTCCACATATCAATCAAAATATACCATTTCAATATATTGACGTAATCAATGGTTTATCAAAACAATTTAAAACATTTAACAAAGATATTTTTGAATCAAAGTTCCCCATAACACTTTGAAACCTTTAAAAGAATTTACATTTTAAAACATTAATGTCCATTTAATAAATCCTTAAAACAATTTTGAAAACATTGAAATTAATTATAATGATTTAGAACAATAATTCATTAAAACATTTAAAACAATGATTTAGTTAAAGAGTCCCTTACCACTTAATAAAATAAATAAATAAAAATAATTAAATAATAACATTAAATAAAGATTATAATATCATGAGAGTAAATATATTCACAATATAATATGTCAAAGGGCTTTATATACACTATATAAAAGTGAATTGGTGAATAACAATAATGAATTCCCAATGGAATGTAAATTGAGACGAAATCTATTATAAAGATGGTATCCTTAGATTAAGGATAAATCAATTACATAATTATGTGTGACAAATATAAATACACTCAATATGATTGGATATTCAGTTTAAAACAATCAGAGTTCATTCACACATATTCATAGCACGACATAATCAATAATTAGAATTTTAAACCAAGGAATTGAAATTGGGTTAAGAGGTTCCCTTACAGAAATTTGACACCCTAACAGCGTCACTTTAAAATTCATAAAATGAGTTGATGAGAGGGAAAAGGGTATATCATCACTTGTACATAAAATTTACATAAATAATGATATATATTAACATATCCCAACATAATAATATGTAAATTAAAAGACATAACAAAATGAAGTCTTTTAAAAATAGGAGGGTGAAAGTTTCCCTTACTGATTTGGTAACATACGAAAGATACACCTAATGAAAGAATAATCTTAAAATGAAGATGTAAATACCCATAAATTAATGTATATTACTCAATTAATACAATCATGTGCAGTACATACAACACATAAAATGAAATAGTGGAAAATATAGCATGAATCTCACAGGAATAAAAAGTGAGATGAAAACTCCTTACCACTTAGTAATAGTCGTATGACCACAAGTTAATAACCACCAAATGAATCATAGAATACCATTAATATAAAGATAATCATGACAATTTATATCAAATGGTTGTACACAATACACCACATGCAATAAATAAGTGGTGAATAATGGAAATCTCAAATAATTAAAGGTGAGATAGGATACCCCTTACCTAGGGTCTGACTTGACTCGTTTGTTCCTTGTTCTTCCTAAGTAAAAAACATATGTCAATTTCTAATTACTTCAGAACATTTTAAATTTTATTATTACTTTTATATCACTTATTACCTTTCTATAACAATTATTAATTATTTGAGTTCATATCATACATTTTATCGATATTCAGAACTTGAGTAAAAAATTAACTTCTTTTAATTACAAGTTGTCCTTGTGGTCAAAATCCCAATATATCCAGAACGATATTCATGATTTAGATATCATATATATAATATATATATCTATTATATATATATATTACATGACATTTGGAGATAAGAAATGAAATGCACCGTTCATGGAGACGGTAAGTCATACGTACGCGTGAACGCTACTTTCATTTCGATTCCATATTTATCGGAATTAAAACATAATGATACATAGGTATATTATGATTACAATATAATATTATATGATATATATATATATATATATGTTACATAATTTCATTAATTACATCCTTTATATGTTCCATGTATGTCATGAACGAATCATATCACCTTGAGGGGGCGGTAGTCCGCACATCCTCAAATAAGATTATCATGTTCACACATATTGGGGTGCATAAGGGTATATTTTTAAATAAAAATAACATAAGAATAGGGAAAACATAAAAAATAATATATATATTGTATATAAATAAATTTCCATCATAATGGCCTCTATAATATGTGGTAAGAGAAGTTTGAACAATCATCGTTTCATGAGTCAGCAGTTCACCGTCCACAAAAACATTATGTTCTATACTCATTAGATGGAGGTGTGTTTAAGTGTAGTTAGAATCATTATCATAAAAAACTATTATATTTATTATACTAGTTTTGTTATAAAATAAATTAATAAAAATATTTTAGGGGTTTAGAGAAGTAAAATAAAATAAAATAACTTAAGAGAAGACATTACCTTTAAATTGGGTAACTCCGTTTGGTTTGAACCAAAAGGTTTACTTGAAGTCCTTTATGCCTAATTTAAGAATTCTAGAAGGAAGAGAAGGATTTAGGGAGATTAATTGGGTATATGTTTAACAATTCAAGGGCTTCAGTGGTGTGATTAATGGGTTAGAGTTGAGGGATTTTTATAAGGGGGAGGAGGGGCTCTTTAGGAAATTTTGAAATTATTATTTCATTATATAATTATTTTTGGTTTCAAAAGGTCCAAAATTCATTAAATTATAATATAAGATGACTCATGTTTTAAATAAAATCATACAATAAGAATTTTATAGGTTTTGGATATTGTTTTAATTTTTATAATCTTATTTATTTAAATCATTCATTAATGAGGTAAACACTACATCATCATTGTGTCATAAATAATTTTATTTATTTGTTGTATAAAAATTATAAATAAAATACCATAATGTGGGAAATCATTTTAGATTTCTAATGAATATTTATAGTTGCATATATAAATTATATAAGACCATGTAAATTTTTTTTACTAAAAGCTATTTGTTTATGTCATTTTTGCCTTCACTTTAAATCAATTAATATAAAGTGTCATTATCACTCCCAAGTGGCTCCATTGGATCCCCAAATCGAACCTAGGATTATAATGGTTGGACATGTATCAACCAATAGGAATATAACACATGTTAGAGAAATTTAATATTATTATAATATTAATTTTTTACCCTTATTTACCAAATTTACCCTTTACCCATGGTAAATAAAATATTTACTAAAGTGAATATTCATAATGTCTAGTAATAAAAGTCACCTATTTACATAATTTGGAACTCATGATTCAAAATATGGAATCAATTTTTAGAAATTCAAAACACAAAAGTGGCAGAAATTAATTTAAAATTAATTCCCGTTGTCAAAACAAAAATTGTGTTTTTAAAAAAATAATAACTATCAAAAGATTGACACTTGTTTATGTCCAATTTCAAAGTGAAATTACTTCCAATGACAAAAATTGGATGAAATGGTAAAAAAATAATATAATTAAACTTTAAAACCAATTAAAAAGATAATCTAACTATATAGATAAATTATTTTAAAAGTCAGTTTTGAATTAGAATACAGTATTTTTTACTATTCATTAAAAAATGAACATTATCAAAAAAATACCAAAATTTCATCCAAAGTAAATTTTGATGTCCCGATTCTAAAGAAGAATATTATTTTGTCAAATAGAACATATAAAATTTACAAAAACTAGATTTAAAGTAGGGTTTTCCATCAAAAGGTGGTAAAACAACCTTTTAAAGAATATTAGAGTGTTGTGTGCTTAATATTAGATTTGTTCTCATTTTAAGACTCTAAAGCTTATTGGATAAATGTAAATACATTTAAAAAACATGTATAATCATATTTTAGTTATTTCTCTTCATTCCCACCAATACAATGGCTATGTGTTAACTACCATTTAAAATATTATTATTATATTATTATTTTTCGGTATAACTCAACGTTGTGTACAATATAAGATTTCAAAGAAACCCATTGTTGTGTATTGAGTAAGATATCAAACAAGGTGTCCTATTTAAAATTAAAATCAAAATTTAATTCACAAATATTAAAAATTATGAAAAATATCATATTCTTTATTTACCTGGGATGTTACATCCTTCCCCCCTTTTGGAAATTGTGTCCTCAAAATTTTAAAATTGGGCATGGAAACTTCATTGAAAGTCCCACATCAAAAAAAAAGTCAATAAAACTATCACTTTAAAATAAAGAAAGAGAAGTACAAAGGTTACCCGAGATAACAGATACTAAGTTTCCATAAAAACAAGGATATGGAGGAGAAAACAAACCATCAAGTTCTGATGGAGAGTGATATAAAACATGATTAGGAGAAAGTTAACTACTAGAAAATTACAAACTTGTGATGGGTTAAACAGTATTTGATTCCCCAATAAGAAAATTTAATGGAAAATGTATTATTTAAGTTACTTTTCATAAAGTTGAGGAATTTATTTATGAGATTTACTAAAAACATAAAGAAATGTACTTACTTGTCATGTAGACATTCATCCTTTACTAAATTTCTAGGAAAACTCATCTTTTTTGAAAACAATGAGTATTCAAGATGACTTGGTCACATAAAAAGTGATAGAATCAACTTCTATAGAATCACATAATCCACAAATGATGAACTATATATTTCCCTATCTTTAGAAATCAACCAAAACCAAAATTGTTACCACGAGATGAGATAATCCCCGAAACTCATAATCCTTTATAAAAATAAATACTACTCTTAATCTCCAAAATTCAAAAAACAGTACCCAAAGTTCAACAAAAAACCATTCAGTACACAATTGTCCTTAAAATTATTCAAAATAATCAAAAATAATATTGAAACTGAAAACTCAAAAGGATTTAATCACATATTCTTCCATATTAAATCTTAACATTTATCTCCAAAAAACATAGAATACTCTTAAATTCTCATACTGAAGTGTAGTTAACCTAATAACATATTCTCTATGGTAGGTTAATCATTTCCATAAATAAATCAAATCACCTTATGTCCACAATAAAAATGTAGATTTTTCAAAAATAAAAATTCAACCATTACTCCACAAATGAGATCCCATAGTATTCTATTTTCCTTAAGCATATAATGTTCCCCAAAAGAGATAACGTCATCCAAAATAACATTTATCACTTAATCACAAAATCATTTTCCTACATTAACGATATACATTTGTTAAAACATAAGTTCCCAAAATCAACTTATTCTTGATCCATAAATTCATTTAATTAGATTGAATAAGTCATACTATCTAGGGAGTTAACGTAGGCTAGTGGTAGGAGATGCACCCTTGTCGCCCTTCGGTTGTGGGTTCTATTCATACGGCCTTGCCAGAAGTGACGGGTTGTCACCCTTCCTACGGGTTGTCCTTTTTCCAAAACCGTATAATTTTATAACATTCCAAAAATGAGACAGATTCCTCAAAAATAACCATAACATATTTTAACCACAAAGGTTATCTAATGACATTCATTATTCATCCCAAAATTTAACAACCATTTATCACCTCTAAAATAACTATGACTCATTCTAATATGCTAACCATTATGGTTATGTCACTTATGCTTGAATAACAACATAACCTCTAAATTTATCTAAACCGACCTCTGATGTCAACTTTAAGGATCTGGCCTTAAACATTACAAAATATTGATTTGAGTCAAAAATTTATATTGAGGATATTTTTAGGTTATAGTCTTAGAGAATTAGGCTATAACTATTACATATCAACTTGAATATTATATGTAGACGCTACTACTCAGTATCCATTTTTTCATAAAATAAAAATTATAAAAAGAAAGATGTTTAATTCCATGTTTTAGACTGTATGACTTTTCCTTGATCCCATCCTTGACCCTCATTCATCTTTAAGTCATGTGAAAAACATTTCAAAAACTTCATATGAGCATAAAAAGATCATTAAGGGATACAAAAATAAGGAAAATTGTTGGTCTTTTAAAACAACATATAAACCATGAATACCTTCTCATAAGTAATAATTTTCACCTTTATGAAGTAGTAAATACTCTTTACTGAAATAAAAGATCATTGCTTACCCTTTTTTAACTAAAATATTACCATAAAACCCATAGAATGCACACATAACATATAAAGGTAACTTTGGACATAAACATACTTAAATGGAATAATCATACTGTCGACTTCCACACATGTCACTTAATGGAAAATCCATACGGCCGACTTCTATACCCAATGCATTGGAGGTTAAAACGTAACCACACGTCCTTGTTTATCACGGCACCACCCGTTATTTAGTTTATCACGTAACCACCCATTAAATGTCCATGTACCATTATAAATCATAACACATAAAACAATAATTAAGGAAAGTTAACATTTCCACATTGAAATCACAATATATCATTTCAATGTGTTGACATAATCAATGATTTATCAAAACCATTTAAAACATTTAATAAAGAGATTTTTGAATCAAAGTTCCTTATACCACTTTGAAACTTTTAAAGGTATTTACATTTTAAAACATTAATGTCCATATAAATAAATCCTGAAAACAATTTTGAAAACATGGACATTAATGAGAAATATTTAGAAGAATAATTCTTTAAAACATTTTAAACAATGTTTTAGTTAAAGATTCCCTTACCACTTGATAAAATACTTTAATAAAAATAATTACATAATAAAATTAAATAAAGATTATAATATCATGAGAGTAAATATATTCATGATATAATATGTCAAAGGGTAGTATATACACCATATAAAATTTAATTGGCTCATAACAACAATGAAGTCTCAATGTAATGTAAATTGAGACGAAATCCTTTATAAAGATGGTATCCTTAGATTAAGGATAAATCAATTACATAATTATGTGTGAAAAATATAAATACACTCAATATTATTGGATATTCAGTGTAAAACAATCATATTTCATTCACACATATTCATTCCACGACATAATCAATAAGTAGAAGTTTAACCCAAAGAATTGAAATTGGGTTAAGAAGTTTCCTTACATAAATTTGATAGCCTAACAGCGTCACTTTAAAATTTAGAAAATTATTTGATGAGAGGGTTAAGGCTATATCATCACTTGGATATAAAATTTATAGTAATAATTATATATAAGAACATATCCCAACATAAGAATATGTAAATTAAAATACATAACAAAAAAGAAGTCTTTTAAAAATAGGAGGGTGAAAGGTTCCCTTACCGATTTGGTAACATATGAAAGATACACCTCATGAAAGAAAGATCTTACAATGAAGATGTAAATACCCATAAATTAATTTATATTACTCAATTAATACAATCATGGGTAGTACATACACCACAAAAATGGAAATAGTGGCAAATATAGCATGAATCTCACGGGAATAAAAAGTGAGATGAAAACTCCTTACCACGTAGATATAGTCGTATGACCACAAGTTAATAAACACAAAATTAATCACATAATACCATGAATATAAATAGAATCATGATAATTTATATCAAATGTAATTCCACAATACACCACATGCAATAAATAAGTAGCTAACAATGGAAATCTCACAGAATTAAAAGTGAGATAAGAAACCTCTTACCTCGTATCCGACTTGACTCATTTGTTCCTTGTTCTTCCTGAACAATAAACTTATGTCAATTTATACTTGATTCATAAAATTTTTAAATTTTATTATTCCTTTTCTATCACTTATTATCTTTCTACAACAATTATTAATTATTTGAGTTCATATCGGACATTTTGTCGATTTTCGGAACTTGAGTAAAAAATGAACTTCTTTTAATTACATGTTTTCCCTGTGGTCAAAATTCCATTATCTCTAGAATTATATTCATGGTTTAGATATAATTTATATCATATATATCCAGTATATATATTTATGTATATATATTTATAATAGTAGATTACATTTGGAGATAAGAAATGAAATGCACGGTTCATGGTGATGGTAAGGTGTACGTACGCATGAACGCTACTTTCATTTCTATTTCATATTTAATGGAATGAAAACACAATTATAAATAGGTATATTATAATTAAAATATAATATTATATGATATATATGTTATATAATTTCATTAACGACATCCTTTATGCGTTCCATGTATGTCACGAACAAATCATATCACCTTGAGGGGGCTGTAGTCCGCACATCCTCAAATGAAATTATCGTGTTCACATATATTGGAAAGCATAAGGGTATGTTTGTAAATAAAAATTACATAATAATAGATAAAAAATAATATATATCATATATAAATAAATTTCCATCATAATGGCCACCATAATAGGTGGTAGGATAACATTGAACAATCATCGTTTCGTGAGGTAGTAGTTCGTCGTCCACAAGAAACATTATGTTCTATACCCATTAGTTGCAGGTGTGTGTAAGATTAGTTATAATCCTTCTCATAACAACAACCAAGTATATTTAGGATATTGTTTTTGTTATAAAATATAGTAATAAAAATATTTTAGGTGGTTGGAGTATTAAAATAAAATAAAATAACTTAAGAGAAGATGTTACCTTAAAATCGTGTAACTCCTATTGGTTTGAACCAAAAAGTTTACTTTAAGTGACTTATGCCTAAGATAAGACTTATAGGAGTAAAAGAGGGATTTTGGGAGATTAATTGGGCAGATTTTGGACGAGCCAAGTGGCTTGAGAGGTGTGAGTAATGGGTTAGAGTTGAGGGATTTTTATTAGGGGGAGGAGGGGCTCTTTATGAACATTTGAAATTATTATTTCATTATATATTTATTTTCGGTTTCAAAAGGTCCAAAACTCATTAAAGTAGAAGAAAAAAATACTCATGTTCTAAATAAAATAATCCAATAAAAATTGTACAGGTTTTGTATATTGTTTTAATTTTTATAATCTTACTTATTTAAATCATTCATTAATGAGGTAAACACTGCATCATCATTGTGTCATAAATAATTTTATTTATTTTATGTCTAAAAATTATAAATAAAATAAAATGATGTATTAAATAGTTTTATATTTCTAATTAATATTTATAGTCAAAGATATAACTTATATAACTCCATGTAAAAATTGTTTTACTAAATGATATTTGTTTATGTCATTTTTGCCTTTACTTTAAATCAATTAATATAAAGTGTCATTATCACTCCCAAGTGGCTCCATGGGGTCCTAAAATCGACCTAAGTATTCCAATGTTTGGAAATTTATCAACCAATAGGAATAAGACACAATTTAGGGTAATTTAATATTATCATAATATTATTTGTTTACCCTTATTTACCAGATTTACCCTTTAATCATGGTAAATAAAATATTTACTGAAGTAAATATTCATAATTTCTAAAAATAAAATTCACATATTTACAAAATTTGGACCACCTAATTACAAATATGGAATCCATTTTTTCAAATTCAAAACACAGAAGTGTAAGAAATTAATTTAAAACCATTTAAAACATTTAAAACATTTAATAAAGAGATTTTTCAATCAAAGTGCCTCATAACACTTTGAAACTTTTAAAGGTATTTAAATTTTAAAACATTAATGTCTATATAAATAAATCCTTAATTTTTTTTTGAAAACATGGACATTAATGAGAAATATTTAGAAGAATAATTCTTTAAAACATTTAAAATAATGTTTTAGTTAAAGAGTCTCTTACCACTTAATAAAATACTTGAATAAAAATAATTACATAATAACATTAAACAAAGCTTATAATATCATGAGAGTAAACATATTCATGATATAATATGTCAAAGGTAAGTATATACACCATCTAAAATTGAATTGTCACATAACAACAATGAAGTCTCAATGGACTGTAAATTGAGATGAAATCCCTTATAAAGATGGTATCCTTAGATTAAGGATAAATCAATTACATAATTATGTGTGAAAAATATAAATACACTCAATATGATTGGATATTCAGTGTAAAAAAATCATAGGTCATTCACACATATTCATAGTACGACATAATCAACAAGTATAAGTTTAACCAAAAGAATTGAAATTGGGTTAAGAAGTTCCCTTACAGAAATTTGACACCCTAACGGCGTCACTTTAAAATTCAGTAAATGAGTTGATGAGAGGGAAAAGGGTATCTCATAACTTTTACATAAAATTTATAGCAATAATTATATATAATAACATATCCCAACATAATAATATGTAAATTAAAAGTCATAAAAAAATAAGTCTTTTAAAAATAGGAGGGTGAAAGGTTCCCTTGCCGATTTGGTAACATATGAAAGATACACCTAATGAAAGAAGGATCATACAATGAAGATGTAAATACCCATAAATTAATGTATATTACTCAATTAATACAATCATGGGTAGTACATACACCACACAAAAGGAAATAGTGGCAAATATAGCAAGAATCTCATGGGAATAAAAAGTGAGATGAAAACTCCTTACAATGTAGCAATAGTTGTATGACCACAAGTTAATAACAACCAAATGAATCACAGAATATCATGAATAAAAATATAATCATGATAATTTATATCAAATGAGAGTACACAATACATAACATTCAATAAATAAGTGGAGAATAATGGAAATCTCAAAGAATTAAAAGTGAGATAGGATACCCCTTACCTCGTGTCCGACTTGACTCGTTTGTTCCTTGTTCTTCCTGAATAATAAACTTATGTAAATTTCTACTTGCTTCAGAACATTTTTAAATTTTATTATTCTTTTTATATCACTTATTACCTTTATATAACACTTATTAATTATTTGAGTTCATATCAGACATTTTTTCGATATTTGGAACTTGAGTAAAAAATCAACTTCTTTTAATTACAAGTTGTCTATGTGGTCAAAATTCCAGAATCTCCAGAATGATATTAATGATTTAGATATAATATGTATCATATATATCCAGTATATATATATATATATATATTTATAATATTACATTACATTTGGAGATAATAAATGAAATTCACCATTCATGGAGATGGTAAATTGTACGTACGCATGAACGCTACTTTCATTTCTATTTCATATTTAATGGAATGAAAATATAATGATACATAAGTATATTATAATTAAAGTATAATATTATATGATATATATGTTACATAATTTCATTAAATACATCCTTTATATGTTCCATATATGTCATGAACGAATCATATCACATTGAGTGGGAAGTAGTCCTCACATCCTCAAATGAAATTATTGTGTTCACATGTATTGGAAAGCATAAAGGTATTGAACAATAGTCGTTTCGTGAGGCATTAGTTCGCTGTCCATAGAAACATTATGTTTTATACCCATTAGATGGAGGTTTTTGTAAGTGTAGTTAGAATAATTCTCATAAAAACAACCTATTATATTTATTATACTGGTTTTTTTATAATATAAAGTAATAAAAAGAGTTTAGGGGTTGGATAATTAAAATAAAAGAAAAGAACTTAAGAGAAGATGTTACCTTTAAATCGGGTAACTCTCTTTGGTTTGAACCAAAAGGTTTACTCAAAGTGCCTTATGTCTAAGGTAAGACTTCTAGAAGAAATATAGGAATGTAGGGAGATTAATTGGGAATATTTTGGATGTTCCAAGGGTCTTGAGTGGTGTGAGTAATGTGTTTGAGTTGAGATCTTTTTATAAGGGGGAGGAGGGGCTCTTTAGAGAAGTTTGAAATTATTATTTCATTATATAATTATTTTCGGTTTCAAAAGGTCCAAAAATATTTAAATTATAATATAATATGACTCGTTTTAGAAATAAAATCATCCAATAAGAAGTGGAAAAGTTTTGGATATTGTTTTAATTTTTATAATCTTATTTATTTAAATCATTCATTAATGAGGTAAACATTGCATCATCATTGTGTCATAAATAATTTTATTTATTTTATGTATAAAAATTATAAATAAAATACCATGATGTAGGAAATAGTTTTATCTTTATAATGAATATTTATAGTCAAAGATATAACTTATATAACTCCATGTAAAAATAGTTTTACTAAAATTTATTTGTTTATGTCATTTTTGACTTTACTTTAAATCAATTAATATAAAGTGTCATTATCACTGCCAAGTAGCTCCATGGGGTACCCAAATCAACCAAAATATGCCAATAGTAGGACATGTATCAAAATATAGTAATATGACACATGTTATGGTAATTTAATGTTATTATAATATTATTTTTTTACCCTTATTTATCATATTTACCCTTTAACCATGGTAAATAAAATATAAACTGAAGTAAATATTCATATTTCAGAATAATAAAAGTCACATATTTACACAATGTGGACCTCCTGATTCCAAATATGGAATCAATTTTTTCAAATTAAAAACACAAAAGTGGCATAAATTAATTTAAAATTAAGTCCCGCTGTCAAAACAAAAAACGTGTTTTTAAGAAATAATAACTATCAAAAGATTGACACTTGTTTATGTCCAATTTCAAAGTAAAATTACTTACAATGACCAAAATTGGATTAAATGGTAAAAATATAATCTAATTACTCTTTAAAACCAATTAAAAATATAATCTAACTATATAAATAAATTATATTAAAAGGTAGTTTTAAATTAAAATACAGTATTTTTCACTATTCATTAAAAAATTAACATTATCAGAAAAATACCAAAATTTCATCCAAAGTAAATTTTGATGACCCGATTATAAATAATATTATTATTTTGTCAAATATAACATATAAAAGTGACAAAAACTAGATTTAAAAAGGGTTTTCCATCAAAAGGCGGTAAAACGACCTTTTAAAGAATATTAGAGTTTTTCATGCTTAATATTAGATTCATTCTAATTTTAAGCCTCTAAAATTTATTGGATAAATTTAAAGACATTTAAAAAATATATATAATCATATTTTAGTTATTTCTCTGTATTCCCTCCAATACAACGGGTATGTGTTAACTACCATTTAAAATAATAATATTATTATATTATTTTTCGGTATAACTCAACATAGTGTGCAACATAAGATTTCAAAGAAACCCATTTTTGTGTGTTGAGTACGATATCAAAAAAGGTGCTCTATTTAAAGTAAAATTAATATTTAATTCATAAATATTAATAAATATGAAAATGTCATATTCTTTATTTACCTGGGATGTTACATACCGTCTCTATGAATGGTGTATTTCATTTTCTATTTCTATATCTTACATATTATTATAGATACATATATACTGATTATATATGATATTCATTTCATGGTTATAAATATGGAGATTATTAAATAAGGATATAAATAATAGGATCAAAAATATAACAAATCAAAACACATACAAAAAACAAAGCGGTTATTACCCGAAACATAACTTTAACATGGAATTGTTAATAAACTAGTAATATAAAGACATAATTAAATAATATATGGTATTATATAAATTAATATTGTTTTTTTATATGTATAATAAATATATATTTATTATACATGAGGTTTGAGTGAGTATGATGAGTGTCAAGACATAAGGTAATGGATTTTTGTCTCAATTTTATTTCTGTAGGACACATGCCTTATACACTACTAATTTCTTTTGTGCGGTGTATGTACTACCCATGAATGTATTTTATCACTATTATTATGAATATTATATAATTATAATATTCTTATAATTTTATTTCTTTCATGGTGAATATGATTCTACTAGTTATAAAGTGGTAAGGGTTATTTCACAATCCCATTATTATTTGGGATTGTTTAAGTTTAAGTCTCCGTTGGGGAACATTTTTCATCCATGTACATATTTTCAAAAAATGTTTTTAAAAAGGTTTTTACTATTATGCTAAAAAAATTAAAATCTTTTTACCCATATTCTAATTTTTATAAAATGATTTTAAAGGAATCTTTTTCTCATTTTACAAATAAGGTACTTTATGTATTTTTAGGCAAAAATATGGAAGGAATGTTTTTATAACTTATACAGTATGAGTGGATTGTTCCTTTGTCATGAAAATTTAATTACTGTAATTTTCCTTTACAATTTTATAATGTTATTTTCAATGAAAATGTTTTATTTTAAAATTTAATGACCTTTTAAATAAATGATTTCAAAGTAAAAAATCATCTTTCTCACATGAACTTTTTAGTGATTTTATTCTAGTATTTTCATATATGTCAACATATTTAATTTTATATTATAATGGTTTGAGGTTTATCTCTTATGATATCATCTACCATGTTTTATTTAAGTTTTTATGATTAGTTTGACTATGGATGCGCACTTTTTATATTATCCATGGTTTATGGTTAAATTGTTCACATTTCTTATATTGGTTTCTCAATACGTGTGTTTATGTTGTTTATGTTTCACTATTTTCATATGAGAAATTAATTGGAAATAGTAAGTAATGGTATGGGCCCTCTATATCACCTATATAAATTATTAGGTCTCATGATATAGACTAGTTTGTGTATTCGCTGAGGCCTTACCCGTTTACATATGGTGTCTTGGCCGAAGTCTTGCCGGTATGTTTGTGATGTCCAGCATTTTGTATTACTTCATTATGAGATTTTTATTGATATTCCATGTGATTATTCAACTAGTATAATATCCATGTTTATTTTTACTAGCTCATGTGATTATTTGGATGTCATTTTTTGAGTTATTTACCTTTTCATATTGTTTATTCCATATTTACTCATATATTCCACTGTACGCTTACCCTTACCGAGAATTTGACATCACCCCTTTCTTATGTTTTATTTTTCACCAGGGTACAAAGAAGTGTTTTGAGTTTTATATGAAGGGTTACACTAATGGTATTAATGGAATGCTTAAAGAAAATTCTGTGTGTATTTTATGTTTTATATTGTAATTTGAATTTCAAGTATGTATTTAGTTTACCAATACTACTAAACTATTCAGTTCATTTGGATGCGATCACTAGTATCTTATTCTAATGTAATAATGTAAGGTGCTGACTCTGGGATACTGGGGTTAGGTTCATTATAGTTGGTATCAGAGAAAGTTTAGTAGAAATATTGGGAACTAGATTTAGGAAAACATATATTAGAGAGTGAAACCCTATGAAAAAATTTGGAAATATATCTAAATAAAAATATCTTAATATTTAGATATTAGTTATACAAAAAATTTCAATTTAGGTTATGTGATTCACAAGTTATGATATTATAAATTATATTTAATAATTTCATAATCTAATGTATTATATCATTCATAAATGGTGCTTAGTAGAACTAATGGGAACTATATAAATGCACATAATCCAAAGAGTAAGAATGGTCATTTCTTCATTGGGTTTAAGCCAATATTTATAAGGTAACTAGTCACCCAAACATTCTTGTAATATGAATACATGGTATCATGTGATAACAAGACAAATAAATAATTTTATAAGTATTATGGATTTGGAGGGAAGCATGATAATAAGATAAAAAATAGGAAAAATATGGATAATGGAAAGAAGAGAAAGAAATATTTTCCCACATGTGATAACTGTGTAAAGAAATACAATGGTAATTGATTAAAAGTGATGGGAGTTTTCTAAAAGTGTAGAGAAAAATTCCACCATTATTTTTATTTCAAAGGTAAGAAAAAGGGTTAAAATTTACAGTGATTCAACTACAAGGATATGGTATACTACGCAAATCAATGTATCAAGCATAAAAGTAATATACCTCAAAATAGGATAATGGATCATGATCATGCGTATATTAATACCACAGAAAAAAAGGAATTGTTAATGTGATTATTCTTGGATTAAATATTTATTTCATTTGAGTATTTTATCTATGATGTATTGGTAATATTTGTGGCATCCCGCCTTTATATAACCTAAACTTTCATTACATTACACAAAACTGAGGATCTTTAAGGTTTAGTGTCTTGGAAACCAGGAACATAATACATGAAAACAACATAAAACATTCTTCTTAAACACTTGAAAGGATTCTCCTTAAGTTCATCCTAGGTTCATTACTGCATCTCATAACCTGGGGACATACATCAAATGAAAGGGTGAGCAGAAGTCCCAGTAAGGGAAACAAGAGAAACATTTTACATGTGAACTTAAGATACTTCAATAAGGTCATGAAAAGAACTTTAAGGCATCATAAAGAAATAATGAGGCATATCATAGTATAAAATAACGTTTTTCATAACTTGAAGATGTGTCTAAAACATTTAACATAGACAACCATTTCCGTTTCACCAAGGTCCATCCCCAAGGTGTCATTAAAATTGCCAAGGTTATTCACCAAGGCGTCGTTAAAAATGGTCATCTCTAGAGATTAAGTATTTACCCAATGCATTGGAGCGCTATCATGGTACACCCTTAAATTTGTATTTATCATCATGTGAGCCACATATATCATCATCAATCATTTCATAAAAAACCCATATAGCATAAAATAAATGGGTTTCATTTCATAATCATAATGTTTTAAAAACTGTTTTAAAGACATGATCTTTGTGTCAATTTAAACCCATGGAAAGGGAATGCGGGTCTCATGTATGTAAATCCCAGAATTTAAAATAGAATAACTAGGTATATATGTGAATACCCCTATATAATAGAGATCTTTGAGTATTAAATTAATAAAATAAAAGAACTTTAGAAAAATAGAGAGACATTTTGACATTGAAATTCTACAGCATAACGGCTATGTTTTGGGGTTTTAGAAAACATTGAAAAGAGAGGGGAAATGGGCCAAAAATTCATAAATGACCCATAAAACATTAGAGGGTCCGAATATGAAGGATATATGAACATGTTAATGAAATTTTAAGGACATACCATTTGAAATGAAAAACATGGAAGGAAGACAAAAATTAGATTTCTCTTATGAAAATTCGGCAGCTAACGGCGTCACTTAAACTTCAACAACAATGAATTGATGAGATCAAATAGGGTCTATCATAAAATTAACATAAAAGTTCATTATGATAGATATAGATATCGTACCCCAACATAATAAAAAGTAACTTGAAATACTTTACATGAAAGTAGAACTTTGAAAAATGAGAAGGGTGAAAGAATCCCTTAAAAATTCGGCAGCCTAACGGCGCCACTTAAACATTCTTAAAATGAATTGATGAGAGAAAGAGGGGGTCTCTAATAATATGAACATGAAAAGGGAAGTAATATGAATATAAAAGAACTTCCTCCAACATAAGAACATGGAGCATAAAAGAAATGACATAAAAAAGATTACTTGAAAAGAAAGAGAGAGGTCGGATCCCTTACCTTAAACGTAACTCTTAAAACTCAAAGGCTGGGACCTTGAGAGGCTTGAGGGAACCTTGGGAGGACTCCTTGGGAGGTAAGGAGACCAGAACTTCGTTGAGAATGATTTTGGAGTCGAAATGATGAGATAATGTCTTGGCACAAGTGGTTTTCTCAAAACCATGAGCTCTCCCATGGTATTTCCCATGGAGTTAGGCCACATGGGGCCCCCAATACAATAATTCATCACCTTTGGTCAGCCAACCCTTAAAATATCTCATGAAATCATCATGACACAGTTATGATGTCATTAAACATACCGAAACCCTAAAACTGCATTTTTACTATTCACTGAAAATTCATCTTTCTCAGAAAAAACCAAAAATTTCACCTTAACCAAATATCGATGCTCTGATTAAAAATAGTGACTCCATTTTATAAAAATAATTTTCTAAATATTTTTAATTTAATTTTAAAATAAATACACTATTCACCGAAAATTCAATTTTTTAGAAAAAAATCCCCAAAAATTACCATAACATAATATCGATGCTCTGAGCTCAAAAATAAAGTCCATTTTATAAAAATAATTTTCTAAATATTTTTAATTTAATTTTTAATTAAAAAACACTATTCACCCAAAAAAAACTAATACTTGACTAATAATTTATGAAACCATACTCATTTTATTGAATCACATTACTTAATCAAGGTGTCTAAATTATATTTAAACTTTCTTTAAGTGAGATTACTAATCCATTTGGTCACATTACTAATCCTAAGCGTAAAATCACTATTCATAATTTACTATTCATCAAAAATTAAGTTGATCTTATTAGACTCCAAATTCCTTACTGAACACTTTTGCAGAAGACCATTTTTTGAAAATCATTACACATCATTAATTATTTAAGGTTTACATAAATATTTTGAAATATCCTTTTTTTCAAAATTCATCAATAAAATACATCCTAAAATTATCCAGACATTTTAAATTTCACAAACTTCACTAAAAGAATAAATCTCAATTTATTCATCCCAAAAGATTACACAAAGAAGATATGGTCTCGTCACATATCCCCTTATAACACCATCATATGACCTAAGTGTAAGGTGTGCCATGGTGAGAGAATCTGAGGGAGGTTTAGATAACATTTCCCTAGTAGTAATCTCCACTAACTTGAACTTCTCTTGTAGGTGTTTCCGTTCAAGCTTGACACACTGGAGTTTAGCTTGGGCTTGGTCCAAAGCGAAGCCCAACGATGCCACCTCCTTCCAAATCTCTGATAAGTGGGCTTCATAAGGTTCGAGTCTACTGGATGAAGCCATCAACTCCTCTTTCTGCATTAACAATTAACATCTCTATTAAAATGTTAAGAGTAAGTTAATATACTATTCAAAAAGTTTGGGTCGTTACATTCTTCCCCCCTTAAGAAATTTTTTCCCCGAAATTTTATACTTGAGGCCTATTCGAAAAGGTGAGGGTACTTTTGCTTCATTGTTTCCTCAAGCTCCCAAGTCGCTTCTTCATACTTATGATTCCTCCACAACACTTTCACAAGGTGGGTAGTCTTGTTTCTTAGAACCTTGTCTCTACGGTCTAAGATCTCCACTGTCTGCTCCTCATAAGAGAGGTCATGTTCCAGTTGTACCACCTCTGGGTTCAGTACATGCGAAGGGTTGGGTATGTACTTTCTCAAGAGAGATAAATGGAAGACATCGTGAACTTGAGCTTGGTTCGGTGGAAGTGCTAGTCGATAGGCCACTGCTCTTATGTGATCAAGGATTTCATAGGGGCCAATGTACCTAGGGCTGAGCTTCCGTTTCTTCCCAAACTGCATGACTCTCTTCCATGGAGAAATTTGAAGGAAGACTTTGTCGCCAACACCAAACTCCAAGTCCCTTCGATGGTTGCCAGCATAGCTCTTCTGCCGACTCTAAGCAGCCTTTATGTGTTGTTGGATGGCATGAACCTGTTCTGTCATCTCTTGCACAAGATCAGGCCCAAGAAGCTTTCTCTCACCAGTTTCATCCCAAAAAGTAGGAGTTCTACATCGCTTTCCATACAGAGCTTCATAGGGTGTCATCTGAATATTCGAATGGAAGCTGTTGTTATAGGAGAACTCAACTAATGTGAGGTGTTGATCCCATCCACCTTTAAATTCCATTGAGCATAATCTCAGTATGTCTTCGAGTGTCTGAATAGTCCTTTCAAATTGGCCATTAGTTTGAGGATGATATGCCATACTAAAATTAAATTCAGTATTCAGAGCATGTTGAAGAATTCTCCAGAATTTTGATGTGAATCTTGGATCATGATCAGACACGATGGATAGTGGTACCCCATGCATCCTTACCACTTCCTTTACGTATATCTTGGCAAGTTGATCTAGAGATAAATCTTCCCTAATAGAGATAAAATGGGTGGTCTTGGTGAGACGGTCTACAATAACCCATATCGCATTGTTCCTTTTGGATGTTTTCGGGAGACCAGTTTCAAAGTCCATAGTGATATTATCCCACTTCCATACTGGTATGGGTAGTGGTTGTAATACCCCCTTAGGAATTTGTCATTATGCCTTTACTTATTCACACACCAGGTACCTTGTAGTGTAATCAGCAATCTCCCTCTTCATTTTATCCCACCAATAATGATCACGAAGGTCTCTATACATTTTAGGGATTCTTGGATGTATAGAGAAAGTAGAGCTATGAGATTCATCCATCAGTTCTTTCTTTATCTCTGGAATAGATGGAACACATAGTCTTGTATGAAATTTCAATACACCTTCTTGATCAATATTGAAATCAGGGAACTTCCCATCCTTTATAGCTTCAAACTTCTCCTGCAGCAAAGGATCTTCTTTTTGAGCCTTCTTGATCTTCTCTAGTAATTAAGGTGGAAAAATCATTTGGGATAGGTTTGATTATGTCCCTTCCCTTAAAATTCCCATGTCCAGTTTTACTAAATCTTTAATCAAGAGATCTCCTAGGATCCTCATTGTTTCTAGAACAACATGGTCTTTCCTGTTTAACCCATCCGCGACTTTGTTTTCTATTCTGGGGTGATAATGAATTGAACAATCATAGTCTTTAATAAGCTCCAACCATCTCTTTTGTCTCATGTTCAATTCTTTCTGCGTGAAAATATACTTTAAACTTTGGTGGTCAGTGTATATATCACATCTCTCCCTATAAAGATAGTGCATCCATATCTTTAGAGCAAAAACAACTTCCGCTAGCTCTAGTTCATGCGTAGGATAATTCTGCTCATGAATCTTTAACTGTCGAGATGTATAAGAAATTACCTTGTCATTTTGCATGAGGACGCACCCAAGCCCTTTCAGAGATGCGTCGCTAAAAATAACAAATCCTTCTCCGATAGAGGGTCGTGTTAACACAGGTGCAGTAACCAATCTCTTCTTCAGCTCTTGGAAATTTTCCTCGCATTTCTTTGTCTAGATGAACTTAAACCCTTTTCGATTCAACTTGGTTAGTGTATTAGAAATCCGTGAAAATATTTTCACAAACCTCTGATAATATCCTGCTGAACCAAGGAAACTATGAATCTCAGTTACTGTTGTGGGTTGAGACCACTCCTCCACAACCATTGTCTTTGCAGGGTCAACTGAGATTCCTTCATTGGTTATGATGTGCCCCAAGAAATCCACTTTTTGTAACCAAAACTCACACTTTCTGAACTTTCCAAAGAGCCTCTCCTTCCGAAGAGTTTTCAAAATAACCCTCAGATGATCTTCATGCTCCTCACGACTTTTTGAATATATCAAAATATCATCAATAAAAACTACCATAAAGTTATCAAGGTAGTCCTTAAAGACTATATTCATAAAATCTATGAAAATAGCAGGAGCATTAGTCAAGACAAAGGGCATAACAGTAAACTCATAATGCCCATATCTTGATCGGAAGGCAGTATTTGGAATATCTTCCTTCTTCACCCTCAGTTAATGATAACCAGATCGAAGGTCAATCTTGGAGAAGAATTAAGCCCCATGAAGTTGGTCAAATAAATCATCAATTCTTAGAAGAGGTTATCTGTTCTTCACTATGATCCCGTTGAGTTCTCTATAATCAATGCATCGCCGCATTGATCCATCCTTCTTCTTCACAAAGAGAACTGGTGCTCCCTAAGGAGACACACTCGGTTGGATAAACCCCTTCTCCAACAAGTCTTGGAGTTGTTTCTTTAACTCTTCTAGATCCACATTTGATATTCTATATGGGGTCTTTGATATCGATTGAGATCCAGGTAAAAGTTCAATGGAGGACTCTACCTCTCTTTCTGGGGGAGGTCCAGGTAACTCCTTAGGAAATACATCCATGTATTCCTGAACAATCGGAACATATTCTATTTGTATACTCCCTTTTCCTTCTTCTTAATCACCGATTAACTCCATAAAGAAAGATATAGGAGGTGCTTCTAGATAGGGATCAGTTCGGGATATCTCTCCTTGGTAGATAATTGTAGGTCGTTCATTCAAGACTACTGAGATTTCCTTACTACTAAATTTGATCTTAGCATTATACTTTGAGAGCCAGTCCATCCCTAGTATAACGTCGAATTCCAACATGGGAATGACTACTAGATTTGAGATAAGATTGTGATCACTAAAGTAAACACTAGAGTCTCTAAACACTATTGATGCATGGATAATACCACTTGGAGTCTTGACTGACAACTCTACCTCAAGTAGTTCGGGGATTGATTCTATATTCTTTGCAAACTTGGAGGAAATAAAGAAATTCGTAGAACCAGAATCAAACAAAGTAGTTTCTATTTTTGAGAGGACAACAAGAGTACCTGCACCATGTCATTCGGAGCTTCAACTTCAGTTGCTGTGATAGAAAAAGAACGACCTTACATCCCTGGCCTTTGCTGATGTTGATGGTGATTCCCCTCCACTGCACTTAGATTTGGATAATGATTAGAAAAGCGCCCAAGCTTCCCACACTTGAAGCAATGGACTTCGGGTAGGGCCAGAACCATCTTTCCTCTATCTTTAGTGTTGGGGAGTTGAGGCTTCCCTCACTACGCCAATTCTGAGCAATATGGCCTCCTCTTCTACACCTGTAGCACTTTCCACTTTCGATCAAGCAGTGCTTCGAATGCTTCTTCCCAACATTTATTGCATATGGTAAGTTGCATTTGTTTTCCTCCTCTTCCCTGATCAAAAGTATTCCCTAAAATGTGCTCCAATGATCTCTTCTTGTCATTTGATTTATGAGACCATTCTGGCTCACCAAACTCTAGCTCAACTTTCATTACACTCCGCACGATCTCCTCGTATCTATCGTAGTCCTGGTTGGCTAGATTCTCCCGCATATGAGGTCTCAGTCCACCGAAAAATCTATCAACCTTCCCACTTGGATCCATGACAAAGCTAGAGGTATATCATGATAGTTGGGTGAAGTTCATCTCATAGCTTTTGACAGATTCGTTCTCCTTCTGCTTCAGCTCGAGAAACTCTTTCTCCATTCTCGTTCTCATGGAATGAGGGAAATACTTATTAAAGAATATTCCCTGGATATCTTCCCACTCCATACCTTCCATATCTCCTCTGGGATTCATGTTTTTGACTAGTGACCACCACTGATCAGCTTCTCCCTCTAGGCGGTAAACAGCAAGGGTGACTTTTTCTTGTTCCGAACAAAGGAGTACAGAAAAGGTCTTTTCAATAGAGATTATCCATTGTTGTGCAACCAATGGGTCAGTAGATCCACTGAATGTTGGTGGTCGTTGACGCATTAAGGACTCAACAGAGTATTGTTCCCTTTGTGGTGAGATCAGCCTCTCAGTTTGATTCAAGTTATTACTCATAACTTGAGTCGGTTGGTTCATCATTCGCATGAATGTTTCCATTCCGGCTTCCATCGGAGGGCCGTCAGCACATGGTGCATTGCGGTAACCATCTGCATGGTTCCTCCTATTTCCCGCCATTTTCTAAAAGAATAAAACCTTAGTGAGAAACTTATTTCATTTATGAATCTTTTAACTAAGACTTCATGCTTAGACAATTACATTTCTCTATAATTCCTTCATAATGATTCATAAAAATCTTGTGATTAACCAAACATATCCCTCGAGAGTGTCGTTACCAAGATTGCAGAAAGGCCCATTATCGTGCACTAGTTCTCATTCGAGTATATCTAAAAGTGGTTTTTTCTATTTTTAACCCTATGTACATCTGTGCCAGAGCTGCCTCTACCTAATCTTATCCAGATAGGGATGTATTTGTTTGATAAACCACTTACTCAATACTTACCAAAATACCAGGAAGTTTTCCTATATTTAAACTTTTCTATAGGTTTCTTCCTAAACTTTTTATATCCTAATTTCCACAAATAACTAAACCATCCTTTGATACCAACTGTGGCATCCAGTCTTTTTATAACATAAACTTTCATTACCTTACACAAAACTGAGGATCTTTAAGGTTTAGTGTCTTGGAAACTAGGAACATAATACATGAAAACAACATAAAACATTCTTCTTAAACACTTGAAAGGCTTCTCCTTAAGTTCATACTAGGTTCATTACTGCATCTCATAACCTGGGGACATACATCAAAAGAAAGGGTGAGCAGAAGGCCCAGTAAGGGAAACAAGAGAAACATTTTACATGTGAACTTGAGATACTTCAATAAGGTCATGAAAAGAACTGTAAGGCATGAGAAAGAAATCATGAGGCATATCATAGTAAAAAATAAAATTTTTAATAACTTGAATATGTGGCTACAACATTTAACATAGAAAATCATTTCTGTTTCACGAAGGTCCATCCCCAAGGTGTCATTAAAATTACCAAGGTTATTCACCAAGGCGTCGTTAAAAATGGTCATCTTTAGAGATTAAGTCTTTACCCAATACATTGGATCGATATTAGGGCGCACCCTTAAAATTGTATTTATCATCATGGGATCCACATATATCATCATCAATCATTTCATAAAAAACCCATATAGCATAAAAGAAATGGGTTTCATTTCATAATCATAATGTCATAAAAACTGCTTTAAAGACATGATCTTTATGCCACTTTAAACCCACGGAAAGGGAATGCGGGTCTCATGTATGTAAATCCCAAAATTTAAAATAGAACAACTTGTTATATATGTGAATACCCCTATATAAGATAGATCTTTGATTATTCACTTAATAAAATAAAAGAACTTTATAAAAAGAGAGAGACATTTTGAGATGGAAATTTTGCAGCATAACGGCCATGTTTCGGGGTTTTAGAAAACATTTAAAAGAGAGGGGACATGGGTAAAACATTCATAAATGACCTATAAAATAGTATAGGGACATAATATTAAGGATATATGAACATGGTAATGAAAATTTAAGGACATTCCATTTGAAATTAAAAACATGGAAGGAAGACAAAAATTAGATTTCTCTTATGAAAATTCGGCAGCCTAACGGCGTCACTTAAACTTCAACAAAAATGAATTGACGAGATAACATAGGGTCTCTAATAATATGAACATAAAATTTCAGTATGATAGATATATAGATCATAACCCAACATAATAAAAACTAACTTGAAAGACTTGACATGAAAGTAGAACTTTGAAAAATGAGAAGGGTGAAAGAATCCCTTAAAAATTCAGCAGCCTAACGGAGCCACTTAAACATTATTAAAATGAATTGATGAGAGAAAGAGGGGGTCTCTCATCACATGAACATGAAAAGGGAAGTAAATGAATATAAAATAACATCCTCCAACATAATAACATGGATCATAAAAGAAATGACATAAAAGAGATTACTTGAAAAGAAAGAGAGAGGTCGAATTCCTTACCTTAAACGTAACTCTTAAAACTCAATGGTTGGGACCTTGAGAGGCTTGAGGGAACCTTGGGAGGACTCCTTGGGAGGTAAGGAGACCAGAACATCGTTGAGAATGATTTTGGAGTCTAAAAGATGATTGAATGGCTTGGTATTTATAGGGAAATTGAGGTGATACTTTAATAATTTCAAGGGACACCTCACAAGCGGTTTTCTCAAAACCATGGGCTCTCCCATGGTATTTCCCATGGAGTTAGGCCACATGGGGCCCCCAATACAATAATTCATCACCTTTGGTCGGAAAACCCTTAAAATATTTCATGAAATCATCATGACATAGTTATGATGTCATTAAACATACTGAAACCCTAAAACTTCATTTTTACTATTCACTGAAAATTCATCTTTCTCAGAAAAAAACCCAAAATTTCACCTTAACCAAATATCTATGCTCTGATTAAAAATATGAACTCCATTTTATAAAAATAATTTTTTATATATTTTTAATTTAATTTTTAAATAAATACACTATTCACCAAAAATTCAATTTTTTAGAAAAAATCCCCAAAAATTACCATAACATAATATCGATGCTCTGAGTTCAAAAATAAATTCCATTTTATAAAAATAATTTTCTAAATATTTTTAATTTATTTTTTAATTAAAAAACACTATTCACCCAAAAAAACTAATACTTGACTAATAATTTATGAAACTGTTATTTACCCATTTTATTGAATCACATTACTTAATCAAGGTGTCTAAATTATATTAAAACTTTCTTTAAGTGAGATTACTAATCCATTTGGTCACATTACTAATCCTAAGCGTAAAATCACTATTCATAATTTACTATTCATCAAAAATTAAGTTGATCTTATTAGACTCCAAATTCCTTACTGAACACTTTTGAAGAAGACCATTTTTTGAAAATAATTACACATCATTAATTATTTAAGGTTTACATAAATATTTTAAAATATCCTTTTTTTCAAAATTCATCAATAAAATACATCCTAAAATTATCCGGACATTTGAAATTTCACAAACTTCACTAAAGTAATAAATCTCAATTTATTCATCCCAAAGGATTACACAAAGAAGCTACGGTCTCATCACATATCCCCTTATAACACCAAAATATGACCTAAGTGTAATGTGTTCTATGGTGAGAGAATCTAAGGGAGGCTCAGAAAAAATTTCTATAGTAGTAATCTCCACTAACTTAAACTTATCCCGTTGGTGTTTACATTCAAGCTTGACACACTGGAGTTCAGCTTGGGCTTGGTCCAAAGCGAAGCCCAGCGATGCCACCTCCTTCCCAAGCTCTGATAAGTGGGCTTCATAAGGTTTGAGTCTACTGGATGAAGCCATCGACTCCTCTTTCTGCATTAACCATTAACATCTCTATTAAAATGTTAAGAGTAAGTTAATATACTATTCAAAAAGTTTGGGTCGTTACAATATGAATTATAGAATAAATAAGGATTGTATTGTGGTACTTCTTCTTTAAGTATTTAGAATCCTAAAAGTTTTCATTAAGATTTTAAGTTGATCAAGGTATTCATATATTTTGTATGTGATAATATGATAACATTATGTTGTTTGTAAAATATAATGTTAAGTTGATTTTAGAAATATATTGACCTTCCTAATAAATTTTTGGATGGTGAATTTGGACAGATGTATTTTGGATGAGTCTTAAGTTTGGAATGGATTAATTAGAATTGTGGAAATTTTTATTATTTGAGGTTAAAGTATGATTTATCATATTGGATAACCAGTGCTAACCATTTTGGTTTTAATAAAAATTAAAAAGCTGAAGGAATGACTCCTGGATATTATGATTCATAAAAGTGCTTCAAGCATGAAAAAATAATCTTGAACATTTATTTCCATATGTAAGGGATGAATTTAAAATATATAGAAGCATAACCAAAGTATGAGATTATGCTTATGACATTTAAAGTAATCAGGTAAGTTTATTTTCTCAAGCACTTATCTGAATATTAAAGGAATCCCTCATCTCTAGGGAAAAGAATTTTGGAACAAAAAAATTATCCATTTAATTTTCTTTTTGAGAAATAAATGGTCTTTTAACTGGTCAAAAATTTATGGTTTTTTATGGTTAACTTTATAATGGTCGTGTTTTCTATCACTCGCCATCAAAACTTGATGGTTATATAGCTCTTCCTTGTCCAGGTTTTCACTTCCCACTAATGTTATCCTATTCAAAAGCCTAATTTTTTTATGAAATTTTCATTTCCCTTTACATATTATTAATATTATGTTTTATTAACCCTACTTTCAATATTTTTTTCCCACAAATTAATTTTTAAGTATCAAACTTTTATTTTTTAAGTGTAATTTCAAATTGGGAGGATGCAATTTATTGAAGGAGGGGTGAATGTAACACCCTGAGATTTTATGGTATGAAATGATCTCCTAGAAATTAAATTTGTGGTTATAAATAGGATTAAATATATTATTAAAATATATTATTGAATTAATGGTTTAAAAATTAATTATAAATAAATATAAAAACCAACTTAATATAAAAAAAATCTTTTTATTAAAACTATTTAAATGCGGACAAGTGTTTTTTATACCAATAAAATAAAAAAAACAATTTTTGGATAATATTATTGAAATATATATATAATATCAAATATAATGTTTAACATTCATCCCATGTGTTTCATAAACAATATATAAGAACAAATCCAATTTTATGCATAAAATAAGTATTTTCATAAGAAGACAGTTTTGTAGCCTTTTGATTGTGCTCTTATTTTGAATATATTTTTTGACACTTTTGTAAATTATATTTTAAAAAATAAAATTATTATTTTAAATATTAATATCAAAATTTAATTTTTTGAGTTTTTTGATAAGTTTCATGTTTTGATAAATAGTGAAAAAATTATTGTATTTTAATTGAAAACAAATTTTTTTCTAAATAATTTATAGTGTAAAATTATATTTTTAATTTGTTTTAAAGTATAATTTGATCAATTTTTTATCATTTAATCTAATTTAGGTCATTGGAATCAATTTCACGTTGAATTTGGATATAAAAACTTTTCAATCTTTTGAACGTTTTCACTTTAAAAACTCATTTTCTTGTTCCATCAATAGGATTAATTTTAAATTAATTTTATCAAATTATATGTTATGGATTTTTAAAAATGGATTCCATATTTAGAATCATAAGTTCAAAATTTACTAAATACATCCATTTTATTTTGGGCCAATATGAATAGTAACTTTAGTATTTTTTAAATTACCATGGTTAAGGGTAAACTGAGTAATTAAGGGTAAAAATAATATTATAAGTATTATAAAATTACCCTAACACTTGTTCTAATTTTATTTGACGATTTATTAATTACTGAAATCATACTTGGGCCTATTTTATGGCCTCTTTTATGGCATCCCTCCTTTTTATTACACAATTTTTCATTACATTTTACAAACAGAGGATCTTTAAAATCTAGTGTCTTGGAAATCAGGAACAAAAATACATGAAAACATAAAACATTCTTCTAATCCACTTGTAAGGATTCATCATAAGTTCATCCTGAGTAAATATTACTACATCTCATAACCTAGAGACATACATAAAAGGAAAGGGTGAGCAGAAGGCTCAGTAAAGAAAACAAGTGAAACAATTGACATGTAATCTTGAGCAATATTAATAAGAACATGATAAAAAATCAAAAAGGCATGAGAAATGGAAGAATAATAATATCATAATAAAAATAACTTTAATCATAACTTGAATATGTGGCTAAAAAATTTCATTTATACATTCATGAACATATCACCAAGGTTTATCCTCGAGGTGTCATAAAAATTACCAAGGTTATTCACCAAGGTATCGTGAAACTTGTCATCTCTAGAGATTAATTATTTACCCAATGAATTGGAGCACTATCAAGGTGCACCCTTAATATGTCTTTATTTTCATATGATCCACATAGATCATAATCAAACATTTTATAAATAACTCATATAGAATAAAACAAATGGGTTTCATTTCAAAATTGTGACGTTTTAAGAGTGCTTAAAAATAAGATCATTATGTCATTTATAACCCATGGAAAGGGAGTGAGTATTTTAGGTAATTCAATTATATAATAAAATAGATCAATTTTATGACTTTATGAATACCTCTGTAAATTAAAATAGATTTGGGTATTTACATAAATGAAACAAGAGAATTCTTGAGAAAAAGAGAGAGAGGTTTTGAGACGAAAATTCGTCAGCCTAACAACGTCACTTATAATTCAGAAAAATAAATTGATAAGATAGAAAATGGTCTATCATCAATTGGAAATTAAATGGATAGTAATAAGGATATACAATAACATACCCCCATAATATAAAATGGAAACTAGAAGGCATAACATAAAGGAGTCATGACTTAAAAGAGGAGGGTGAGAGGTTCTCTTACCTTGAAGAGTAACTTCTAAAGCTTGAAATTCGAAACCTTGGGAGGCTTCAGGGAACCTTGGGAGGAAAATTTTGGAGGTAAAAAGACTAGAACTTCGATAAGGAGGATTTTGGAATGAAATGAATGAGGTAATGTCTTGGTATTTTATAGGAAAAGAGAGGGAATAAATTATTAATTTCCAAGGGACACCTCATCGATGGTATTGGAAAAACCATGGGCTTTTCCATGGTATTTTCCCATGGTATTGGCCACTTAAGACACCTCATAGAATATATTACTATTCATAAGTCTACCAGAATGATTACATAATTATTACATCATTAATGATGTCATTAAACACCCGAAACACAAAAACTGTATTTTTACTATTCACCGAAAATTCAACTATTTTAGAAAAATTCCAAAAATTCTCCTTAACCTAATATCGATGTTCTGAATTCAAAAATGAAGTCCATTTTATGAATATAATTTTCTAAATATTTTTAATTTAATTTTTAAATAAAATCATTATTTATTCCAAAAGACAACTTTAAAACTATAAGTCATTTTGTAACACCTTAAGAAAGTAATCAAGGTACCATAAAATTATCGTATAATCATAAGAAAATAAAGTAACAATATATGATTAAATTTTATGAAAAAACATTTCAATTTTAAATTATTAAATTAATTATAAAATTGTAAATAAAATATTTATGACATACAAAAATACCAAAACTTATACTGTCATCGTTTTTTCACTTTTAAGATGTCTAGAATGTATTTATACATTCATGGGTGAAGTTTTTATTATTTTGGCCGATTTACTATTCATTACTATTCATACGGGTATGTTACTATTAATACTTTACTATTCACTAAAAATTAAGTTGATCTTATTGGACTCTAAATTTCTTGCTGAACACAATTGTAGAAGACCATTTTTTTAAAATCAATTCACATTATTAATTATTTAAAGAATACAAAAATATTTTAAAATACCCTTTTTTCCAAAATTCACTTATAATATGGAACTTCTATAAATTCATCCTATATTTATCCGGACATTTTAAATTCACAAATTTTACCATAATAAGAAGTATAAATTTTATTTATACAAAAGGATTATAAAAAGTGACTAAGGTTTAGTTGCATAGCCCCATATAACACTTTCATAGGACCTAAGTGTAAGGTGTGCTATGGTGATATAATCTTGGGGTGGATCGGACAACATTGCTCGAGTGGTGATTTCTATCAGCTTGAACTTCTCCCTTAGGTGATTCCGTTCAAGCTTTACATGTTGAATTCTGGCTTGGGCTTGGTCCAGAGAAAAGCCCAATGATGCTACCTCCTTCTCAAGCTCCGATAGATGGGCTTCATATAGCCCGAGTCTACTAGATGTTTCCATCAGCACTTCTTTCAGTATTAATTAATCAAGATCACTTATATTTATAAACAATAATCACAACATTAAGAGTTTAGTTTCCAATGGTCATATAACAGTCGAAACTCAATGTTATCACTTAACTAATTAAAGGATATAGTTTTTTGGTGTATAAAATGAAATAACACACAAATTTAGGAAACAAATATTATTCAAAAGATTCGGTCGTTACATTCTTCCCCTTAATAAATTTCATCCCCAAAATTTTAACTCGTACCCTTAGAAGAGAAAAGGTGTGGGTACTTCTACCTCATATACTCTTCTGTTTCCCACATTGCTTCTTTGTATTTGTGGTTCCTTCACAACACCATAACAGGGTGGGTAGTCTTGTTGCATAGCACCTTGTCTCTACAATCCAATATCTCCACCGGCTTCTCCTCATAAGAGAGGTCATGTTCCATTTCTACCACCTCTGGGTTTAATACATGTGAAGGGTCAGGTATGTACTTCCTCAAAAGGGATACGTGGACGATATCATGAACTTGTGATAGATTTGGAGGAAGTGCAAGCCGATAGGCCACTGCTCCCACATGATCAAGGATTTCATAGGGGCCAATGTACCTAGGGATGAGCTTATATTTCTTCCAAAAACTCATGACTCTCATCCAAGGTGAAATTAGAAGAAAGATCTTGTCACCCACATAAAACTACAAGTCCCTTCGACAGTTCTCGGCATAGCTCTTTTGTCGACTCTAAGAAGCCTTAATGTGTTGCTAGATGGTGTGGACTTTTTCTGTCATATCTTGCACAAGATCAGGCCCTAGAATATTTCTCTCACCAACTTCATCCCAAAAAGTATGAGTTCTACATCGCTTCCCATATAGAGCTTCATAGGGTGTAATTTGAAGGCTTGAGTGGAAGTTGTTGTTGTAAGAGAACTCAACTAAATAGATATGTTGATCCCATCCATCTTTAAATTCCATTGAGCATGTACTCATCATGTCCTAGAGTGTTTGAATAGTCCTTTCAAATTGGAAATCATTTTGGTGGTGATAGGACGTACTGAAATTCAATTAATTTCTCAAAGCATGTTGAAGACTTCTCCATAATTTTGATGTAAACCTTGGATTAAAATCAGATATGATAGAAAGTGGAACTCCATGCAGCCTTACCACTTCCTTCACGTAAATCCTGGCAAGTTGATCAAGAGATAAATCTTCCCAGATATAGATAAAATGGGAAAACTTGGTGAGATGGTCCACAATAACCCATATCTCATTATTTCCTTTGGAAGTTCTTAGGAGACCAGTGACGAAGTCCATAGTGATATTGTCCCACTTCCATGCTAGTATGGGTAGCGGTTGCAATACCCCTTTAGGAAGTTGTCATTCTACCTTCACATTCTGACATACTAGGCACCTTGAAGTGTACTTAGAAATCTCTATTTTCATATTATCCCACCAATAATGTTCACGAAGTTCCCTATACATTTTTGTGCTCCCAGGATTTATAGAGAAAGTAGAGCTATGAGCTTCATTCATAAGCTCCTCCTTTATTTCCAGAATAGATGGAACATATAGTCTTGTAGGAAATTTCAGTACACCTTCTTAATCAATATTAAACTCAGGAAACTTTCCATCCTTTACAGCCACAAACTTCTTTTGTGAAAAAGGATCTTATTTCTGAGCTTTCTTGATCTTATCTAGTAATTATGGTTGAGAAATAATTTGGGTTAGGGTTGATAATGTCCATTACCTTATAATTACCATGTCTAGATTTACTAGGTCATTGATCAAAGGATCTTTTTGAATCCTCATCATGGAAAGAACAACTGGGTCTTTCCTACATAATGCATCAGCAACTTTGTTTGATCTTCTGGGATGATAATGAATTGAACAATCATAGTCTTTAAGAAGTTCCAAGAATATCCTTTATCTCATGTTCAATTTCTTTTTTGTGAAAATATACTTCAAAATTTGATGGTCTGTGTATATATCACATTTCCCCCCATAAAGATAGTGCCTTTATATCTTTAGTGAAAAAACGACCGAATCTATCTCCAGATCATGAGTAGGATAGTTCTTCTCATTAGACTCCAACTATCGAGTTTCATAAGAACTGAATTTGTCATTTTCCATGAGGACGCACCCAATACCTTTTATAGATGCATCACTAAAAATAAAAAATTCTTCTCTACTTGAGGGAAGAGTTAACACAGGTGAAACAACCAATCTCTTCTTCGTCTCTTGGAAACTTTACCCACACTCCTTTTTTCAGATGAACTTGACCCCCTATCGAGTTAACTTGGTTAATGGATTATAAAGTCATGAAAATTATTTCACAAACATCCTATAATATACCACTAAACCAAGGAAACTATAAATCTCAGTTATTATTATAGGCTGAGGCCACTCCTCTACAACTTTATTCTTTGCAGGGACAACTATGATTCCTTCATTGGTAACAATGTTCCCCAAGAGTGCAACTTGTTGTAACCAAAATTCACATTTGATAAACTTTTCAAAAATCCTCTCCTTCCATAGAGTTTAAAAAATAACCCTTAGATGATCCTCATGCTCCTCGCAACTTTTGGAATATATCATAATATCATCAATAAAAACTACCACAAATTTATCAAGGTAGTCCTTAAAGACTCAATTCATCAAATCCATAAAAATTGTAGGTGCATTAGTCAGTATGAAGGGAATAACAACAAACTCATAATGCCCATATCTTGATCGGAGGGCTTGATGACAACCAGAATGAAGATCAATCTTAGAGAAGAATTGAGCCCCGTGAAGTTGGTAAAATAAGTCATCAATTCTTGAAAGTGGGTATTTTTTCTTTACTGTGATCTCGTTCAGTTCTCTATAATCAATGCATAGCCGCATCAATCCATCCTTCTTCTTCACAAAGAAAACTGATGCTTCCCAAGGAGACACACTCTATCAGATAAACCCCTTCTCCAAAATATCTTGGAGTTGTTTCTCAAATTCCTCCAGCTCCACATTTTCTATCCTATATGGGGTCTTTGATATCAGATGATATCCAGGTACGAGTTCAATGGATAACTCTCCCTCTCTTTTTGGGGGAGGTCTGAGTGACTCCTCAGGAAATACATCAACATATTTTTAGACTATTGGGATATTTTCTATCCTTAAACTCTCATATCCTTATTATTCACCAATCAACTCCATAAAGAAGGATACAAGGGGTTCTTCTAGACAAAGATCATGTTGGGATATATCTCCTTGGAAGATAACTGTAGGTTTTCCATTCAATACTACTGATATTTTTTTACTTCTATATTTGATCTTAGAATTATACTTTGAGAGCCAGTTCATCCCTAATATAATGTCAAATTCTAGCATGGGAATTAATACTAGATTTACGATATGATTGTGCTCACCAAAGTAAATACTAGAGATTCTAAACACTGACGATGCTTGGATAATCCCACCAGGAGTGTTGACTGATAACACTACTTTTATCAAGTTGGCGGTTGATTCTAAATTCATTGCAAACTTGGAAGGAATAATGGAATGCGTATAACCAGAATCAAACAAAGTACTTTATAGCTTTGAGAGGACAACAATAGTACCTCCTACCACATCATTCAGAGCTTCAACTTCATCTGTCGTGATATCAAAAGAACGATCTTGCTCCCTTGGCCTTTGATGAGGCTGATGGTGATTCCCCTCCACTTCCCTCGGATTTGTACAGTGATTGGAAAAGTACCCAAGTTGTCCACACTTAAAGCACTAGACATAAAGTAGGGCATGCACCATATTCCCCTTGTCTTTATAGTTTGTAAGTTTATTTTAAACCTCACTATGACAATTCCTTGCAATATAGACATCTCTTCTACACTTGTAGCATTTCCCGCTCCCGAGTAGGCAGTTCCCAGAATGCTTTTTCCTGCATTTATTACACGTGGGAAGTTGCACTTGATTGCCTCCTCTTCCCTAATCAAAGGTCCTTCTTAAGCTGGGCCCCATTGATCTCTTCTTGTCATTTTATTTATGAGACCACTATGTCTCACCAAACTCCAGCTCGACTTTCATCACACTTCGTACGATCTTCTCATAGCTATCATAGTCTCGGTTGGCTATATTCTTCTGTAGATGAGGTCTCAATCCACTGAAGAATCTATCAACCTTCCTTTTTGTATCCATGACAAAGCTAGAGGTGTAACATGAAATCCTTGTGAAGTTCAACACGTAGCTTCCCAGAGATTCAATCTCCTTCTACTTCATCTCAAGAAACTCTTTCTCCATTCTTATTCTCATGGAACAAGGGAAATACTTACTGAATAATATCCCTCTGAACTCTTCCCACATCATAGCTTCAACCTCCACTATTTTCTTCATGTTTTTAATCAGTTCTCACCATTGATCAGCTTCTCCTTCTAAGTGATAGATATCCAGGGTGACCTTCTCTTGCTCTGAACAGCGAAGCACAGAAAATATCTTCTCAATAGATCTGATCCACTGCTCAACAATCAATGGTGCAATCGATCCCCTAAAGTTTGGTGGTCGTTGACACATAAAAGAATCAAAATAATTCTATTACCTTCATGGTTAGATTGGTCTCTCAGCTTGATTCAAGTTATTTCTGATAACTTGAGTCAGTTGGTTCATCATTCACATGAATGTTTCCATTCCAGCTTCCATCGGAGGGCCATCAACGCATGGTCCATTGCGATCACCATTTTCACGGTTCCTCCTATTTCCCGCCATTTTCTAAAAGAATAAAAACTTTGTGAGAAACTTATTTCATTTACTAATCTTTTAACTATAAAGGATTTAATGTCTTAAAACTTCATTCTTAAATAATTACATTTCTCTATAATTCCGTCATAATGAATCACAAAAAGCTTGAGATTAACCAAAAATATCCTCAGGGAGTATCGTAACCAAAAGTGAAGAAAGGACCTTTTTCATGTACTAGTTCCCATTCGAGTCTAGCTCAAAGTGGTGTTTTTAGGTTTTACCCATATGTACATCTGTGTCAGATCGGCCTCTACCTGCTTGTATCCAGATAGGGATGTATTTTCTTGATAAACCACTTACTCAATACTCACAAAAATACCAAAAAGTTTTCCTATATTTAAACTTTTCTATAGGGTTCTTCCTAAAGTTTTCATGGCCTAATTTCCATAAATAACTAAACTATCCTCTAATACCAACTATGGAATCCCGCTTTTTTATTACATAAATTTTCATTACATTTTACAAACATAGGACCTTTAAAGTCTAGTGTCTTGGAAATCAGGAACAAAAATACACGAAAACATAAAACATTATTATAATCCACTTGTAAGGCTTCATAATAAGTTCATCCTAAGTAAAAATTACTAAATCTCATAACCTATATACATACATCAAAGGAAAGGGTGAGCAGAAGGCTCATTAAGTAAAACAAGTGAAACGGTTGACATGTGATCTTGAGAAATATTAATAAGAACGTGATCAAAATCATAAAGGCATGAGCAATAGAAGAATAGGAATATAATAATAAAAAGAACCTGAATCATAACATTAATATGTGGTTACAACATTTCATTTAGACATTCATGAACATATCACCAAGGTTTATCCTCGAGGTGTCAAAAAAATTACCAAGGTTATTCACCAAGGTATCGTGAAACTTGTCATCTATAGAGATTAATTATTTACCCAATGCATTGGAGCTCTATCAGAGCACACCCTTAATATGTATTTATTTTCATGTGATCCAAATATATCATAATCAAACATTTTATAAATAACCCATAGAGAATAAAATAATTGGGTTTCATTTCAAAATTGTGACATTTTAAGAGTGCTTAAAAATAAAATCATTATGTCATTTATAACCCATGGAAAGGGAGTGAGTGTTATATGTATGTAAATTCCATAACAAAATAGATCAATTTTATTCCTTTATTAATACCCCTTGAAATTAAAATAGATTTGGCTATTCACATTAATAAAATCAGATAATTCTTGAGAAAAAGAGAGATAGGTTTTGAGACGAAAATTCGTCAGCCTAACGACGTCGCTTATAATTCAGAAAAATAAGTTGATGAGATCAAAAAGGGTCTCTCACCAATTGGAAATAAAATAGAATGTAATAAGGATATATAATAACATACCCCCATAATATAAAATGGAAACTAGAAGGCATAACATAAAAGAAGTCATGACTTAAAAGAGGAGGGTGAGAGGTTCCCTTACCTTGAAGAATAACTTCGAAAGCTTGAAGGTCGGGACCTTGGGAGGCTTGAGGGAACCTTGGGAGGACTCCTTGGGAGGTAAAAATACTATAACTTAATTGAGGAGGATTTTGGAATGAAATTAATGAGGGAATGGCTTGATATTTATAGGAAAAGTGACGGAATAAATTATTAATTTCCAAGGGACACCTCATCGGTGGTATTGGAAAAACCATGGGCATACACATGGTATTGAAAACGTGGGACACCTCATAGAATATCTTACTATTAATAAGTCAACCAGAATGATTACATCATTATTACATCATTAATAATGTCATTAAACACCCGAAACTCAAAATTGTATTTTAACTATTCACCGAAAATTCAACTATTTCAAAAAAATGCCAAAAAAATCACCCTAACCTAATATCGATGCTCTATATTAAAAAATGAACTCCATTTTATGAAAATAATTTTCTAAATATTTTTAATTTAATTTTTAAATAAAATCATTATTTATTCCAAAAATACAACTTTAAAACTATAAGTCATTTTGTAACACCTTAAGAAAGTAATCAAGGTCCCATAAAATTATCGTATAACCATAATAAAATAAAGTAACAATATATGATTAAATTTTATGAAAATAAATTTCTATTTTAAATTATTAAATTAATTATAAAATTGTATATAAAATATTTAGGACATACAAAAATACAAAAACTTATACTATGATCATTTTTTTACTTTTAATATGTCTAAAATGTATTTATACATTCATGGGTGACGTTTCTATTTTTTTGGCCGATTTACTATTCATTACTATTCATTACTATTCATATGGGTATGTTACTATTCGTACTTTACTATTCACTAAAAAATAAGTTGATCTTATTAGACTCTAAATTTTTATTGAACACAACTGTAGAAGACCATTTTTTTGAAAATCAATTCACATAATTAATTATTTAAAGAATACAAAAATATTTTAAAATACCCCTTTTTTCCAAAATTCACCTATAATATGGAACTTCTATAAATTCATCCTATATTTATCTAGAAATTTTAAATTCACAAAATTTACCATAATAAGAAGTAAAAATTGTATTTATACATAAGGTTTATGGAAAGTGACTAAGGTTTCGTTACATAGCCCCTTATAACACCTGTATAGGACCTAAGTGTAAGATGTTCTATGGTGGTAGAATCTTGGGGTGGTTCAGAAAACATTGCCTGAGTGGTGATTTCTGTCAGCTTGAACTTCTCCATTAGAAGATTCCGTTCAAGCTTCACATGTTGAAGTTCGGCTTGGGCTTGGTTCAGAGAAAATCTTAGTGATACTACCTCCTTCCCAAGCTCCTACAGATGAGCTTCATATGGCCTGAGTCTACTGGATGATGCCATCGACTCTTCTTTCTGTATTAATTAACCAAGATCAATTGTATTTATAAACAATAATCGCAACATTAAAAGTTTAGTTTCCAACAGTCATATTGACCAATGGTCATATAACAGTTGAAACCCAATGGTATAACTTCACTAATTAAAGGATATAGTTTTGTGGAGTATAAAATGAAATAACACAAAAATTTAGGAAACAAATATTATTCAAAAGTTCTAGTTGTTACATCTTGGAGACACTTGTATGACTTTAATCCTTTTATAGTATTTTATTTTTAAGAAAATTCAAATATTTCATACTCATGTTTTTAATAAGTATTACATTTTTTATATGTGGTTATTTAGAAGATATATTTGACTATAATTATTAATTGTAAATCTAAAATTTTATCTTCATCATGATAATTTAATTTTAATTTTTCAGAAATAAATAATTACCTTAAAAGCTTACACAATGATGATATAATAATTATTTAATTAATAGAAATATAAAATAAATGATATTAAAATCTTGAATTTTCTAGATTACATAGACATATTAAGGATTTATTAAAAAAATTGAATTTATCCCATTTATTGATATTTTTATAAAAGTCAAGTAATGAATAGTGTCAAAATTGACATTCATGATAGTTTAAAATAAATAATATTTTATTAAATGATATAATATTAATAAAAATAAAAGATTCATCCAAATTATTGGTATAAGGTTGAAAATATCATCCATTACTCCTTTATGGTTCATTTGGAATTGTATAATATCTATATTAACCCTTAAAGAGTTTCCAAAAGTACCCCTCACCTCAATTATAAAAGGGAACCTCATCCCTCACTTCTTCACACCACATGAGACTTCTATATCAACCAAAACCTAACTATTTATCCTCCAAACGTATCTCTATTCATCCTATAATCATTACTTTTGGTAGAAATCCAACCAAAGAAGTCCTTTGCGGAAATCAAAAGGAGATACCCAAAGAAGAGATAATATTCATCAACAAAAATTTTTACATTATTTCTTCCTTAAACACCTTAAATTATTTTTATTTCATGTTTATATAATAACATTATAATCCTAAATATAATGATATTGTTTTATATTAATTTTTGACCTACACTCACACGCACTTCCATCAAATGGGATACACAATCATCATTCATGCGTATGGAGAACTACCGCCTCGTGAATAGATGTCATTCATTCTTCCATTTCCACCTTTAATGGTTGATAATAAGGATGGAATTTCTATTTTTATATTATATATATGATATTTATTTTGTATTCATAGTTCTTGAATCATTATATAACACATACCTTCATTCTTTCCATTTTGTGTAAAAACGATAACTTTGTTTGTGGACGTGTGGACTACCGCCTCCTCAAAACGATGTGACTCATTCATACATTATATAAAATGTATTAAGGATAGGTTTATTGAAATTATATGATATATATGAAATAATATTTCTAATTTTATTATATTATTTACTTTCTTTCTTTCAATATGATAAGAAAATGGAAACAACGTTCTTGCGTAAGTACGGTCTACCATCTCCATGAACAGTATATTTTATTTTCTATTTTTTATATTTTACATATTATTATAAATAAATATTTACTTAATATATATGATATTTATTTCATGGTTATAATTATAGATATGACGAAACTGTTATATAACTAAGATGATAAAAAATATAACAAATCAAAACACATGCGAAAAACAAAGTGGTTATTCACTGAAACATAACTTTAATATGTAATTGTTAATAAATGAGTAATCTAAATATATAAGTAAATAATATATGTTGTTATAGAAATTAATATTATTTTTTGATATATGTATAATAAACCTATATTTATTATACAGGATGTTTTATTTAGTATGACGAGAGTCAAAACATAAGGTAAGATATTTTTGTCTCACTTTTATTTATATGGGACACATGCCTTGTACACTAATTATTTATTTTTTGTGGTGTATATACTACCCATGAATTTATTTTATAAATATTATTATTACAGTTATGTTATTTTAATATCCATGTAATTTTATTTCTTTCATGGGGAATACAATTCTACTGATTAAAAATTTGTATGGGTTATTTCACAATCTCATTATTATTTTGGATTATTTAAGTTTAAGTCTCAGCTGGGGAACATTTTTCTTCCATGTCCATATTTTATAAAAAAAATTCAAATTTTTTTTACTATTATCCTACAAATTTTTAAAATATTTTTACATATTTTCAACTTTTTATGAAATAGTTTTAAAAGAATATTTTTTTTTGTTTTCCAAATGACGTACTTTATGACTTTTTTGACAAAAATATGGAAGGAATGTTTTTTTAACTTATATTTCATAAGTGGATTTTTTTTCCGTCATGAAACCTTAATGCATTAAAGTTTCATTTACAATTTTACAGGGTTCTTTTCAATGAAATTTTTTTCTTTTAAAATTGTGTGGCCTTTTAAATAAATGATTTAAAAGTAAAAAAGGGTATTTCTCTCATGAAATTTTTAATGATTTTATTTGAGTATTTTCTCTATATAAAAATCTTTAATTTAATATTATTCTTTATTTAGGTTTATATCTTATGATACCATATACCATATTTTATTGATGGTTTTATGACCATTTTGACTGTGGATGTGCTATTTTGATACCATCTGTGGTTTATGGTTAAAATATTTACATTTTGTATGCTAGTTTTTCAATATGAGTGTTTATGTTATTTATGTTTCACTATTTTTATATGAGGAATTAATTAAAATAAGTAAATAATGTGTAGTTCCTTCTATATCCCCTCGATGCATTGGTAGGTCACATGAGACAAACTAATTTGGGTATTGACTGAGGGCTTACCTGTTTATGTGTGGTGTCTTGGGTGAAGCCATAACGGTATGTTTATGATTTCTAGAATTATGAATTACCTCATTATGAGATTATTTTTTAATATTTCATGTGATTATTCTAGTATTATAATATCCATGGTTATGTTTCCTAGATCATGTGATTATTTAGATGGAATGTGTTTCAGTTATTTACCTTGTTATATTATTTATGTCATATTTACCCATAACTTCCATTGTATGCTTACCCTTAATGAGAATTTGATATCACCCATTTCTTGTGTTTTATTTTTCCCAAGGATATGAATAAGTGTTTTGTGTTTTATATGAAGGGTTAAACTAAGGGAATTAATGGCATTCTTGAAGAAAATTCCTTGAATATTTTATGTTTTAGATTGTAATTTGAATTTAAAGTATGTATCTAGTTTACCAAGACTACTTAGATATTTTGTCCTTGGGATGTGATCACTTGTATCTTATGAAAATTTAATAAAGGAACTGGATTTAGGTTACTGGGTTTGGGTTAATTACACAAAACATAAAGAAACTCTAATAATTCACCAAGGGAGAGGAGAAAATGGGTGGGAGAATCCCTAGGGATCATGTGAGTAAAATGAGGATGGGGTGAGATTTTGGGTAAATATGAGTAGGTATATAATGATAAAATTTCATTTTTAATGAACTTGGTCATCATTCATGGTTTGGTGGTATATTTGACCAAATTGTGCACCAACTGTGGGCCATATACTAAAGGTTCTTGGTACCCGCACAAGCAGACCACATAGTTAGACAAACAATGAACTGGACATGTGATTTGTACATATTAAAACTATAGTGCCTATTGTACATTTTCCATATAGATAATACTAAATTTTCACCTTAACCATGAAACATACACTACACTTCTCAACAACTCTAAATTTCAAATAAAAACTACATAATAAGAGAGAGAAATAAATAAGACTCATAAAATAAAATTAAATAATATAATTAATTAGGGTTGTGGTGTGAAAAACTCCCCACCATAAATATTTATATCCCCTGAAATCACAGGAATGATTAGTTGATCAAGGCAAGTTCTAGAGGTATAGTCTTCCTGACAAAGATGCAATTCGAGAGATGAGGAACCATTGGTGTAAAAAGACGTTCATTAAGGAAATTGATTAACCACCAAAATAGAATTAAGTATTCCAAGATTTCACAAACTCGACATAAAATCCACCTTATAAGACGAAATACTGAGACATTGAAGGGTAACCACTAAAAAATAAACAACTCACAAAAATGAAAGGCTAACCCCCTCATAAGATATTCCAAAAACAAGGAGCACCTTAAACTAAACACAAATAAACTAAAAGAAACTTTTTTATAGTCTTTTCCCTAACTCAAAGAGTGTATATAAAATTATCTATAATATAAAATATCCAAATGGATAAAAATAGGTTCAGGTGATTAAAGGGTAAACCCAACACTAAAAACCACATTGAAGAGAATATAATGAGAAACTCGTAATGAGTTTGGAAAGATATTATTCTATGGCTGTCTCCCCACCATATTAAAAACTATTGTTGCACTATACCCTTTAAAAATATAACAACAACCTAATTAACAATGAAATAGAAGAGTTTCGACAACAGATTCACCACATATGGAACACAAAATTCAAAAATAAAAACAAGGAATATTCCATTTAAATATATTTTTATTACCATTATCATATAAAAACATTACATCACTTAAATAGAATAGTCTACAACATTTGGAAAGAAATAGCTAATGGAAAAAGAAAAAATAGAAAACCTTAAATAGACACTAATTCAACACCAGGTTTCACATATTGAACCTGGGGATATTCTGAAGGAGTGGATTTAGATTTTATGATCTTATAGTAAACTCTTAGACATACCCTTTGATAGTGACCTAGATTTCCACATCTAGGACAAGTCTTTGGTGATTCTTAAACAGAAGGATTTGTGTTCCCTATCTTTCCACACTGACAACACACCAAAAACTTACTCCCCAGTGAATCTAGTGTGAAAAAATAATATGGATGCTTGATTTATTTTTCATATATCATAGAATTGGTTTGTTTCCCATCCCCTTTATCAAAGATTCCTTCACCACTCCTAGGGATGGGTGAGATATCAAATTATTCTATAATTCCTACCAATATAGCTTCAATATTCATAGCCTATTTCACTGTGTCTTTATAATTTCTAATTCTTATAGGAAACACAACTAACAAAAGATCTAGTCGAAGACTCGTTTAAAAATATTGTGCCTTAAAGGATTCACTCATTGTAAGCTTAGTAAGATATTAAACCATCTTGGTGAATCAATGGGTGTATTCTAACATTGATCCATCACCTCATTTAAGGAAATAAAATTCCATCACCTTTTATTTTTTCATGTTTTTATAGAAATACAAGTGAATGAACAATGCCTTAAAGCCTTCCTAAGAAAGTTCCCTAGGTGGCATTTTACGGATAGTGTAGTTCCATCACTACCAACTCAAACCTTACAAAATGAAGGTAGTGTACTTGATTTTAAGTGACTTGGGATGCTCAAGCTGGATAAAGATCCACTCAATACTCTACAACCATTCTTCCACATCTTAGGAATCTATTTTCCCATGGAAATGAGGAGGATTTAAAATTTATAAATATCTAATAAAATTTTGAGGTTTTATTTGAATGGTAAGACCATTACACTCTACAACTAGGGTAAATGAAGTGAAATACTTGAACAAATATTGATCAACTAGAGGATATATTGGTGGTGAACCACCTTCTTCTCCATCTCATGAATCTATCAAAACCTCATGGGTACAAACTCTACAAGTAATGAATATAAAATATCATCAAACACTCCATAAATTAAAACATCATAAACCTAAGTATATAATGATAATTTAGTCTCAAAATAACATTTAAAATAATCCTCAAATCCCATAAAAACAAATACAACAAAAAGGTGAAATCTAAAATAATAATAAAACACCAAAAAAATACTTATCTATCATAATTTTAAAACTCACAAAAATTTATACACATTCTTAGAAAACCACTTTAATCATTTATTTCAAAAATAATAATATTTAGTACACAATATTTAATTTGAAACATTTTATTAATTTTATACTCATCTACCCTTAAAACATTTTCAATTTATAATTTTACTCAATTCCAAAGCATAAAAATAAATTTCAAATAGAATTTCACAAAATCATTCCTAAAAAATTTTAAAAAATTATAGAATGAATCTTATTAACTAAATTAAGATATTCATTAACTCATGTTTCACCTTAATTTCGATATTATTCAATAACATATTATATATTTTTTAAAAAAATCAACTCAGTTTTAGAAAAAAACTAAAATTTCTATTTCAAAAATCAAATTTAAGAAACCAAAACATCATTAATTATCCAAAATAAACACCCCAAATCATCTTAAATAAATATAAAGGAAAAATAAAGGTAACTCAAACTATAAGGAATCAAAATTTAAAAAAAACAAGGAAATAACAATTTTGGAAGATTTGGCTACACAATTTGGAAGACTGTGTGCCAACTGTGTAAAGTTCAGTGGAAGTCATCCAGAGCTAGTCACACGATCTGTGCACATTTTTCCAAACTATTAACTATAACTGTTCACCCCTTTAATTCCCACTACAATACACTCTAATTCTTGGAGACTATTAAAATAACATATTAATTATCAATGCCATAATGAAACACACAAATAAATACCAAAAATAACAAAAACATTCAGGAACCAAGCTTGGATTCAATACATAAACATCTTGTACTACCCTGGTTACTAAAGCATAATCCCAAATGGGTGGTTATAAAGCACCATTCTATGACCAACCACTTTAATTATGATGATATTACCTCCGTACTATGGGACATCCCTAAATAATAAGGATGACTCCAGAGCCTAGGACCTCATGATAACTTAAGCTTTGATATCATTTTTCATAGACCATTTGAAGTTGTCCATCCATTGAATACCATAACATACTCAAGACATACCTAAAAGGTGTTCCTAATCCACTTTATTTGGAGACAAGCACCAAGGAATCACATGATTACTGGTGGGAATGATTTCACCCTTAAGATAAAAAATAAATCCAAGGACTCTCACCGAAAATTTTTGCATGACCACACCATACATTGAAGTTCCATATCACAGAAACATATAGGATGAAATTAAAACTAGATAAAACATTGAATATGAAACATAAATAACACATGAAAATAAATAGGCCCAAAAATATAAACAATACAACCCACCACCAATAGAAACCAATATTGAGTGACTAAAATAAAACCAGGCTCAAAGTGAAAAGCGTAAAGTCGTAAATGGAGAAACATCAATGATGTCAAAGTAAATAAAATAAATCTAAAAGAGACCACACTAACCATATCTATGTGTAATTTTGAAATCTAAACTATCCACCATCACCATCCTAATATAATAACCCATTACTAATCGAGACTTGTATATCAAACTACCATTTCCAAGTAAAACTAGCTAACATGTAATGATGAAAGGCATGACCATAATTTCCTAGTAGGTCACCACCCACTAGTCTATGAATACACTTTAAAGATATATATAATTCATTTTTTTAAGATAAATAATAGATATAAGATATATATATATATAAAGTTTCATTTCATTTAAAAAAGGAAAAAAATAATGAAATACACCTTCAAAATCATTATTTTTAGTCAGTAAGTTGAAGTAAAGAAAATGGGTTTTATTTTGATGTAAATCAATGATAAAGTATGGTGTTTTAAACTATAAGTATAAAACTTAAATTTTCACTATTTAATAGCATTAAACATAAATAATTTTAAAACATAACATCATGGGAACCTAGGTGCTACAGGTACAATCTTGGAAAAGTTCATACAACTACTAAACATGGCTGGTGTCAAATGACATCAACTTTCCCTAACACCTAGTTTTTCCCTCACTAGTCTAACTAAGGGGTGTATAATATAAGAAGAATAAAATATATCTTAGGTACACTATCTATAGTGTGATCATAACTAGCACAGCATGTGTACCTAGAATTCCCACCTAGACACCTATGCTTTCCAATGAATCATAAATAGAGATGAGTCAAATGATTATTTTAAAACAATATAAATATATCATAAAATTTGAAAATGAGCCACACCCACACCTCTGATCCCCTCACAATAAATAGTCCTAGTTTCTTTGAGAATAAAGATAAAATACCAAAGGAACATAATTGGGCACCATCACATATTTAGCATCAATAAACATTCACTTTCATTATAAGCAGGGAATGTTTCAAGGGGATTTCATTTTCTAGAGAAATAATTTGAAAAGTAAAAACCGGGACAAATGAGTATTTTTTATAAAAAAAATAAAACATGTTTCTAAAACCAAAACATAATTAATAATTCAATCAAAAATTTTAAATATCCAGCCGAACATTTATAAAAAACGCTTTCTAGGCATGGATCTCCAAAATAGACTCTATGCTATAAAAAATGAAATCCTATGTGAATTTGATGAAATCCAAATAAGAGTAAATTACACTTTATGAAATCTTCTAGATATACTTAATAACACATTAAAATTATTCAAAACATGTATAAAAGAATAATAAATCATAGCTCTAAATTTCAAGAGTTGTGTGAAGGACCACCTACCATGAAACATTTATCATTTTTAAACAGTAGTGCATAATCACCTCAACAAGAACCAAGGGGATTATAGAACCAATAATAACCCTAAAACCATAAAATACCTAATTAAAAATTGATCCAAGATAGCCTTAGTTCATCATTCCATGCTAGGATTAAATAGAAATGGGGGAAAAGAGAAAAAAATAAAGGAGGAAGATACTAAGAGTGATTACCTTGAAGAATCTGGCATAAAACATGAAGAAAATCTAAAAATATACAAAGGTAGAGGATAAAAATGAGAGGGATAAGCCCTATTGGTCGTGTGATCCAAATGTAGAGGAGGGGGTGAAATTAGGGGTAAATCTTAGTAAGGTTATAATGGTAAAATTCCATTTTTAAATGAACCTAGGCACTATGCATGGTTTGATTGTATGGTTGGACAAAGTGTGCTCCAAATTGGATAATTTATTAAATAAAGATGAAATTTATGTATGTAGATTGAATAAATAATTGAATGGGATGAAATAAGCTTTGAGGGAATGGTATTCCAAATTGGATACTTGCTTAAGGAAGATGATTTATAATAAATGAAGATTTGAAATCAATCTTTACATTAAATAAATTCAGTAGTATTCCCTAATCATAATTCCTTATGTAGATGACCTTATATTTGATGGGAATGATGAAATATCTTGTGAAATATTTGCTTAAGAAATGAAAAAGTTTTTTGAGTTGTCCATGTTAAGGGAAATGAAATACTTTACAAATTTTAAAAAATAAGAAACACATTTTTATTTCTCAAGAAAATTATTCTAAGAAACTACTTAAGAAGTTTAGTATGGAAAACTCAAAACCTATTTCCACATCGATTTCAATGTAAACAAAGTATTCTAAAGATGGAGAAGGAAATGAAGTTGATAAGAAAAAATTTCATAAGCTGATCGGAAGTTTTTTATATTTGACTGCATTAAGACCCAAAATTTTTTATGTTGTTACCTTATGTGAAATATTTCAAAGTGCTCCTAAAGAATCCCATTTACTTACTGGAAAAACAATTCTTTGATACATGAAAGTCACATAAAATTTCATAATTGGGTATGATAGCTTAGAAATTATTGATTTGTTTGGGTATTCAAATGTTTATTGGGCATGGAATGATAATGATAGAAGATCCACATCAGGTGGAGTTTTCTTTCTGGGGAAAATTTGTTTCAGTTGGTATAAAAAGAAAAAAAAATTAGTGACTCTTAATATGGATAAAGTTGAGTATGTTGTTTATACTCAAGACACTACCCAAATTATGTGGATGACCACTCAGTTAGAAGATTTACTTATTGAAGTGAAGTTACCCTTTCTCTTGGGGTGTGATAATCAAATTGAAATCAATATCACCAAGAATCCGGTGAAACATTATTGTTCAAAACATATTGATATCAAATATCATTTCACCAAAGAGCATGTGGAGAATAATGGATTGAATTTGGAATATGTTCCAACATCAGAACAAGTTTCTGAAATTTTCAAACAACCTTTACTGAAGGAACCTCTTTCTAAATTGAGTTTGAACATGGGAATCCAACCTATTTCTCATCATGGTTTAGTTATGTGTTTTTGTATCCTCTCTTGTCTTACCTTTGCATAATTTTTTCAAGGGGGAGAATTGTTTCATAAATCTATCCTTATATAAGAATGTAAATAGGGGGAGTTGTGGCTAAGCTATGAATCCAGCATTATATGTGTGTGAACTATTCTAACTATTTATTAGAGTGGTTGTAGGAAACAAGATTTTTGTATACCAGGGAAGTTAAAGAAGTGGATAAAGATGAGAAGGAAAGTGTTGAAGAAAATTTGAAGAGGTTTCATGATCACTTATTTTATAAATAATGGTTTTACTATCAATAATTCTTGTTTCCAATAATAAGTTATCTCACATGGGCCTATAATTATTGATAAGTAATCCATAGCTTGAAGTTACAAATTTTAGTGATTTATGAATATTAATTAACCAAAAAACACAAAAGGGGATATTGTTAGGATAAAGATGATAAGAATGGTCATATTCAGGTGTTTTATTTTGTTTTCAATGAAGTTTAATAAGAAAATAAAGTTTAAGAATAAAATAAATCACCTCTCTTTGTTTTTGGTGAAAATAAAACTAACAATAGTATTCAAGAAAAATCAGTCTCATAATGGTCCATAAATTCCACAATATTCAAGAATCCTGCCCAAACCATATTTTGGGGCGAGTATAAAAGGACAAAAGTACATTGTACTTTTCTGATTGAAGTATTATTCATGATAAGTAGAGAAAAGGAAGATATCTAGAGAAAATAATAGGTTCTAGATTGGATTTTTTTTTCTTGAAGAAGTTGTGCCAGATATAAGATAAAATAGAAGAGGCAATATTGTAACATATTCAACTGATCATAATATTTATCTGATTATTATATTCAATTTGTTATCGTATTAGGCAGGATTATTGTATTGGGATTTTCAGACTGAATAAGAAAGTGTTTATAATTGTATTAATTGTATTATGTAAAGATATATATTTCTATATTGTGTAATAGGATTGGAAAATGGGCTAGGAAATTGGACTGAGTTTTATTACAAATTATAGGAAGTTCTCACCATATTCTGGGTAAGAAAGTGAAGAATTGATTTGAAAGTTTATATTTTTGAAATTTTATAAAGAATCACTTTAACATATTTTGTTACAAAAACATTGTATTACATAATTTGTGCTAGAAAGAGAACATGAACTGTTGGATTTTTTATATTTTGATACATGAGTGAAAGGGAATATCCTACTCGTTATATTCCACACAAAAGGATTGTTTTCTAATGGATTGTGTGGTGTTTGATTATTTCCAAAACATAAAAAGTATGTAGCTATTCTTATTGAATAGTGAACCTTTTAAATTCTTGTGTTCCTATGAATGTGAGTTTGAATTTTTTTCAGTAGGGAGGTAATATTTAACAGGATGCGAAGGTTGTTTCATAAGTGAGAAAATGTAAAATAAAAGGTATCACTAATTTACCCCTCCCCCCTGTCAGTGATACAATTATCCTGAATGGGCACATACAATTGGTATCATAGCAAAGGTTCCATTCATTTTTATTTTTCTGAAGTTTTGGAAAGAAGTTGATGGAGAATCTAAATTGTTTTAACAGCAAAGGCATCCCAGTTTTTTATGGAAATTACTATCATATCTAAAAATATATAATTTTTTCTTATCTTATGTCTATTGGTTATGTTTTTCTTTAACCTAAAATATATGGATTCTATTTATGATAAAGTTACCCTTACATATTTTGATAAGAAGAATATTGAGAATGATGGAAGGTCCAAGAATGATTTACTATCCTCACTTTCTCAAAGTGAATTTCTAAGGGTGAAGGGTGTTTCCACGACTAATGGTATATGGGAAAATTTGAAAAATATATACGAAGGTAATACAAAAGTGAAGAAAGGAAAAATTACAAATCTGGAGGCTGAATTATGAAGATTTGAAAATGGATGAGTATGAATCTGTTAGGGACTTCTTTTCCAGGGTAAATGATGTTTTCAGCACTATTATATGTATTGCTGAAAAGTTATAAGATTCTACAATTTTTGAAAAGATTTTAAGAATTATTCCTGATAAGTTTGATTATAAATTTTCTTCATTAGAATATATAGATCCTTATATATTATCTATAGATTATTTTTATAGAACTCTCATTACTTATGAAATAATAATGGAGAAATCTATGAAAAGAAAAAAAATTGATAGATAAATGTATTTCAAGGCTGCCAAGAAAGAGAAGTCAAAGAATATTCTTATTGAATAATAAGCTAGTGATTCTGATTCCATAAATTAGGTATGTAAAAAACTTGATGATATTTTATACTTGTTGTTTAAAAATGTGAGAATAGGTACATGGAAATATAAAGGGATACTTCCCTTGAAAATATTTGAATGTGGAGCCATTGGGAACTTTGTGGCTAATTTTACACAAAGAAAGAAAGAAGAGGATAGTGATGAAGAATAAAGAAGGCCAAGAAGATTGTGGAAGTAATATAGTGATAAGGATAAATATTTTTCAAGAGGAAAAGATAAAAAATTCTTCAAATCCAAAAGAATAATTTTCTTATCTAAATATTAAGAGGAAGAAGGAATTGAATATAAATCTGAAAAATATACCAATTATGTTGGTGAGAATATTTTTATTATAATATTGAATGATGAAGAATTTGGAAGAAGTTGTTCTCAAGAAGAAAAAACTCTATTAGAATATAATTTAAAAGAAGACTTTAAATAATTCCAGATAAATATTGGAATGAAGGAGAAATAAATCATGAAGTTGAAAAATGAAAGTTCCTCATCAAAAAATCAAGAAGATCTTCCTGATGGGAAATTTAAGTTGGTGAAATAAATTTATGATTTAAATAAATCTCTTGATGAAGAAAAGAATCGTAATGAACATATGGAAGTAAAGGTGAAGGAAAAAAGAATAATATTTGGAACTTTTCCAACAAAAAATTTCTAAATATGAAGAGAGAAATATAAGTTTTAAAAACTCTATCTCTTAAGTTCATGAAAGTTTTAATTAGTAAAAATTTGAGAAGGATAAAAAAAATTAACTTTAAATGTTGAGAAGAAATATGGAAGTGTTTCTGAAAATAAGAGTGTTGGGAAAGTTATGTATGTGGAAAAGACCAACAAAATTGGGAATTTATAAGTTTCTAAAAATCATTAATCCAAAAAAATTTATAAACATGATGAATATAGAAATTTTTATATTACTTCTAGTTCTGATAAGGTTGAGAAGAAAAAAAATTCTGATTAATAACAAAAAGTTCGGTGGTTCAAATAATAAATACAGGAAGGTTTCTAAGAAACATGTTTACACTCCGATCAGTACGGAGGTTTTAGAGGAAAATATTCTTTCTATGGGTACTGCTGTTATTGTGGTGGATTCAGACATACAGTAAATATGTGTTGGTTCATCAAACAACATTTCTATTATTCCAAAGTTTATGGAAGGTAAATCTTGAGGGGGAGTTAATCCTTTCAAAAGAAGAAGTCTGAGAAGGAAGTTCTGAAGAAAAACGATAAGGATGGTGTGAAAATTGAAAATAGGTTTCAACTATTGAAAAATATTTGTGAAAAATGTGAACAACATGTACATATTTCTAAGGGGTGTATTTTTTTGTTACCATCACAACAAAAGTTTCATAACAATTCTCAAAAGCTAGAAGTGGAGAAAGAAAAAGAAAGAATAAAAGGCTCTTGTTGTTGAAACCTCTCTAAAATCATTAAAATGAGAATGAACTTAGATTATTGATAGTGGTTGTTCTTATCATATGATAGGAGAGTTAAAAAATTTAAATATTTTGAAATACTTCGAAGAAGGAATGGTAACATTTGGTGATGATTAATCTTTGAGAATTAAAGGTGTTGGTTCATCCATCTTTGGGAAAGAAAAAAATAAAGAAATAGTTATATGTTGATTGACTGAAACACAACCTATTGAGTATTTCACAACGTTTTGATAAGGGTAACAAGGTTATCTTCATAAAATATTGGTTTTTAAAAAAATTGGGGAATATTGAAATATTTTTACAAGAGGCTGATGTATGAAAGGAAACTTATTTGAATTTGGTGAAACAAAAAACTCTTGTTACTTGGGTATGGTGGATGAGAATCAATTGTGGTATAAAAGGTTGGGACACATGTGTCAAATAAATATGAGAAAGTTATTTAAGTGGGATAGTGTCCATGATATTCTTGATTTACCAAGAAGAAGAGATTGGTGTTTCACTATTTTTCAGAAAGGAAATATTACAAATTCCATGCATAAGATAGTTGAGATTTTTTCAAAACAACCCATAGAACTTATTCATTTTGATATTTTTGGGTCAATGAGAAAACAATCAATATATATATATATAAGTACTTCATCACTTTAATTCATGACTTTACTCTCATTACTTGTGTTATGTTTATGAAACATAAGTTATATGATTTAAAAAAATTTAAAAATTTCAGTAGGAAATATGGGAAGAAATATGAGTATTCAGTGAATAATTTGAGAACTAATAATAGTGGTGACTATAATAATGAATAATTTTAAATTTATATTAAGAGTCATGGAATTCATCAATATAATAGTTCCTCATACACTCCTCAATAAAATGGAGTTTCTGAAAGAAAGAATAAAAGTTTGGTGGAAATGGGAAGAATTATGTTACTTGAACATGGTCTTTCTCATTACTATTAGAGGCAAGCCATGAGTATGTTTTATATATTAAAAACCATTTTTCTATAGTCAAAATTCACATATGACTCCATATGAAATGTCTCTTGATAAAACTCAATGTTTGAGGCACTTAAGAGTTTTTGGGATCCCATGCATTATAAAGAAGAAAGGTGGAAACCTTAGAAAGTTTAAGCATAAAGTTGAAGAAGTAATATTTCTTGGATATTCTCTGGAAGGAAGAGGATATAGATCTTTCAACAAATAACCGGGAAGAATTGTTGATTTTTTTAATGTGAAAGTTATTGAATAACATGAGAAGGATAAACAGACTCATGCAAATAAGGAATTTGAGCATGATAAATAAAGTTTTGTTAATAATTATGATAAGGATACAGAAAATTGTAATCCTACTCAAGAAGAATAAAAATCAAACACATCTATTTCCATTGATGAGGAAGAATCTAAAAAATCTCATCCTAGGATGAGGAAGTAAGTGGAAGTTCGGAATATTATTGGTGATCAACATCAAAAGGTACGAACAAGAAGAACAACAAATATTATTACACATACTTCATTGTATTAAAAAGTTGGTCGAAATGATGTGAAAGAAGCTTTTGAGTATCCAGAATGGGTTCAAGACATGAATGAATAGCTAGATCAAATAGAAAATAATGATACATGGGAACTCATACCTAAGATAGATAACAAAAATGTTACTGGTATAAAGTGGGTTTTCCAAAACAAGCTGAATGAAGAAGGTGAAGTGATAATAAACATGGTGATATTTAAGTGAAAATGTTACTCAGAAATTGAAGGTATTTATTTTGATGAAACTTTTTCCCTGTTGGAAAGGATATAAACAATGATAATTTTTCTTGATATTTCTTCACAATGAAGTTAAAAAAAATTAGATAGATGTAAATTCCACATTCCTGAATGAATATCTTGATGAGGAAGTTTACATTGAACAACCATATAGCTTTGTTGTTGGGAAAGATGAAAGTTATGTATGTAGATTGAATAAATCATTGTATGGGATGAAATAAGATCTGAGGGAATGGTATTCCAAATTGGATACTTTCTTAAGGAATATTATTTTTAATAAATGAAGACTTAAAATCGATATTTATATCAAATAAATTCGGGAGTATTCCCTCATCATAATTTTTTATGTTGATGACATTATCTTTGATTGGAATAATGAAGGATCTTGTGAAATATTTGCTTAAAAATGAAAAAAAAATTGATTTTTCCATGATGGGGAAAATGAAATACTTTCTTGCATTAAAAATTTTAAAAAATAAGAAACAAATTTTTCTTTCTCAAGAAAAGTATTCTAAGAAACTTATTAAGAAGATTAGTATGTAAAACTCAAAACATATTTCCATATCAATTTTAGTGTGAACAAATTTGTCTAAATATGGAGAAGGAAATGAATTTGATAAGAAATAATTTCAAAAGTTATTCAAAAGTTTTTTATATTTGACTTCCTCAAGACCCAACATTGTTTATGTTGTTACCTTATATAAAAAATTTCAAAGTGATCCTAAATAATCACATTTACTTGCTGGAAAAAAATTATTAGATAAATGAAAGTCACAACAAATTTTATAATTGGGTATAATATCTTAGAAAGTATTGATTTGTTTGGGTATTCAAATACTAATTGGGCATGAAATGATGATGATAGGAGATCCACATCAGGTGAAGTTTTATTTCTGTAGAAAAGTTGTTTTAGTTGGTATACAAAGAAAAAAAATTAATAACTCTCAATATGGATAAAGTTGAGTATGTTGTTTCTAATCAAGACACTAACCAACTTATGTGGATGAAGACTCAGTTAGAAGATTTACTTGTTGAAGCGAATTTAACCTTACTCTTGGGGTGTGATAATCAAATTGAAATCAATCTCACCAGTAATCTGGTGAAACATTCTTGTTCAAAACATATTTATATCAAATATCATTTCACCAAAGATCATGTGGAGAAGAACAGATTGAATTTTTAGTATATTCCAATATCAGAACAAGTTGCTGAAATTTTCAAACAACCTTTACTGAAGGAACTTTTTTCTAAATTGAGGTTGAACATGGGCATCTGACTTCTTTCTCATCATGGTTTAGTTATGTGTTTTTGTCTCCTCTCTCGTCTTACCTTTAGATAATTTTTTCAAGGGGGAGAATTTTTTCATAAATCTATCCTTATAGAAGAATTTAAATAGGTGGAGTTGTGGCCAAGTTATGAATCCAACATTATACCTATGTGAACTATTCTAACTATTTATTGGAGTGGTTGTAAGAAACAAGATTTTTGTATTCCAAGGAAGCTAAAGAAGTGGAGAAAGCTGAAGAAGAAAGTGTTGAAGAAAAGTTCAAGAGGTTTCATGATCAATTATTTTCGAAATCATGGTTTTACTAACAATAATTCTTGTTTCCAATAATGAGTTATCTCACTTAGGCTTAGAATTATTAATAAGTAATTAATATCTTGAAGTTACAAATTTTAGTGATTTATGAATCTTAATTAACCAAAAAAATACAAAGGGGGATATTGTTAGGATAAAGATGATAAGTATGATCATATTCAGGTGTTTTCTTTTTTTCAACTATGTTTAACAAGAAAATGAAGTTTGAGAAGAAAAGAAATCACCTCTATTTGTTTTTGTTGAAAATAAAACTAACAATCGTATTCAAGAAAAATTAGTCTCATAATGGTTGAGAAATTCCATCATATTGAGAAGTTTTTTTCTGGATGAAAAGGATCATCGTACTCACCTCGGGTCTAAACTAGAAGAAGAGATTGTAATGGGGGGTAATCAGAGTCTTCATGACTATGATATAGATGTGACAATGCCTTGATGATCTTGGAGTTCTCATAAATCATAAGTATTCTGTAAAACTTGTGAATCAATCTTTATAACTTAAAGGTTAAGAGAAGGTACTAGAAATCATATTCAGTCAGATCGTAATCATGTCAATAATATTCTAGTTGATAAGGAAAGAAATATATTTCTATAGGAATGGGAAGTTACAATACTTTCCAGTATAAGTTAGATAATGTTGAAGCTGATCTTAAATGTATTAAAAGTCATGAAAGAATTAATGATATAAAGAGAAGTTTATGAATGAAGTAATTTTATGAATTTGATGTTATGGATAAATATCCATAGGATTAGGTATACCATAATATTCATCAGACAAAAAAAAATTTATAGAAAATTTATTCGTATCATATTCAGAAGAGATAGAATTTTTTGAAGTAAAAGATTCTAATACTAGTCCATCAGACTCGATATTCCATCATAATCATCGGAGGAATAATTTTTTCCTACCCATGAATGAAAAGAAAAATAAAATAATGTGGTAACCAATACAAATAATAAACTCAGATCTTTATCAAAAATATAGTCAGCCTTTCATCAGGATGAATTGTTTTAATTTCAAATGGGACAGGAGACATTATAGTGAAGTTTAATCTAATTGTATGAATGGAGGTGAGACCGATAAATTGAAGTAACCTGATATTGAAAAATTAATCAGATTCAGGATCATTTACCTGGAGGAAAGAAGAAGAAGAAGAGTCTTGTTTAAAGACTTTTTTGAAAGTGTTGATAAAGGGATCAAGAAACTTTAAGATATTGAAGGATATACGAAAAGTGATTAAAATGGGAAAATTTAAGTTCGAAGAATATTTTTGTTTACATCAGTTGGTACAGAGCATCGTAATGAATAAATCATATTAGGAAATCATAATGGTATATATTTCCTCAAATAATAAATTGGTATGGATCATTGTAATGAAGGAATGTTATTAAGTAAATCGGATTCAGACTGATGTTTGTGAATAAAGTCAGATGTGAAATCAATTTTTTAGAATATTAGATAAGGATCGAGAAGAAACAATAAGAGTTGAGAAGAATTGATTAAGTCAAGATGCACCCAAAATTCAAGGAAACATAAAAATTTAAGTAATTTAGCTGAGTGGGAAAGTTTTCATAAATCTCAACCAAACCATATTTTGGGGCAAGTATAAAATGAGAAAAGTACATTGTAATTTTCTAACTGAATTAATGTTCATTAGAAGTAGAGATAAGGAAGAGATATAGATATAATAAGAGGTTGCATATTGGTTTTTTCTTGAATAAGTTGTGCCAAACAGAAGAGAAAGGAAAATATACAAGTTTGAATGTATTCAACTAATCATCATATTTAGCTGATTATTATATTCAATTGGTTATTTTATTGGGAAGGATTATCGTATTGGTATTTCTAGACTGAATAAGAAAGTTTTTATAATTTTCTTAATTGTATTCTGTAGATACATATATTTCTGTATTGAGTAATCAGGCTGGGAAAATTAGACTATAAAATTAGACTAAGTTTTATTAAAAAGTGCAGGAAGTTCTTACCAGCTTCTAGGTAAGAAATTTTAGAATTTATTTGAATGTTTATATTTTTTAAATTTGATAAAGAATCATTGTAACATGTTTTGTTACAAAAAAATTGTAGTATATCATTTGTGCTAGAAGGAGCACACACACTATTGGATTGTTTATATAGTGATACATGAGTGAAATGGCATATCCTACTCATTGTATTCCATGAAAAATGATTTTTTTTCTAATGGATTGTGTGTTATTGGATCATTTCCAAACCATACCAAGGATGTAGCTATTCTTATTGAATAGTGATCATTGTAAATTCTTATGTTCCTATGGATGTGAGTTTGAATTGTTTCCAATAGGCAAGTAATATTTAACAAGAGGAAAATGTTGTTTCATAATTAAGGAAACATAAAATAAAAGGTATCACTGATTCACCCCCTCCCCCTGTCATTGATACAATTATCCTGACTGGGCACTTACACTAGGCGCCCACATGGGTAGGTCACACTATTAGACAAACTATACATCATCCATGTGATTTGGATCTCTTAAAATTATAGTGTATGTCATATAGTTGTTACATGGTTAATAATAATTATGTTCCCTAACCATGTGACATGTAGTAAACCTCTTGAAAACTCTAAATTTCAAATAAAACCCTCTTGGGAAGAGAGATAAACAAGGGAGACTCAAAAAATAAAATTAAATAATAGAGTTAAGAGAGGTTTGGTGTGATAAGTAATCATGTATGAAGCACATAAATTGTGTTTTTCTTTTGAATTTAATTAATTTAATCATTTTTATTTGATTATTCCTTCATGTGATCATTCAAAGTTAATGTGTTGAAGTGTAGTGATTCAGGTGTATTTATCTTCTATGTTTTGGACATTGTAGCATGGGCTCACATCACTTATTTTTTCTGCCTAGTATGCTCTGGTGGATATCTTCCAGTGGGATTTATAGAAGATAGGTATGAGACAAACAAGTGGTATCATAGATTCTATTGTAGTTTTAAATTATCAAACACTAGTGAAGGTGTTTCATGGATTTATTCTATTATATCATTCTTACCTTTTATTTTTAGGATGATTTTCAGTAAGTAGTTCTTGATTCCTCTAACATGTTACAAAATTTATTGTTAGTTCATTAATTTCTAGAAGAATAGAATTTTATAAGGGTGAGGTTAGGGTAGATAAGTTCAATGGAATTTATTGTGTCTTCTAGAGAATAAAGATTGAGGATTTTCTACTGTATAAGAACCTTAATCTTTTATTGACAAGTACCAAGCCAAAATAAATAAATAAAGAAAAATAGGATAGGATATATAAGAAAGTACCAAGATTAATTCATATGTCATTATCTCTAAATATGGATTATAATATCTAATATGTAAAAAATAAATTAAAACTCATGAAAACTCTTAGTGACATATATGACAAGTTATCTATAACGAAGAAGGAGTTCCTTTTGTGAAGGTTGTTTAGTGTAAGGATGTTATAAGGTAAACAAGTTATAGATCGTATTAATGACTTCAACTTGATAAAAAGTTAGTTAGACTTAGTTAATTTGAAATTTGGATATTTAAAGTGGGTGTTATTTTTAATTTCATCACTCCCTGGGAATTGGGATGTGATGGTCACTACAGTGACAAATTCTATCTAAAAGACTAACCTAGTGGTTGTGGATGTTAGAGACCTGATCTTGAGTGAAGAACTTAATCAAAAGGAAATCCATACATATTTTATAAATTTATATAGTGAAAAAGGATGGGACACTCCACAGCACATAAAGGTCAAAGAAAAGGGAAATAAGTAAGAATTCAAAATATGAGTAGCTTAGGGGAAGGTGGTCCCATGTATTGGCATTGTGAGAAGAGAGGACACTTGAAGAAGGATTATAATGAGCAGAGAGTGAATTCCATAATATAAATTTTTGAAATTGAATCTATTAATCATGTGTCATAAGATAAGAATGGTAAATCATTTAGTGTCGTGGGTTTAGTTGAGTTTTTGATTTTAGAATATGTATCTTCATTTTACTAAAAATCTAAGAGAGTAAGTATAAAGAATTATATTTCTAAAAGATTTAGTAAGGTTCTTCTTGTAGATGATCAGTCTCTCGAGATTATGAGTAGGAGTAACATCTCCATATGGACATAGAATGAATGTATTCTAGAGTTAAAGGGTGTGTGGAAGATACTATAAATAAGGAAGAACCTAATTTTCATTATACAATAATACAATATAGGTTTCTATACAATATTTAAAAATTGAGTGTAGGAAATTTAACGTGATTCCATGTTTGTGATCAAAGGAGTAAAGAAATGGACATTGTACCTCATGGGAGTATCATAAGGTTCAATTCATGTTGTAGAATGTATTTATAAAACATAATGGCATGACCATCTAGGTGAATTGACTGGTAAAGAGATAAATATCATCACTGCTAAAGTTATACTAAAAATCAGAATCATGGAGTATGAGATGTTAAAAGATTTTATCCTTGGAAATAATTAAAATCTTTCCTTTAAAACTAAAGGTAATACACCAATGAACCAGAAGTTATATTTGGTTTATATAGTTATATGGTAGCCATCTCTAGTTCATTATCATGGAGGGTCATTGTTTTATATGACCTTCATCGAAAATGTTACATGAAAAGTTGTGGTGTTCATTCTTAAGAAAATTTATGAGTTATTTAAATTATTTTCCTGATGAAGATCCATGGTGGAAAAGGATATTAGTTTCAAGGATAAGTATGTATATTATGATAATGGTGGGTTGTATAGAATCAGAGAGTTCAAGAGGTTCTGCTAGAAGAAGGGTATATGGTTTGAGAATACCATACTAGGTACTTCAGAACCTAATAGAGTCACAGATATGGTTAATAAGATATTTATTTAAAATTAATGGAGTGTGAGAATACATGTGGGGTTCTCAAATGTATTATGGGTAGAGGAGGTGAATTATATAGAATATATGATCAATAGGAGTCCCTATTCTCTATTGGGGTAGGAATTACCAGAATTATATTGTTCTAGAAGGAAGTTTGAATTCACCCATATCAAAGACCTCATCTCACTCACATATGTACACATTGATGCCAATTATATGAAAAATATTGAATCAAAGTACTAATTTTGTTACTTTTTTGATATAGCGATGAAGAATTTGGTTTTTTACTCTGGGATAAAAACTCTTAGAAGATTTTTAGAAGTCAAAATGTTTTCTTAAATCGGGGATCCTATGGAAGGATTGGAACTTATCTGAGAAATCAAATAAGATAAAAGTACCATCATAGGATCCCTATCAATTGAATAGATATCTTAAAGCTATGGATGTTTGATGTGGTCTTATTTTAATGCATGTTTTACATATATTTTTTAGGATATTCTTATGATTTTTGGGTTTAAATGAGATTAAAATGGTAAACAAACCATTCTTCATCATTTTGAGTTGAAATTATAATTCTTTGAATATTTTTATCAAAATTTCAAATTTCAATGTGTATTTTATATTAAGTCATTTAGTTGAATTACATAATTATTGAGAACATAATTATTATTTTCATTGATCAAATATTCATTATGAAATAATATTGAAATAATTAACCCTTTAAATTTCCATTGATTTTATTTTGAATATATTGTGTTGGAACTAGTTGTAAATTCATTTGTTAGAATTTATAAATTCATGTTTAAGTTGGTGTGTATAATTCTTTCATTTTTGTTATGTGAGATGAATCTCAATTGAAATATATTTTATAAGAGTTAAGGGTGTTGAATTCTTAAGATCAAACTTCCATGTTCTTGCCATAAATATTTTTTTACACAAAACATGACAATTTTTGAAGTTTATAAATTACTTGAATTTTGTTTAAGTCCCTTATTTTTTTATAAATTTTACTTTATCGGTTTTCATGTGTGTTTTTTAAGATAATTGAAAGTCTACCTCGTGTAAGATATTTTGAAGTGGGTAATCTTTAAGAAATTTTTTGGCATGTGTGATATATTCCAAATTTGATTTGAAGGATATTATTTTCAAGTGAACTTTTATGGTATTTTAAGGTGCTTTGATAACCTCATGTAAGACATTTGGACTCATATTTTTAATATAATTTCACCATAGTTGACCCCAATATTCATTTTGGAATAAGTCCAACTTAGATTTGACTAAGATTACTCAATAAGGTTGACCTGATCTTTTGAATGGGGAAGAAAGGTCCCTATTATGCCAGATCAAAGAATCAATAAGAACTAAGTCTAAGTATGATTGGCCAAAATCAATGAGAAACCAATCCTTCTTGGTCGATAGAGAACCTAGGACAAGTGTGGTTTGGGGTTTTGAAGCGATCAATATTTAATGAGGTAAACCTATACTAAATATCAACACTCAGGATAAGCATGATTAAACCTAGTTTAGAGTCCTTATTCTGATTGATATTGGAAGAGATGAAAGTGAAAACAAGTAAGCTTGGTCTAAAGGGAGTCTGGATTTTTCTAATTTTTATTTCCTACAAAATGAGTTAAACCCAATCTCAATGAACCTAAAGGCAAGGGAGGTGGAATAAAAATGTTTTCAAACTTGATTGAAGAGAGAATAAAACCCTTCAATGAACTCAATGGTGTGAATATGAATCCTAATTTGAGTATGGATACATTTTTTATCATTGTTCTATGATGTTTTTAGGTTCAAAGTTGAATTTGATAATGGTGAGAGCTCGATCATTCTAAATACTAGAATTTCACCATTGTTGAAAATTTCACTACAAGTGTTCCACATATTACCTCAACAAATCTTGGTTATAATTATTTAACTAAACTCCAAAAAATACTCAATGTGAGATGACGACGGAAGCGGCACTATCGATCTTGGGGAAGAAATCTAAAGACTGATTCAACTATGATCGAAGGTGATCAAGTTGTGCCCATATAATGGGATCAAGCTTGATTGAGAACAAATTTGGTTATATGAGTAAATTCTTATATCAATTTTAGATTCTGGTATGAGTTGAAAGCTAGTTTGAGCTAGTTTTGTGTGTCTAATGAAGCTAATTGAACTAGAAGAATTGAAGTATTGAGATAGGAGTAGGATTTCTCACTTATAAGTTGATAAAATTAAGGGAAGGATAAATGATGACTACCAATTTGTCTAGGTTCTTGTTGATCTGGATGATTTTGTTTCCTGTAAAATGAGTTATAACCAATATCAATGAACCCAAAGACAAGGGAGGTGGATTAAAATAGTTTTAAACTTTATTTAAGAGAGAATAGAACCCTTTGATTAAATCAGTGGTGTGATTCTAAATCTTAATTCGAATATAGAGACAATTTTTATCATTTTTCTATTAAGTATGTAGGTTTAGAGTTAACGTTGACAATGGTGGGAGATCGATCATTCTGAATACTATAATTTCACCATTTTTGAGAATTTCACTGCAAGTGATAAACATATTACCTCAATTAATCTTGGTTAAAATTATAACGCTAAACTCCAAAAAATACTCAATGTGATATGATGAAGGAAGTTTCACTGTAGAGCTTAGGGATGAAGTCTAAATATTAATTCAATTATGACTGATGTTGATTGAGCTATACCCACCTAATAGGATCAAGATTGATTGAGAATTTAGTTTGAGCTAGTTTGTGTGTCCAATAAATCTACTTTCACTAGCAGCATTGAAGTTTTGAGATAAGAGGAGTGTTGTGCACTATAGAAGTTAATATAATTAAAGGAAGACTAAATGATAACTACCAGTTTTTCTAGGTTTATGTTGATTTGGATACACATTAAACCATTAATTGGTTACAAGGGGAAAGTTATTAAAATTTTCCTGGCACAAAAATAGAATTTGGAAGGCAAAGGAGTTACTTCTACATGGAAATTTTTTTTTTGAGGATGATCTAGTAGTATGTAAAATAAATTCCTATACATAATCTAGAAAGGATGTTCAATCACAGTAGATGGTTTTTTATGGTGGGGTGGAGAACATAGACATGGTAGGAGACCATATAAGTGTGAAAGAGATTTGTAGTAAGATTGGCCTTCTCATTAGAGAATATTTATTTTCTCTTAAAATCTTCTTAATTCCTTTTATGTTATTTTTTATAGACTAAATATTTTATCTTTATTTCACAAACATGATCATGGGATAAAATATATTAGGTAAATAAGATTATATTTGTTACTTTAACTTTGTTCTTTCTCATTTCATGTTGATCGGTACTCTTTTATTTAATTATTATAATATTAATCCTTTATAAAAATTGATAATTAATGACTGCTGATCTCGATAAAGTTTTTAACTACAATAATTATTTAGTAAATCAACTTAATAATTGATTTTCTTCAGAAGAGTAACATAACAAGATTAAATGATAGTTTGATCTTGATGCTAACTAAATTTTCCATTCTTGTGACTAAATAAAATTTATAATTGATGTAGTGTATGGATTATCCATCTATAAGTGATCCTAATAATAGGGTAGGTTGACCTCATTTCTTAGTTTTCATATCATGTTATTTTCTTAAATTAAGGAAAATCTTTTCAAATAGAAATTTTGAATTACCTTGTTCAGTCAATGGACTTTTTTGTTGTTATTATTTCTTCATTTAGGCTTTCACATTCACCTTTCACTATAATTTCTTTATTTTTTCATTGCTATAAGTGATTCACCACAATTTTCATAACACCTCTTTTCTTGTTGTACTTGTTTCCTATTTTTTCTTGATTATTTTTTGTTTTTTTCTTAGTCACTCACATTCTTTTATCCCTTTTCTATGGATCGACCCCTATTAACTGCTAAACTAGTTCTTTGTAGGGAAATAATTAATTAATTTTCTAAGTCATAATGAATTCAATTAAAATTTTTCAACCATTTCCAAGGAAGGATTGTATGAATAAAAAATACATAAAAATTTATTAAGAAAATTTTCATAAAAATAGACATCAAATTTGTGCTTAAAAAATAAAAAAAAAACTTGTTCAAAAAACTCAAAACTTCAAAAAAAATTATATCATTAACTAACCCTAAAAAATATTAGAATTTTATTTTTTTGTAAACTCGGTCTTCTAGTAATAATATAGATCCTTTTATACTATAAATTTAGTAGGATTTTAGTTCTTTAAACTAGAAAATAAAAATCAAAATGGAATAAAATAGGGAGGATACGAATAATAATCAAAATAAAAATGCCAATCCACCTCCACCTATAAATTAACTGAGAAATAAAGTCAAACATAAGGAGTTTAAGGTGCCTATGATCTCTAGTAACCCATTTTGAATTAGAAAAACTCCTAGGTCTCACAACTATGAGGTCAAATAATATTACTCATCCATGTTTCCATCATACAATGGAATACCTAATGAAGACTCTATTAACTTCATTAGGGACTTCTATAATGTGGTGTTACAATTACCACTTAGAGGGCTGAGTGATGAGGAATTGAAATTAAGATTCTTCCCATTTTTAATTAATGGGGTGATAGGATTTGGTTATAATAATTAGATAAGGAAATATTTAACACATGGGATCAAGTTTGTAATTCATTTGTTATGAAATTTTATCTGTGAATAATTACTACTAAAATTAGGTTCAAAATAACTAATTTTATACAAGATGAGGGTGAGTTATTCAATGATGCTTGGGATATATTTAGGGGTTTAATTAGGAAGTGTATGAATCATAAATGTACTCCACATTTCATTATGGACACTTTTTATGACATTCTCACCCAGTGACACCAAACATTGGTAGATCAGTCCTTGAGAGAAAATTTTAGTGATAAAATTTTTCAATAATTGAATAAATTTTTTTTACACACTTATAAAAAATTCATAACATAAATTTTCAAGAATAAGAACCATGTTTAGGAAAGAAAACAATTCCATTAAATAAGATAAAGTAAAATCTGAAATATTTTATAATGAGGATCATCAAAAATCACTTATAGAGCAATGATACCACTAGGTTATGTTTTCTCATTAAAATTCATATTTCCACGACTTTGATATTCCTTTCTAGCCACTTGAAAATGTAAATTTTTTGGGGTATGGACCTATAATACATCCTAGTTATGATCCTTTCTCCAAAACATATAACCAATAGTATAGAAACCATCCAAATTTATCATGGAAATATCAGGGGATGTTTAGACCTACTACTACTCCTAGATTTAAACAACAACCTATAAAAAAATATAAAAAACAACAAAGGGGTGAATATTTTAATCCCTGTGTGAATTTTGAGGACTAAGTGTTTTCCAAAAATAATAAAATATTAAGTATAATGGATTCTCAATATGAAAATTTTAAAGTTCAATTTGATAAATAAAAAACCTAGCATGATTCAGATAAGGATCATTTAAATTAAAGGATTCCTAATCTAGAGTTGGAAATAGGATATATAGATAGGATAAAAAAAATATAAAAGGGTAAACTAACAAGCACTGTTGAATTGAATCCTAGGGAGAATCTAATGGATGTTACAATTTGAAGTGGCCTTTAAACTCACTTGGTGTAACAATTCCAACTCTAGTAACCCAGATTTTTTACTTTATTACATTATCATAAGATACAAGAAATCACATCACCAATGATAAATTAGTTTACTAGTCTTGAATAACCAGATACATACATTATTTCTTTTTTATATTGAAAATAAAATATAAAACATAGTAAAAGTAAATATTTTGTATCCTTAAAACTAATTCATAGATTTGTTATTTAAATCCTAGGGAACAAAAAAAATAATTTTGAGCTTAAAAACTTGGTAAGAGCTTTGTATAGTGGAATCTATAATGAGTAAATATAGAATAATCTATATTTCGAGGTAAATAAATAAAAACACATGTCATTTAATCAATAACTTGACCGTGAAATTGATCCATGGATAATATCAATATAATAATATCATGGATAATCATAACTAAATTCTCAATAGAATAAATTCATAATGTCAAACATATTGAAAAAGTCCTTATACCAAGATATTTTATAATATGGGTATGTACACCCAAAATCCCATTTAATAAGGTTATCCAGCTGGTTTGTCCCATGAGACCTATTGATGAATAAAGGGGATATCTATAATAGATCCCCACCTGTAACTACATATCTAATTAATTATTCATATATTAAATGATCAATTTAGTTCACAAATAATATACATTATCTACGAATATCCATCTTGAGTAAGGAATATGGAATATGAATATTTCCCTAGTTAATCAAATAATCGTCATGATAAAACAATGTATGTGAAAAAATTATATGATTTAGGCAATAAGAATATCCATGATACAAAGAATATGGATATGGAAGAGAATTTTATTATCCAAATAAATATGATCACAACAAAGTGAATGTTTCATGAGAAATTAAATAACCACAAATTCAATCAATAGATGAGATACGACCATCAATTCATCAGAAAAGTATATTTTGTATTAAAATAAATTCTTTTTTAGAATAGAATAAAATATAATAAAAACATTTAAAATAAATTTTCATTAAATAATTTTCTTGGAAAACCTTTTAAAAATTATATAATAATCTAAATTGCATAAAATGGTTATAGTAGTGGCAAAATCAGTTAAAATAATATACATTGAAAAGAAACATTCTTTTTTAATTTTTATAATGAAAGTAAAAAATAACCCTTCATAAAAAAAATAGAAATATTAATTTTAAAAATTTTAAAAATTCAAGGATAACATAAAATATTCTCAATAAATAATTTGAGTAAATAAAAATTTATTTTTTAAAATTTATTTTGAAAAATATTGACATGTAAGGAAAATATACCCAATCAAAAAGAGAAATAAGATCATATTTTATTTTAAACATTTAATTAATTGATTCAAGTCAAAAAATAGAATAAAAGTTGAAATAAAACATGGAAACTCATTAAATATATATAGGATAGAAATACATAGAGTTTATAAAGGATATATTATAATATTCCTTTAATAAATACCAAAAATGAGATTGTAAAATAAATTCTTACCTATTTAGTATCTTCTAAATAATAACCCATTGAAAGATTAAACTTTAATTGAACCTTTAATTACCATTAATAAATAGATATTAATGTTATATATATAATGGGAATTATATTAACCACATAAAATAAAATAGGTGTATAATACCAAATATGTCTCAATGGAGTGGAAATTGAGACGAAATCTCTTACCTCACGCTTCCACTTAGTTAAATGTTCTTTAAACTGATGTATAAAAATTTATATTTTTTATACATACATACCAAAATCATATACATATCCATAATATCATATATGATCTGGTTATAATATCTTATCATTTTTTGTTAATAATCTTTCATTATTATCATTGTTCTAAGTGTTAAATGCTTCATTTTTAATGTATGTTTTGATTCGGTAGTTATGCTCCTTTTGTATTGATCATGTTTATATAATATCCAAAATTTTAATAATGATTTAAAAATCATAAATATTAATTATATACATATTTATAATCATCCTTGAAAAAAGGTGTGAAAAATGAATCACATCACTTCGTGGAGGTGGTATTCCACACATACACATAAGTGATTTTGTCATTTTTTAATGGGTTGAAGGGTGGGTAAGTAGATGATATATGAAATTTAAAAAAATAATAAATATTTAATAAATATCATATATATATATATTCATTAGTTTCATCATTATAATCACCCATGTATCGAACAAAATTACATCAGTTCACGAGAAGGTAACATATCGTACACATTAGCGATGGTTTTATTTCTCATTTGATGGAGAAGAAGATGGATAAATATTATGAAATAAATATTATAATATATTTTATATAATATATACTAGTATTCTTGTATTTTAATGGTTAGGATATAATTTAAGGTGGTAAAATAATAAGAATAAATAAAAGTGTTCAATTAAGATGATTACTTCTTCTTTGAAAGAGCTCATTTATATCTCCTCTTAAGGACACTAGGGTTTATATTTTGGGAATTATAGAACCTATAGAACATGTATAATAATTTTGGGATAGATTTTGGTAGGTTTTGTCTGATCTAAATGGCTAGATATTTGTCAATAAGTGAGGGGAGGAGGTTCCCTTTTATAAGTGAGGGAGAGGACACACTAGGAATTTTTCAAAATATTAAAATATATTAATATACTATTCAGTAAAAATGGCTCCAATATGACTCATATTCGAAGGTGGTAAGGTTATGGTCTAAATAAAACAAACCAATGAGGTTTAAGAAAGTTTTTTGTTATCTTGAAACCTTATCCCTTTAGTTTTAACCCTTTTAACCCATTTTACCCTTAACAGTGGTAGCCAAATTTTACCATTTTTACTATTCATAATGACCAAAAATGAAAGTAACCTTATTAAAAATTTGGATATAATTATTCCAAATATTCAAATAATTTTATCAAATTTAATTCCTAAAATTTTAATAAATTAATTTAAAAACAAACCCACAAAACATGATGAAAAATGGTTTTTCATGAAAATACATTTTTCAATAGTTACATGATATTACATTAACTCTATGAAAACTAATCATCATTATATTAATTTAAATTCATATATTTAGTTACATAATCTATAAATTTCATTTAAATTATTTATTATTGTATATTATTTTAATTAATTAAAATGGAAAAACCTTATGCACTCAAAAACAGTTTTCTGAAAAACATCCCTTTTTACCTCCAAGTGATCTTGACTTTATTTTTATCAAATTAATAAAAAATACATGGTTAATTATAAATATTATAACAAATTATTATAATTTAAATTAGTATTAGTTAAATAATATGTTTTCAATTATTTAAAAAATCTCTTTTCTAAGGGAAATTTTTAAAAATTCATTCTAGAATTAGTTTTTTACATAGTAGGTTCAAAATCGATATCCATCCTATCAAAATAAAAATTTTATACCATTAATTATTAAAATTTGAATTGTACTACAGGTTTTTAAAAATAAAATTTTCACTTAATATAATTTAATCTTGGGTGTTACATCCTTTCATCCTTCAAAAAATTCATCCCCAAGATTTTTCTGGATATTACTTTCTAAACAAATATGAATAGTTCTTATTTATAACATCCTTAGGTTCCCATATTATGTCCTCTATTTTATGATTTGTCAAAATTTCCTTTATCAGTTGAGTTTTTTGGTCTCAAAACACTTTTTATCTAGTGTTAAGAATCTAGATAGTCTCTTCATAGTATGATAGATAAAGTTCCAATCATATTTCTTCATAGGTGAGCACATGCATTGGGTATGAAATATACTTCCTTAAAAATGAGATATAGAATACATAATATACTTTATAAAGGATTGATGGCATTAAAAATGGTAAGTCACAACTCTAATTCTTTCGATGATTTCAAAAGGTCTGATGTACCAAGGCCTCGATTTCCCATTCTTATCAAACCTTATAATACCCTTCACAATGTTAATTTCAAGAAAATGTGATCTCCTACTTGAAATTAAAAATATTTCCTTTGGTTATTAGCATAACTCTTTTTCATTTTTTACTTTTCTTTAATATGGGTTTTAATGGTATTTACCATCTTCATTCTATCCTAAACATGTTTTGTTCCTATAATCTTCCCTTTACTAACTTCATCCCAATAAGTTAAAGTATAACATCTCTTACCATATAATGTTTCATATGAAGCCATTTGAATACCTGAATGGAAGTTATTATTAAATGAAAACTCCAAAAATGGTAAATATTAATCCCAGATACCTTTAAAGTCGAATTATAGTGACATAAACATGTTTTATAATGTTTGAATAGTCTTTTTGGACTATTAATAAATTTGAGGATGATAGGTGGTGCTCAAATGAAGATTGATATTAAGAGCCCTATGAACACTTTTATAGAATTTATATGTAAATCATGGATCAAAATTAGACAAAATTGAAAGAGGTGCACTATGAAGTCTTAAAAATTTATTAATATAGAGATTCATGAGGAACTTAAGAGGTAAACATTCTCTTGTATAGGGGAAATGTGCAGATTTATTATGGCGATCAACAATAACCCATGTGGAATCATTATTTTTTAGAGTCTTTGGAAATCCAGTGAAAAATTATATAGTAATGTCATTTCATTTACACATATAAATATTTATAGGTTTCATTACTCTATTAATATTATATCTCTTAGCCTTCACCTATTGAAAAATCGGGTATCTTGATATATAATCAGCAATTTCCCGCTTCATATTTTCCCACCAAGAATATTCCTTCAAATCCCTATACCTCTTAGTGCTGCTAAGGTGTATATATAAATTTAAGCTATGATTATCTTCTAATAATTCCCTTTTTATCTTGGGTATATATAGAACACATAGCCTCTTTACAAATTTTAGAATACCATCTTCATAAGTGAAGTATTCCAATTTCCAATCATTTACGGCTTTAATTTTCTTTTGAAAAATATCATCATCGGGCTGAGAAATTTTTATCTTTTCAAATAAATATGGTTTGGAGATCATTTGAAAAAATAGTGATATTTCCCGTTAATTAATAATTCTCATATCCATATTTACTAAATCATTAAATATAGGATCCCTAACAATCCTCATTTTGGTCAAGACTCCATGGTATTTCCTGCTCAACACATCTTTAACCTTATTTTCATTCCATGGGTGGTAGTGTATTAAGAAATCATAATCCATGAGTATCTTGAGGCATCACATTTTCCTCATGTTGAGATATTTCTATAAAAATATATATTTCAAACTCTTAAAATCTGTGTATATCTCAAATCTTTCTCCATAGATATAATTTTTCCATATCTTCAAAGAAAAGATTATAGGTTCCAACTCAAGATCATGGGTGGGATAGTTCTATTCATGAGTCTTTTACTACCTTGATGCATATAAAATAACTTTATCATTATATATAAGAACATTCCCAAGTCCCTTATTTTATACATCACTATATATCACAAGATCATACTTTCCTAATGGTAGAGTTAATATTAGAACATTGACCAATATCCACTTTAATTATTCAAAACATTCTTCAAATACCTTTTTCCATGTAAACTTAACCCATTTATATGTGATTTTGGTTAATGGATTAGATAATTGGGAAAATTTTTGAAAAAAAACACCGATAATAACCTGACAATCCAAGGAAACTATGTACCTTGGTTATGTTCATCATTTTGGGACATTATTTGACTACCATTATCTTTTTAGGATCAAATGAGATTTTATCCTTAAAGAAAATACGACCAATAAAATAAACTTTTTGAATCTAGAATTCACACTTGATAAATTTCCCATATAAAATTTTTCATCTAAGAGTCTCAAGAATTACCCACAATTAAAAGGTGGGCCCATTAACTATACACATGCTAAAACAAAACTCATCTGGGGACTCGACCCCATGACTAGTGCCCCACACCCCATCCCCCCTGGCACCCCAGCCGCCAGCAGGGGAAATAATGACCCACAATAGATTCTTATAGTTCTCATATATTTTAGAGTACACCAATATATCATCAATAAATACCACAAAAAATTATCAATATATTCCTTGAATGGTCTATTTATCATATCCATCAAAATAGAGGGTGCATGAGTCAATTTGAATGGAATTACTACAAACTCATAATTTCCATACCTCATATGAAATGTTTTATTTTGAATATCTTCCTTCTTTAATCGCAATTAATGATACCCATAATTATGGTTAATCTTTGAAAACTATTGAGATCCTTGAAGTTGATCGACCAATTTATCAATGTGAGGAAGAGGATACTTATTCTTTAGAGTAATTGCATTGATTTATATATAATCAATGCACATCCTCATATATCAATATTTATTCTTAACAAAAATAATAGGGACTTCCTAAGGTGAAAAACTAGGGTATATAAATCCTTTATCACACAATTATAGTATTTTTCCTTAAAATACATTAATTCCATAGTTTACATTCTATAGGGTTTCTTTGATATAGGTCCCACATCAGGGATTAAATCAATCGAAAAATCAACTTCATGCTCCAGTGGATATCTAGGTAATTCCTTAGGAAATGCATTAATTTATTCTTATATAATAGGTATATCCTCAGTTAAAATATTTACTTTCCCATTAGTAGATTTATTTTTATCTTCTTACCCAAGAATCTCATTTAAAAGAGCTACTGTAGGTGGATCTTGTCATGAACTAGATGATGAAGTACCCCCTCTAAAGATAAGGAATTCCACATCTTTATCATTAATCATTGTTTTCTTATATTGGTAATATATTTTTACATTATATTTTGAAATACAGTCCAAACTAAGTATTATATAAAGGTTAACCATAGGTATAATAATCATGTCTATAAATAGAGTATGTATATGTGTCATAATGGGAACTGACTGACACATCCTTGTTGTGGTGATATTTTTACTTGGAGTCTTGACTGAAAACTACCTTCTTAAGGTACTTAGGAAATATTTAATTTTCTTAGAAAACATATAAGATATAAAAGAGTGAAAAGATTCAAAATCAAATAAAGAATTAGCTAAATTCAAGGCTATAATTAAAGTACCTACCACCATATATTTAGGAACGTCACACTCAGCTGTAGTGATTGCATAATCTTGACCTTATCCTCATAGCCTCTTCTATGGAAAGTTACCTTGACACATGGGACATCGATTTGGATAATTCCCAATTTATCTACATTTTAATAACTTGATAGTAGTACTTTCTTTTTTTCCCTTGCATTAATTGTCCAAGTGACCCTTATAAAAAACTCACATACCCTTCAAGAATTTTCTAGGATGTTTCTTTCCACAATTTTAACATGATAGAAATTGGTTTGTTCCATTATTATTATTAGATGCATTCCATATTTCTTGATGTTTAACTGGCCTCTTTTTCTCCTGATTTCCTTTGATGATATAGGATCTAGAAAATTATTTCTCTATTTTTATGGAACATATAACTATTATATCATATGATGAATTTTTTTAGAAAATAGGACCCTTCAAAGGCTTGTATTAATACCTTTAAATAAATGGTCAATTTTTATTTTCATATTATGTATGAAATCCATATCATACTTGGATAGTATTTTAGAGTTGACCTCATGATCTATAACACATACCTATTCTTTTTTCTTTAAACTGAAGAACTTACTATTCATTTCATTTTTTTACTCATGAGGGAAATATTTATTGAATAATGTTACTTTAAATTCTCTACATTCCATATTTCATATTTATTTTTCCTCCATAGTATTCTAGATCAAATTCTACCATTTATCGTCAAAACCTTTAATACAATACACTAAAAATATAAGATTTTCCCTTTCATTGCATCCTAAGGCCAAAAATATCTTTTCAAGGGACTTAATCCATTTCTCAACTACCAATGTATTATTAGTTCCACTAAAATATGGAGGCTTTTATCACATGAAATGGTCCAATATAGGTGTATCATGATATAAAACAACATGTTTCTCTATATGTACAAGGTTATTAGTCATAAAATGGGTTACATACCCTAATATGGGTATGATATTCTCATCTTTAACAAAAGTTGTATTGTCCTTCTCAGTAGAGAAATATCTACATTGGACATGAGTATTGATACCATTATTTCTTCTATGAACCATTTCTAAATAATTTCATAAGATTAATTAACTCATAAAATTATCAATTTTAAATAATAGTATATAATTAGTGTAATTTTTAACATAAATTGAACATTTATGCATAGATAATCTCATAATCATAAACTTGGTTTCCTTAGGAACATCCTCAAATCATAAAAAATATTTTCAAATATTTCATAATGGTTCATAAAGAGTGTGTTAATTGACCAAATCATATCCCTAAAGAGTGTCAAACCATATGAACATTAAGGGACCATTCACTATGCATGGGAATAATGGTCAAGATATACTCAAAGAACTATTTTCAGGGTTATTACCCCTAGAAACATATGTGCCAAAATCATGTCCAATTATAGCTCCCATATGGAGATGTATTTTCTAGGAAAACCATATAATCTCTACTTTACTAAAAATTTGTGATATTATTCTATACTTAGACTTATCCTCATATTCTATCATAGATTTATGTTCGCTAATCTATATTTTCATAAATCTAGTTCTCAAAGTTTCTACTAACCTTTTCTTGATACCAATTGTAACAACCCCAACTATAATAACCTATAGTCAATGTCTACTTTATTACATTGTCAAAAGATACAAGGGATCACATCACCAAGTATTAATTAGTTTAGTAGTCATAAATAACTAGATACAAACATTATTCTCATTTCACTTTGTAAATAAAATATAAAACATGGTAAAAGAAAATATTATGTCTCCTTGAAACTCATTTATAGATTCATTCTTTATATACTAGAGAATAGAAAAAAAAAATAAGGGTGAGAGAAAATGCTCAATAATAATTGTGTACAGTGGAATCTATCATGATTAAATAATGTATAATCTATATAGAAAGGTACATAACTTAAAAAACATGTCATTTAATCAATAACTTGATTAAAAAATGAATTCATGGATAATATAAATGTAATAATATCATAGATAATTATAACTAAATTCTCAATGAAGTAAATTCATAATGTTAGATGTATTGATCAAGGCATTGTGCCTAAATGTTTTCAAATATGGGTATCCATACACCAAAAATTCATTTAATAATGTTATCCAACTAGTTTGTCCCAAGAGACCAGTCGGAGCATCAAGGGACTAGTTATAATCAGGCCCCACCCAGAACTACATGTCTAATTCATTCCTCATATATTTAATTATCAATATAATTCATGAACAATATTAATTATCAAAAAAATATCTATATTGAGTAAGGAATACAAAATATCAATATTTCCCCATTCAATAAAATTACTTTCAAAGTATAAAATCGTATATAGAAATGGTATATGGTTTACAGAATAATAATATCCATTATACAAAGAATATGTATATGTAAGAGAAATGTATTATCTAATAAAATATGATCATAAGAAAGTGAAAGTTTCCTGATAAACTCAATGACCACAAAATAAATCAAAAGATGAGAGATTACTATTAATTCATCAAAAAGGTATATTTTTTAGTAAAGTCAAGTCTTTCAGATAATAGAATAAAATGGAAGTGAAACATTTAAAAGAAAATTTCATTAATTAATTTTCTTTTTAAAACCATTTAAAACTTGTATAATAACCTAAATATCTTAAAATAGTTATGGCGGTAGGAAAATCAATTAACGTTGTTTATGTTAAAAAGAAACATTCATTTTAGCTTTTTGTAATGAAAGATGAGAATGAACCTTTCATAAAAAATTATAAATATTACTTTAAAACCTCGTAAAAATTCATTTATAAAATAAAATTTCCTTAATAAATAATTTCAATAAATAAAAATGACTTTTGTAAAACAATTTTGAAAAATATAGATATGGAAGAAAAATATACCCAATCAAAAAGAGAAATAAGTTTGGATTTTATTTTAAACATTTATTTGCTTGATTAAAGTGAAAAATAGAGGAAAAATTGGAAGAAAACAAGGAAACTCATTAAATATCCATAGGTTAAGGAAATATATGGTTTTTATAAAGTATAGTTTATAATATTCCTTCAAGCAATCCCAAAAAAAAGAGATTGTAAAATAAATTCTCACATCTTTGGTAGCTATTAAATTCTAACCCCTTGAAAGAGTAAAATTGAATTGAAAATTTAATTACAATTAATAAATATATATTCATGTTATATATATATAATAGGTAGTATATACATTATATAAAATAAAATAGGTGCATAATACCAAATATGTATCAATGGAGTGGAAATTGAGATGACATCACTTACCTCACACTTCCACGTAGTTGAATGTTCTTTTAAATCATTTATAATAAATTTAGATTTATTATAAATACATAAAATAAACATATGTATATATATAATAGCATATATGATCTAATTATTACATCTTATTAGACTTTTGTTAAAAATCGTTCATTATTATCATTATTTCAGGTGTTAACTGCTTTATTTTTCATGTATGTTTTGAGTCTTCAATTATGGTCCTTATTTATTTATCATGTTTATATAATATTAATAATTTTAATAATTATTTAAACATAATTAATATTTATTATATACATATTTATAATCTTCTATGAAATCATGCATAAAAAATGAATCACAACGCATCATGGAGGTGGTAGTCCACACATACATATGAGTGATGTTATCATTTTTTAATGGGTGGAAGGGTAAGAAATTATATGATATATTACATTTATAGAATAATTATTATTTCAAAAATATAATATATATTCATTAGTTCCATCATTATGACCCACCGTGTGATGTTGTGATGGAAAACAAATTACATCGGTTCGCGAGTCAGTAGTCCGCAGTACACAGGAGAGATGGTTTTGTTTCTCATTTGATGGAGAAGGAGATGGATAAATATTATTACATCAATATAATAACATATAATTATATGGGAGATATTTTTTTAATATTTAGGATATAATTTAAGCTGGTAAAATAAGAAGAAAAAATGAAAGTGCTCAGTTAAGATGATTACCTTTTCTTTGAAAGATAACCTTTAGATCTCATTTTAAGGACACTAGGGTTGGTATTTTGGGAATAAAAGTATCTATAAAACATTTATAATGATTTTTGGAATATATTTTTTTAGGGTATTGTAGAGCTAAATGGATCAATAGGTGTGAATAATTTAGGGGAGGAGGTTCCCTTTTATAAGTGAGGACGAGGACACGCTTGGAATTTTTCAAAATATTAAAATATATTAATTTTTTAATCAATTAAAATGAATAAAAAATTAATAATATTAATATATTATAATTTTATATCTGAAATAAAACCAACCAATTAGGTTTAATAATTTTTTTTGTGTTGTATTGAAGCATTATCCCTTTTTTAAACCCTTTTAACCCATTTTACCCCTGACTATAGTGACCAATTTTTACCATTTTTATTATTTATAATGAAAAAAATGAAAGTGAACTAATTAAAAGATTTATAACTTATAATTACAAATATGTAAACCCTTCTATAAAATTACATTCCTATAGGTAGCAGAAATTAATTTAAAAACAAACTTTAAAAACGTGATGAAAAATAGTTGTTCATGAAGAATGTATTTTTCAGATATAAGATGGTATTACATTAACTCTATAACTAATAATAATAAATATATGAATTTAAATTAATCTATTTGGATATATAATCTATATATTTTATTTAAATTTTTTATCATTATATATTATTTTAAGTAATTAAAATGGAAAAACATTATGCACTCAAAAAAAGTTTTCTGAATAAAAAATATCCCTTTTTACCTTCAAATTATCTTGAAATTATCTATATAAAATTAATAATAAATAAAGGGTTAATTATAAATATTATAACAAATTATTATAAATTAAATTATAATTAGTTAAATACTACATTTTAAATTATTTATAAAATATTATTTATAAGGAAAATTTTATTATTTCATTATAGGATTATTTTGACATGGTAATTTCAAAATAAATATTCATCTTATAAAATTAGAATTTTTATTCCATAAAATATTAAAATTTGAATTATACTATATTTTTATAAAAGTAAAATGTTCAATTACTATAATTGAATCTCTATTGTTGCACTTATAAGATAAAAAGACCTTAATCCAACTAAGAATGAAAATCTAGATGAAAATAAAAACTAAAATATTTAAATATCATAAAAAATAAATTTGGATAGCAATAATGAAATAAAATTTAAGTAAATTGTTCCAACTATAAATAAAAAGGAAAAATTATTCAAAGACAAATAAAATGAAGGTAAGAATAATCTTTAAGAATAAATTAACGGGATGTCAACCATAATCAAGAATTTAAATCCATCCATTCCTTTCCCATAAAGTCTTAAGAAGAAGAATCAAGATATAGAATTTTTTAAAATCCTTGATTTGTTTAAGAAATTAAACATCGAAATTAATTTTATTGTGGATTTAATTTATGTCCAATATTATTTTAAATCACTAAAGATAATATATTCAAGAAAAACTTAAAATAATTTTCTACATACATTCTCACATAGGAGTGTAGTATTGTCTTACATAATAGGATACCTATTAAACTTCATGATCCATGGAATCTTTAAATCCCATATCCCTTAGGATATAGTGCCTTTTTTAATTTTATGTTTAAACTTGGTGAGAATATTAATTTCATTCCATTATCATTGTTTCAATACTTCAAATTAGGAGTATAGCATCCCAACACAGTTGTCTTACAGTTAGCATAATTATTCATTACTCACCCAATTAGAAGGGTCTATAACTTTTTAGGTAGATTAGGGAAGTTATATCTGCCTATTAATTTTTCTTATTTTAGCATGGAATGTGACAAGGAATTTCCTATCATACTTGGTAGGCCCTTCCTATATATAGAAGTATATATAATATATGTTTCCAAGAGTAAATTAATTTTAAACTTGGGAGAACAAAAGTAGGAATTCAATGTGTTTAAAAGGATTATAGAACACATAAAAAGTCATTTTTTCAAGAGATTATCTTTTAGAAATTGGAGAACTCATTTATTAGGAAGAGGATGATTTTTTGACAATGATAGATGAATAAAATAAAAAACTAATTCTTGCATAAATATTCATGGTAATTTTCTCTATTCAAGAGTAAGGACCATAAGATGAATATTTGGGATAATTATTAATTCTCCTTGATGATTTTTCCTTATAAAATATTCTGAACCCAGCCATTAACTCTCAATATGAGGAGTAATTTTTTGGGGAAAATAGTGATAAATAAGAGGCTTTTGCAATCCCTTATTTAAGATGAATCTTGAGAACCTTGGACCACTAAGGCCCAATTATCTTCCCTTAAGTAAAAAAGAACCCTTATTAGAGCTTAAACTTCTACCATATATCTAAAATACTCTTTTATAGTTGATTTCTCTTTATTACATGTCATTGTATCATCTAATTTTGAAGGAACTCAAGAGGAGAGTATTGTATATGTTTAGAGTAAGTTTCAATCTATCATTAGTTGGTCCATATCTGACATTAACTGTATAATTCCTTTATATTGTATGCATAAAATACCCATGGATACCAAAACTAAACCTATATTTTATGGGAAGAGTCGACTAAATACTAACATGAAAGAGGTGGTTAGTGAGGAAGTGATAATATTATTGGATGTTGGAATTATATTTTCCATTTAAGATAGTGATTAGGTTAATTTAGTCCATTTGGTCCCTAAAAATAGTGGAGTGAGTGTAATTAAAAATTAGAATAATGAACAAATTTAAACCAAGATAGTAAACAAGTGGAAAGTCTATATTTATTATAGAAAAATTAACTCTTCCACTGTGAAAGATAAATTTCTAATGCTATTTATGGACTAAATGGTTGAGAGGTTGGATGAAAATGATTTTTTTTGTTTTCTGATATCTATTATAGTTACAAATAGATTCCTATATCTCTATAGGATTGAGAAAAGACCACCTTCACTTTTCCATTTGGAATATTTTTGTACGAGTGAATTACCTTTGGCTTCTGTGGTGCTCTAACCACTTTTAATAGGTGTATAATAGATATTTTATATGATACGATAGAAAGGATAATTAAATTATTCATTAATTATTTTTCAATAGTTGTAAATAATTTTGAAATTTTTCTTAAAAATATGGAACTTGTTTTGGAAAGATTTCAAGAGACAAACCTTTTTTTAAACTGGGATAAGTGTCAGTTTATGGTTAATGAGGGTATTTTGTTAGGTTATAAATTCTCTAATAGGGAGATATAGGTATATTATTCTAATATTGAAGTAATAAAAAATATAATACCTATTTAAAATATAAAAATAATTAGAATATTTCTAGGTAATACTGGTATTTACCGAAGATTTTTCAAATATTTTTCATAAATCAATAGGCCCATTTGATCTATTTTATTTAAGGACACACCCTTTGTGTTTGATGGGAAATTTTTTTGAGTCATTAAAACTTATTAATGAAAATATCACATATTCACTTATTATCACTACCCTAGATTAGATTCTACCATTTAAAGTGATCGGTGATGCTAATGATGTGGCAGTGGGGGTAGTTTTGGGGAAAAGGAAGGAGATGAAGCTACACATGATTTATTATGCTATTAATATTTTAGATGATTTAAAAAAGAACTAAACTAATATATAAAAGTATCTAAAAGTTATTATTTATGCCTTATAAAAAAATTTGGAATACTTAATAGGTTCTAAGGTTATCATATTCACTGACCATTTTTCTCTCAAGGATATTCTGGGTAAGAAATAAGCCAAACCTAGACTTATGAGATGGACCCTTTAGTTATAATAATTTGATTCCAAAGTTTAGTATAAGAAATGTGTGGAAATTTTATTTTTTTAACACTTGTCCAAGTAACCCATTACCCAAATTTATGAACCAAAAGAGAACCAATCTACTTGGTTTGAAGACTATACCAATTTCTTTACTATAAGAGTTATGACCAAGAACATTTTATAAAAAAAGGAATAAATTTATCTCAGTATAAAGTATTATTTTTGGTATGATTACTTATTATTTATAATGTGTTACAATGTAATCATTAGGATATGTGATCCTAAAGAATAACTACTACCCATTCTTGAGATTTTCCACTCTTCACCATGGGGTGGGAACCATAGGGGTGAGAGGATAACTTATAAAGTTCTACATATTGGTTTTTACTGGTCTAATCTATTCAGAAATGCATGAAGTATTATAGTTGGTTGTGATAGATTCCAAAGGCTATGAAATATGGGTAAGAAACATGATTTACCACAATAGGGTATTTTATAATTAGAAAATTGTGATGTCTATGTATTATACTTAATGGGTTGATTTTCATCATCATATGGGAATGATAATATTCTCATGGATGTTGACTATATATCTAAGTGGGTAGTGGTTTTAGAACTTTAAAACAACCTAACTATTAGTGTTTTCAAGTTAATTAAGAAGAATTTCTTTTCTAGGTTTTTAGTTTCCAATTAATTCAAAACTAACAATGGTAAATGTAACACCCCAATCTTTCACGGTAGGTTTCTCTTTCAATAATACAATAGCGTGTGTCGTACGCAACTTCAAGTTCTAACACACCACAACCAATCAAAATAGTCGTTATGAATAGTAATACCCACTTTTTGAAATTTTATAAATTTTATTTTTCAAAATGGACTACATTTTTGGATTCGGAATATCAAAATTATCCTAGGGTGAATTTTTAGTATTTTTCTGAAAACTTTCAATTTTTGATGAATAGTGAAAACACTAAGTTATTGGTTAAAACCGAATTTTTATTTAAATAATTATTTATTTTAATTTAATTTATATTAGGTCAAAATAGATACATAATACCTATATAAGTTAAATTTAATTCATTGGAGTCAATTTATATTAAGTTTAGATATATAAAATTATATTGAACTTTTTACTGTCTTTTACCCACCTCCTAGGAGCTTTTGCAAATTTTCATAAAATTTAATTTTGCCGCTTCTGTGAGTTGAATTTCGAAAATCTACGAGACACGGTTGATATTAGTAAGTAAAATTTGGTTCAATAAGATGAAAATAATTCTTGGTGATTAGTAACTTTTGACTTTTATTTACCACGGTTAAAAGTAAATAGGGTAATTAAAGGTAAAAATGATATTATTTTTACCCTAAAACATGTCCTAATTCTATTGTATAAGTGTAATTAGACCAAAAAAAACCTTAGGAATAAAATATGATCCTTTAGGTCCACTTGGATTAGAATAGGACATTTATTATTATTTATTTCAAAGAAGAGTTAAAAGAGTTAATATCAAAGTTTAATAAATAAAACATTTTTAATATAGAGTTATACATAAGGTAAATTAAATTATAAATATTCATTAGAAAGATAAAAATATTTCATACATAATGGTATTTTATTTATAATTTTTAGACATTAAATAATTTAATTTATTTATGACACAATGATGATGCAGTAATTGCCTTATTAATGAAGGATTAAAATAATTGATATTGTAAATACCCTAATAAATATAATTTGAGATTTTATTGCATTAAAAGAATTTTATAGGTGAATATGACATGTTATTATTGATTTAATTAACTTTTTTTGAATTAATCATGTTGTTATGATTTTCACAAAAAATCAAATACCAAATAGTGTCAAAATTGACATAAAAGAGTTTTTAAAACAAATATTATATTATTAATTAATATTTTATTTCTAAAAATCTAAGTTTCAGCCAAATGACTTATATAAGGTTATATATGTATTAATAATGAACCACTTTGTGCTCTCTTGTCTTGTTATAGTAATTTTATTGTCCATATAATATAAAAATAAAAAGAGACATGGTAAATGTCAAACTATCTATCTAAGAGTTAAATATAAATGATAAGGTTAATATGGTGACCGAAACCTATCTAAAATCTATTTGTTGAAAGGATTTAGACCCATCCCCACCATATCCACGAAATAAATCAGTTTTGAGCCATTATAAACCGAAAATTATTTTATTATAAAATAACATTTCTAGCTTTTCCTAAGGTGACCCTCACCCCTCTTATAAAAGGGCACTCCCCCTTCTCTCAAATTCACACCTTAAAAGCCATTTGGCTCAGAAAAACCCTACCCAAATATCCTCCCAACTTTCCTCACTTAAACATATATGCATTACTTTGGTCAGAAATCCAACCTAAGGATCCCTTTTAATCAAATCAAAAGGAAGAATCAGAAGAAGAGGTAAATATTTCATCACTTCTTTCAAATTCTTTTCTTCTTCCACCTCCTATTTATTTATTGTTTACATTCTAAAATAATGACTCCATTATATTATATATATTGTTATTTTATTATAAAAATGGTACAACCATATTCATTTTTCTATCCATCCTATAAATAACAAAGTCACTATACGTGCATACGTACGGCTTACCGCCTCCACGTCGTGGTGATGTTTGTTATTCAAACACTTCATCATTTGGATGGGTGTAATAATGAATATAACTGATGTAAATAATAAATATAACATGATAATGATTCTTTATATATTATATACCATCCAATTATATACAATTTTAATATCAAAAGAATGTTATTGTCGCTCATCCGTACGTACGGAATACCGTCTCCACGAACGCGATAAGATTTGTTTCCCCATCGTAACCATTCAAGACTAGTTTTAAGTTTATGATTAAAAATATTTAAGGACTTGATATCATTCTGGATATTAATAATATACAAACTATCCATAACAAACATGGCTTATGTTACCAAACATATAAAATTAAATGAGTAAGTTAACACCCAAAACGATGATAATACTAAAATATTTTAACCAAAAAATATTAGAAGATCATATATGATATCATATTTATTCATATGATTCTTGTATAATTTAATAACTATGATTTAACTAATATATAGGAGGTTAACGTACCCTTGACCAATGAAATTTACTAGTTAAGGTTTTATTTCACAATCTCTTCATTATCTGAGGTTGTTTATATGTAATTATCTACTGGGACCTCTTTATCATACACATCCATGTTTCTTAAAAATTTATTTCAAAACATTTTTACTATTTATTAGACAATGGGTTAGATTCATTTATACCCTTATTGGAACTTATATTTTTTTAAAGGAATCTTTCTGTCATTTTCCAAACAAGGTACTTTATGACCTTTTTGAAAAAAATAAGGTAAGAATGTTTTTTAACTTATACGTTGGGTGCGTCTATTTTCCGCTGTTATAACAACGTCGAAGCTTCCATTAAAATCATATAAGAATATTTTTAAAAATAAATGTTTTCTTTTATAATTACATGACTTTTAAATTATTTCAAAATAGAAAGATATATTTCTCTAAAAAGGTTTTGATTTCATCTATGTCAACATCCTTTGATGGATTATAAGTTGGTTTGAAGTTGATTTATTATCATACAAAAATTACATATTGTATTGAATTTTTTGTGATATGTTTGGTTGTGGATGTGTTATTTCATACCATTCATGGTTTATGGATAAATTATTGACATTTCATATGCTAGTTTCAATACGAATGTTTATGTTATGTTTAAACCTTTTCATAAGAGGAATGCATTGGACATAGTAAGTGACGGGTGGAGCCTATTATAGCTTCTCAATGCATCAGTAGGTCTCATGAGAGAAACTAATGTCTTGGAACAAGGCCTTTACAAAATATTATTTGTAGTCTTGGCACAAGGCCTTGACTATGTGGTTATGAAAGTCTGGCATTATGCATTCCATCATTATGAAAGTGGCTATTGATATTGAATGTGATTATTTGACTAGTAGAATATCCGGGTGAATAATTTAATGTAATTATTTGATTTTATCTTTGCCATATTATGTTAATGTTCATGTTTAAAAATATTTTGTTTTAGTCTTATACATTTCCTTAAATGTCTATGCTTATTTACTAAAGTTTCCACTATATTGTTATCCTTACTGAGCATTTGAGCTCACCCCTTTCTATATTTTATTTTTCCGAGGATGTGAAGAATTATTTTATGACCGAACTGTAGGGATAGTCTAAGGGATATAAATGTGGTTAATGAAGACAATGTTGTTTTTTTTCATTTTATGATGTAATGTAAGACTTATGTATGTATCTAGAACTTCAAAAGCTACTAAATTGATCAATATTTCGGGATTTGATCCCTTGTGATCATGCCAATGATACGTAATAATGCACCAACTATGGGCTTCTGGGGTTGGGGAGTTACAGTTGGTATCAGAGGAAGTTTAGTAATAAACCTTGGAAGCTAGATTTAGATAAACTCTGATTAGAGAACATAGACCTAAGATAGACTTTGATGATTAGTATAGAAGAACTTCCTAGAATTTTGGTATTATAGAGATTTTGTGAGTTTTCTGAGCAATAAATCCTTGTCTGGATATGAGAAGGTAGAGGAGGATCTGGCATAGATTACCAAGGGCTAAAACCCGAAAACACTGCTTTGAGCTAGACTCGAATGGGAACTAGTGTACGACAATGGGTCTTGTTGCAATCTTGGTTACGACACTCCCAGGGGATATGCTTAGGATAATTCTCATTTTATTTAAAACCCATTATGAAGGGTTTATGAGTATATACTTCTTCAAAGAAATTTTTTTTATGATTATGGATTATATCCATAAACTGTTCAATTTATGTTAAGTGTTTTACAAGTTTGGAATTATGTATTGTGATTGAAAAACTAATCTAGTGTATGACATTGTTTAGAAATGGATCCTAGTGGAAGATATTGAAACTATATCAATGCACGTAATCCATGTAGGGATTTCCATCCTACTCAAGATAATTATAGTGGAGATGGTTATGCAACTGGTGATGATCATCTTATCATCATACTGAGACATCTCACTTAGGTTATAAATAATAACATTACCCGTATGGAGCACCCTGATCCACAAAACGGATGATCAATGTTAGAGCGCTTCATTAGGAAACAACCACCAACATTCAATGGGGGTACAAATCCACTAGTAGTTGAGCAATGGATAAATTTTTTAGAGAAAATATTCCAGGCTTTAGGGAGTAGTGAAAGGGAAAAAGTTGTCATGGCAGTTTACCGCCTCACTGGAGATGCTGATCAATGGTGGTCATTGATTCAAAATAAAAAGGAATATGAAGAAGTATAAAGTATGTAATGGAGGGAGTTTAAAGATATCTTCTTAAAAAAATACTTTCCTCATGACCATCGAGCAGATATGGAAAGGCAATTTCTCAGTCTGAGACAAAAGGAGGATGAGATTGTTGCAAAGTATGAGGCTAATTTTACAAGGTTATCAAGGCATGGTACAGATTATATACATAACCCAAGAAGTAATATTGATCGTTTATTTGATGGTTTAAAACCATTTCTCCTTCGAGAATTAGTTTCAAAATCCTTCTCGTCATACGAATACATTGTCTCATGTGCTATCAACATAAAAAAGTAATTCTCTAAGTCTTACGACTTAAAAGAAAAGCAAGAGAAGAAGAGATCTACTGATCACTCTGGAAATGGAAATAAGGGGAAGAAAGGAAAAGTTGAATATCCATCCTATAGTAAATGTGGGAAGAAACACTCTGGTACTTGTCTGAAGGGTATGGGAGTCTATTACAAGTGTGGTGAAAAAGGCCACCAAGCTCGTGATTGCAAGGGGAAGAAAGAAGTTACCAATGTTCAATGTTACAATTGCAGGGAGATGAGATATTATGCAAATGAATGTACTAAGAGTTACGGAAAATTACCTTAGAAGAGGCCAAGGGATCAAGGCCAAGATTATGCTATTACTACTGCTGAGGTTGAAGCTCATAAAGACATAGTGGTAGGTAATTTAATGGTTTCCTCAATTTTAGCCAATACTTTATTTGATTCTGGATCATCTCATTGTTTCATATCTTCCCAGTTTACTAAGAAAATTATATAATTCCAATTTGATTTAACAAGGGAGTGGTTAGTAAAAACTCCTAAGGGAAGTATCACTACAACAATGTTTTGTGAATCAGTTCCCATTAGAGAATATAAATTTTATTTATCTACTGATCTCATCATCATACCCATGATTGAATTTGATATAATAATTTTTATGGATTGGCTTTCAGACCATGATGCAAAAAATTATTGTAAGAAGAAGGAGGTTACAATTTTTTATGATGATAAGGAGTATCTTATCTTTAGATCAGAAACGTCACCACCTAATTCTTATCTAGATCCACCCCCAGTAGCTCAACTAAATTGAACTATTGGTGAGGAAGAGAATGAAATAACTTTGGTTGAGGAAAGGAATGTTCAAATATATTATGTACCTATTGTTCAAGAATATGTTGATGTGTTTCCAGAAAATTTACCTGGACATCCTCCAAAATGAGAAATTGAGTTTTCCATTGAATTAATTTCTTGTTCAAGGCCCATATCGAAGACCCCTTATAGAATGGCCACTGTGGAATTAGTGGAACTGAATAAACAACTAGAGTAATTGTGTAATAAGGGATTTATTCTCCCTAGTTTTTCTCCATAGGGAGCCCCTGTTCTTTTTGTTAAGAAGAAAGATGGATCTATGAGGTTTTTCATTGACTACAGGGAGATCAATGCTATAACAAAAAAGAACAAGTATCCCCTGCCTCGTATTGATGATTTATTCAACCAACTTCATGGAGATCAATACTTTTCAAAGATTGACCTTCAATATGGATATCATCAGTTGTGTGTGAAGAAAGAAGACATTCCGAAAACAGGATTTCGAACCATGTATGGGCATTACGAGTTTACAGTAATGCCTTTTGGATCGACTAATTCACCCTTTGTCTTCATGGATCTAATGAATAGAGTTTTCAAGGAATATCTTGATGACTTTGTAGTTGTATTTTTTGATGATATCTTGGTATACTCCAAAAGCTATAAAGATCATGAAAATCACTTGCGCACCATTCTGAAAACCCTCAGAAGAAATAAATTATACAGGAAGTTTAGCAAGTGTGAATTCTGGATTCAGGAGATTTATTTTCGTGTCCATATTGTCTCTAAGGATAGAATCACTGTTGATCCTTCTAATGCAAGAACAATCCAAGAATGGTCAGCACCAACGTGTATAACTGAGGTATGCAGTTTTATTGGTTTAGCATGTTATTATCGGCGTTCCGTCCAGAATTTTACCCGATTGGATAACCCATTAACCAAGCTCACACGTAAAGGGGTTAAATTTGTTTGTAAAAAAGAGTGTGAAGAATGTTTTTAAGAACTGAATATAATATTAGTCAATGATCCTATCTTGACTCTACCATCAGGGAGTGATGGGTTTGTTATTTATAGTGATGCATCAAAGAAAGGACTTGGTTGTGTCCTTATACAGAATGATAGGGTTATTTCCTATTCATCACAACAGCTAAAAATTCATGAGCAAAACTATCCTCCTCATGATCTTGAGTTAGTAGCTGTAATATTTTCTTTGAAGATTTGGAGACACTATCTATATGGTGAAAATGTGGGATTTATACTGATCACAAGAGTTTGAAGTATATTTTCTCACAAAAATAACTCAACATGAGGCAAAGAATATGGTTTGAATTACTCAAGTATTATGATTACACTATACACTACCACCCAAGGAAGGAAAATAAGGTAGAAGATGCTTTGAGCAGAAAGGATCATGGAGTTTTGAACAAGATTAGAGTTGAAAGGGATCTTATTTTCATGGATCTAGTAAAGTTGGATATAAGAATAAACATGGAAGGTGAAACATAAATTATTTTTCAAATGGTTTCCAAACCATATTTACTTGAAAGGATAAAGAGTTTTCATGTCAATGATTAAGAGTTTCAAAAGAAGATTAAAATTTTGAATGATGGGAGATTGAGTGACTTTGTGTATGAAGATGGAATTTTGAAATTTGGGAAGAGACTTTGCGTTCCCGATATACCTGATCTAAAAAGAGAATTTTTGGATGATGCTCATAGTTCCAATTTCTCTATACACCCTGGTAGCAATAATATGTATAGATATTTGAATGAACATTTTTGGTGGGACAACATGAAGAGGGAGATTGCTAATTTTGTGTCAAGATGTATCGTTTGTCAACAAGTGAAAGATGGAAGGCAACAGCCTGGAAGAATCATGAAACCTCTTCCCATACCTGAGTGGAAATGGGATAATATTACGATGGACTTTGTCATGGGACTACCAAAGACTCCTAGAAGGAATGATGCAATATGATTCATTGTTGATCGTCTTACCAAGTCATCACATTTTCTTTCCATTAGAGAAGATCTACCACTCGAATGTCTAGCAAGACTATATATAAATGAAGTTTTGAGACTCCATGGTGTACCCCTATATATTGTTTCTGATCGTGATCCTCATTTCACATCAAGATTCTGTAAAAGTCTTCAGAAGTCCTTGGATACTGAACTTCATTTGAGCACTGCCTACCACCATCAAACAGATGGACAATCAGAATGAACTATTCAAACCTTAGAAGACATGTTGAGATCCTGCTCACTTGACTTTCAGGGTATGTGGGATCAATATTTACCTCTGGTAGAAATTTTCTATAACAATAGCTTCCATTCAAGTATTCAGATGGCACCATATTAAGCATTATATAGAAAGAGATGTCTCACACCAACCTTTTGGGATGATGTTGGTGAAAGAAAACTCGTAGGCCCAGAACTTGTGGAGGAAATGATGGAAAAGGTGAAGGTAATCCAAACCCACATCAAATCAGCTCAAAGTAGTCAGAAGAGTTATGCCGATAATCAAAAGAAGGATTTGGAATTTTAGGTAGCAGATTATGTTTTCTTGAAGGTATCTCTATGGAAGGGAGTCATACGTTTTGGTAAGAAAGGTAAATTGAGTCTCAGGTACATTGGACCTTTCAAAATTCTAGAACGAATTGGGGTTGTAGCTTACCATTTGGAAATGTCGTCAAGTCTCTCCAAAGTTCACGATGTGTTCCACGTATCACTGTTGAGAAAATACATGCCTGGCCCAACGCATGTACTCAACTATGAGGAATTAGAACTGGAACCTGATCTGTCTTATTGCGAAGAGCCCGTCAGGATTCTTGATACAAGAGAACAAGTATTGAGAAACTGGACGACTCGTCTAGTAAAATTTCTATAGAGAAATCATAAGATAGAGGAGGCGACGTGGGAACCCGAGGAACTTATAATGAAGAACCACCCGAGTCTTTTTATGCAGTAATACTCTAGAAATTTCAAAGAAGAAATTATTTTAAGTAGGGGAGAATTTTACACCCCAATATTCCACAGTATGCTTCTCTTTGAATAATACAATAGCATGTGTTGTATGAAACTTCGAGTTCTAACACACCAAAACCAATCAAACTAGACTTTATGAATAGTAATAGCCACTTTTTTATATTTTCTAAATTTTATTTTTCAAAATGGGCTCCATTTTCGGATTCGAAATATCGAAATTAGCCTAGGGTGAATTTTTGGTATTTTTCTGAAAACTTTCAATTTTTGATGAATAGTGAAAAACACTAAGTTATTGGTTAAAACCGACTTTTTATTTAAATAATTATTTATATTATTTAAATTTATATTAAGTCAAAATATATAAATAATACCTATATAAGTTCAATTTAATTCATTGGATTTAATTTATATTACGTTTAGATATATAAAATTTTATTGAACTTTTTACTTTCTTTTACCCACCTCCTAGGAGCTTATGTAAATTTTTATAAAACTTAATTTTGCTGCTTCTATGAGTTGAATTTAGAAAATTCAAGAGACACGATTGATATCAATAATTAAAATGTGGTTCAATAAGATGAAAATAATTTTTGGTGAATAGTAACTTTTGACTTTTATTTACCACGGTTAAAAGTAAATAGGGTAATTAAAGCTAAAAATGATATTATTTTTACCCTAACACATGTAATAATTCTATTGGATAAGTGTAATTCGACTAAAAACAACCTTAGTAATAAAATATGATCCTTTAGATCCACTTGGATTAGAATAGGACATTTATTATTATTTAATTCAAAGAATAGTTAAAAGAGTTAAAATCAAAGTTTAATAACTAAAACATTTTTAATATATGGTTATACATAAGATAAATTCAATTATAAATATTCATTAGATAGATAAAAATATTTTCTACATAATGGTATTTTATTTATAATTTTTAGACATTAAATAATTTAATTTATTTATGACACAATAATGATGCAGTAATTACCGTATCAATGAAGGATTAAAATAATTGATATTGTAAATACCATAATAAATTTAATTTGAGACTTTTATTGAATTCCATGAATTTTATAGGTTAATATGACATGTTATTATTGATTTAATTAACTTTTTTAGAAGTAATCATGCTGTTATAATTTTTACAAAAAATCAAATACCAAATAGTGTCAAAATTGACATAAAAGAGTTTTTAAAACAAATATTATATTATTAATTAATATTTTATTCCTAAAAATATAATGTTAGGCCAACTGACTTATATAAGGTTATATATATTAATAATGAACCACTTTGGGCTCTCTTTTCTTGTTATAGTAAGTTTATTAACCATATAATATAAAAATAAAAAGAGACATGGTAAATGTCAAACTATTTATCTAAGAGTTAAATATAAATGATAAGGTTAATATGGTGACCTAAACCTGTCTAAAATATATTGGTTGAAAGTATTTATACCCATACCCACCATATCCTCGAAATAAATTAGTTTTGAGCCATTATAAACTGAAAATTATTTTATTATAAAATAATATTTCTAGCTTTTCCTAAGGTGCCCCCCACCCCTCTTATAAAAGGGTACTCCCCATTCTCTCAAATTCACACCTTCAAAGCCATTTGGATCGGCCAACCCCATCCCAAATATCCTCCCAACTTCCCTCACTTCAACCTAGAGTCCTTACTTTGGTCAGAAATACAACCTAAGGAGCCCTTTTTTTCAAATAAAAAGAAAGAACCTGGAGAAGAGGTAAATATTTCATCACTTCTTTTAAATTCTTTTCTTCTTCCACTTCCTCTTTATTTGTTGTTTCCATTCTAAAATAATAACACAAGTATCTTATATATATTTTTATGTTATTATAAAAATGTTACAACCATATTCATTGTTCTATCCATCCTATAAATAACAAAGTCACCATACGTGCGTACGTACGGCTTACCGTCTCCACGTCATGGTGATGTTTGTTATTCAAACACTTAATCATTTGGATGGGTATAATAATGAGTATAATTGATTTTAATAATAAATATAACATGATGATGATTCTGTATATATGATATACCATCCAATTATATACGATTTTAATATCAAAATAATTATATTGTTGCTCATGCGTACGTACGGAATACCGTCTCCACGAGCGCGATAAGATTTGTTTCCCCATCGTAACCATTCAAGACTAATTTTCAGTTGATGATTAAAAATGTTTAAGTACTTGATATCATTCTATATATGAATAAGATACAACCTATCCATAACAAACACAACTTATGTAACAAAACATATAAAATAAAATGAGTAAGTTAACACCCGAAACGATGATAATACTAAAATATTATAACAAAGAAATATTAGAAGATCATATATGATATAATATTTATGTATATGATTATTGTATAATTTAATAACTATTATTTAATTATTATAAAGGAGTTTAGTGTACCCTCGACCAAGGAAAATTACAAGGTAAGGTTTTATTTCACAATCTCTTCATTATCTGAGGTTGTTTATACGTAATTATCTACTGGGACCTCTTTATCATCCACATCCATGTTTCTTAAAAATGTATTTCAAAACATTTTTACTATTTACTAGAAAATGGGTTAAATTCATTTATACCCTTATTTGACCTTATATGTTTTTAAAGTAATCTTTCTGTCATTTTCTAAAACAAGGTACTTTATGACCTTTTTGACAAAATTAAGGTAAAAATGTTTTTTTAACTTATACGGCGGGTGCGGCTATTTTCCGCCATTATAACAATGTCGAAGCTTCCCTTACAAGCTTATAAGAATATTTTGAAAAATAAATGTTTTATTTTATAATTACATGACTTTTAAATTATTTCAAAATAGAAATAGACATTTCTCTAAAATGGTTTTGATTTCATCTATGTCATCATCCTTTTATGGATTATAAGTTGGTTTGAAGTTGATTTATTATGATACAAAACTTACATATTGTATTAAAGGTTTAGTGATATGTTTGACTTTGGATGTGTTATTACATACCATTCATGGTTTATGGATAAATTATTGACATTTCGTATGCTAGTTTCAATACGAATGTTTATGTTATGTTTAAACATTTTCATATAAGGAATGCATTGGACTTAGTAAGTGATGGGTGGAGCCCGCTATAGCTCCTCGATGCATCGGTAGGTCTCATGAGACAAACTAGTGTCTTGGAACAAGGCCTTGACAAAATCTTATTTGTAGTCTTGGAACAAGGCCTTGACTTTGTGGTTATGAAATTCTGGCATTATGCATTCCATCATTATGAAAGTGGCTATTGATATTGCATGTGATTATTCAACTAGTAGAATATCCATGTGAATAATTAAATGGAATTATTTTATTGTATATTTTCCATATTATTCTGAAGTTCAAGTTTAAAAGTATTTTGTTTTAGTCTCATACATTGCCTTAAATGTTTGTGCTTATTTTCAAAATTTGATGCCATATTGTTATCCTTACTGAGTATTTGAGCTCACCCCTTTCTATGTTTTATTTTTCTCAGGATGTGAAGAAATATTTTATGACTGAACTACAGGGATATTCTATGGGATATGACTGTGGTTAATGAAGAAAATGTTGTTGTTTTTTTTCATTTTATGATGTAATTTAAAACTTATGTATGTATCTATCACTTCCAAGAATACTAAAGTGATCGGTCTTTCAGGATTTGATCCCTTGTGATCATGCCAATGATACGTAATAATGCACCGACTCTGAGCTTCTGGGGTTGGGGAATTATAGTAAACATTTCAATAATTTTAAATTAAAATCATTAATGAAAAAATATGGGTTTTATCATATAACTAAAAACAAATATCACCCATAATCCTTTGGAAAGGATAATATTTCTAATAGAGAAATTAAAAAAAATCTGTAGAAAAAAATGTCTAGATCTTTAAAATATTGGTCTATTAAGTTATATGAAGCCTTATAAGACTATAAGACCACATATAAAACCCCCATAAGGATGTCTCCTAATATAATTCTCTTTGGTAAAACATTTCATCTACCCTTGGAGTTACATCATAAGTCCTTTTGGGCTATGAAATCCCTGAATTTTAATTTTAACAATGTAGGTGAATTATTTTGTTGTAGTTGAGTAAAATAGGAGGGATTAAAAAAGAGTCTTGTGAGAATTACAAGATTTTTAAGGAAAGATAAAAATCCCTCCATGACTATATCATCCAAAATAGGATATTTAAGTTCAATCAAAGGGTCTTACTTTTCAACTCTAGGCTTAATATTTTTCAAGGAAAACTTATGTCCAAATGGGTTTTCCCTTTCACTATTTTTAGAGTGCTTATTAATGTGGTTTTTGAATTGGTTAAATAGGATAATTGAACATTTATAGTTAATGTTTGGAGGATTAAACACTACTTCGAGGGGTAGCCAAATGGATTGGATTTTATCACTTTTCTTGGAAACTGAACTTTCATTGATTCTAATTGTGGACTTAAAAATTAGTTCTTCATGGGATTCAACCCATGATCATTCTTGTAGGGAAAAATTCCAATATATGGAACTTTTGGGTTGATTGTGTTTTTTGATATGGTTTGATGTTGTTGAAAAAGGTTTGTTGTCAAAGGAGGAATGAAGATTTGGCGTAAATGTTAGAACTGGTCACATGGAGAATGAATTTCAGAAATAATAATGTAGAGTGTGAATGTCAGAACTGATCACATATAGATCAAATGTTATAAATGGTCACAAGGATCACGAATGTAAAAATTGAGCATGAATGTCTGAACTGATCATGCATAGTGTAATTGTTTGAAATGATCATGTGGAAGGATCACACGGAGTTTGAATGTCCTCAAGGTATCTCATGAATATATCATGTGATGAACTTGAAGGCACTACATGATTTTTAATGGTTCTTATGGTGAGATCATGTGAAGTGCACATGATCATTAGTGGGTATCATGGTGAGATCACATGAAGTGTGCATGATTTTCCATAGGTCATGATAGGATCATGAAAAGAATCGCATGATTTTAAAGGGATCTAGTGAAAATATCACATGAAGCACCACATGATTTTTAGGGTATCTATTGAAGAGATCATGCTAAGAACCACATGATTATTATGGGATATCTCTAAGAGATCTCGCAAAGCACCGCATGATTGTCATGGGATATCGTGGTGGGATCATGTAAAGCACATAAAGTAAAATAGGGTAGAAATAATGGATATATCTCATAGTTGTTAAAAATCATGTGACCTCATGATAGTCATTTGATCACGCGATGAGATCACGTGAATTGATATAGGAAAATTTTGATGACTGCACGGTTGTAAAGTGATCGTGTGATATGATCACATTAAGCGTTAGAAGATAATTTTTATGACCGTATGATTTTCAATTGATCATGATATGATGTCACTTGAATCACACATAATTTTCAATTGATCAATTGATGGGATCATTCAACACACTCAAAGAAAATACAAGTGATCATGTGAAGCACTTTTGACATGCAACATGTGATCATGTGGAGTGATCACATGAAGCACATAAGGATGATTATTGAGATGGTTTAATGGAAAGATAACCATGATTTTTGGAGTTAAGGTAATGGATTTATGCCTATAAATACCTCCTATCCCATCCTTAATAAGTATAAGTTTTCTTGAGTGGTTTGATTCGAAGAAAATTATTTTTCATGGGCGAAATATGGTCTTGAATTGGGATCATGTGTTCCACATAAATAGAACAAATTCTTGAAAAAAGGTCTCACAAAGGATTCTTGTGATAGTATATTGTGAATAGAAGTATGTACGGGGTGTTTTCATGAATAGATAGAACCATTGATATCACACGATCTACATAACCACATGACAGAGTCACATGATATGCATGAATAGAACAAATTCATGTGATCCACGTGAAAATAACAAATTATTGTGATCCACATGAATAGAATAAAGACTCTCAATCCACATTAATAGAAAAAGGTCTCATGGATGGGTCTTATGGAGGAGTCTCTTGAAGCATTATCATGGAGGAGTCTCGTAGAGAGGTCTCATAGAGAGGTATCACAAAGAGGTCTCATTGAGAGTTCTTTTGAAGGATTTTTGGAGAAGATATATACTCAAATCTCACAAAAGGGTTACCTACTAGGATCTCATGAAAGGGTTATGTGTCAGGGTCTCGCACAGGGGTAACACACCAAGGTTAACCTATGAGAAATATCATTTTCACATTTGAATTCAGAATAATAAGACATAGGATATTCACTATTGGAAAATACTTGGAGAAGTAGTTTATTCACTACTAAATTTGAGGTAGTGAAAGGAAGAAGGTGGTGTTTCATACCAGCAAGTGAGGATATTTCTAGAATAATTATATAAAAGGGAAAACTTGGTATCCCTTTAAGAACTTTACAAAGTGATAAGGATTTTCCATGATATCTCATGGAAAGGTGATGCTCAAGAGGATGTTTACATCATAGTTGTAAAGGATCACATGAAGTTAAAAGTTACCTATCACACATTTAGCGCAACTCTCAATAATAGAAGATATTTTTCTTTTCCCTAAATGCCAATTGTTTTTCTATTTAAAGTAGTGATCATAAGATGGAAGTGTTAGTAAATTAATCCCATGGAGATAGTTCATCTACCCCATACATTGTAATGGAATCGATCACATGAAGTAGTGACCTAGCCTAAAACAACAATAGTTTTCTTTAGTAGATTTGGTACATTGGTACATTACCTTTGTATGATCCTTGTATTTAGCCCAGTAAAGTGAACCGATTAAAATTTATGTTCCCTTGTGCTTTCTTTTTTTCTTTACTTTCAATTCATCATCATCATATAATGTTGGGAAGGATAAGATCAACATAAAAAATAAAGAGAAAAATAAATGAACCTCTTTATAAAGATGTCAGTATATAATAAGGTAGGAATAATTTTGAAAGGAATATATATACCTTGATTCACCCCTCCCCCTCAGGTTATTTAAGCCCCTTTTGGGTCTAAAAATTAATATTAGAGCATAGGTTTTTTATGGGTTTTTTTATGAAAAAGTTTGTTCTACTATTAGAATTAAATTTTTGTTTTACTCATATCTATATTTTCTATGGAAAATGGAATAACTTTAAAAAATAAATAGAATTCTGGTGGAATTCCAAAGTGTGGAAGTTTCTATAGAAAGAGTGTGATTCAGTTGAAGGAAACTAGTAATATATTAAAAAGGTTTGGATGAATCATATCGTGTGACAATTTACTCATTCAATGATGCTACAGGAATGATTTAAGAACCTAACATGCCAAGTGATATTAGAACTATATATGGTGAAGAAATTCCAAGAAGGAAAAACGTGGAAATTTTCCTCATGATGAAGGAATTGTATCAGAAATTAGAAGTAAAAAACAAGTATTAGGAAATTTGTATCAAAAAACAAGAAATTTAACTCAAAAATTAAAAGGTTTAAATAAAATAATTGTTGAAGTGGACACTAATATAATAGAGAATAATGATTCTAAAGATTAAGAAATAAAAAAATCAAAATTGGTGATAGGGTAATGAATCTTAACTCAAAATAAATTATGAATTTAGATGCCCAAAATGATGATCTTTCTACACATCTCTTAGAACTAGTTTAGGAGAATACATTATTTTATGATTTTATTACTCTAATGGATTCAGAAATAACGGAGAAAAGTTTCATAGTGGATAATATCTCTCAATAATTGGAAGATGATACTACTAGTGGTAATATTCTCAAGAGAAAACATAATACTCAACTTGAATATAGGTACAAGAAGACCCAAAAATTGGGAGAAGAGATAAAATAATTCAAGAAAGAAGTGAAGAAATATAATTCCAAAGGAAATAACAAATTGAAGGATGTTTTAAATTTATTATTTTACTATCATTTGGAAATTAATAATGAAATAAAAAATAAAATATTTCATTTTAGAGGAAAAATATCAAGTGATTGTCTTATCCCAAAGGTCGTGTATTTTAGGAAAATTTGATATTGGATATGATGAACCATATCTCATGCATGAGAGGAAGAGAACCATGGATATTCTTAAAAATAATAAGAATTATGTAAGTGATGAAAACATATATAAAAAAATTTACAATAAGTGTTGATAATATGTGCTATTTGTTTTTGGAATGCATGGTAATATTTCAAGTTTTTATTCTGATGATTTCGAATATATATCATGCTATAAAGAAAAAAATATTCTTAATTATGATAATGAGAATAATATTTTGGAAAAGTATAAAATATAAGTCTCTTAGAAGAAAGTATACATGAAATTATACTATTTTAGAAGATTGGGACACAGTATGAGTATGTATTAATAATCCCAAAGGATCAATGTCAGAAGAAGAATTCTGGATACATCAACATCTCAGCCAATAAATAATGACCCGAGGTATATTTTTAATTGGATATCATTTATATGTTATAATCATGATAATTTGGAATGATATTGTAGCTAGAAGAAATCAAGGAAGGAAAATTAACCAAAAAGTAGATCCTAACTCTGGTGGTGTATAAAGAGAAATCATATACTAAAAACAACTAGCAAAGTTGAAAAATAGGTTTAAAGTCTATGAGGAAACAGACAGAGCTCAATGAAATGTTTACTAAGCACCTCCTCTATTACACTTACATCAAATTGGTTGGAAATAATGTGAATGATCCTATAAGAAAAATGGAGTATTTGTTCTAGTTTTGAGTAATAATAATGTAAGTTCATTAAAATACTCACCCCAATAAGAAAGGGTGAGGTGACTCAGATAAACAGTAAAAGAAAAATGAATAAATAATTCATTGATGAAGTCATGTTTTATTCCACAAGACAAAAATTAAATTCAATATAAATAACCCTAAAATAGAGGAATAAGAAAGAGTATACAACCAATGTAAATATTCCTACTCAAAGAAATAATCATGAAAAATGGAATATTGGTGGGGCATCAAAGAAATAAATGTATACTAGTGGGTTTAAATCCTAAATTTTGAAATATACCAACCCTTTAGAATATATATATTAAAAGAATACTGAGAATGTGGGTAAAGAATGCCTAGTTATATGTCTAGAATAGTTGAATTTGGTTAGATAGTTGGAACATACACAAAAATAGTACAATGCTTTGTAAGAAAATATTAAAGGGTTGGTCCATCTGGATTGAATGAAATCCTATCCTTGAGGATTCCATAGGTACCCCTATCCTTATGAACTAACTAATTTTAATATGCGTTTGAAGTGGTACATGCTGAAGGGTGAGATACGATCCATGGGGGGTGTGCTAAAAAGGCATAGGTGCATAATTTGAATGGAGATATATGTGACAAAAAGATCCCAAAATCTTGAAATTTTCATGTGGTATTATATTCCATAATTGGTGTTAAACAAAAACTATTTTTTTCAAATCTGTATTGGGATGTTACATGTTGTGGAAAAGGATGATTATACGATGAAGATCCTAATGTGAAACTAAGGAGCTATCAAAGCTATAATTTAATGATATAGTGGTTCCAAGTAACATTGAATATTAAACCATTGGTATTAGGCCTTGTTTCAAGTGGTATTTTCCCACTAAGATAAGAAATATTGATAGAGAAGTAGAAATATTCATGCATTTCATGTTTATCTATTTTATTCTAACAATGTGGTATTATCTGACTATTTTCAGGATACCAAGAAGCTTATAGAAAATCAATATAATTTGTAACTAGTTTTCTCCCTATTCTAAAGAGTAATTCAACATCTATCCCTGTCTCAAAAATCAGTATTAATAATCTATATCAATCTAAAGCTAGATTTTTTTCAGGTATATATGGTGATGAACACGCTAGGAAATATTGCTGCATTTGATAATATGTTTTACTTAACAGTGACATGAACCGATATTGTTTTTGACACATTCTAGGTTACATGATATAAAAGTAATCCCAATTAAATCCATATACTTGAAATTAAAATAATACATCAGTATATCAAAGTAATGGTGGATTTGGTTTACTATACAATGAAAAATATCAGCAAGAGTTATTTGGTTTTATTGATGAAAATTAGGCCACTTCAATATATGGTCAAAATTTAGCATCAAGTGGTGCATTATATATTTTAAGAATATGTATTTCATGGAAAATAAATAAAATATATTACATTTATTTGATCACTGAAAAATCTAAATACATTGTGGATACTCAATCTTATACGTGATTATTGTGGATGAAGCGGCACCTTAAAGATATGGGAGTTGAAGTGAAATATCTGATTAGAATCCATAGTGATAATCAAAATTCTATAAATCTTAGAAAAAACCAATTCATCACACAATTACGAAGAAAATTAAAATAAAATATCACTTCATGAAAGAGAAATTGGAGCATGAGATTGAGAATCTAGAGTATGTTCCCACTGAATTATAGGTTTCAGACATCCTGATGAAGGATTTACCCAATGAACTATTTGAATGACACTGACTGACTCTTAGAGATCAATCAACTCCCCACACATGAAAAATGTGGACTTAGACCCCGTATCTCTGAGGTTTAGTTCATTTTTCCCTTATGTATTGATTTGTGTTCATTACCATGTTGGAGACCATAACGGATTGACATTTGGGTTCATTGACAAAGGGTGGATATGTCTTGATCAAGATAGGAGGAGAATATGATAGGAGTAGAATATGATAGGGAGATTTTTAAATGTGGTAATCTTAAAACTAGTCTATCATTAAATAAGAATCATGAAAAGGAATGGAATTTGGGTTCATAATGCAAGCAGCAGACATGTGAAGGTTAATATGTGATCTTGAAGGATTATCTTATTTGATATTTTGGTATCAAAAAGGTTTTCAGTGGAAATTTCAAGAATAAAGTGATTCATTGATGAAATTTTCATTTTACTCTTGTTTCTCACCCTGATATTGACTCGTGTGGGATTAGATTATGTGGTAAGGAAGTCCAGGATCACAATTTTGGGATGCAAAAATGAAAATGGTTTCCATGTTCATGAATTTTCAACAAGTTGGTTCTTGAATTTTATAAGTGTTTTCAACAAACCCAAATGGGGAGTTGTTAGAAAAAATACCAAATGATGGTGATTTTTGGGTTGATTGTGTTTTCTGATATGGTTTGATGTTTTTGAATAAGACTTTTTGTCAAAGGAGGCATGAAGAGTTTGTGTAATTTTCAGAACTAATCATGCAGACCATGAATGTCGGAACTAATCATGTGGAGTGATAATGTCAGAACTAATCATGTGGATCACAAATGTCATAACTAATCACGCATAGCGTAAATGTCAGAAATGATCACATGGAATGTGAATGTATGAACTAATCATGCAAATCATGAGTGTTTGAACTGATAACATGGAATTTTCTCGTGGAAAGTGAATGTCCTCAAGGGATATCATGAAGAGATCATATGAATCACTTGAAGACACCGTATGAGTTTCATTGGATCTCGCGATGAGATCACATAGTGTGCATGATTTTATATGGGTCTCATGGTGAGATCACGTAAAGCATGCATTATTTTCAGTGGTTCTTATGTTGAGATCATGCAAAGCACCGAATGATTTTCAAGGGATCTATAAAATAGATCATGTGAATCACAAACTTGTTTTTAGGGAATCTAGTGAAGAGAACACATGAATCACTGCATGATTGTAAGGGGATCTCATAAAAATACCATGCGAAGAACTGCATGATTTTTAGGAGATCACGTGGTGCGATCATGTGAAGCACATAAAGGAAAATAGGCTGGAAATGACAGATATATCTCATGGTCATTTGAAATAGAGTGACTGCATGATGGTCATTTGATTGCGCAATGAGATCACATGAAGAGCTAGAGGAAAATGGTGATGAATGCATGATTGTTAATTAATCATGTGATGAGATCACGTGAAGCACTAGAGGACAATATCGATGAACATATGATTTTCAATTGATTATGCGATGAGGTCACACAAAGCACACATGATTTTCAATTGATTAAGTGATGGGATTAGGATACATACTCAAATACAATGTGGGTGATCATGTGAAGCACTTTTGACATGGATTATGTGATTATGAAGAGCGATCACATAAAGTACATAAGGATGATTGTTGAGGTGGTGGAATGGATGGTTAACCACAAATTTCAAAGTTAAGGTGGTGGATTGATGCTTATAAATACCCCTACCTCATCCTTTATAAGTAGAGAAATTTTATTAAGTTATTTGATCTGAAAAAAAAATTACATGTGCATAACAAGGTATTGTATTGGGATCATGTGATCCGTATAAACAAAACAAAGTCTTTCATAGGGGTCTTATAAAGGGGTCTCATAGAAGAGTCTTGTGATGGTATCTTGTGAAGATAAGTATGTGTAAGGTGTTTACACACACTGGAAAACATTTTGAAATCACACGATCCTCATAACCTGAACAAGGTCTCATGCTAAAGTCATATGATCTGTATGAATAGTAAAAATTCATGAAATCCATGTGAACATAACAAAGTCTTTCAATCTTCATGAATAGAACAAAAAATCACAATATGCATGAATAAAACAGGGTCTAATAAAGGGGTCTCATGAAGGATTTTAAAAGAGAAGTATTCTTGAGGAGTCTCATGGAGCAATATCATGGAAGATTATCATGAAGAGGTATCATAGAGAGGTCTCGTAGAGAGTTTTTGTGGAGGAATCTCATGGATTATCTACATGATAGAATCTCATGTAAGGGTTATGCGCTAGGATCTTGCACAAGGGTTATGTTCCAAGGTATCTCACAAGGGTAACACACCAGGTTTAACCTATGAGCAATATAATTTTTACATATAAATTCAAAATAAGAAGAAAGATAAGAAGAAGAAGAAGAAGAATACAGAGGATATTCACCATTCAACAATACATGTAGAAGTATTTTATTCACTAATACATATGAGGTAGATACATAAATAATGTGGTGTTGCATACCAGTAAGTGAGGATATTTCTATAATCATTATAGAAAGAGGAAGAATTGGTATCTATTGAAGAACTTGAATAGGTGATAAATATTTTCCATGATATCTCATAGAAATTTGATGATCAAGGGTATGTCCACATCAAAGATTCGAAGGAGAACATGAATTTCAATGGTGCCTATTATTCATTTGGTGCAACTCTCAGTAATAGAAGATATTGTTCTTTAGTCTACATGGAAATTGTTTTCATTCTAAAGTAGTGATCATAAGAGGGAATTTTTAGGGAAGTAATCCAAAATAGATAGTGAATCTACTTAAAACATTATAAGGGAAGTGATCCCATTTTTGGTTGACCTAGCCTAAACCAACACCAGTGCGCTTTAGTGGATTTGGTACATTGTCACATTGTCTTTTTATGATCCTTAGATGTAGCCTAGTGAAGGTGAACTAAGTAAATATATGTGTTTCCTTGTGCTTAATTTCTTAGTTTACCTTCTATGCATCATCATAAAATAAATTTAGAAAGGATAAGATCAACATAAACACTAATAATAAAAATAAGTTACCATGATAATAAATAGGTTAAAATAAAGTGGGGTATGAATAATTTTAAAATGAATATCCATACCTTGATTCACCCCCATCTTAGGGTATTTAATTCCCTTTTGGGCCTAAAAATTCTTATATATTTACATTTTTTTCTGGATTTTTTAATAAGAATAAAAAAATCATGTTCTTTTTTTTGGTTTACTTCTATGTGAATCAGAAAAAAAAATCCATTTTGAATTTACTATAGTGCCTTGTAATATCTTTCACTATTGTAACTATTGGTCACTTTAATTATAATGTTATTATATTGGTTTAAGGTAAATCTTAACTTTCTATGAACTTTACATTAGAATCTGAATTTTTGGAACTTTTGGTGTCAAAAACATAATGATTTTTCAAAGATTAAGAGTATATGCAAGCCATGGGCGTAATCGAATCGATTTGATCCAAGTATCATATTACTCAAGCTTGATATCGGTCCTTGAACTATGTTATCGATCTCATATTGGTTCATGAATGAGTGTTGATTTCTAAGCTTGATCTTGATATCAATCACAACTCAGTCTCAAGAGAGATACCCAATTAGGATCGACTCGATTTGATTTAGAGACTTTGACAAAATTTTAATTCTAAAATACAGCTTGAATTTAAGCACAAACTCAAATTTTTACCCAATATCAAAATCTCAATATTAGAATTATATATATATATATATATATATTGAATAAAAATAATATATAAAAAAATTAATTGATTAGGCTTGCAAACTAATCTGTTATGTTGTTATAATACTCAAACTCGAATCAAGTTAGTACTTGTGTATCTTGAGATCAAGCTCGACTCAAAAAAATCTGATATGAGTTCAAGTATTTTTTGAGTTGAACCCAAGTAGATCCTGAGTACTCAAGCTCATTTATATCTTTATTGAAAGATGGAGAAAACATGAAATACCTACTACTTAACCCAAACATTGGTTAATTCTCTTCTTGAGTTTTAAATTCCTAGTATTTTATTGTATCCTTTTCATTATATAAGTTCTAAATCTAGATAATTAGATGGTTATCTCAAGGTATAATGAAGTTAAATTTTCGTGGTTGTATGTTAAAAGTGAAAAGATTTTATACAAAGGGAGTTCTTATTTTATATATTCTCTTGTTTCTTCTATTTTTGTGTTAAAAATATTTCTTCTTACTACTTGGGTGAAAGAACTATTTGAATCTAATTCAATAGTGTTGTTGTAACAAGAAATTTTTTCTAAATTTATCTAGTTACTACTTCTATATTGATAAATTCTTGTGCTCAATTATTGAAGATATTTGGGAATTTGTAACATGTTTTGAGGATATTAAAGATTTATATGTTATTTATTTATTTTTTACACATATCTTTTTTTATGAATGTTTTTGGAAAACTAGTGAAGATGATTTGTTGGAAGTTAAGAATTTTTTTTATGAAGTTGATGGAGAAAGTTAAGAAGTTTACTCAACTTTGTTAAGAAACATTCTTAAAAATTCAAAGGATTCTATGTTGTTCGATCAAAGTTTCCAATATCATGAAGAATCTCATGATACATGCTTAATTTTATATAAGGGAATAGAATTTCATTCTGGAAAAATGTTTCGAACAAAAATTTTTTGTAAGTTTTAAGAAGAATCATGAAATAGAGATGTTGTAGAAAGTTCAGAAGAGAAGTTACTAAAGTAGAGACCTTATTCACCGAAAAAACTTTTCCATATGAAGGAAATTATTGATATCTATACAAAGGGGGGGATCATGTTTTCTAGACTCAAAAGTTCATGATAAACAAATATAAACATAGTTATCTAGAAAAACTTCACCTGATAGAGATCATTCGGATGAGATGATCAGAAGTGAATGTTGAAGTTTTAAGATGGAAAAGTTAATCAAATGAAGGATTTTACAAAAAGGAGATATATAAAAAAAATGTTTTCAATATAGTTTATTGGACACAGGTCATTGGAAAAATAGTTATTAAAGTTATCAGATAGAGATTTATTTGAATTCTAAAGTGCTGAGTTTTATATGGGAATGTAAAAAAATGAGAATATGTTCAAGTTTTTTAAGATAAAATAAATGGTTCAAGAAGTGTAATTTTTTAGAGGAATCAAATAGTTAAATTCAATTCTAGACAGAGAAGATCACTAAACATACAAGTTGAATGTGGTTAAAGTATTTAGAAGTTACAAAAATGTAGTAAACCATCTTCCGAGGGTTAATAGCAATGGATAGAGGTATATGTGATTTTTAGATAAACATAATGCATGAATTTTCTATTCACAAAGATTTTTTGTTTAAATATAAAGTTCAAAGTTGTGAAGTTATAAATGTGTTGTTGAAGTAAATTCCCTCAGACTAAAAATCCATATGATAAACATTTTTAACCAAGTCCATAGGATGTACATTTGTAAGGAAGTCCATCGAATAGATGTTTTTGGAAAATTAGTGAATAAAGTTTTAGTTGAGGTAAAATGACTAAATAGAGAAACATTGATCAGTTAGAAATATTTTTCTTATGAAGAATATCGGTCAAAAAAGATGAGTAAATGTGATCAAGAAAACAAGGATGGAAATATAATTTTTTATGAATACATCAAACAATCAAAGAATTCAGATAAAGAAAATGTGTAAAAATTGATTTTTTGTAAAACAAAATAAATGTTCTTAAAATAATTCCAGGAAAACATTTTATGAATGGAAATTTTTGAGAAAATTTATATAAATTCATAAATCCACAAATCATGATGATGTTATTCTAGTTTTTAAATTGGTTTATTATCAAGATAAAATTAGGATATTTAGATAAGTTCTTTAACATCATAAGTTAAGGAAGTTTGAAGTAAGTTAAAAATGTTGTATAATTTGAATAATATTCACAAATATTATAAAAGAGTTTAGAAGTATCCAAAAAACTTGAAAAGAGTGAGAGATCTAAAATTAAAGTCATAGTGAGTGGAAAAGTGAAATATTTTTCCTGGGTTTTTTGGAGAACCTATATAAAAGGGTGAAAAAAGTGCAGTTGTACATGTTTCTGTTCATTGATAAAAAGATGAATCACTGAAGGATTTATGTTATAAGTGAGTTTCCAATCAAAGTATTTCTTCATATTGAAGAAGAGTTCCAAACAGAAGAAATTTGATTAGAATCATTGGACAAAGTTTCATTTCATAGAATCAAACAAAGAGAAATATACAGAGTTCATAAGGTAGTGTTTCCATGTAGAAGTGATCCGTAATGATTTTTTCAATCATAAAAACCACAGATCATAAGATTTGGCTTAGGTTATCTGAGGTTCAACAAACATATTATACCAAACATATAAAAGGGTACACCAGAAAGAAATTTTCGTACATAAGAAAACGAATGGAGAAATTTGTACAGACCTTGTGGGAGATGAAGTTACAATGTTTCATACTTTTTAGAAGATCGGTTCTTTAATAAAAACTTATAAACTAATGGGAGTTATCTCAAGGTTGTATTCACTTCTTTATAATAATGAATTTCTAGAGACCCACATGAGTGAACATATAATGGATATAGGTTCTCACATTGATGTTGGACCTTATAAATATTGCACGTATTGTTTTATTTCTTATATTTCCATGCCTATTAGATTGTTAAAAAGTTTATAAGAAAATAACTCTAACAAGTTACAGGGGTTAACTTTCACGAAGTCTAAAATTTTTAAAATTTTACCACTGATTCAACCCCACATTCTCAATGGTTCAATGATTCTTAGTAAATTTAGTTAGATCCATTGCATGTTTTTTTGTACCTTATTGTAATTATTTGTGAAATTTATTTCTAAACATGAAATTTCTATGGAAATCTTGTTTTTGTAACAAAAATTCTTAAATAGTGGCCATGTAGTACCCCCGGGTTTGGGTACATAACCCTTTACCCGTTTTTTATGTAAAAAAGGGTGTTTTATTAAAATGGTGTGTCTTTGAATGGGTTTGATGAAAAAGGGTGTTTCCATGAAAGAGGTTGTTTCTATAAAAAATGGTGTTTCCATAAAATAGGGTGTTTCTATCAAAGAGGGTGTTTCCATAAAAAAATTGTTTCCATAAAAAAGGGGTGTCTCCATAAAAGAGGGGTGTTTCCATAAAAGATGGTGTTTTCATAAAAGATGGTGTTTCCATAAAAAATTATTTTTCCATAAAAATGGGTGTTTCCATAAAAGAGGGTTGTTTCCATAAAAAGTTAGTTTCCATAAAAAATTGGTGTTTCCATAAAATGGTTGTTTCTATAAAAAATGGGTGTTTCTATAAAAAAGGAGTGTTTCCATAAAAAAAGGGGTGTTTCCATGAAAAATGGTATTTCCATAAAAATGGTAAGGGTAAAGGATGGGAGAGTTTGGGTGGATTTTAAGGAGTTTGGGGGACAAAATTAAGGTCTCACGGTCGATGCATGATTGTCCAAAACCGTGCGGTCAAACCGTGCACAGAGGTCAAAACTAGATCCTATTTTCTAGTAACTTGCTCGTTTTTACTCTAATTGTATATTTTTGGCTTCAAAACTCACCTAATTATATATTTCTCTCCCTATAAGGTTTTATAACCTTTACCAAATTATTTGGTTCCAACCTGGAGCCCTCCCTTGGTGATTTCAATCCCGATTCTAATGGTAAGGGCCTGATCTTCATCGTTTTTTGTCTCGTTTTCTTAGATCTCCTTCTTCTCTCTTGTTTTCTTTCTTAGATCTACACCTATTGTGGGTATATATAATATTTTTAACCTCAAATAAATCTATATCTGGTGCTTTTCATTATAACATAAGAGATCTAATCTGTTTCTTGGAATCTTGATCTGATTCTTGAGGTATGTCATTGTTCTTTCCCGTTTTGTGATGTTTTCTTAGATATTCTTAGATATAATTATCCCATAAACTTTATTTCTAATATATACACCTATAATGGGTATATATATGTTTTTTTATTCCAAATAATTCAATATTTAGTCTTTATCTTTCTAGGATAATAGATCTAAGTTCATTCTTGGAGAATTGACCTAGTTTCTTGTGTATTCTTCGTCTGTTGTCAAGTTTCATCAAAACCTTCAAGGTTGGTGGATTAACTCTCATATGATATTTATATAATTGATTTTATTAGTTTAAAATTGAGTTAATTGGATAATATTTATTGTGAAATATTGGTTTGATACATGGAATAAATCTCTTTGGTGATGATTTATCGTTTTTTGGTAGATTTGTGAGATCTTGATAAATTATTGTGCAATTTGTTTTAGTTTCTTGAATTTGAAATGGTGATTTTAAATGGTGGATTTTTTGGAACTTCTAAATCGTTTTATTGGGTAATTTTTTTCAATAAAAAGAAGTTTTATCTAAATTACTTTGCATTGTAATTGTTTTAATGAAAAACGGTTTTCAATAAAAAGGTACTTTTATTGAAAGGGTTGTTTTGGCATGATCTTTGGGAATATGTGGTGTGTGTTTTCATGTTGAATATATGGGTTTGGTTGAAATATTAACTTTTTCTAAGTTCCAAAGGGTTAATTTCACATGGGATACAATTACCTTGTGATGACTTGGTAGATCGACGAGAAACAACTCATGAATATGGGACTATCATAACGTAGCACGCACAGTTGGTTTCATGGGAGTATGGAATGGTTCAGATATGCCAAAAAGAATATTTTGAAATGGTTTTGAATATTTTTTAGTATTTTTATGAAATTTTATCTTTCTATAAAATTGGTTTTAATTTCACTATTATACTTTTGTTGCAAGCAGTTTTGGAACTTTTTTATTTTTAGTTATAAACTGTTTTGGAAAATTGTTCTGTATAAACTATTTTATAATAATGTTGCTTACTCTTCTATCCTAGTGGAGTGATCAGGGAAGTTAGTGATTAGGGAATTCATTGGGGATACACTACTGGGTTTTATGCTCACCCCTTATTTGTAACTTTGGTGCTTTTGCAGATGTTATCTTCCAGGACAGGGGCAAAGGTAATGTTACACACATTTTTAGCACCATTTTGTGATTCTCGGGTTGTTTAGTGATCTTGGATCATGGGGTATGTGGATATTGGAGTCTTATGGTCTTCTTGGAGTCTTTATTTGGTTTCCTCTTTTTTACTTTGATATTTTTTTAGTCTTCCATTGTTTCATACTTTGGAGTGGTTTTGATATGAATAAAGTATTTGAGATGTCTTGATTTTATTCATGAATCATATAGTGAGTTGTTCGGTTATGGTTTTATTGGTTAATAGATTTATTATAAAAGGGTAAATCATACCCTATTTTCATTTAAACCCTTCGGCATTTATTTACAGCCTTTGGAATCATGTGGATGTCGTTTAAGGCTAATTAATTACTTGTTGTGCTCTCAATCCAATGAGAATTAGTGGGTCATTACAAATGGTATCAGATTGTTCGGTCCTTGATAAACAAGTAGTCTTCAGTGTTCTTGGTCTTGGAGTTGAAATTACTTCTTGACTATTCCTTGGGTTGTAATCTTAGAAAGGATTATGATTGTTAGAACTTGAAGTGTATAGCATAAAAGGATGTAGCTAACCCTTTTATATTGAACTTCAAGTTACCAGGGTGTTGGGTACATTAGTGTTTTTGGAAACACTTATAGGATTTTGGAATCTCATTTTCATGGGTTTATACAATGAGATGACCGTGTCATTCATTAGAGTAATGAATTACCACTAGTAGTGCATACATCATTTGTAGTAATGATTTATGTTGTGAAAAAGTGATGATTTTTGAAAAAGTAGGAATTGTCTTTGAAAATAGGAAATAGTTAAGGTATTTTGAAAATTATTGGATTTTCAAAAATAAAGTTTAAAGTTTTCAAAAAAATGTTTGAACATGAAAAAATGATGTTTTTTAGAAAAAAAAATGTTGTGATAGATGATGTGATAGAATTTAAAATGCTAATCTATCAATTTCTAGAGATTGAGACTTATAGAGTTTGTTGTTGGTTTAGAAAATAGTACCTGGTAGGCATCATATGAAACAGTCTAAAGAAGCTATTGAGAATTTGGTTGCACCCAATACATAGGGGAACCAACAGTTGGTCCAAATCATCGCTCAGGATTTTCAAACTATCAAGTTGGGACTACAAACATATATTATATTTATGATATCTTTGACTGTTGAAAATACAAGAGGAAGAAGTAGGGTTGTCTTCACTAGAGGATATGAGAACTCTAGCACTAAGATGAAGAGGAAGTGGGAAACCTATTCATTATGTTTAAAACCTGAGATGATTCCTTTTGTGATAAAACTAAAAACTCCTCTCGGTGAAAGATAATGTTGAGCCTTAATGTGTAGATCTTGTTCTATAATTGTTGATGAAAATAAACTGAAGTGCTACATCTCGGTGTTGGACATGGATATATATGATGCAATCCTCGGTATGGATTGGTTGACAACATTCAAGGACCATATCGAATGTTATAGAAGGACATTCAGTTTTATGACTGAGGATGGAATCAAGCATCTCTTCAGAGGAGATAGGGTTGTAAAGAAAGTTGCAACGAGCTTGTTGGAATCAACGGTGGGAAAGATCTCTTACCAATTGGTGGAGTTGACTTTGGAATCCATAAAAAATATTGAGGTTGTCATTTTTCCAATAGTTTTGGATCAATTTTCAGATGTCTATACCAATAACTTCTCAGGGTTACCACCTATAAGAGAAGTGGAGTTTATGATTGATCTCCTTTCAGGGACCAGCCCTATTTCACTTCTGTCTTATAAGATGACACCAATAGAGTTAAGGGAACTAAAATTTCAGTTGGTGGAGCTATAAATCAAATGTTTCATTTGTCCAAGTACATCTCTGTGGGCAGCACTGGTCTTATTCGTGAAGAAAGCATATGGAACTCTTCGGTTGTGCATTGATTATCATAATCTTAACCAAGTTACAATAAATAATTGGTATCCACTACCATGAATTTATGATCTGTTTGATCAATTGAGGGGAGCTTAGTGGTTGTCAAAGATTGACTTACGATCAGGGTATCATCAATTACACATTTTGAAGGAAGATATTTCGAATACAGCTTTTAGAAGCAGATATGGACACTATGAATATGTAGTCATGCCTTTCAGTCTAATGAAAACACCAATGGTATTCATGGAATTTATGAATTTTATATTTCAGTGATATATATACTCTTTTATTGTCATGTTTTTAACTACATATTGGTGTATTCCAAGACAAGGTATGAACATGAACAACAGTTGGAAATAGTGTTGGAAATCTTGAGAGATCACTATTTGTATTCCAAACTGTCAAAGTGTGATTTTTGGATATAATAGGTACTCTTTCTTGGCCATGTTTTTTCTAAAAAATTTGTTTTAGTGGACCCTGAAAAGATAGAAGTTGTTATCTTGTGGAAACCACCAAATAATTTCTTTGAGATATGAAGTTTTTTTGGTCTATCTGGCTACTACTGATACTTTTTTCATGACTTCTCATGACTAGCCTATCCAATAATAGCTCTGACAAAGAAGAATTCTCCATTCAAATGGATAAAGGAATTACAGAAGTCTTTCCAAGAGATGAAAGTTCATCTCACATCAGCACCTATCTCAATTTTTCTGGAACCATGACATGGGTATGTGGTGTACTGTGATGCTTTGGGATCAGGGTTGGGATGTATTCTCATGCAATGAAGCCATGTTGTTGCTTATGCTTCAAGGTAGTTGAGATTGCTTGAGAAGAACTACCCAACACATAGTTTGGAGTTATATACAATAATCCATTCTTTGAAGACTTGGCATCATTATCTATTTGGTAATAAATTCACTGTGTTCACAAATCATAATAGTTTTAAACACATTTTCTCACAGAGATATTTAAATCTAAGGAAAAGGAGATGGATAGAGTATCTCCAGATGTTTTACTTGGACTTGATTTTTACACCAGGAAAAGGGAATTCGGTGGCATACACATTGATCATAAATTCATATACTCATTTGGAAAATGAGGCTTTAGATTAATGGTAGTTGATGTCGGTCCTAGATGACATACATGTGGAATGTGAAGACCGAGGTGATGTTGTGGTTTTATTCTCTGCTATAATAGTTTCTAATTTAGTAAAGATAGTTAAAGAGGCACAAATTTCCAATGTAGAATGCCTAGTTATGAGTTCAAAACTCAATGGTGGGGAGACCATTAAGGGCTAGAAACTTGATGGGAATGTTGTGTTGTGGTTTAATGATCGAATGGTTGTAACTATATCTTTTCAAGAATAAATTATTCATTCTTATTACTATTCGAGATGGGTTGTACATCTGGGTACATAGAAGATGTATAAGGCATTGAAGGTGCAGTTTTGGTGGAGTGGTGTGAAAAGGAAAGTGGATGAGTTCGTTTTAAAGTGATTAATTTTTCAGAAAGTTAATTCAAAGCATCAGAGAACAGTGGGTATGTTACAGCCTTTGCCTATCCTAGTATGGAAATGGGATTAGATAGCTATGGATTTTGTTGGAGGCCTCCCAATAATGGTTTGAAAACATGATTCCATATGGGTGATAGTGGGTCATCTTACCAAGTCGGTAAATTTCATCCCTATTAGTTAAAATCATATAGTGGAGGATCTATCCAAAATCTATATCGAATAAGTGGTAAAGAGACATGATGTACCAGTTTTAATCGTATCAGGAAGGGATCTGAGGTTCACATCTCACTTCTTCAAATCCTTACAAAAATCCATTAGGACTCAGTTCAATATGAGTATATCATGCCATCCTCTGACAGATGTCCGGTCTGAGTGGATGATAAAAATGTTGGAAGACATGCTATGAGCTTTTTTAATGGATTTCAGTGGCTCATGGGAGGATCATCTTCCCTTAGTAGAGTTCTCATATAATATCAAGCCTTGATACATATGGCTCTGTTTAACGCTTTGTATGGGTATCATTGTCGTTCTCTAGTGTGTTGGGTAGAAACATGTTAGACTTCACTAGTTGGGCCTAGTCATGTTCAAGAAACGATGGAGAAGATTCAGTTAATCAGAAAGAGGATATAAATGGATCAAAGTCATCAGAAATATTATGTGGATCATCATTGAAGACCATTGTCATTTTACATGAGTGATCATGTGTTCTTGAGGATCTCCCTGAGGCTTGTAAATCATCGTTTCAGGAAGCAGTGTAAGTTATCTATAAGATATGCCATCCCTTTTGAGATATTGTAATGGGTTAGAGTGGTGTAATATCGGTTGGAATTACCACCACAGTTTATTTCGGTGCATAATGTGTTCCATGTATCTCAGTTGAAGAAGTATCAGCCTGATCCTGACCCTGTGATCAGATGGTATCACGTAGAACTAGATTTGGATGCTTCATTGGAAAATATCCCGATGCGGATCATGGATAGGCAAGAGAAAGTCTAGCATGGGAAAAGCATAGACCTAGTGTGGGTTTTATAGAAACATGGTCATATTCAGGAAGAGACTTAGGAAAGGGAGAAGAAAATCAAGGAGTAGTGGATAGAACTTTTTCTATGAAGTAATGGTTTTCTACTTTCTGATACTGGAAAGACCAATGGTGGGGAGAGTGTAGTACCCCCAGTTTCGGGTACGTAACCCTTTCCACATGTTTTTAATGTAAAAAAGGTGTTTTATTGAAATGGTGTGGCCTTGAATGGGTTTGATGAAAAAAAGGGTTTTTTCGTAAAAGAGGGTGTTTCCTTAAAAGAGGGTTTTTCCATAAAACATGGTGTTTCCATAAAAGAGGATGTTTCTACAAAAAAGGGGTGTTTCCATAAAAAGGGTGTTTCCATAAAAGAGGGGTGTTTCCATAAAGGGGGGTGTTTTCATAAAATATGGTGTTTCTATAAAAATGGGGTGTTATCATAAAAATGGTTGTTTTCAAAAAAGAGGGGTTCTTCCATAAAAAGGGTAATTTCTAAAAAAATGGGTGTTTCCATAAAAAGGGGTCTTTCCATAAAAAAGGGGTGTTTCCATAAAAAGGGGTGTTTCCATAAAAAAGGGGTGTTTACATAAAAAAGTGTGTTTATATAAAAAGGGTAAGGGTGAAGGATGGGAGAGTTTGGGAGACTTTTATTGATTTTTGGGTCCAAAATTAAGGTCACGTGTTTTGTGCACGTTTAGACCAAACCGTGCGGTCAAACCGTGTGCAAAGGTCAAAACTAGATCCTATTTTCTAGGAACTTGCTCGTTTTTTATCTAATTATTTATTTTTGGATTAAAAACTCCCCTAATTATATATTTCTCTCCCTATAAGGTTGTATAACCTTTCAAACATGATTTCGATCCAACCCATAGCCCTCCATTGCTGATTTCAATCCTGATTCTTGCGATAAGTGCCTAATCTTAATTGTTTTTGTCTCGTTTTCTTATATATCCTTCTTATCTATTCTTTTTTTTTATATATACACTTTTTTTGGGTATATATAATATTTTTAACATTAAATAAATCTATATCTTGTGTTTTTCTTGATAGTGGAGTAGATCTAATCTGTTTCTTGGAATCTTGGTCTGATTCTTGAGGTATGTCACTGTTCTTTCCCGTTTTGTCACATTTTCTTAGATCTACTTAGATCTACTTCTACAATCCCATTTTTTCCAATATATACTTATATAATGGGAATATCCACATTTTTTGATGTCAAATAATTCGATATTGAGTCATGATCTTTCTAGTATAAGAGATCTAAGGTTGTTCTTGGAGAATCGACATGGCTTCTTGTGCGTGCTTCATCCTTTGTCGAGTTTCGTCAAAACCTTCGAGGTAGGTGACTTCAATATCATATAATATTTATAGAATTGATTGTATTAGTTTCAAATTGAGTAAATTGGATAATATTTATTGTGAAATCTTGGTTCGATACATGGAATAAATCTCTTTAGTAATGATTTATTGTTTTTGGTAGATTTGTGAAATCTTGATAAATTGTTGTGCAAATTGTTTTAGTTTCTTGAATTTAAAATGGTGATGTTAAATGGTGGATATTATGGAACTTATAAATTTTTTTATTGGTCAGTGTTTTTCAATAAAAAAGTTTTTTTATCAGAATGAGTTGGCATTTTAATGTTTTTAATGAAAAACGGTTTTCAATAAAAAGGTTATTTTATTGAAAGGGTTTTTTTGGCATGATATTTGGGCATATGTGGTTTGTGTGTGTGTTCATGCATCATATACATGTATTTTTTGAAATATGACCTTGTTCTTGGTACCAAAGGTTTAATGGAATATGGGATACAATTACCTTGTTACCACTTGGTAGATCGACGAGAAACTGCTCATGAGTATGGGACTATCATAACGTAGCATGCATGGCTGGTTGCATGGGTGTGTGGAACGGTTCAGGTATGCTAAAAAAGGATATTTTGAAATGGTTTTGAATATTTTTTTATTATTTTTAGGTAATGATATCTTTCTGGAAAATTGGTTTTAATTACACTGGTACACTTTTGTTGCAAACAGTTTTGGAACTTGATTATATTTAGTTATAAACTGTTTTGGAATATTTTTTTGTATGAAGTGTTTTATAATAATTTTTCTAACTCTTATATACTAGTGGAATAAGTAGGGAATTAATTGGGGATATCCTACTCATTTTTATACTCACCCCTTCTTTGGAACTTTGGTGCTTTTGCAGATACTATCTTCCGGGATAGTGGCAAAGGTAACATTTCATGCGTTTTTAGCACCACTTCATGATGCTCGGGCTATTTGGTGATATTAGAGCATGGGGAATGTAGATATTGGAGTTATGTGGTCTTCTTGGAGTATTTATTTAGTTTTATCTAATTACTTTTATATTTTTTGAGTCTTTCATTGTTGCATAATTTGGAGTGGTTTTGATATGAATAAAGTATTTGAGATGTCTTTATTTTATTCATGCATCATATAGTGAGTTGTTAGATTATGGTTTTCTTGGTTAATAGTTTTATTATTAAAGGGTAAATAATCCCACACTTTAATTTAAACCCTTTGGCATTTATTTTTAGCCTTTGGTTTCTTGGGGATGTCGCCTATGTCCAAGTAATGACTTGTTGTTCTCTCAAGACAATGAGAATTAGCGGGTTATTACAGGCTAGCTGAAAACATTCTATTTATTCTAAAAGTTATTTAAAATTGTGTAAAAAGTGATTATTTATCTTCATTATGATTCTTAAACATTATTTCTCACTAGTGAATTTAAAACTTGTTGAATTAATCTGGTTAAAATTGTTTCCTCCACCATAGGGTTCAACATTGGGGACAATGTTGATTTTTAAGTGTCGGGTAGGAGTCTTAAAATGTACTAAATTATATTTTATTCTATCTTATATAAAAAATAACTTTAAAATTTCCCAAAATTGATTATTCTTGAGATTCACTTTCTTAATTAGTGTTTTAAATTTTTTATGAAGCGTGAATTTTATTTTGGAACTTTGAGAAGGTTAACCTTTTCTATTTCCCCATGGATTTAATTAGGTTCATCATTACCTTTGATGTCTTGAATTTTTTTTATTTTGTCCAAAATTTTGGAATAGGATTTATAATCATCATTGATTTTTAACTTTTTTACTTGCTTTTAAACTTTGATGTTATGAATTTGAATGAGTTATGAAATGAATATCCTAATCCAATTTAAACTTTTCATTATTTATACATGTACTAATGGATGGGTAAATTATTAATTTTTTTTAATTATTATTATCACCCATACATTTTCTTTTTTCTATTTATTCTCTGTTAAATTATGTGTGTGTTTTCACTATGAAGTAAAGAGATGTTTGAAAGTTTCAATTGAATGAAAAGTGATTCTTATATAACCCTTTAAAAATTTCCAATCTCAATAATTTTTTTTAAAAACAAAATCAAATTTTGACTAAACTAATTGTTTTGAGAAGAATAATCACATTTTATACTTAATAAAGTTTATGGGGGGTATTTTTTGAAAACAAAAACTTTTTTGCGCTTCACTTTTTCACCTTTGGATTATTTTTCTTCTAGAGATTTTATCTAATTTGATTGCTTGAGGATGAGAAATATCTTCAACATAGGGGAATTAGATATGGTCATATTTTAATTCATGTTTGTCACATATTTCTGATAAAAATATTATTATTATTATTAAATGATCTTTAAATGGTAAATAATATATTTTTCATAATTTTGGATTGAGATTATAATCCTTTGAATATTTTTATCAAAATTTTTAATTTCATTGTTTTTTATACTAAGTTCTTTGGTTTAATTTTCATACTTCTCAAGAATAAATTAATTATATTATTGAATTAATATTCATTAATAAATCAATTTGAAAGAGTTTATTCATTATATTTATAATGAATTTATTTTAAATATCTTTTATCGGAACTAGTTTTAAATTCATTTGTTAAAATTTGTAAATGAATGTTTAACCTGGTGTGTATAGTTCTTCCATTTTTGTTATGCAAGATTAATCTCAACTGAAATATATTTTTAAAGAGTTAAGGGTGTTTTATTTTGATGATCAAACTTCCATGGTTTAATCATAAATATTTTTTTTACAGAACATCACAATTTTTGAAGTTTTAAAATTCCTTGAATTTTGGTTAAGTCCCTTCTTTCTGTATGGATTTTAATTTTTCAATTTTCAGATGTATTTCATAAGATAATATAAATTCTACCTCGTGTAAGATATTTTTAAATGGGAAGCTCATAAGAACAATCCCTATTGTGTCGGATCGAATAAGTAAGAATAACCAAGTCCTAGAATGGTTGACTGAATTTGAATCGAGATTGAGCCTTCTTAACCGATAGAGAACCTATGTCGAGCATGGTTTTAAGTTCTAAAGTTATAAATATTGAAGTAGGTTGATCGAGACTAAATCTTGACACTTAGGATGAGAAGTGAGTAAACTATTGGGGTGGATCCTGATGCCCTAGTGGAATCATTTTCACAACACAAAATAGTAGATTCACTCTAAGGCCTTTTATCACCCAAAGGCATTTTATCACCCAAAGGAATTTTATAGAACACATGAAGGATTTCTCCACGTGAAGGAATTTTTACATACTCACCCAAATTATTTTCTCACCACACCCAAAGGATTTTTTACAATGCACCCACATCCATGAACGGTCCATTTTGATGTACCATTGATCATCACAATCGAGACACACTGCTTGATCTACGTAACCAAGAGGACTTTTGATACATGAAACCATCGTAATCACATGCCATATTATATGATTTCAATAATCACTAATAACATGAAATAATTTACATAATCACCATATTCACTTCTCACATGTTACCACAAATGCAGAAACCCCTTTCCCTGCTCTCTCTCTCTGGCTACATCGTGCTGACACACCTTCCCAGTTCTCTCTCATCGGCTACATCTTTGTCAACCCACCCCTCTCCTCTCTTAATTAGTTTATTACATATTCATTTTTGGGTGTATTTGATGTCTAATTAATGCATTCAATATCCCTTATCATTTAATGTGTTCTGCCATTAAATGTCTCATATAATGTGATTCACAATTAAATTCCACACATTAATATTTTATATTAATATCCTAACATAAACCTGGTTTGAGTATTGATTTCGATCGAGATTAGAATAGATGAAGGTGAAACCAAGTGATATCGGTCGAAAGGGAGTCTGGATTTGGCCAATTTATGTTTCCTATAGAACAAGTTGGACCTAATCATGATGAACCTAAATCCATAGGAGATGGATTGAAACTGGTGTCGAACTCAATTGAAGAAAGAAGAAAACCCTTAAATTAACCCAATATCATGATTCCAAAGTCTAATTCTAGTTTTAAGACATTTTGGTTCATTGTTATGTTTTATTTGTAGGTATATATTTGAAGTTGATGATGGCGGGACCCTGATCGTTCAAAATGATACGGTTTTTTCATTATTGAGAGTTTCACTACAAGTGTTTGACATATTGCCTTAATAAAGGAAAATGAGTTGTTACCACCTAGATAAAATATATATGAGGAAGATCCATGACTATGTAAACTAAATTCCTACACATATTCTAGAAATAGGGACATTCACAAGAGATACAATTTTATGGGGGCAAAGAAGGAAGATTCAATAGGAGACTACGAAAGTGCAGAGGAGATTTGAAGAAATATTGTTTGTCTTATCAGAGAAGGTTTTTTTTCTCTTAAATTCTTCCTAATTCCTTTTATATTATTTTTTATGAAATCAATGTTGTATCTTTCTTTTATGAACATGATCATTAGCTAAAATATGTCAAGGGAATAAGATTGTGTTGTTTATTTCTTTTAATTTGTAATTTCTCATTTCATGTTGATCAATACTCTTTTCTTCAATTATATTGATATAAATGGGTATTTAACTTACATAATCCTTTAATAAATCAATCTAATAAGATATTTTCTTCAAAATAGTAACACGCTAAGATTAAACGGTATTTTTATATCTATTCTAACTGAATTTTCCATTATTGTGGCCAAATAAAATCTATATATTAATGAACAATAGTGGTTATCCACCATAGGTGAACCTAATGATGGGGTAGGTTGAACTCGTTTATTAGTTTTCAACTCATTTTATTTTCTTGAATGAAGGAAAATATTTTCAACCATGTGATTTAAATTACCTTGTTCAATCAACTATTGTTACTTCTTGTTTTTTATATTGTTTCTTTATTATGTATTTCTCATTCACCTTTAATTACAATTTCTTCACTGTTTCATCACCATCTATGCTTCACCACTATTGTCATACCACTACCTTGATTTTTGTGCTTGTTGACTATTGTTTCTTGAGTTTTTTTATTGTTTTCTTATTCACTCACATAATTATGATCTGTGGATTGACCCCTATTTACTACTAAACTAGTTCTCAATAGAGAATTAATTAATTAATTTTCTGAGTCACAATGACTTCCAGACAATGTTCTAAATAATTTAGGAATCACATTGGTACCAAAAACACTAGAATATCCAAAAATTACAACAGAAAATATTTAAGTTCCATTGGTGTTTCCAAGTCTGGATATACTAGAAATATCTAGAAATGTGGAAGATTGGGGTAGAGTTTAAAATCAAGGTGATCTAAAAGATATATCTCCATAAGTTATAGTGCTGAATGGAGTGAGTTGTAGAGGGAGTTTTAGAGGTATACCAGAGTAAAGAACCAAGTGAAAAGGTGTAGAAGTGATCTACATTATCTTTTATGCATGAAAAATGGAATACCTGAGTGCTCTAAAGAGGATATAAATATGAAAGACTCGAATCAATGGGAGTTAGACATAAGGGATGAGATTGGTTCCTTGTATGTGTTTAGAACATGGGATCTAATGGAAAGGCCAACTAGGAAGAATGTTCTTTAAAATGAATGGGTGTATCAGTTAAATGAGGAACTAGATGGTAGATAGAGTTACAAGTCACAACTAGTCATAAAGAGGTTTTAACAAATAGAATGTGTGGATTTTTTTTGAGATCTATTCACCGATAGTTAAATACATAACTATTCAGATGGTATGGAGTATGGTTTCCATGGGTAGATTTCATTTAGAAAAGTTGTATGTGAAGACGAAATTCCTTCATGGGTATTTATATGAGGAAATCTATATAAAGAAGTTAGGTGGTTTCATGGATAATTAGAACCAGGACCTTGTGTACAAGCTGAAGTAAATCCTTTACGATTTTAAGTGGACAATAGGGCGATGAAATAAAAATTTTAATGAATTCATGATGTAATAGAAGTTAATCCCGAGTAATGTTGGACTTTTTTGTTACCAGAATGTGTTATATGATGAGAGTTTTATCATATTTATTCTCTATGTTTATGATATTCTTATTTACATACCATTAAAGAAAAGGGTTGATGAGATTAATATTAAACTATCCAAAGTTTCTAGATTAAGGATCCTGATCTGAAAAAATGAATCTTATGGACATGAATTGTGATGGACTTAAGTTCTATTACTTTGTACCCGTCTTGTTCAAATTACATCTGGAAGGTTTTGGAGCGCTTCAACATGATTGATATGAAACCTATAACCACACCCCTAGATAAACATTTCAAACTAAGAAAGGAGAAGGCACCATGATTGGAATCTGAGGTTGGGTACATGGAAAATATTCCTTATGAATTGGTAGTTGGAAGCCTAATGTATATCATAGTGTGTACTCAACTAAACAATATTTAAGGAGTGGGTGCTGTTAATAGGTATATATTGATTCCTAAAATAGAACATTAGGAGACTGTGAAGTGGATTTTCTAGTACTTAAAGGGTTTTGAAACCTTTTCACTTTGTTTAAGAAAGGATGAGTCATCGCATGGGTTTTTTGAATATTAATTTGGGGGATACTTAGACCCTCAAAAGAGAACCACCAAATATTTTTTAACTTTTGTAGGTATGGTTGTGAGTTGGATGTAAAATATTCAATTGGTAATCTCACCCTCAACAATGGAAGTAGAGTATGTTTAATTAAAAGAAACTAGAAAGTAGTTGATCTGGTTGAAGGGGTTGTTGGAAGATATTGGAATAAGGCGTGATAATGGGATGCAACCTTGTGACTCTCAATTATTCACTTGGACAAAAATCATACATTTCATGTAACGCCCCGACCCCAGTTACCCAGAGTCGGTGCATTATTACATAACATTGGCATGATCACAAAAGATCAAGTCTAGAAAGACCGATTAGTTTAGTATCCTTGGAATCACTAGATACATTCATAAAGTTTACATTACATCATAATGTGAAAACTACAACAACATCTTGTCTCCACAGTCATATCCCCTTATACTATCCCTACAGGTCATTCATAAAATATTTCTTCACATCCTGGGAAAAATAAATCATTGAAAGGGGTGAGCTCAGATGCTCAGTAAGGATAACAATATAGCGAAAACTTTCATAAATAAGCATAAACATTTAAGGCAATGTATAACTAAAACAAAATCCTTTTAAACTTAAACTTCAGCATAATATGGAAAAGATAAAATGAAATAATTCCATTTACTTATTCACATGGTTATTCTAATAGTCGAATAATCACATGCAATATCAATAACCACTTTCATAATTATGGAATGCATAATTCCAGACTATCATAACCACATAGTCAAGGCCTTGTGCCAAGACTACAAATAATATTTTGTCAAGGCCTTGTTCCAAGACACTAGTTTGTCTCATGAGATCTATTGATGCATCAAGGAGATATAGTGGGCTCCACCCGTCACTTATTAAGTCCAATGCATTCCTCATATGAACAGGTTTAAACATAACATAAACATTCGTATTAAAACTAGCATACGAAATGTCAATATTTTATCCATAAACCATGAATGGTATAAAAATAACACATCCAAATTCAAACATATCACAAAAACTTCAATACAATATGTAAGTTTTGTATCATAATAATTCACATTCAAATAATCTTAAAATCCATCAAAGGATGTTGACATAGATGAAATCAAACTATTTGAGAGAAATATCTCTTTTTTTAAATCATTTAAAAGTCACGTAATTATAAAATAAAACATTTACTTTGAAAATATTCTTATAATCTTGTAAGGTAAGCTCAAATGATTTTATAATGGGGGAAAATAGCCACACACGTTGTATAAGTTAAAAAACATTCTTACCTTAATTCTGTCGAAAAGGTTAAAAGGACATTGTTTGGAAAACGACAGAAAGATTCCTTTATAATATTATTATAAAATTTCAACAAGGGTATAAATGAATTTAACCCATAGTTTGTAAAATATTAAGAATTATTTGAAGTACATTTTTAAGAAACATGGATGTGGATGATAAAAATGTCCCAGTATATAATTACGTATAAACAACCTCGGATAATGAAGAGATTGTGAAATAAACCCTTGCCTTGTACTTTTCCTTGGTCAAGGGTAGGTTAACCTCCTGTATAATGGTGAAATAATTGTTATTAAATTATACAAGAATCATTTAAATTAATATGATATCATATATGATCCTTTAACATTGCTTTGTTAATAATATCTTAGTATTGTCGTTGTTTCGGGTGTTAACTTACTAGTTTTCTTTTATATGTTTTGTTACATAAGCCGTGTTTGTTATGGATAGGTTGTATCTTATTCATATCCAGAATGATATCAAGTCCTTAAATATTATTTTTAATCATTAAATGATAATTAGTCTTGAATGGATATGATGGGGAATGAATCTCATCGCGTTCGTGGAGACGGTAGTCCGTACGTACGCACGAGTGACAATATCATTCTTTTGATATTTAAAATAATATATAATTGGATGGTATATAATATATAAAAAATCATTATTATGTTATATTTATTATTTACATGAATTACACATCATTATTATACCCATCCAAATAATAATTTATTGAATAAAAATTACACCACGATGTGGAGACGGTAAGTCGTACGTACGAACGTATGGTGACATGTCATTCAAAGGATGGATAGAATACTGAATACGGTTGTACAGTATTTATAATAACATAACAGTATATATAATATAATAGAGTTATTATTTTAGAATGGGAATAACAAATAAATAAGAGGTTGAAGAAGAAAGGAACTTGAAAGAGGGTGGTGAAAGCATTACCTCTTCTTCGGGTTCTTCCTTTTGATTTGATCAAAAGGGCTCCTTAGGTTGGATTTCTGACTAAAGGAAGGCTTCTAGGATGAAGGCAAGATATTTGAGAGGGTATTTGGGCAGAGTTTGACTGAGACCAAAGGCTTTGAAGGTATGAATTTGATAGAAGGGGGAGTGCCCTTTTATAAGAGGGGTGAGGGGCACCTTAGGAAAAGCTAGAAATATTATTTTATAATAAATTCATATTCGGTTTCTAATGGATAAAAAGTGGATTATCTAAATGTTAATGTGGGGATGGGTATAAATACTTTTTATCTTTATAATGAATATTTATAATAGAATTTATCTTATGTATAACCCTATATTAAAAATGTTTTAGTAATTAAACTTTGATTTTAACTCTTTTAACTCTTCTTTGAATTAAATAATAATAAATTTCCTAATCTAATAAAAGTGGACCTAAATGATAATATTTTATTCCTAAGGTTGTTTTTGGTCGAGATAAAATTTTCCAATAGAATTAGTACATGTGTTAGGGTAATATTAATATCATTTTTACCCTTAATTACCCTATCTACTTTTAACCGTGGTAAATAAAAGTAAAAAGTTACAATTCACAAAAAATTATTTTTATCTTATTGAACCACATTTTACTCCTTGATATTAACCTTGTCTCTCGGATTTTCGAAATTCCACTCACAAAAGTGGTAAAATTAAGTTTTATGTGAATTTCCAAATTCTCCTTGGAGGTGGGTAAAAGACGGTGAAAAGTTCTATAAACTTTTTATATATCTAAAATGATTATAAAATAAATCCGATGAATTACATTGAAATTATATAGGTATTATGTATCCATTTTGACCCTAATTAAATTTAAATAAAATAAATATTTATTTAAATAAAAATTCGGTTTTAAACCATGACTCAGTGTTTTTCACTATTCATCGAAAATTGAAATTTTTCATAAAAATACCAAAATTTCACCCTAATCTAATTTTGATATTCCGAATCCAAAAATGAATTCCATTTTGAAAGATAAAATTTATAAAATTTCAAAAGTGGGTATTACTATTCATAACGTTTAATTTGATTGGTTGTGGTGTGTGTTAGAACTCGAAGTTGCGTACAACACATGCTACTGTATTATTCAAAGAGAAGCGTACCATGGAAGCTTGGGGTGTTATATTCTCCCCTCCTTCAAATAATTTCGTCCTCGAAATTTATAGAATACTACCACATGAAAAGACTCGGGTGATTCTTCATTATAAGTTCCTCAGGTTCCCACATTGCCTCTTCCATCTTATGGTTTCTCCATAGAACTTTTACTAGACAAGTCGTCCGGTTTCTCAACACTTGTTCTCTGGTATCAAGAATCCAGAAGGGCTCTTCGCAATAAGATAGATCGGGTTCCAGTTCTAATTCCTCATAGGTGAGTACATGTGTTGGGTCAGGCATGTATTTTCTCAACAGTGATACATGGAACACATCGTGAACATTGGAGAGATTTGGCGGCATTGCCAAACGGTAAGCTACAGCACCAATTCATTCTAGAATTTCGAAAGGTCCGATGTACCTGGGACTCAATTTACCTTTCTTAACAAAACGTATAACTCCCTTCCATGGAGATACCTTCAAGAAAACATGATCTCCTACCTGAAATTCCAAATCCTTCCTTCGATTATCGGGATAGCTCTTCTGCCTACTTTGATCTGATTTGATGTGGTTTTGGATTACCTTCACCTTTTCCATCGTTTCCTCCACCAGTTCTGGGCCTACGAGTTTTCTGTCACCAACGTCATCCCAACAGGTTGGTGTGAAACATCTCTTTCCGTGCAACGCTTCATATGGTGCCATCTGAATACTTGAATGGAAGCTATTGTTATAGGAAAATTCCACAAGAGGTAAATATTGATCCCACATACCCTGAAAGTCTAGTGAGCATGATCTCAACATTTCTTCTAAGGTTTGAATAGTCCATTCTGATTTTCCATCTGTTTGAGGGTGGTAGGCAGTGCTCAAACAAAGTTCAGTATCCAAGGCCTTCTAAAGACTCTTCCATAATCTTAAAGTAAAATGGGGATCACGATCAGAAAAATTTGATAGGGGTACTCCATTAAGTCTCACAACTTCATTAATATATAGTCTTGCTAGATGTTCTAGTGGTACATCTTCTCTTATAGCAAGAAAATGTGCTGAATTGGTAAGATGATCAACAATAACCCATATTGCATCATTCCTTCTAGGAGTATTTGGTATCCCCATGACAAAGTTCGTAGTAATATTGTCCCATTTCCACTCCAGTATGGGAAGAGGTTGCATGACTCATCCAAGCTGTTGCCTTCCAGCTTTCACTTGTTGACAAACCATAAATCATGACACAAAATTATCAATCTCCCTCTTCATGTTGTCCCACCAAAAATGTTCCTTCAAATCTCTAAACATTTTGGTGCTCCCATGGTGTATAGAGAAATTGGAGCTATGAGCATAATATAACAATTCCCTTTTCAGATCAGGTATATCGGGAACACAAAGCCTCTTCCCAAATTTTAAAATTCCTTCTTCATACACAAAGTCTCTCAATATCCCATCATTCACAGCTTTAATATTCTTTTGAAATTCTTCATCATCGGTCTAAGAACTCTTAATACTTTCTAGTAAATATGGTTTGGCAACCATTTGAAAAAGAATTTATGTTTCACCTTCCATGGTTATTCCCATGTCCATCTTCACTAGATCCATGAAAATTGGATCCCTTTCAATTCTCATATTGTTCAAAACTCCATGATCTTTTCTGCTCAAAGTATCTTCCACCTTATTTTTCTTCCTCAAGTGGTATTGTATCGTGAAATCATAATCCTTGAGTAATTCAAGCTATCTCCTTTGCCTCATGTTGAGTTATTTTTGTGAGAAAATATACTTCAAACTCTTGTGATCAGTATAAATCTCACATTTTTCACCGTAGAGGTAGTGTCTCCATATCTTCAAAGAAAAGATCACAGCTGCTAACTTGAGATCATGATTAGGATAGTTTCGCTCATGAATTTTCAACTATCATGATGCATAGTAAATAACCCTATCATTCTGCATAAGGACACAACCAAGTCCTTTCTTTGATGCATCACTATAAATAACAAACTCATCATTCCCCGATGGAAGAGTCAATATAGGGGCATTGACTAATCTTCTATTCAGTTTTTTGAAACATTCTTCACACTCTTTTTTCCAAAAAAAATTAACCCATTTACATGTGAGCTTTGTTAATGGGTTAGCCAACCGGGCAAAATTCTGGACGAAACGTCAAAAATAACATGCTAAACCAATAAAACTACGTACCTCAGTTATACTCATCAGTGCAGGACATTCTTGGATTGGCTTGGTCTTAGAAGTATCAACAGAGATTCTATCTTTAGAGACAATATGGCCAAGAAAAGAAATCTCTTGAATCCAGAATCCACACTTTCTAAACTTCCCATATAATTCATGTCTTCTTAGAGTCTTCAGGATAATACGCAAGTGATTTTCATGATCTTTGTAGCTTTTGGAGTATACCAAGATATCATAAATAAATACCACCACAAATTCATCAAGATATTCCTTGAAAACTCTATTCATTAGATCCATGAATACAGAGGGTACATTAGTCAATCCAAAAGGCATTACTGTAAACTCGTAATGCCCGTACCTATTTCGAAATGCTATCTTCGAAATGTCTTCCTTCTTCACACACAACTGATGATATCCAGATCGAAGGTCAATATTTGAAAAGTATTGAGCTCTATGCAGTTGGTCAAATAAATCATCAATGTGAGGTAGGGGATACTTGTTCTTTATTGTTATAGCATTGATCTCCTTGTAGTCGATACATAACCTCATAGATCCATCTTTCTTTTTAACAAAAAGAACAGGGGCGCCCCATGGAGAAACACTAGGGCGAATAAATCCCTTATTACTCAATTCCTCTAGTTGTTTCTTGAGTTCAACTAATTCCACAGTGTCCATTATATAAGGGGTCTTCGATATAGGCCTTTATCCGGGAATTAAATCAATGGAAAACTCAACTTCTTGTTCTGAAGGATGTCCAGGTAAATATTCCAGAAACACATCTACATATTCTTTCACAATAGGTACATACTCTATTTGAACATTCCTTTCCTCACCCACAGTAATTTCATTCTCTTCCTCCCCAATAATTGAATTTAGTTGAGCTACTGGGGGTGGATCTAGGTAAGAATTAAGTGGTGATGATTCTGCTCTAAAGATAAGGTGTTCCTTATCATCATCATCAAAAATAGTAACCTCATTCTTCTTACAATAAATGTTTTCATCATGGTTTGAAAGCCAACCCATACTGAGGATTATATCAAATTTAATCATAGGTATGACTATGAGATCCGTAGATAAAGAACATTTATGTGCCCTAATGGGGACTGATTCAGAAAACTTTGTTGCAATGATACTTCCCTTAGGAGTTTTAACTGAAAACTCCCTTGTTAAATCAAATTGGAAATATCTAATTTTCTTAGCAAACTGGGAAGATATGAAAAAATGCAATGATCCAGAATCAAATAATGAATTTTCTAAACTTGAAGAAACCATTAAATTACCAGCCACCACATCTTTCAGAGCTTCTACCTCAGTAGTAGTGATAGCATAAGCTTGGCATTGATCCCTTGGACTTTTCTGAGGTAAGTTCTCCTGACGCTTAGGACATTCATTTTCATAATGTCCCATCTCCCAGTAATTGTATCATTGGACATTGATAGCTTCCTTCTTCCCCTTGCAATCACGATCTTGGTGGCCTTTTTCACCACACTTGTAACTGACTCCCATTCCTTTTAAGCAAGTACCGGGGTGTTTCTTCCCACATTTACTACAGGATGGATATTAAACTTTTCCCTTCTTCCCCTTATTTTCATTCCCAGAGTGATCAACAGATATCTTCTTCTCCTACTTTTCTTTAAAGTCGTAAGATTTATATAATTTCTTTTCTATCTTGATAGAACATGAGAAAATATCTTCATACAATGAGAATTTTTTGAGACTAATGCTCGAAGGAGAAACGGTTTTAACCCATCAAAGAAACGATCAATCTTACTTCTTGGGTTAGGTATATAATATGAATCATACCTCGCTAACCTTGTAAAGTTAGCCTCATACTTTGCAACATTATCATCCTCCTTTTTCCTCAGACTCAGAAATTGTCTTTCCATATATGCTCGATGGTCACGATGAAAATGTTTTTCCAAGAAAATCTCTTTGAACTCCCTCCATTATATATTTGATACTTAATCATCTTCCTTTGTCTTTTGTATCAATGACCACCATTGATAAGCATCTCCAGTGAGGCGATAAACTGTCATGATAACTTTTTACCCTTCACTACTCCCCAAAGCCTGAAATATTTTCTCTAGGGAATTTATCCATTTCTCAGCTACTAAGGTATTTGTACTCCCATTGAATTTTGGTGGTTGTTGCCTCATGAAGCGATCTAACATTGATCCTCCATGCTGCGGATCTGTGTGCTCCATACAGGTAAGGTTATTATTCATAACCTGAGTGAGTTGTCCCAGTATGGTGATTAGTTGATCAGCACCAGTTGCATCACTAGCTCCACTATAATTATCTTGAGAAGAAGGGCAATCCCTACATGGATTGCGTGCATTGATACGATTTCCATTTCTTCCACTAGGTTCCATTTCTAAACAATGGTATAAACTAGATCAGTTTATGAATCAGAATACATAATTCAATACTTGTAAAACACTTAACATAAATTGAACTATTTATGGATATAATCCATAATCATAAAAATGTTTTCTTTGAGGAAGTATATAATCATAAACCATTCGTAATGGTTTGTAAAGAAAATGAGAATTATCCTAAGCATATCCCCCAGGAGTGTCGTAACCAAGAGCACAGCAAGGCCCGTTGTCGTGCACCAGTTCTCATTCAAGTCTAGATCAAAGCGGTGTTTTCGGGTTTTACCCCTAGGTACATCTGTGCCAGAGCCGCCTCTACCTGCTCGTATCTAGACAGGGATGTATTGCTCAAAAAACTCAAAAAATCTCTACAATACCAAAATTCTAGGAAGTTCTTCTATACTAATCCTCAAAGTCCATCTTAGGTCTATGTGCTCTAATAAGAGTTTATCTAAATCTAGCTTCCAAGGTTTGTACTAAACTTCCTCTTATACCAACTGTAATGCCTCGACCCCAGTTACCCAGAGTTGGTGCATTATTACATAACATTGGCATGATCACAAAAGATCAAGTCTCGAAAGACCGATTAGTTTAGTAGCCTTGGAATCACTAGATACATTCATAAAGTTTACATTACATCATAAAGTGAAAACTACAACAACATCTTGTCTCCACAGTCATATCCCCTTATACTATCCCTACAGGTCATTCATAAAATATTTCTTCACATCCTGGGAAAAATAAAACATTGAAAGGGGTGAGCTCAGATGCTCAGTAAGGATAACAATATAGCGGAAACTTTCATAATAAGTATAAACATTTAAGGTAATGTATAACTAAAACAAAAGCCTTTTAAACTTGAACTTCATCATAATATGGAAAAGATAAAATGAAATAGTTCCATTTACTTATTCACATGGTTATTCTACTATTCAAATAATCACATGCAATATCAATAACCACTTTCATAATGATAGAATTCATAATGCAAAACTATCATAACCACATAGTCAAGGCCTTGTGCCAAGACTACAAATAATATTTTGCCAAGGCCTTGTGCCAAGACACTAGTTTATCTCATGAGACCTACTAATGCATCGAGGAGCTATATCGGGCTCCACCCGTCACTTATTAAGTCCAATTCATTCCTCATATGAATAGGTTTAAACATAACATAAAAATTTGTATTAAAACTAGCATACGAAATGTCAATACTTTATCCATAAAACATTAATGGTATAAAAATAACACATCCACATTCAAACATATCACAAAACCTTCAATACAATATGGAATTTTTTTATCATAATAATTCACATTCAAATAAGATTAAAATCCATCAAAGGATGTTGACATAGATGAAATCAAACTATTTGAGAGAAATATCTATTTTTTTTAATCATTTAAAAGTCACATAATTATAAAATAAAACAGTTACTTTGAAAATATTCTTATAATCTTGTAAGGGAATATTCAAGGATTTTATAATGGAGGAAAATATCTGCACCCATCATATAAGTTAAAAAAACATTCTTACCTTAATTCTGTCGAAAAGGTTAAAAGGACCTTGTTTGGAAAACGATAGAAAGATTCCTTTATAATATTCTTATAAAAAGTCAACAAAGGTATAAATGACTTTAACCCATAGTCTGTAAAATAGTAAGAATGATTTGAAATACATTTTTAAGAAACATGGATGTGGATGATAAAAAGGTCCCAGTAGATAATTACGTATAAACAACGTCAGATAATGAAGAGATTGTGAAATAAACCCTTACCTTGTACTTTTCCTTGGTCGAGGGTAGGTTAACCTCATGTATAATGGTGAAATAATTGTTATTAAATTATAGAATAATCATTTAAATTAATATGATATCATATATGATCCTTTAACATTGCTTTGTTAATAATATATTAGTATTGTCGTTGTTTCGGGTGTTAACTTACTTGTTTTCTTTTATATGTTTTGTTACATAAGTCGTGTTTGTTTTGGATAGGTTGTATCTTATTCATATACAGAATTATATCAAGTCCTTAAACATTATTTTTAATCATTAAATGATAATTATTCTTGAATGGATACGATGGGGAATGAATCTCATCGTGTTTGTCGAGACAGTAGTCCATACGTACGCACAAGCGACAATATCATTCTTTTGATATTTAAAATAATATATAATTGGATGGTATATCATATATACGGAATCATTATTATGTTATATTTATTATTTACATGAATTACACATCATTATTATATCCATCCAAATAATAATTTATTGAATAACAATTACACCACGGCGTGGAGACGGTAAGCCGTACGTACGCACGTATGGTGACATGTTATTCAGAGGATGGATAGAATACAGAATATGGTTGTACCATATTTATAATAACATCAAAGTATATAGAATATACTGGAGTTATTATTTTAGAATGGAAATAACAAATAAATAAGAAGTTGAAGAAGAAAGGAACTTGAAAGAGGGTGGTGAAAACATTACCTCTTCTTCGGGTTCTTCCTTTTGATTTGATCAAAAGGGCTCCTTAGGTTGGCTTTCTGACTAAAGGAAGGCCTCTAGGATGAATTGATGATATTTGATAGGGTATTTGGGTAGAGTTTGGCCGAGCCCAAAGGATTTGAAGGTATGAATTTGAGATAAGGGGGAGTGCCCTTTTATAAGAGGGGTGAGGGGCACCTTAGGAAAAGCTAGAAATATTATTTTATAATAAATTCATATTAGGTTTCTAATGGATCCAAAGTGGATTATTTAAATGTTAAGGTGGGGATGGGTTGAAATAATTTTTAGCTTTCTAATGAATATTTATAATAGAATTTATCTTATGTATAACCCTATATTAAAAATGTTTTAGTAATTAAACTTTGATTTTAACTCTTTTAACTCTTCTATGAATTAAATAATAATAAATGTCCTAATCTAATCCATGTGGATCTAAATGATAATATTTTATTCCTAAGGTTTTTTTTGGTCGATATACACTTGTCCAATATAATTAGGACATGTGTTAGGGTAATATTAATATCATTTTTACCCTTAATTACCCTATCTACTTTTAACCGTGGTAAATCAAAGTAAAAAGTTACTATTCACCAAAAAATATTTTTATATTATTGAACTAAATTTTACTCCTTGATATTAACTGTGTCTCTCGGATTTTCTAAATTCCACTCACAGAAGTGGTAAAATTAAGTTTTATGTGAATTTCCAAATTCTCCTAGGAGGTGGGTAAAAGACGGTGAAAAGTTCCATAAAATTTTTATATATCTAAAATGATTCTAAACTAACTCTAATTAATTACATTGAACTTATATAGGTATTATGTATCCATTTTTACCTTAATTAAATTTAAATAAAATAAATAATTATTTAAATAAAAATTCGGTTTTAAACCATGACTCAGTGTTTTTCACTATTCATCAAAAATTGAAAGTTTTCAGAAAAATACAAAAAATTCACCCTAGGATAATTTCGATATTCCTAATCCAAAAATGAAGTCCATTTTGAAAGATAAAATTTATAAAATTTCAAAAGTGGGTATTACTATTCATAACGGCTACTTTGATTGGTTGTGGTGTGTGTTAGAACTCGAAGTTGCGTACAACACACGCTATTGTATTATTCAAAGAGAAGCATACCATGGAAGCTTGGGGTGTTACATTTCATTCAAAGAAAAAGCATATTCAGATGAAGTATCACTTCATAAAAAATTATTGGAGGGCATAGTAATGGATCAATGTAAAATATAAGGGGCTTATAATTTGGAAGATATGCTGACAAAGGTCGTAATCTATGAATTGTTGGGGTAGAATTGCGCCTCAATTGACCTATGATGATTGTAATCATGGTGGGGAACCATGTGGATGTAGAAGGAAGTTTGAGGTGCATAATAGGTTTTATAAAGTTGATAGGAGAATTTTGGTGAAACCTAGAAAATTATTCTCAAGTGGGAAGTTATTAGGATCAATTTTTAAAAGCATTTTCAAACTATGAGTTGGAACTTCTACAATGATAAGTTCCAAAAGTCACTTTTTATGGATCATATGGAGATGGTAGAAGAAGAAAATATGTGGTCCAAACGTTCATATATATGATGGATGGAAGTTATACAAATCAAAAGGTACATTCAAAATATGCAATTGGAAGTTACTTCCCATATACTTACTCTAATATAATAAATTTGGAAAACTCAAAGGTCTTTCATAAGAGTAACACTGGAAAATTTAAGAATATTTCTTCTAAAGGATTCTCCTAGTGGTTTTATAATAAAGTAAAAAACATAAGAGTAACTTTAATGGAGTGTAAGGTTAAATTTTTTAGGGTTTCATAAGCGTACATAGTGTACTGGCAGTGGGAGTTGAGGCGATAGAACTTTTTGACCAAATGGAGGATTTTCCATGGAGATCTCATTAGGTGGAATTTTCCCCATGAAGATCAGTAGGTGATGGCTATCAGATATAAAAAATGAGTTCTACTATAAATATCATGATGAATTATTTGATCTATAGAGATTGACTGTAATCATCTTCTATTTCCTTAATAAATTAAATTAGTGTTCCCACCATGGAGTAGGGATCATGTCCAAACCACATAAATTATGTTATTTTTTATTTCATTCATTCAATCATTTTATTTCAATTATTCTTTTTTTCATTCATTAAAAGGTTTTTTATTACAGTGACATGATTAAGGTGTGTCCATCTTCTAAGTTCTGGGATACTGTAGCATATCCTCACATCAATTATTTGTTTCTTTCTAGTAAGTTTCAATGGATATCTTCCCATGGGATTTTTTGAAGATAATTTTGAGCCCAATATTCTTATATTATTTTGATTCATGAAAAATTATATAGTTCTTAGGTGTATGGTAAAAAAAATCATTAGGGTGGTGCCCCTTAGGGGAGTTAGGATACAGGGGCTTAGGGTTGAGAATCAGACTAGTTGCATGTTATTAAGTTGACTCCTATTGGTCATGATGAGGGTCCATCGATGATTTTAGGTGTGATTATAGTGGAATATACTATATCATATGTTCTATTTGATATGGTTACATTGTATTCATTTATTTATTCTTAGTTTACTAGGTATCTTATGGGTGGTTATCTAGTATATGTATGTATTGATGTCTATCGATACGCCCTTAAGGGTGCGATCCAAGGTTATTCAGAGATGTATAGAGTGTTTCATCATGATCAGTGGGCATAAATTTCCCTAAGATTTATTCATGTTAGAAATATGTATCTTTGATGTAATCATTTGGATGGATTGGTTGACTTTATATCAATCAATCATTGATTTCTATCATTGATTAGTATCTTTCATGTCTATTAAGAGTGATGGTTATACCTATATTGGAGAGTGGGATTTACAGGAAGATCATTCAGGATCTATCTATCAATAACAAGGTGGGATTATAGACCAGTTCTATAGCATCTTTTTGGGTGATGAGGAGATGAGGTAGGTGGTCTTTCCTACTATCATTGACCATTTTCAATATTTTTTCACTAGAAACTTCTCAAGATTTCTACTTGAGAGAGTTTTAGTTCATTATTGATCTGATGTCGGGTATGAAGCCTATATCCATTTTTCTATAGAGGACAGATCCTATAAAACTTAGATATCCAAAGGTTTGGATAAAGGAGGTTAGTTCAAAGGAGTTCATACTCCCAAGCATGTCCCCATGGGGTTCTCCCATGTTATTCACCAAGAATGAAGATAGTTCATTATGCTTATGTGTGTATTACTAGAGGTTGAACAAGGTGATAGTCAATAAATAGTATCCTCTTCCAAATATATATATGAATTTTTTGATCAGCCGAGGGGAGGAAAGTGGTTCTCCAAGATCTACATGAGATCAGGATACTACTAGTTGTGGTTGAATCCATCAGATATTCCTCCTATTACTTTTAGGAAGAGTTATGGCTTATATGAGAATCTCTTAATTTCATTTGGTTAGATGACCATGCTAGTTGTGTTTATGTACTTGATGAATAGGTTCCTCCATCTATTTTTAGATTATTTCATGGTTTTATTCATCGATGAAATTTCGGTATACTCCCATACATGGTAGGATCATGTATGATATTTGGAGATTGTTTTGATCACATTGAGAGAGCACCAATTATATGAAAAGATCTGAAAGTGTTAGTTATAGATTTCAGTTGTGAACTACTTAGAGCATGTGATATCAGAGGCAGGCATATAGGTGGACCCTGATAAGGTTAAGGTTGTGGTTTCTTGGAATATTCCCAATAATATATTTGAAATCCTTAGTTTCTTGGGTTTGGTAGGTTACTAATAAAGGTTCATACGATACTTTTCTCGATTGGGAATACTGATAAAAACTATGAAAAAGAAGGTGAAAAAGTCTATATATCCTGAATATTTTGAGAGATAATTTAAGAAGTTAGAAGGAAAGTTGACATTAATGTCAATAATAACTTTACCTGTGCCTAGTAAAGATTATAAATTATATTGTGAATCAATATGAGTTTTTATTGGAGCAGTTATGATAAATGAGGGGCGAGTAGTTGTTTATGGGTCTAGGTATCTAAAAGCATATGAGCGAAACTACCCAAATCATGACCATGAACTAGAAGTGGTGGTTCATGTAATAAGGTATTGAAATCACTACCTACTATGTGATAGGTTCACGTTGTATACTGAATATAAAAACCGGATTCATATCATTTCTCAGTGTGACCTTAACCACTGACTAAAAATATGGGTCTAGTGTCTCCAATCCTTTGATTTTGAGATGACATGTTCCCATGGGAAAAGGAACATAGTTTCTAATACACTAAGTAGGAATAATCTAGTGTAGGTGATGCAAGAGGCTAGTAGCGATGGAAACCAATGAGCCTCTGTTAAGATACATCTTTATTTTTGAGAGTATCAAGGTAGGAATTCTCTTACTACCTTGAGTTTTACCTCCTCACTCCTTGATAAGGTGAATGAGATTCTATTTTAATATTCAAATTACCTAATGATGAGGGATAATATATTTTTGGGGATCTTTAACCTTATTGGTCCCTAGATGTGGATGAGATCCTTTATGTATGAGTTCGTGTAGTAGTTCCTATGGGCATGGGTGAGGATTTGATGTATGACTCACATGACTCAATATGGTCTTTTCACCTGGAGATTACCAAGATGTATCATGGAATCTGTAGGCAGCATTGGTGGCCTAAGATGAAGAATCACATCATGAGGTTCATTTCCTGATGCATAGCCTTTTAAAAAGAGAAGGTAAATAATCAATGACCTGAAGGTCTTCTTCAACCCCTTCCCATTCCTGAGTGGAAGTGGGATAATGTCACAATGGAATTTATGACGAGGGGTTTAATGTTCATCTCATGGGAATGATGCATATGTGTTATTTTCAACTATTTTATGAAGGTGTCACATTTCCTATTGATTTTTGATACTTATTCAATCAATGATATGGACAAGATATATGTTCTGGAGATAGTACTTCTTCATGGTATTCCTAGGAATATCATGTCCAATTGAGATTCCCAATTTACACTATGCTTATGGAAGGGGTTGTAGAAGGCATTGGACATCCAATTACATCTGAGAATGGTATACCATCCTAAGATAAACAAGAATCCTAATCATATAAATTGGGTATTATAGGGGATGATCTGGGCATGTTTCCAAGATTATGGATAGTTTTTAGAGATTCAACTCACCTTAGAAAAGTTTTCCTTCAATAACAGTTATTAGGTACTAATTCATATGGAATCATTCGAGGTATTGTATAGTCAACCGTTATGGTCGTTTCTATACTGGTTAGAGGCAAGGGAGTCCTTAATTATCAAGATGGGTCTTACACATGTGATGTCATATCATATTTAGTGGATCAAGAAGTAGTTATTGACCACTTGGAGTGACTATAAATCTTCTACCAACCAACAACACCCTCCCCTGGATTTTGAGGTGGGTGACTGGGTATTTTTGTTAGTGTCACCTCATGTAGGGAATGGGTGGATTCAAAAGGAGTTGGAACACAAGTTCATGGGTCCATTCAAGGTTGTCGAGAGGATCAATATTATGGTATATCGGTTAGCACTTTCTCAGAGATACGGTATTATACATGATGCATTTCATGTATCTTATCTTCAAAATTACCATCCCAACCCTTCTCCTATGATCAACATTGACGACATCAACTTTGAGTCTAATTTTTCATCGGAGGGATGACTTGTTCTCATAGTTGATTGAAGTGAAAAATCCTCCAAGGGAATATAGAACATCTAGTACACATTCAATGACAACATGATCATATCTATGAGGAAACTTTGTAGTAATAGGTAGATATGTGAGCTCAATGGTTGGAGATTTTTATCAACATGGCTCGATGACACTTAGGGATGAAACTTAGTGATAAAATTTTATCCGGTGGGAATTTTTTAACAGTCTACATATTTTTAGGTGAAAACTAATTTAAATTTTCACCAAACTTGTGTAATTTAATGGTTTTTTGTTATTATATGATTTGGAAAGGAATCTAGGGTCAATTTAGGGAAATTTAACATGGTAAAGGAGGTCTTTCATTAGTGATAGATAGCATTAGGTACCTAGTGGTCTAGTATCAGGTACTCGGTGACCTTAAGTGGAGGGGCGATTATGGAAGGAACACCAAGTGAACAGTGACCTTAAAATGGGTAACTTTTGGGTATCAGATACCTAGTGGAAACAGGTTGGGTACCTGGTTAGTACCTGAGTATTTTTTAATAAATTAATTATTTTAATTAAATGTTTAAAATTTAAAAAATGATAACACTTCTCTCCATTTTTTATTTGTCTATATGAACACCCCTTTCCCCTCAACCCTCTCCTTACCTTCTTCCTTAAGTAGGGATATCTTTTGTTCTTGGATGGATTCAAGAGCCAATTGTAATGTTGGGTATTCATGGGTAAGATTATTATCCCTATTCCCTACATTATGGGTTTTCCTTTCTATCTTATTCTCTATCACCAAAAATACCTAATTCTAGGTATTTTATCAGATTTTGGAAAATTTAATGATTGGATTTGAATCATCTGGAAATATTCCATTGGAAGGGGTCTACTAAGATAAGATAGGTGGTTCCTAAACTTTATCGTCGTTTTATATGAGTTTCATGCATCGTGTGTTATGAAGGAAGCACCAAACATGTGCACAATCCCTATTTTTTGGATTTTAAATTGTTTCCTTAGTTACAAATATATTGATTAAGGTCAGTTAGGACTGTGAGTGTTACATTGAGAGGTATTCATCGACACCATGGTTGTTGATAACCATGATCCTTATGAAAAGGGTTATGAAAGTGTGATTTGGGAACCCATGAAGGGTGATGTAACTTGATTGGAAACCTTAATAACCATGAGGGGTTTTCTAGACCATCCCTTGATGAAGGGAAGAAAGTGATAACAATTGGATATAAAAATATTAGCCTTGAAATGAGACCTTGGTTGGGTTAGTGGATCAATGATATAAACCCTTTATGATATGTGATAGATTGTTTTCTTTTAAATTCTTAATTTGTGATGAATGGTTATGTTTTACTTTTAAGTTTTGTTGACAATTCATTCACCGTACTATTCGTTATGATGGTTGTCATCCACCATTCTTGTGGGTTGGGTGATTTCTCATCCACCATTCTTGTGGGTTGAGTGATTTCTCATTCACCATCAGATGTTGATGTAGTGGAAAAATTTACACCTTGAGGTTGCTTTGATGGTACATCACCCACTCAAGATATGTATTAATGGTGAAATTTCCACCCAGTGTTGCATTGGTAGTGTATCATCCTAGTTTCATTTTGTTGGTACACCATCCATCAGGTATGTGATACGGTGGTGCATCATCCACCTGGAGTTGGTGACACATCATTCACCAGATCTTGTGTTAGTGATGTATCGATCTTCTTAGGTATATGTGTATGATGATAACTCTTTCACTTTGACCCATGAGATGAGGGGTAATGGAACATTCACTTTCCTATCTATTCAGACCATGGGTGCATCGACCCATTACAGCACTAGAAAAAGTAGGTGTGGTTGGGTATCATCTTGGATATTGAGAGGTCCACAACCTAGTAATTATATTTTTTATGTTAATTTATTATAATTTCATATTTATCATGCACTTATATATTCTCAGTTTTTGTAGAGACACAATTGGTTTTAGCCAACTGATTCATACTCTTACCTTACACAAGTATCTCAGTGTGCATTCAGATTTCATGATTAAGGATACATATAACGGTAAAGTCCCTATGATGGATGGATGAGTTGGAGTCATGTGATTAGACTCAAGATATGGGACCAGGTAAGGACCCAAAACCCAATTTTGTTACAAACTCTTTTCTTTTTCTTATTTTGGAATACCTTGAATGTGATCAAAACATGAGTAATACTATTTTTATTATATGATCATGTGAAATTACAGTGTGTCTTATTTTTTATAGTACATGTTCATTATTATCCATGGTTATCCTATAGATGCAATTCCCATGTTATGTTATTTATTGTGATTTATGATTATTTGTTGCCTCTGTTGTTGATTACAGTTATATGTACCATTGGGTATAGTATCATAATGACTTCTTTATCAACCCTCACTACTAGTCAGTAGCCTCTGGAATATGGGGAGCCATGCCTGAGGTTATGATGTGCCATTGGTTTGTACATTTTTCAGGTAAATCAGGTTGGGATGTTACACTCTCAAATCAACATGGGATCATTATTAATGCTTGTTATATAGAGGTATTTAACACCTCTTTCATCCATATTCTTGATATGATATCAATTTTCAATAATATATTTAATGATTAATAAATTTCATCAAGATTTTTTCACCACAAAATAGGTATATTTTTTCTCTCCTAATGATTTATATTAATTTCACATTACCAATTAATGTACTTACATGAACACTTTTAATTTTAAAGTAGATAAAATATTTCTCATATTTAAGAATTTTTTGCATTGTGGCAATATAAATGTGATAAATATCTTCATCATGGGGATTAATCTCGATATAGTGATTCATAAAATCAATTTCTATTAAAAATAAAATAAGGCATATATATAAGAAATAAAATAAAAGAAAATAAAAAGAACATGAAATATGTATTAAAAAACTGCAAAACCAGAAATATATCTCTCTAATGAGAATTTAAACATTATCTATATGCTAGATACCTTTAGGGTTTACAAAAATAGCTGAAGGCGTCAAAATTTATAATATCATTATCATAATTCTGGTTAGAAAATTTTTCTTCAATGCTCTTTCTTTCCTTTTGATTGATCATTGATAAAGATCAACAAAATGTTTTGATGTATGATAGGTATGAGACCAATGCTTCTTCATACCACACCAAATGAATTTACTTTCATCATTTTTAATTTTATTTGGTTATGGTTTTTAATTATTTGACCACTTCTAGTGGTTCTCTTTCCACTTCTTATTGGGTTTATGACCACCTCAAGCAAATGATTTTCATTCATTTCGACTGCATCAATTATTTACTTAACCATGATTATAAAAATTCACATTTAACTCGGGGAATGAAATTACCCCAGTTGTTCAGTATTCACAATTCCTCATCAGAAGTTCATTGTTTTAATTTGTAATAAGAAGGAAAGATTGTAATTTAAAATATTTTGTAATGAATTTTTCTTGATACTATTATTTTAGAATAATATTTGAGGCATGACAGGTAGAAAATATATTTTATAGAATATCAATGTTGATAATATTTTCTCTACACTATTTAAATTGGGATTTTGTTTTAAACATCATTGAGTTATATTTTCTTATTGATTTATAATCTTGGAACTGTAAGTGACTCCATCCATAATATACTCTTTATAATATTACTAGTCATAGGTGACCATATCGCTCTTTGAGGTTTTGTAATAAAATCAAAGGATCCTTCAATATTAGGTAATTGTTCTTAAAATCCCTATAGTGGTGATGGAGGGGGGTATTAGGGCTCAAGCATCGTCTTGATTGGAATCTTGATAGCTAAATTGATCATCTTTCCAAGGGATTTTGCATCAATATGTATCTCAACATCCAAAATCAAGGCAAATAATTCTTTTTAGAAATTTTAAGAGGGATAAAATCAAGTTTCATGATGATCTCTATAGAAAATATGGATTTACACTTTATTAGAAACCTCTATAAATAGATAAATTCATGCTAATAACGTGTTGAGAAACGGATCGAACAATAGTTGAAACTGTGAAGAATTTTGAAAACAGAAATGCATGATCAATTATAGGAAAATTGTATCATTAATGAAATGGGGATTTAGATATCTATAAGGATGAAAACAAATGAATATAGAAGAGTAAAAGAAGTATAAATGAGTCATATAAAAGGTATGGAGGGATGAAAATTCATTCTTTCATTAACAAATCAAAAAATTTATAAGGTGTATGAAATTATAATTAAAAATCTCAACCAAATACTTATTATCATTGACAGTCTAAACCAATATTTATTTTTCATATCAAATCCAGTGGTTGGAATATCACGAGTTTAATAAAATGAAGAAATTTTTATATGAAAGGTTTGATAAGAATGAATAATCTTTATAAAATAAGAATTATGACATCCACATAATAAATAATAATTTATAACAATTTATCAATAATTTTCTAAAAAATAATAAAACCCCACTACTGTAGATAGGGGCTTTATCGGTGCTAGAAATTGCCTTTATCGGTGCTGAAAAGGCACTACTGTTGTAAGTATATTTAAGAGGTGGTGATTTTTATCAGTATTGATAAAATCTCACTTCATCAGAGATTAAAAAAAAGAACTGATAAAGTGGGCCCTTTATCGGTGCTATTTTAGTGTTGATAAATGGGTCCCTTTATGTAAAGACTCGTTTTTTTAATTGAAATACTTTAAAATATTTTTAAATATATTTATAGAGATAGGTGTTGAGACGGCGTGTGAATCTGAGGCCCAGTGTGTCCAAAATTAATTTTATAAAAATATTAAATATATTTTTATTTCTCACACTTGGTTAATTAAAGAAAATGGAATAACTCTCAAACAGTTTATCAAATCGGATATCTGAGACCACAGGTGGGTCTGAAAGGCAGTGTTTACCCTAAGCGCGACATAAAATTAGTCGGCATGGGATGTTCAGACCTATATCTCATTGGAGGTGTGTTTAATAAATTTAACTAATTAATAAATTAATTGATTAATTTACCTTTATCCTAATTAAAAGCCTATAAGTAGGTATATAGTGGTAATTGGCTAGGGTTGGCCTCATAATTCCTATGATTTTCCGGTGAGAGATTCATCCTCCTCTAGAGAATTACTTCGACGGATGACGAAACTTCAGATCGAGGTAATTTTAAGCATGGAAAATGCAACAGATCTTAGAGAGCGCATTCTACATCAATGATGATCAATCTCATCAGGTAGGACTCGTCTTTGGTGATTTTTACACCTTAGATTAAACTTTTGAGTAGATTGATAATTATTTCTTCGATTTGTTCCCCCTTCGCATGTGTCAAAGGATTGAAACTATGATTATTTTCATTTGTTTATCAGTTATTTCTAATCTAAATTGAACGTTCCTAATTATTGGCCAAGAATTCTTGGCCAACGATTGTAAACCCCTTTGTTCTTGTGCATTTCTTTCCTCATTCTTCGCATTCTTCACTATTGTAACTGAGAGCCCAACTCCTGTATCCCAAGCTACGAACACCGTATGTGGTCTTCGCCATTTATGTGTGGTTGATTCATACACATAAATAATGAATTATAGATAATTATCTTAAAGTACTGTGTCTTCTTTGTTTTTAGTGATTAACACATGTTTTTAACTAAAATTTCATTTTAAACTAAAAACATGCACTTTGAGTCATATCGGTCACATCATGTATCATATTGATGTGCGGCTAATTCCTACTCATCACAAATGATATATTGATCATTTTTGTAAAATATCATGAAAATATGAGTTTTTTTCTTAGTTTTTAGTGAGTGTTAAATTTTTAACTAAAATATCATTTTTAAACTGAAGACATGCACTTTGAGATATACTGGTCACACCGTATATCAGATTGATGTGAGAATGATTCCTACATGTCATAAATGATTTATAGACCATTTTCCTAAAGTATCAAGACTATACGATTATGTTTTATAATTTTTCAATGATTGGTGTGCATTTTTAACTAAAATTTCACTTTTAAAGTGAAAACATGCATTTTGAGTCATATCGGTCACACAATGTATCGGATTGAGGTACGACTGATTCCTACACATCACAAATCACTTATGGATTATTTTTCTAAAGTATCAAAACAATATGAATTTTTTTCTCAGTTTTGAGTATACCAAATATATTTGGAACTAAAATGTAAATTTTAAATAAAAACACACACTTTAAGTCATACCAGGCACACCATGTGTCAGATTGACATGTGGTTGATTCCTATACATCAAAAATGACTTATAGATCATTTTCCTAAATTATCAAAATAATCTTAGTGTGTTTGCTTTTTTAGTGAGTGACACTCATTTATAACTAAAATATTATTTTTAAACTAAAAACACATACTTTGATTCATGCCAGTCACATCATGTTTTTAACTAAATGTAATTTTAAACTGAAAACATACACTTTGAGTTATATTGGTCACGTTGTTCATTAGATTAATGTGTGACGAGTTGATAAATGTCAAAAATTAATTATAGATATTTTTACAAAATTATTAAATTTATTTTAATTTTTTTTCCCAATTTTTAGTGAGTGACGCGTGTTTTTAACTAAAATGTCACTTTGAAACTGAAAACATGCATTTAAAATCATATTGGTCACTTCGGACATCAAATTATACTGAGGATTATTCTTACACATCACAAATGAATTATAAATCAATTTCTTAAATTATCAAAACAATATTAATGTTTTTTCTAGGTTTTGAGTAGGTCTCATGTCTTTTGAACTAAAATGTAAATTTTAAATACAAACATTCACTTTAACTCATACCAGACACACCGTGTGTCCGATTAACATGAGGTTTATTTGTACAGAACAAAAATTAATTGTGGATAATTTTTATAAATTATAAATACAATCCAAATGTGTTTTCTTAGTTTTCAATGAGTGATGCTTGTTACTAATATTAATGTCAATTTTAGACTAAAAACACACACTTTGTGTAATACCAGTCACACTGGGGATTGGATTAATGTGAGGATGATTTATACTCATCTAAAATAACTTACGGACCATTTTTTTAAAATTTTAAGACAATATGAGTGCTTTTTATCATTTTTAGTGGGTGTCACATTTTTAACTAAAATTTCATTTTAAACTGAAAACACACACAATGAGTCATATGTGTAACATTGTGTATCTGATTGATATGTGACTGATTGATAAATGTCAAAAATGACTTATGGATCATTTTACTAAATTATCAAAATAATATGAATGTGTTTTATTAGTTTTTAGTGAGTGACCCATGTTTTTAACTAAAATATCACTTTTAAGATAAACACACACACTTTGAGTCATATCGGTCACACCATGTATTGAATTAAGATCCAGTTGATTCCTACATGTCACAAATGAATTATGGATAATTTTTATAATTTATAAATACAATCCAATTTTTTTTTTCATTATTCCAGGTGTCTTTTGAATTAAAATATCAATTTTAAACTAAAAACACACACTTTGAATCATACCGACCACACCATGTGTTAGATTATTGAGTTTCTAATTCCTACATTCCATAAATGACTTATGGATCATTGTCAAAAATTATCAAGAAAATTTGAGTTTTTTTTCTTATTTTTTAGTATATTAAGTGTTTTTTTACTAAAATGCCAATTTTAAATTAAAAACACGCACTTTTAGTCATACCAGCCACACCTTATATTAGATTGATGTGTAACTAATTTATATACATCACAAATGAATTAAGTATAATTTTCTTAAATTATTAATATAATATGAGTGTGATTCCATGGATTTTGATTAGTGATGTGTGTTTTAAACTAAATTGTTTCTTTTAAACTAAAAACATGCACTTTGAGTCATACCAGGCACACCGTGTATCATATTGATATGCGGATGATTTCTACATGTCACAAATGACTTGTGGATTTTTTTTCTAAATTACCAAGATAATATGAGTTTTTTTTTCTTAGTTTTTATTATGTGAAGTGTGTTTTGTACTAAAATGTTAATTTTAAATAAAAATGTACACTTTCAGTAATACTAGCCACATGGTATATTAGATTGATGTGTCGCTAATTATTATACATAAAAATTTCCTTATGGATAATTATCCTAAATTATCAAGACAATTGGAGTGTTTTTTCTTAGTTTTCATTTAGTGAAGTGTGTTTTGAACTAAAATGTTACTTTTAAACTGAAAACATGCACTTTGAGTCATATCGAGTACATCGTGTGTTATATTGATGTGAAGTTGATTCATACATGTCAAAAATGATTTATGGATCATTTTCCTAAATTTTAAAGACAATTTTAGAATATTTTATTATTTTCAAGTATGTTATGTATATTTTGAATTAAAATTTTGATTTTAAATCAAAACATTCACTTTCAATCATACCAGGAACACGGTGGATCAGATTGATATTCGACTAATTCTTACACGTTAAAAATGACTTATGGATCATTTTTCTAAAGTATCAAGATAATAAAATCAATTTTTCTTATTTTTGAGTATGTGAAATATGTTTTAAACTAAATGGTCAATTTTAAACTGAAAACACATACTTTGTGTTATACTGAGCACACTATGTGTCAGATTAATGTGTGGTCAATTCTTATATAGTAAAAATAACTTATGGATTTTTTTCCTAAAATATCAAGACAATATGAGTGTATTTTATCTATTTTTAGTGATTGACACATGTTTTTAACTAAAATTTAATTTTTAAACTAAAAAAAAATTCAAGTCATATTGGGAACATTGTGTATCAGATTGACATACGGTTGATTACTACATGTAAAAATTGACTTATGAATAATTTTCCTAATGTATAACGACCATAGGAGTTTTTTTTTATTAGTTTTCATTGTGTGGTAAATTTTTTGAACTAAAATGTCTCTTTAAAACTATAAACAGACACTTCAATCCATACCAAGCACACCGTGTGTGTGGTTGATTCCTACATGTCACAAATTATTTATAGATAATTTTACTAAAGTATCAAGATAATCCAAGAATTTTTTCTTGTTTTTTAGTGAGTGACACATATTTTGAACTAAAATGTCACTTTTAAATAAAAAACACGCACTTTCAATTAGACTCGCCACACTGTGTTTCGGATTGAAATGCGGTTAATTCTTACACATTAAAAATGACTTATGGATAGTTATCATAAAGTATAAATACAATATGGGAATGTGTGCTCATTTTTTAGTGGGTGATGTGGGTTTTGAACTAAAATGTCACTTTATAATAATAAAAAATTTAATCATACCTGTCACACCATGTGTTGGATTGATGTACAGCTGATTCATACATGTTATAAATGACTTATAGATCATTATACTAAAGTATCAAGATAATATGGGGGTGTTTTCTCAGTTTTCAATGAGTAGAACATGTTTTAAACAAAAATGATACTTTTAAACTAAAAACATTCACTTTGAGTCATACTGGGTACATTGTGTGCTAGATTGGTGTACATATGATTCATACATGTCACCAATGACTTATGGGTCATTTTCATAGATAGTCAAGATAATTTGATTATGTTATATCAATTTTTAGTGAGTGTGATATGTTTTTAACTAAAATTTCATTTGTAAACTAAAAACATGAGCTTTAAGTAATTTATAAAATGAAAAGACACACTACTAAACATAAATGGGTCAAATAAAGAACAAATATCTTTATAAATAGAAAAAATAGCATTTTAGTGAATTATCCTTTTCAAATAATTTTTAAAGAATTGATTTTTCTCTGAGCATTTTATACTCTTCATGAAGTAAAAAATGGTTAAAGAACAATCAATTCTTGATAAAGTCACATCTTCATGATCTATGAGAAAATTAACTCAATAAGTAGTAGATAAAAATGATAAGAAAAATAACTAAAAAATAATTAGATATACCATAGATAAATTAATGAAATAATTAATAGTAATTCACCTCTTCATGGCATCTATATATATTCTATGTAACATCCTGCCCCTAACCCATTGGATTGGGGAGATGTGGAGTGCCACTAACCTTAAATGACATCCCCAAGACACTAAAGGTCATAAATAAATGATAAGGGATTAATGGAAAGTTTGGGGAATATTTTCCTCTAGAAACCAATACAACCAGAGATACATAATAAAAATAACTAAACCAACCATATGATGCATGGATAAAAATAATACAACTCAAAGGAGACTAAAAAAATAGAAACATCATAGTATTAGTGAAAATTAATCCAAAATACAATTCAAGAAACCAAGATACATCAAACACATCAACACCAATGTGGAATCACTCCAATGAAACCAATAGTGATCTCCAAGCTCCAAACACCAAATGAGAAGGAAACATCATGTTGGATCACTAGAGAAATGTAACTCCTTCCCTTTACCTATATCCTAATATATGATATCTACAAACACAAAATGGGTGAGTATAAACCTCATAGTAATTCCCCAAATACTTACCCGCACATTCCACTAGGACAAGAACATGTTAGCATGATCTATATAAAATAGAGGAGAAGCAGATAAAAAGTTTGTATCAAAACTAAAAACAAGTTCCATGGAAAACATTTAACAAAACCTTTAAACCATTTATTATCACTTGGAATAAACACTCCATATCCACACCCACACACATACTCACACAATTAATGTAACCATATACCTCCTTATACTCATGAGTGGTGAATTGTCCTTTCACCAAGACATCACTTGGTGAACCATTTGATAGTGACACTTCTGACCATGATTTGTCCCAATTTGATGGGGGTACTTCTCACCCTTAATCCATACCATTTTTATAGAGGTAATCTGCACCCTTAATCCATCCCAAATGAAAATGAACATATACTAACACTTATTCTAAGTTATCATAACAAGATATTCTGATAAAACATCCCATTTTGAAAACTATTTTCTTTCAATAATTTTATCAAACACCTTGTGAGAATCATTTCAAACCAAGGATTATAGTACTAAAAATAAAATAGTTTTTCAAAAAAAATAGATGATTTAAAACACTAAGCCTTTAATTTCTAGAGTAATTCAAATGGTAGGGAAGACACCTACCTCTAAATGGTTGAAGAAAACAAATAACGACACTAAGATATTCTAGATATATCCTTGAATATTATTACCATAAATAGATATAACAATATATCATCAAGATCCACAAGATAGTACATGGATATATAAATGGAATAATAGATATAATGATCCAGGTGAGAGAAGATGAGAGGATCTAAATAGAAAGAGAATAAACAATGAATTATTGATGATTCCATATCTTCAATGCACTTAGACTTGAAAAAATATGCCTCTAAACCAAAGTAAATTTACAAGGTATCCTAGGGAGGAAGAGGAGTTCAAGATCCTAGAAGAATAGGTGAAAATGAGGGATTTGGGGCTTTAATATGATTTAAAACCTGATTTTTTAGATCATTAACTACATATTTCATGGTTAGGTCACACGATTTAACAAACCATGTGCATGTAACTGTCTCCAAAACATAGATCTGCATCATTAGGATGCATGGTTTAGGAAACCATGTGCCAACTGTGTGCTTCTAACATCTTAAAACATGACCTCACATGATTGTCCCACACTATTTGAAAAATCTTTCACCAAACATGTTTTCTCCACTATTTAAACTTACGTGGTTTCTATTGGGAACCGACATGGTTTGGATATACCATTTTACCACCTGGTGACTCCCTTCATCACCTTTCATGGTTTCCGAGAGATAGTGTATGGTTTATACTAACCATCCTCAAATTTTTTTACCTCTTAAAACACTTCCAAAACAATCCAAAAACACCCAAAACTTAACCAAAGCATTATATAAATTAAAAATGCACAATAAAAAGGTAGAGTAGATGAAAACAAGGGTATTAAATTCTCCCCAACATAGGTATTTTCATATTTAGAAAGTGGAATACCAACATTTCTTTATAATAGTTTGGGCCACTGTTTCATCATTTCCTTTTCATGTTCCCACATCACCATCTAAATATGACCATGTTTTCATACAACCAATACCAAACGAATGATTTTCCCATACAATAGATTATCTTACCTATCCAAAAATATATATCGGCACATGAATCAATATAGCATCTCAATCAAGATCAAAATGGTCCCATTGAATCACATGATGAGGATCAGGCTGGTACTTCTTCAATTGAGATACATAAAACTCATTATGCATAGAAATAAACCTTGAAGGTAAATAAAAATGATAAGACACATCACCAACTCAATAAAGTATCTCAAAAAGGGAGATTTACTAAGGGAATTACTTTCCTTTCTTACCAAAACTATGATGCCCTATCCTTGATAGATTCTCAAGAAAAACGATCACTCCCATAAAACGATAATGGTAGATGATGAAGATCTACATACAATTTATGATGACTTTGAACCATAACCATTATATTTATAATCATATGTACCTTTTATAGAATCTCATGCACAAGGTTAGATCTGATAAGTGAAGTCTCACCCATTTCCACCCTACAAAGTAGAGAACAACAAGGAAAACCATACAATGCTTTAAAAATAGTTATATGTATCAAGGATTGATAACTATTATTATATGAGAAATCCACTAATGGTATATGATCCTAACATGAGGCATTAAAATCCACCATGCAAGAACTAATAATTACTTCCAATGTTTGGATCTTCTATTTAGATTGTCCATCCATTTGAGGATGATAAGTTATGTTCAAGGTCAGCTGAGTCCCAAGGGCTTAGTGCAAGGTCTTCCAAATCTAAGATGTAAACCTGGGGTCCTAATCAGACATAATTGAAACTATTATGTTGTGAAACCTTAAAATTTCCTAGATATATATTTTTGATAAGTCTTACAATATATTGGATTTATGAATAGGGATAAAGTGAGCCAACTTCATGAGCAGATCCACAATCACCCATATGATATCAAGTTCCTAAACCATTTTTCATAGAATAATTACAAAATATATAAATATATATTCCCATATCCATATAAGAATAGGTAAGGAATACAAAATACTAACTAGCTTTTGGTGCTCCGCCTTGACCTGTTGATAGGTGAAACATCTCAAGATAAACTCCACCACTTTCCTCTTTATAACATCCCACAAAAACTATGATCTCATTACTTTACACATATTATGAATACTAGGATGCATAGATCATCTCAAATGGTACTATGAATTAAGAATATACTCTTGATAAGTTTGAGGAACTATAATCTAATCTACAAAATACATTACAAACCTCTCATCTAGAATCCATCCCTCAATTGTATCCCCACCATTGAGTTTCTACCTCATGGTTAGATATTCAAGATCATATTTATGAGCATCTTTAACTTTCTCAACTAAATCATTAATAAGAGAAATGGGAAAGTAAATCATGATATCACTTTAATCAACACAATCCATATGCGTATCTGTTATGACCGACATTAGTTTCTATTGATCTTAATCTTATTTTTCAAACTGATTACATGACTTCCTACTCAATCCATCAGCTATGTAATTCCCTTTACCAAGTGTATACATCAAGTTGAATTCAAACATTTTTAGATATTATATCCATCTTCATTTCCTAAAATCTAAATTCCTTTGTGAGAAAATGTGTTTCAAGATCTTATGATCCATAAACACTATAAATTTCTAACCAAAAATAAAGTGATTCCATGTTTCCAAGACATGGAACACATCATCTAATAATAATAAATCATGTGTTGAGTAATTCTTCTAATGCAACCATAACTATCGTGATCCATAAGCTATAACCTGGTTACCCTACATGAGAATACAACCCAAACCAGTACCAGATACATCATAATAAATCACATAACCTTGTCCTTACTCAGGAAACGTAAGGATGGGTACTGATATAAGACAAACCTTAAGCTATTGAAAATATTTCTAGCACTCGTCACTCTGCTTCAAAGAGACACCCTTCCTTGTCAAAGCTATCCTTAGTAAATCCAGACATAAAAAATCATGAACAAAGAATCAATAATATATTACTAAACCAAGGAGATTATGTATATAAAAGATGTTATTAGGTGGTTTCCAATTTATAACATCCTCTATATTTATCTTTTTAGGATCTACATAAACTTATTTTTAGAGATAACATGACCAAGGAAACATACCTATTGTATCTAGGAATCAATATTTAAAATCTTATCATAAAGGTTATGTTCCCGTAAGACACCCAGAAATATATCCAAGTGTTGATCATGATCAGCCTTAGTCCTTGAATATACCATGATACCATCAAAAAAAACCACTATAAAAGAGTAAATATACCTATGAAATATCTGATTCATCAATACCATAAACATTTCTGGTGTATTCATAAGATCGAAGGGAATAATCACATATTCATAGTGACTATAACATCTCTTGAAGGTTGTATTTGGAATGAAATCATTTTGAACTTGAAGTTAGTGATACCCTGATCATAAATTGATTTTAGAGATCCATTGGGCTCCCATTAATTGATCAAATGGGTTATCAATTCATGGAAGAGGATATCAGTTTTTTATCATTACCTGATTGAGCTTATAATAATCATCACAAATTCGAATAGTTCCATATGATTTCTTGAAAAAAAGAACTAGTGTTTCTCATGGAGACATACTAGGTCAGATGAAACCTTTTCTTTCCAACTCTTACATCTAGGATTACAATTCCCTCAATTTTGTTGGTTCTAGCCTATGAGATGAAAGTGAAATAGTACTATTACCTAGTATAAGATCAATCATAAATTCTACTTCTATTTCAGGTTCCAACCTAGGTAAATTGTTGGGAAAGATGTCAGGAAATTGGTCAATGATGGTTGGAAAATATCTATGTTTGATTTCATTAATAAATTCGAAATTAAACACTAAAATATGATAAAATATAGTCTTGAGAACTGGTATCAAAGATTCTTCACTGCTTTCATTCATAACCTAATCTTCTTTAAATATATGGGTAATGCTATTAGAATATGTGAAAATAATATATTAGGCATAACTGTCGATATGGACCTTGAAGGAAATTAACCAACCCATTCCCAAAATTAGGTAAAAGACATCCATCTAAAATCAAAGAATTCCCAAACCAATTCTACCCCATCGATGGTTATAGAACACATTACACGTTTAAAGTATCAACACTCTCATTAACGGAGGGGAATTTGAAGTTTCAAGATATAATGAATTGTCTCAACATGTAAACCCATATGATCAATAACATGAGAAGAAATTAAATAGTGGGATTCACCTGTATTAAAGAAGGATTGTTCAAGGGTATAATTCAATAGAATGGTACCTAGTACTGTTGAAGGACTAGATTGATCATCCATGATCATCTTATTATCACCATACAGTTTTTTAATCACACTCCCATGATCATTGATTCCATGTTGAGATTTCATTGCTTGAGGATTGATGGTGTTCCTAGAATCACCCTGGGTCACCTGATTCTAAGTATGAGAGTTATTCTGGTAGGTTCATCTCATCGAGGCATAAGATATCTGAGAGACATGAGATGTATCTCTGACACTAAACTTTGGAGTTCTATGACAATAATTTTAGATATTCCCTATCCAATTACAGTTGTAACAAACTCTAGGTGTTTTCATACAATATCTCTTCATATGATCAAAACAACCACATTAAAAACAACCAGGCTTGATATTGGGTCATAGAAGAAATTTTACTGATTTTGTGGTCTAAGTCTAAGGTGTACCACCTATTTGAGAATATGTGTCCCCATTCCACATGTTCCCAATGTTTGAGTCCCCACCCATTCCCATATATACAGACATACCTCCTCCCATAAGATTTCTAAAAAGACCCATTTCTGCCATAATGTCCCTATTCACCATCTCTGTATAATCTTTTATATATAGGACAAAAATATTAAAAAGAATCTCTAGCCACAAACCTGATTCAAATATTTAGCCTTAAAGGACACACTAAAAGGTTCCACTCGACAAAAACTGACTAAGTTCATAAACTTAGCTTTATACGCCATTTCTAATAGGTTCTCTTGATTCATTTTGAAGAAATAAGTCATCTTTCTATATTGAATGTGTGAGGATATAATTGTTTATTTAATAATTATTCAAAGTCCTTACAAATAAAAATTTGGTCAAATATATCTTGAATAACTAAATCCCACCATTATCATGCAAGATCTTCCAACATATACACCGCTAACTTGACCTTTAGCTCAGTTGGTGTACCAAGGAAATTGAATATTTGATTCACTATATTCAACCACACCTCCAATTTTTCTGGCTCAGAATCCCCCCTCAAGATGGGTAGATTGTATTAGTAAATCTATAAGGAGTGATGCACTTGTCAGATCTCATCATTCTAATTTCCTCTATCAATGGCTTAAAATTCCTGAATGATGCTCTAGACAAGTTGAAGGTTCACCTGGTGAAACCACATTTTTTATATACTCTTCTTGCTAATTTCTACAATTTCTACCTAGTTCCATTTTTTATAACTAGAAAAAAACACCATTTAATCATCACTTATTATAAACTAAAGTCTTAGAAATTCAAAATCACTATAAACTACAGGCATCACAACTAATATTTCAAAAATCAACCTTTTTAACAATCTTCAGAAATCATCAATCTCATAATGAAAATTTTATTCCTAGTGGTAAGTCTTACTATCAAGGCATTATATGAAATACTCATTATCTAAATCCATGATAATGAGGTAAAACACACCTAGAAGTGTCTTAGAACAATTTTATACCCAACAACCCTGGTAACTTTAATTTTGGCATAAAAAGGTTAACTGCATATTTTTAAGATAAAAATTTCATGTTTTGACATTCCTATATCCTTACTACCATCCCAAGATGAAAAAATGGCTGACAAATACTGATACCATTTATATCATCTTGTCCCTCACACATTTTCTTGGGGAGAGGTGGAGTACCACTAACCTTAGGTGGCATCCCCAAGACACCTAGGGCCGGTAATAAATTCCAAGGGATTAATAGAAATTCGGGGGATGATTTTCCATAGGAATCAAAAACTTCCATAGAGACATAATAAAAATAACCAAACCATTCATATAATGCATGAGAAAAAATAATACAACTCAAAGGAGACAAAAAAAAAGAATAGTAGTAATGACAAGTAATCCAAAAAGATATACAAGAAACCAACATGGATTCACTATAATTACACAAACTAATAATGAAGAAACATTCTACACCACTAGAGAAATGTGACACCTCTAGTTTACTTATATCCAGATATATGATTCTACAAACACGCAAAAGTTACCAAATAAGGGGTGAGTATAAACTCAGTAGGCATTCCCCAAACACTTCCCCACACATACCACTAGGACAAGAATATGTTAGCATAATTCATATAAAATAGAATATAAGTAGATAAATAATTTATACCAAAACTAAAAACTAGTTCCATGTAAAATGTTTTACAAAACATTTAAACAATTTCTTATCACTTGGAATAACCACTCCAAATACACACCCACACATATACTTACATAATTTATGAAATGATTGACCTTACTATACTCATGGGTGGTGAGTCATCTTTTCACCAAGTTTTCACTTGGTGAACTATTTGATGGTGGAACTTCTGAACATGATCTATCCCAGTTTGATGGGGGCACTTCTCATACCCTAATCCATCCCATTTTTATAGAGGTACTTCACACCCTAAATCTATCCCAAATTTACATGAACACACACTATCACTTATTTCAAGTTATCATGATAAGTTATTCTGATAAAATATCCCATTATGAAAACCATTATCTTTCAATAATGTTATCAAACATCTTGTGAGCGTCATTCCAAACCAAGGATTATGGTATTAAAAACAAAATATTTTTCCAAAAAAATCAATAATAAAATAATTAAAATACTAATCCTTTAATTTCTAGAATAATTAGAATGGTAGAGAATCCACCTACCTCTAAATGGTTGAAGAAAACAAATAACGAAACTAAGAACTTCTAGATATGGACTTGAATATTATTCCCTTCAATAGATCCAACAAGATCTCATCAAGATCCAAAATATAGTACATAGATATATCCATGTAAGAATAGATCTAATGTTCTGGGTGAGAAAAGATGAGTGAATATATATAGAAAGATAAGAAACAAGGACTTATCGATGATTTCAGATCTCCAACACACTTAGATTCACCAAAAATATTCCTATGGGACAAAGAAAATTTCCAAGTGAGCCTAGGGGAAAATGAGTTTTAGACTATGGAATAATAGGGAAAGAATGAGGTATTTAGGGCTTTAATATAATTGAAAATCTAATTTTTAGATTATTAACTACACGTCATATGGTTAGGTCACATGGTTTAACAAACCATACATCAATCATGCACATTCTACTGCCTACCAAATAGAGAGTTGCATGAATGGGATGCATAGTTTGGGAAACCATAAACCAACCATTTTTCCTTACTGTTTTAAGACATTCCCTCACATGGTTGTCTTTTATAATTTGAAAAACCATATGAAAACTATATTTTTCCCACTATTTAAACTTTCAAGGTTTATCTTGGGTACCCACATGGTTTGGCCAAACCATGACCTTATCCAGTGACTCCCTGCATTACCTTGCTCGATATCTTGGAGATAGTGCATGGTTTATATTAACCATTCTCAAACCATTCACCTATTAAAACACTTCCAAAATAGTCGAAAATACTCTAGAAACCCATAAAACATAACCCAAGCATTATTTTACTTAAAAATACACAATACAAGGATAAATTACCTAAAATCGGGGGGTGTTACATTCAGACACCATGTATTATTCCCACTCATTTCTAAGAAAATCTATTTCCTATTTTGAATAATTGGATTTTCAATAGTCCTTGTAGTAATAGAAAAATATAGATAAACAAATGATTAAAAATATTTTAAATTAAATTGTAATTATCTTCAGAAATACCTCTTTGGGGATGATAGTTTGTTGATGGAATGTAATATATTTCATAAATCTACAAACATAATAATGACAATCTTTTCCATTAGTTTGTTTCAGAAAATGCATAAACATTGAGAAAAATAAGTAATTTGTTTTGATATATTTTTTAGTAGTAAAATATTATTATATATACCTTAATACTTATCCACTTATAGAATTAGATAGGGTTATTATACTCATGGACTATACTCATACCATAGTTTTGATGATATTTAAACACCACCCTATAATAGAAAAATTTTGATTAAAACATAATATAAAATGTATAATTTGAAGTTTATTTATAAAATGATTAATGTAGTGTATTCCAAACTGATAAACATTGCAATGTCTGGTCGATTTATTGGTAATACATGCATTGAATCTAAAAATAAATCTTTGGAGTATCCCAATTGATTATAATAAGCAAATAGTTCTCCCTAAAAATAAAAAGGAATAATTAATGAGAAAATAAAAATATATTTTCTATGATTAGATTATAAAGTTTTATCCCTACATCATGGGTATTAAGAAGAGTCTATTATATATAAGCTTCTTTTCAAACATTGATGTCAATTGGTCTACTATTTTTAAATATTAATTTTCTTACAATGAAATTTTTTTCTGTAGAAGTGGTTTGAGGACTAATGAGTTCAATTTTTTGATGGCATCACTCCAATTACACCAAAAGAGATCTCCAAGCTCTAGAAACCAATTGAGCAGGAAGCAACATGTTGCACCACTAGAGAAATGTGACACCTTCCCTTTACCTGTCTCCCGATATATGATATCTACAAATGCACAAAAGTTACCAAATAGTTGGTGAGTATAAATTTAGTAATAATTTCCCAAATACTTCCCCACACATACCACTATCATAAGAACATGTTATCCCAATTCAAATAAAACATAAGAAAAATTAATAAACATTTTATATCAAAACCAAAAACTAGTTCCATTGAAAATGTTTAACAAAACATTTAAAAAATTTCTTATAAATTGGAATAACCACTCCATATAAAAACCCACACACATAATTAAAAAATTCATGAAATGATGGACCTTCTTATACTCGTGAGCAGTGAGCCATCCTTTCACCAAGTTGTAGCTTGGTGAATTATTTGATAGTGGTACTTCCGAACATGATCCATCTCAGTTTGATGGGGATAATTATCACCCCTAATCCATCCCATTTTGATGTAGGTACTTCACACCCTAAATCTATCCCAAATTCACAGGAACACACACTAATACTTAATCCAATTTATCATGATAATCTATTCTGATAAAACATCCCATTTTGAAAACCATTTTCTTTCAAGAATTTTATCAAACATCTTGTGAGAATAATTCCAAACCAAGGATTATGGTACTAAAACCAAAATATTTTTCCAAAAAAATCAAGAATAAAAGAATTAAACACTAAGAATTCAGGTTTTAGAATAATTAGAATGGTATAGAATCCACCTACCTCTCAACGGTTGAAGAAAACAAATAACGACACTAAGAACTTATAGATCTGGACTTGAATATTCTTCCCTTCAATAGATCCAAAAAGATATCATAAAGATCCAAAACATAGTACATAGATATATCCATGGAAGAATTGATATAATGATCTCAGTGAGAGAATATGAGAGGATATAAATAGAGAGTGAAGAAACAAGTACTTATCAATGATTTCGAATCTCTAGCACACTTAAATTCACCAAAATATGTCTCTAGGACAAAGGAAATTGCCAAGGGAGCCTAGGGAGGAAGAGGAGTTTGATACCATGTAAGAATAGAGAAAATGAGGGCTTTAGAGCTTTAATCCAATTTAAAATATAATTTTTATAGCATTAATTGCACATCGTATGGTTAGGTTGCAAGTTTAATAAACCATGTGTCATTCGTGCACATGTCACTGCCTCGCAAATAGAGAGTAGAATGGTTGGGATGCATAGTTTGGGAAACCATGCACCAACTGTGCACCATTACTATCTTAATACATGCCCATACACAGTTGGCTTGCATAGTTTGAAAACCCATGTGCCAACTGTGTTTTCCCCACTATTTCAGCTTTCACAGTTTCTCCTGAGCACCTGCATGGTTTGTCCAAATCATGCACCTATCCAGTGACTTCTCACATCACCATGCTCATTATCCTAAAGAT